>CM061356.1:21049628-21649628 GCA_030867105.1 Liasis olivaceus
CCATCTCTGTGCTGCTGCTGTTATATATGTAAAATGATTCAGGCTGGAATAACCAAAGACTTATTTGGTTATTTGGGACGGCCCGTGCTAACTACCCACAGGATTGGAAAGGTCTTCGGATATATAGTGATGATAGATGGATGACAGAGAATAGAATAGAATAGAATAGAATAGAATAGAATAGAATAGAATAGAATAGAATAGAATAGAATAGAATAGAATAGAATAATAGATAGATGAGAGAGAGAGAGATGATAGGTAGATGATATAGAATAGATCGATAGGTAGAATAGATAATAGAGACAGAGAGAGATGAGATAGATAATAGATATACAATATGTACATTCTTGCCTATTTTTTATTCTTTTATTCTTTCTTTCTCTCTCTCTTTCTCACCTTGCTTTTCCCTACCTCCCATCTCATTCCCTTTTCCCAATAACTGCTTTGGATCTTTGCTGATGTTTAATAAATAAACCTCAAGCTCAGTTTCTTTCGCTAGCTGAAATAAGGGCACGTGGGCTTGCTCGGACCTGGATCTAGGGGCTGACTGGGTGTGTGCTAGGTGCAAACTGCACTGGAAGCGACCCACACCCTGGAGCAAACTGACACGTGACCCATCGGGAGGGCAGCGGGCAGATACCCTCATCTCCCTTATGAACGTCATACTTGCTTACGTTCAGACTCAGACATCGAACCTGTCCCACGCGTGCTACGTCGCGGTCCGCTGTGTGCTCAGCGGGGTACGGAGCCGGCAGCAGCCCTCCCTCTAGACTTGACTTGCGTGCAGGGTGGGAGGATGTGGCCAAGCTCCTTAGCGATCCCTTTGTCCGTTTCTCTAAGACGGGGAATTCTGGGAGTTGAAGTCCACCCATCTTCAAGCGGCCAAGGTTGAGAAGTGCTGGATTAGGGTGACAAGGCTGTGTTGCTCATGGCCTGAAGAAAGATGAGGGCAGGGTCCTGGGGACAGGGCAGAAAAAAGAGTTTGTGGCATCTTTCTTCTGGGTTGAGGGGCAGGGGGAAAGGCCCTAAGAACCCCCCCAAAGCCACTCTTGCCACCCATCGTTGCACTGCCTGGTCTTTCATGCCCCTGTCCTTCCTGTCTCCCGCGCAGAACGTTTGCGCAGCCAGGATCTGATGATCCAGTGCATGATAGATGGTGCTGGACAAAAAACGCTGCGGTTGAACTGCTCTGCGGGGCCGTGGAATGACAGCCTGCACCTGGACTGGCATCTGACGGCTGGGATGAGCGGCCTCAGGGATGGGAGCTCGCTTGTTATCAACTACAGCAACATTCGAGCCTTTGACGTGAAGGTCACCTGCGAAGCAGAAAACCCCATCGGCAAGGCTTCCAAGACAAAGACCTTGAGAGGGGCTTGTCCGAGTAAGTGGCTGTCTTCTTAAGAGGTTTCCATGGGGCTGCCGGGGAGGAAGCTGGAAAGGGTTGGGCCTGGGTGAGAGGCGAGAGGGTGAGAAAGGCGCAGCTCTCTGTGGAACCCGGCGGTTGCGGTTGGAGGAGGTTTCCATAGGAATCAGCTTCCTCGTGAGATGGGCAGTGTCTAAACTCCAAATATAAACAAACAAATAATAAAATAAAATAAATAAAATAAATAAAATAAAATAAAATAAAGCATTTTCTTCTACTCAAGTCATGCGGGAGTTAGTTTCTGATAGGGGAGAAGGAGGTGGGGACCCGTCTCCTTTCCTCCCCCGATTCCAAAAGCTTTCACATCCTGGCCTGCGTAGAGGTGCAGTTAAGAAAAAGCGCCATTTCTTTCATCAGACCGACACGGGTTTGGTTCCCTTTTCCAAATATGTGGTGAAATGACATTGCCCAAAAAAAGAAAGAAAAAAAGCATATTTTTATGATTTCTGCATAAGCCAAGACAGGTATTTTCTTGCAAAGTCGTCTTAAGTGTGCACTGCTCGCCAGCCTAGAAGTGCTTCAGAGGCTTGTGAAAGTGTCGGGTGAATTTGGCACAAGGGAACAAGACTGCAATATTTCAAGCGACAGTTCAAGCTGCTGGTTAGCACCTTTGAAGCCCTGCACAGCATCGGACCAGGCTATCTGTGGGACTGGCTCTCTCTGAGGGTATCTGCCCACCCCACCTGGAGTGTGCCTGGATAGGGTGGGCACACTCCAGGTCCCTTCCACAAAATGCCGCCATCTTGCAGGACCTCAGAAGCCTGCCCGGTCCGTGGCTGCCCCGACCTTATGGAACAACACCCCCCCGGTGATCCAGCAGCCCTCCCCCTTTAGCCTTCTGGAAGGCCCTCCAGACTTGCCCCTTTGCCAGGGGCTGGGTAGCGTGGTGGGAGCCTATGGATGGCTGGTGGGGCATCCCAAGGGGATGACTGAGGCCCTGGGTTTTTAGTCTGGGGGTTTTAGTTTCTGTTTTTATGGGTTTCTGGCTTGTAGCTTTATTATTGCTGTGAGCCCCCCGGAGCTGTGCTGTAGGATGGGTGGCCATAGAACGCTTTCAGATAAGTAAGCGGAGCGTTTCGCACGATTAGCCTGTCACTGCTGGAGCGATGAACACGGGCTCTGCTTTGTTTCCAGTGCAGCAGAGATACTCGCCCAATACAGGGGTGGTGACCGGATTCATCATCGGGAGCGTTGTTGTGACCGCTGCCTGCACCGCTGGGGTTGTGCTGTGGCTGGCGAAAAGCCCGCCACAGTTCTTGTCGGTTCCATGCAGCCCTTGCCAAAGCGTAGCTGAAGGAGAGCCCAGCTCAACAAGGAAACGCCCTCCCTTTCCCACCGCAACCCACCCGAATGAGAGACATCAGCCAGAAGATCTGCAAGGGGAGGGCTTCCAACATGAATAAAGCAATAAAACTGACACAAGTTTTTCCAAGGATCCCACCTCCCGTTTTTCCTTTTCTTCAACACGACCCAGTCCGTTCCTGCACGGCTTTGTTTCTGTCCTCCTTCAGCTGTCCTTCTCGGATCACAAACTTGCGCGACCTGCTGTAAATGTAAAAACAACACGGTGAGTAGCAGAAGTCAGCGTCAATCGATCAAGAACCGATCTTGCCAGATTCACCATATCATAGTCATGGGTCGAGCAACCTGCTTAGAGAATTTTGGGAGACTGGTAGACATAAAATATCTTGACTTCTGCAAGGCATTGGTCAGAGGACCCATGTCCTTCCGTTAGCAAGAAGGTTCAGTTTGGGCTGGCAGGGAGACAGTTATGGGAATCTGTCGTGAAAACTATTTGGAGGGCCTCCAAGGCTGTAGCAACTGATGGAAAGTTTCTACCGCAGGCGAAGTCCTTGTTCTGCACTGGTCAGGCCACACGTCCGGTCCTGTATCTGTTCCGACCATCCCCATCTGAACTAGAGCAAGTTAAAGGAAGGGCTGCGAGGAAGACCTGGGGACTAGTAGCTACATCCTCTGAAGAGCCCCTGAAGAAGCTGGGAATGCGTAGCCTCCCCCTCTCCTGATTTTGGGGCGAGCGGAACCCTACTCCGTGGAGGTGGGGGGCTTCCTTAAGGCAGCTGTCTTTCCTGCCCTCTCCTGCCCTTGATAGCGATGCGTTGGTACTGCTGGGTGAAAAGCCCCGGGATGTGGCATTCCTGAAGCAGGGATGTGTCCGTGGAACGCCTCTCCAGGGGTGAAGAGAAGGACTCCAGGGTTGCAGAGCAGCAAGCTCAGGAGACTTCACGGCAGAGGAAGCACTTAGGAGAGGGGGGATTCGGGACAGAGGACAGGGCAAGTGGTAATTGTCAGCCTTTTATTGTCAGGTTACCGTAACCGAATCTTGCAAGTCTGAAAGCACATCTCTCTCCCCCCGCCCCCGGCCTTTACTTTCCAGGGGACTAGGGAGGGTCCCTTCTGAGACCCTTCCCATGCCCCCATTCCTGCTGTGGGCTCAGCTGCCTCTTATCCGACTGTCCCCTGGCTGCGGCTCTTCCTCCTCCTGTCTCTCGAGGATATTCCCACAGACCATTCCAGTAATAAAGAGTTTTAAGCTCTAGCCTAAGGGGGCTCTGTGTCAATAACCCCCAAAGAAAGTCCACAACAATTGGCAATTGCAGGGGGACCCTGGCACCCCACCCAAGCATAGCTCATTTGGGTCTCCCCACCTTCTGAACATCAGGGGCGGCCCTCTGGATACAGGGAACCGGCTGGGAGGGACTTCTGCGTATGGTGGAAAGCTACCCAGTGGGTGAAGAAGAAGACCTTGTTTGAAGGCCTTGGGAGTTCCAGGGCAGTGGCCTTTTCCACACCTCCCAGGGCAAAAAGGCACTTTCTCACAAGCTACAGCCACTTTGGGAAATGTTCCTTCCGCGGAGAAATGTGAGAGAATGCTTTAATCCAGTGTTTCTCCACCTTGGCAGCTTTAAGATGTGTGGACTTCAGCTCCCAGAATTCCCCAGCCAGCATGTGTGGACTTCATGCCGAGCTACTAATTGGTCGACAAACTACCTTTGCCCACCATATTTTTCAAGAAGGAACATCTGAGCAAGCATTGCCGCTCATTCTCGGAGTCAAATGGAGCGTGGTATTGTATGATCCTAGAGCCGAAGGGTTCTTCGGGGTCATCTAATCCACCCCCCGCTCGGTACCCAGCCCATTTAGAGCACCTCTAACGGGTGACCATCCGGACGAGGAGAACCAGCCACCTCACGTGGCAGCCTGTTCCACCGGCTGACGTTTTGCACAATCTGGAAGTTCCTGGCAACTAGCTTGACTCTCCTTGCCAGTAGTTTGAACCCCCTGCCCCGTGGGGCAACCAGAAACTGCCCCTCCTGACCCTGTCCCCAGCCCCTGCCAATTCCAGGGCATCTCTCTCAGGTCACAGGCAAGAAACCCAAACTGGTTTTACCCACCTCGAGGCCACCGTCTCGGAAGACAGAGGAGAAATGCTGCATTAGAGGCGGGACCGCGAAGGGTGTCTGAACCTCTCCCTGGAGGTGAGGTGAAGGCCAGTGTGGACAAGTGCAGGGAGGGGGTCAGTTGCCCCCACCCCTATAAGCCAGGGTACCCAGCCTTTTTTTTTAAGGAAAACAGCAAGTCTCCGCTCTGGAACGTGGGATATGAGGCAAAACCTGTAGTCGGCATCAATCCGTTTGATTTCAGAGTTCCTCCTGTTTCGGAGCGTCAACTGTCAAACGAAGGGTGGTCCTAATTGCCCGAAATCCTGCTTTTGTACCAGAAAAGCAGCAAGTTTCCAACCGTTTTGGAAGCCGTGAGGTAAGGCGAGTTGCCTAATCTCCATTAAAGCCCGTCTGCTCGATGAGAAGGGCCTGTTCAGCGTCTGCAGTCAACGCGTGAACAGTCACGGAGAGGAGTGTCTGAAAGTGTCCCCCTCTTACTTGTGGAGAAGTTCAAAGCAGCCGGCGAAAGGCGCGTTCTGACTTCCAGCCTGAATAACAGCAAACGGGGCTACCTTCTATTGCGAGCAAACAAAGAAATGAGCACTGTGACTGGGCTATTCCATCCTTCAGCTCGCAGCTACTCTCAGCAGTGAAAAGCCCTGCTTTTGCACTGCCTTTCAGGCAACGGTTGTGGTGTGTTGTTAGCTTCGGTGCGGATGACCTGGGGCTCCGTGGGTCGCTTAGCTCTGGGCCAGCCAGAGGCCCCCAGGACCCCCCACGCTCTCCTCACTCCGGGGTGGGTTTAAAGGGCAAAAAGGCAGAGGAACCTCCGGGGCCACCCCCCACGGGCCACCCCCAGAAAAGCCCACCTGCTTCCTCCAGAGAAAGAAAGAAAGAATCTAGCTTGTGGTTTTTCCCCCTTTATTTCTCCGCAGAACATAAACCAGAGACGTGACCCAGCATATTACAGAGGCAGAGAGGGAGCAAAGTTACAGGCAGCTTCGGTCTGGGGAAGGGGGGGTCCCTCGCCCGATCCTCCGGGGGGGCTGCAGAGGCGCCGGCGGCTAGATCGGCCCGTAGAACCGCCGGTACGCTTCCTGGAAGCCGATGTGGTCGGCCAACTCGTCGCAGGCGGGGCTCAGCTCGCAGACCTCGCGATGGGCCTCGAGGGGGTCCACGGCCACGTTCGGGGCGGCCCCCGCGGCGGCGGCAGCGTCGTAGCCGCTTCAGAGGAAGCAACGGGGAGACAGCGCTCAGCAGAGGCCTCCCGGGAGGCTCGGACGTCTTGGTGGAAGAGCAGAGCCCCGCCCCGGCCCCCGCCCCCCCGCTTGGTCTTTGAGTGCCGGGGTCCCTGGGGTGCCCCCAAGAGCCTCGCGGGCTGGAAGGCTCCCCTCGGGGCTGGCCCGCCCCACCTGCCCCTCTGCCTCTCCCCGTCCCCCTCCCATCCTCGTCTCCCCAGAAGCAGCCTCTGCATCTGCTCGATTTCCCGGAGCCCCTTCGGAGCCCCTCCGGCTTCCAGGCGGTGGCGGCCCACCTGCCCGGGAAAGGACGAAGGACGAGGCAGGAGAGGGCCAGTGTGCGCGCGTGCAAATGGGTGCTTGGAGATCAGCCCGGTCCCCCGTCGCCCTTGGGAACAAACGGGCCAGGCCCCGCAGCCGCCCCGAACTCATCACACCTCCTCAAACCGCCAAGGGGCTGGTGGAGGAGGGCCCCGATTCCCACCCTGCCAAAGAGAGGGGGAGTCCCCCATCCTGGCCGGCCTCCCTGCTGTTCCTTGGAACGACTGTGGATTAAGGCGCTCGGGCGCTGGCTCGTCCCGGGACCCTCTGACTCCCACCCAGCAGCCCCCGTTCTAGCAGAGAATTAGGAGACGCTCGAGAGCCCTGGCTCTGTGCCAGCCCCCAGCCCCCACCCCGATCTGGAAGCAGCCAATCCCAGGAATTCCCCTTGTAGACCGGAGAGGCACCGAGAGCACTTTGGGGCTCAGGACAGGGCCCTTCTGCCCCCTCGCAATTCCTTCCAGAGGTAATCCAGGCGCTTTCCGGGCCGGCCAGAGCTTTAACTGGGAGTCCTCGCTGCTGGACTAGAATCTAGGGGGTCCTGAGGGTCCTTCCAGCTCTTCTTCTTGCAGCATTCTTGAAACCCTCAGGGAGCCCAGCCGCAGTGGAAACTGGGAGTTTGGGGAGCTGCAAAGTTGGGGAGTCTACCCCTGGGAGATTCTGGGATGGGATGGTCAGCTAGCCCACGGCGGGCGAGCGTCGGGTTCCCGGTACCTGTTATAATTCCTCTTCTGCCGCTTGACGATTTCAGCCCCGACGCGTCTGGAGACGAAAGCTGCAGGGAAAGGGGGGCAGGCGGGCGTTTAGGACAGCGACCTCTCCCCACTGACCGGGCATGGGGGGGCTGGGAACTGAGACTCTGTTTCCAGCTTTGTAAGTACACTGTATGATTCTAGTCCTCATTGTTTGAACAGAACAGGGAGGTTTCCCCTTCTCCCGAGCCCGATGTTTCCACGTTTGCAAAGCAGGGGTGAAAAAGAAAGGCCACCCGGGCCCTTCCCCACGGCTGACCTGCAGGGCTCTCAGTAGGCACAAAGTGAGCCGGGCGTAACATCTGCATTCCTCTCGCCACCCTCTGGTTTCAAGCGCGTGCCAAAGGGCGCCCTCCTGACTTGCCTGGGGGTCAGCTGCTGTCCCCGTCCCCTTGGCACAGCTCCAGCGGAGGGGAGAACCTCCACAAGTGGGGCAGTGCCAGCCCCAGGGCCCCCGGGAACGAGGGCCAGCCCTACAGAGTTGGCAGAGCGTGAGGCTGCGCCAGGACACTCCCGGGCGCCTCAAGGCTGCTTCTCTCCTGGGCCGGGGGCGAGGGGAGGCCCGGGGTCCTCGAGGGCGGCAGGGCATGGCAGGGCGGGCCCCACTCACCTTCCGAGCTGGGCGACTCGTTGGCGCTCTTGGAGGGAGCAGAGTCCTCTGCAAAAAGGAACGGGAGGGGACGTCAGTCGGGGGGCTTCAGCCCGGCCGCGGCAGGCAACGCAGCCTCCGCTCCGCGGGGCTTGTCGAGTCTGAGAGTGCTGGGCTGGGGGAGCGGGAGGGGGCTCGGCGGGAAGCTGCAGCGACCCCGGAGCAGCCTCCCCCCTCGGGGCGGAGAAGCCCCCGCTTCGCGTCCAGCGCCTCCCCTCGGCCAGCGGGGTGGGCGAAAGGCTGGGCTGGGGCGCTGGGCTCAGCGCGGTGCGGTGCGGGCTGCGCGGCTCTTACCTGCGCGGCAAAGGCAGAGCGCGGCCAGGGCGCAAAGGCTGCCCAGCAGAAGGGCGTTCATGGCGATGGCGACGGCGACGGCGACGGCGACGGCTCTGGCGGGGAGTCCCTGTGCTCCAAGCGGCGCTGTCCCTCCGGGCTGGCGGGCTGGCCGGCCGGGCGCCCCTTTATACTTTCCCCCGGCCCTGCCTTGGCCGCGGGAGGGGGCCGCCTCGCGCCTCCCCCCGCCCGGCTCCGCGGGGGCGTTCCCGGGCGCCGGCTCCGCGGAGGAGCCTCCGCTCGCCAAGGAGGCTGCCAAGGGGCGACGGGGGTGACCGGGCGGGCGGGGCGGCGGGGCAGGCTTTGGGCCGCTCTTCGAGGTGGCCAAGAGGCGGCCCTGCAGCTGGCGAAGCTCCGGGCACTTCGGGGGAGCTCATTCAAGGTGGGGTGCGAGAGGAAATATGAACCCCAGGAAGTTCGGTTTTCATTGCAGCATAATTGGGAGGTGCCTCAGAGGTCATCTAGTCCAACCCCTGCTCCGGGCACGATCCACCAGAGCACTGTTCCTCAACGTGGGCAACTTCAAGATGTGTGGACTTCAACTGGCAGAATTCCCCATGCTGGCTGGGGAATTCTGGGAGTTGAAGTCCACACATCTTCAAGCTGACAACGTTGAGAAACACTGCCCTAGAGCATCCCCAAACAGATGCCAGCCTCTGCTTGAAGCCTCCGTGAAAACTCAGGCTGTGCGCAGCCAGTTCTGCTGCCTGAAAGCTGGTGGGGCCAGGAATTTCCTCCTGATGTCCGGCTTGGACCTGCTTCCATATCACTTGAACCCGGTCCTGCCATGCGGGGCAGGGGAGAATAAGTCCAGTCCCTCTTCTTTGGGGCACCTTCTCCCCACAAACCCACCGATGGCTTTGCCTTTACCTCAGCTCCCTCCTGTGCTGGGTAGGAAGTAGTCTCGGGGACCGTTAGGTGCCATCTCGGAAGAGTGAGACGCCTCCAGAAGGGGCCGGCACAGAGCCCAGGGAAATAAGTTTTTAAATTTTAAATGGCCCAAGCTCGTTCTTATAAATATCCTGCAGGTACCCTGGGCATAGAAGCTGGCAGACCCCGAGCATTATGCTGCAGACAATTTTTACTGCATCCCCAACTGCCTTTGGAAGATCCAGGTTCCCCCCAGACAGGAAGGCGTTGATGCGTCAGCTCAGCCAGCTGAATTTCCTCCCAGGCTCCTCCGCATCCTCCTGCCCTGTGCTCTGCCCCTCTCGGGACGGGCACTCTTCTGCCTCGCCAGCGCAGGGGCTGGACTCTGACAGCCACTTCTTTCAAGCAGGTATTTCCACAGAAAGCTAAGAAAGTCGATGGGCTGAAACTCACCTCAGCCTGGATCAGCCAGCTGCCTTTTAGGGGTCTAAATTGGAAGTTTTCCAATGCCCGTTACAGCCTGGTTTATCAACATTTTATTATTTTACTGTGTGGATTTGGGCATAGGCTGCAATTTCATCCTGTGCTCTTTTAATTGATTTTAGTTGTTCTGTATCACCTTTTTTAAAGAATTGGTCTCTGCAAACAAACAAAACGTCCTTTTAAATCACTGCTTTTGCTTTATCGTGCATCTCTGTTGACTGATTACGTGCCATCAAGTCAGCGTCGACTCTTAGAGACTACCTAGGTACCTTTTCCCCAGGATGACCGTCCCCGCCCTGGTCCTTCAGGGCTTCCAGCGGCGCACCCATCGCTGCTGTAATGGCATCGCGGCTGGCCGTGCAAACTGAAATGCCTAACCCGTTGAAGGCCCCACGTTACGAGAGAGACGGAGAGGCGGGACGAGAAAGAGGAGGGAGCGCTCAGGGGCCCAGCCCCAGCCCCGGAGCCCAGCAGCATTAACGCCAAATGCTCGGGAGCAGCTGCAGAGGGAAGGTGCAGACGCTCTGCCCCGTGCGCTCTTCGTCTGCTTCGCTTTGGGCACAACGTCTCATGAGAAAGGGGAGCTGCCCCTTGGGCCGAGGGCCAGGAGGAGCCAGACCGCAGGCCTGCAATTACCAGCAATCGGCATAGGCTTTCCTGTGTGGGCAGATGTGCTGGGCCAAAGTGAAACCCCATGATTTAAATCTGCCCTGTTTCCTTCGTCCTCTTCCCACCGTGCATCCTGTCTGGGGCAGCCACACGGCTGAACTCCAAAACCCTGGGAAGGCTTCCAGATCCGGGGAGAGGGAACCCCGTGGGGCGTGGACCTCCTTTGCCTCGGACAGCCAGAGCCAGCAGATGTGGGAGACGTTCCCGCTCCCCTCAGTGCCACGTGTGCACTGCAACGGGGAAGAGTGGCTCTTTCTCCGCTTCAAATCCTATCAGAACAAATGTAAATTGTTGTTGTATTGCTGTAATCAGTTGTTTATACTATCTGTAACACGCGTTATTGTGTTGTGAACGGGCTGAGAGGGGTATCAGGATTTTCTCATGGGAAGAAGGTCATCCCGTTCCCTATACAAAAACAGGTGTCGAGATTATTCTATGAAGCTAATGTAAACAAAGCATCTTGTGACTCTGTTATGCTTTTTACTGCCTACTGAAATGTGTACGTTAGTTATTCAGTGGGGGTGACATGCTGGCAATATAACGGGAGGGTAAATGCCCAGTCTGTTCAGTTTGTTTTGTAAAGTTAATCATGTAGTTTATGGGTTATGTAGTCTTAACTAGTAACCAAGTAGTGTACCTCTTCTCTGAGAGTGTTTTTTTAGCTAGAGGCTTTGTTGTGGATAAGTCTTGGAAGCTAAGGTGAGCAGAAGTCTTTGTTATATCCTATATTTTGTATGCAACTTGTATTTTATGAAGTTTTGCATTTTTATCAATAAAGACCGGTTAGTTTATATTTTCTGACTGGATTTTCTTTGGAGAAGCAAACTATGGATATTGCATTTTGCAAGCTCTCATGCTGATGTGTATTTTTCCTGAGAGCAGGATTTTTGGGACCTTTTTGCTGCACTCTGCGCAACAAATCCGGGGGCTGCCTGTGGTACGAAAAGTAATAACTGGTTTGACTTTAGCAGCTGGAAGTTAATCGTTCCCAAAGGCAGTGCTCCTTTGGAGGGTCTTCCATCTCCCCAGCGCCACTGGCTGAGTCACAAGACACGAAACACAGCCCGAGATGTAAAACCGTGAACCACGAACTTCCTAGCCCCATTTCATCCGAGTCCAGCAAGCGGGCCAAGCCGGCCTAATCAAAGCCAGGCTGCACGTCATTCCACCCAGCGTGTCGCTCGAGACAGACGTGGCACTGAGATCAGCCCTATCTCCCCTCCCACCCTGAAGAAGCCTTCTCAAAACTCAAAAACAACAATTTTGTATAACTTCAGCTGATCTAATGAAGGTGCTGCCTTTGCAGATGGGGAACGATAATATATACCATTTTGGATTATTGGATGCAAAAGATAGTGATTTAAATGAATTTGTAATCAAACAAATTTAAAGCTAGGCTTAAGAGAGATTTGTCCATGCAGCCGAAACAAGCCTGAAAGGACCCTGAACAGTGAAAGCTTAACTGGCCAGGGGTGACCCGAAGGGCCATGGGAGCAGAGAGACATTTCCAAGGGCCACTTCTAAGAGGGTGCGGAGGGCACCGGAAGAGCCAGCGATGCAGCGGGCAGACGTGGCAAGAGATGGCTCAAGGACCAGAGGCCCCTGCGGCGGCAGCGGCTGCCCCTGAGTAAAAGGATCTGGCCTTGCTTATCTGACCTCCAGTACTGCACTATTCCTGCTTTCTTCATCCATTAAGCCTTCAAAGGCTGCATGAAATACAGAATCCTAGGATTGTGGAACGGGAAGGGACCCAAGGATCATCTAGTCCAACCCTCTGCAATGTGCAGGACAGCCCGTTAAAGCATCCCTAAGAAATGGCTGCCCAGTCTTTTTAAAGCCTCCAGAGCAGTGTTTCTCAACCTAGGCAACTGGAGGATGGGTGGACTTCAATTCCCAGAATTCCCCAGACAGCAAGCTGTCTGGGGAATTCTGGGAGTTGAAGTCCACCCATCTTCCAGGCGCTTAGGCTGAGCAGCACAGCTCCAGAGGGAGAGAACCCACAACTTCCATAGGCAGACTGCTCCACTCTTGTACAGGTCTTACCGTAAGGAAGTTTTTCAATCTTTTTAAACAAAACGTAGGTAGCTGCAACTTCCTGTTTCTGTAGCCGGAGTGCGGGGACAATGCTTTGGAGAGTTGTGGCTGCTGGACTCAGAGGGCCCGCCGCACTTGGCTTCATTCGAAGTTGAGCAGCTGCACGCACACAGGCTGAACTTGGGTTGCACCAACTGCAGTTAATCTTTTCATGGCTTAGCGTGTGTGTGAATCCAGCCTAGGGTAGGAACCCTGGTTAATTCAGTGGTTCTCAGATTAGAGGATCTGACCCCAAGATACAGGTTTGTGAGAAAACTGGAGGGAAGGGGAGATGCAAAGCATGAACTATGGAGAGCTGGAAAACAGAGAAATCGGTACTTAATATAACACGTGGCAAAGTTTGGGATCCCAGGCTAAACGGGAAGAGGTGTACAGTAGCGAGGAGCTTAAATCTGCTGCGGAAGGTCTCCCTTGAGGAGGAGCAGCAGCAGCAACTTGCTTCTTCAGCAAGTCCTCCCCAGCTCCCCACTGGTAGAACTCCAGCCAGGAAAGCAGAGGCAGCGAAACCCTCCTTCTGGCACCCCTCGCCGGCCCCAGGGAACCTGCCGTGGGCCAGCCAGCAATTCTGCTTTGGCCTCTCGCTGTACATTTATAATGACCTCAAGGCTTTGTGTTTACAGAATCCTGAAGCCGGGTCTGCTTTCCACCCAAACCACCCTTATCAAAAGCAGATGTCTGGAGGACAGCAGAGAGCCAGCCTCGGGGGCAGTGCTGTTTTCGTTTGTGTTCCTACCAGGGACCCTGTCGATATCCCGTCCTTGCCCCAAGACCCCCCCACACCGTAGCAAAACGTGGGACGCATTTCATCCCCCAGATTCAGTTCAGTTCAGTTGGGTAAATTTTGGGGCCTCCCCTTTGTCCGCGTCCGCAGGGTGTTCCCCTCATACTTTTATAGCCCAGGAGGGCTGCGTGCAGCGCTCTGCAGAGGAGACAAGCGGGTCTTCCAGCAAAATCACTTTCACCATTCCAAGATTCTCAGACAAAAAAGGGGTCACGTGACAGTCGGGCCTCCTTTTTCAGAGACATTGGAACAAGTTTGGAAAAGGGCAATGAAGATGACCAGGAGACTAAAAATAAAGACTTATGAAGACCTTGAAAGGGCTGGTTGAGCTTCGAGAGGCGGCTGAGGGCGAGATGATGTTCTTCACGCACCGGAAGAGATGCTGTAGAACGCTAGAACGGAAGACGCTCTAGGCCAGGGTTTCTCAACCTCGGCAACTTGAAGATGCCTGGACTTCAACTCCCAGAATTCCCCAGCCAGCATGAACCTAGATGCAATGCCCACATTTCAACAAGGCACTCTATATTTCAGAGCAATCACTGATCATCCAATCATATTATCTGGCTATCCTACCCGTGTATTTGTACATGGCTGTCAAACAACAGAGCTTGCAGAATTAATATTCTGAGTTAAAGAAATACAAGGCAGGAACTATAATATTTTAATAAAAAATAAGTACAGAGCCACATGGCACCCCGCCCCCAGCCCCCCCCCCCTGTCCCATAGTCAGTCCAACAGCGAGCTGCCGTCTTCTGCAGCTCACGCAGCTCCTACGTCTCTCTCACACGCTCCCCCAGATGGGTTAGGCTCTGTCCACCAAAAGCAGCCAGACCAGGCCTCTCAGGGAAGTTCATCAAAGGTCTTCATCATCTTTCGGCCGTCGGTAGCAATTCCCTGAAAGGGGGCAGGAGATGTAAGACTGCTGCTAGAACAGCCTTTGCGTAAGAGGAAACAGCCTGCCTAACTCTACAACACTGTTTCTCAACCTCGGCAACTTGAAGAGGTGTGGACTTCAACCCCCAGAATTCCCCAGCCAGCACAGTGTGGGATTCTTCTCACTTCATTCAATTTGCACTGTCTTCCAGCGACTCTCCAGATTCAATCAGAGGTTCTTCCCTACAAAATCCTACTCAAACTGCCATCTTCAGCAATGAAATGTCCCAACATCTACTGGGATTTCTGTTTGCATCCTACTGCCCTTGCAGGCCCACATACGAGGGCGCTGGAGCAGTCTGTGGGGATATCAGCATCCTCTGAGTTCAGGCTGGCCTCCTCTTTGGCTACTAGGAATGCTAAAAAAAATCATTTCTGTTGAGCAAACTGTTTAATTTTTGTTCTTCCCCACTTTTGGGTGACCGGCTGTGTTTCACAGGTCCGCTTTTTAATTTGATATTAGAGTTCTACCACTGCCCTTGTGAGTTGCCTGCCTCTGACTTCTTGCAAAGGCTGCACTGACCTGCCAGTCTTCCTTCTGCTTGTGGATCTGCTGCTGCAGCTCTGCAATCCTCTCTCGACCGGCCACCACGGCTGCAGCCAGCCGGCAGTTGCCCTCCTGCTTCTCCTTCAGGGCTTTCTGGAGGAACTTGCGCTGCTTCAGAAGGTACGGCACGACAACGCCGCGGGTGTCTTCCTCCGGGATTCCACTCGGGCGCCTGGATTCAGAGACAACGCGAGCATCAGGAGTGACCTGGAGGCCGACTGTCCTGCACTGAGACTACCAGCTCTCCTGGGAGGAAATGTGGCGGAAGCAGGAGGCCACCGTGGCACCGCAAGAGCTCCCACGTGGCATTTTGCAGTGGGGTCAGACCTCTGCAGTTAACATACAGCTTAACTGGCCCCGGGGGCACAGCATCACCTCCTGCTCCAGGTCTCAGGAACAGAGGGCAGTGAGGAGGGGCTATTTCCTCGATGCTGCGAAAAGAGATCGCAGGCCGCACAGACGTTGGGCTGAACTGCTTGATCACGAAACGAACCATACCATGCGCATGCTTCCTTGTCCTTCGCTCCTTTCTCAAGCTTATCCAGCGACTCAAAGAGCACCTGCAGGTTCCCTTCCTGTTTGAGTGCCTGGATCTCTTCCTGTGGAAACAGAGACAACCTAGTGGCGCATGGCGGAAGCACCACCCGGATGGGCTTGCAAAATTGAGCAGCAGAGAACGTGCAGAGTTATACTTATACAATACTGTGTAACGCCAACGGGAGTGGCGTAAACCCTTAAAAAACTTTGCGAGGCTAGCAAGGGTCAAATTAATTAAGCGGACCAAGTGAAGAAAGCAATCCTGGGTTGGAAATGCAAGCACACCAGGAATGGAAGCCAGACAGGGAAACCCCCTGCTTCAAATTTATATGCTTACTGGATTTGTTACCCACTGCAATACAGTGACTCCTGGTGGCTCATAAGGCCCTCCAGTACACAAAAATGCACACAGGAAAATATTAGTAACATGGAAATAAAACACACACAGAACAAAATACACCACAAAAATAATAAAAATTAAAACCAATGAATGAATGAATGACAGGGATTAAAGACGCAAATGCTTTTCTGAGTAACTCAGTAGGAAACATTCATTTCCTAAACTGAGTGCTAATAAAGGGAGGGCTTGTCAGTTCTCAGAGAGAAGGGCAGGCACAGCAAAGGGGAAGCCGTGCCTGTGAGCCTCCAGCTCCTCTTCCTCACAAAAGTGGAGGACCACCACTAGGAGGTTCTCCTGGGACATCCGTGTTGAGCGGGTCAAGAGGACTCCCTGGACTTATCTCGGAGCTAAGCCAGGTAGGCCTTTAAAGGTCAACACAATACTTTGAATTATACTCGGAAACCAAGAAGGCCCGCCCCACGGGTCTCAGGAGAGGGGATCTGGATGAACTCAGAGGAACCCCAAAGGGGAAAAATACCCAGGAAGGATGAGCATGTGATGAGGCCCTGAAGCTGTAAGCGAACAATACCTGCCAGAGAAGCGCAAGACAAAAACCAGGACTGATTCACACGGAGCTCTCTGGCATGCTGAAGAGAACAAGGGGCACGTACAGGAAAGGGGCACACAACCAAAAAACGGGCAGCCGCCAGCAACTAGGGATTATAAAGCAGAATAAACTGGGACTTCTTTGACAAGTACCCCAAACAACAAATGTTTTCAGGTACAGAGGAAGCAAAAAGGAAAGCAAAGAAGCTGCAGGTCCACTGAGGGGAGAAAGGGGTGAACTGATAATGGGTGATGGAGAGAAGGCAGAACATTCTAATGCAGGTTTTAGGTCTGTTTCTTCTCGCAAGGGAAACGCAGCCCCAGCTGGCCCCCACCGTGCCCCACTGCGTGGAAGGGAGGGAGCCGCAGCTCAGGATACACAAGGAAAGGCTGGAAGAACCCTTAGCTAATTTAAGCGATTCAAGCCTCCAGGGCCAGATGAATCACACCCCAGGGGAGGGAAGAAACTAGTGGTGGTGATCGAAGAACTGCTCCTGATGATCTTTGAGAAATCGTGAAGGAGTGGCAAGGTCCCAGAAGACGAGAGGTGAGCAAATGTTGTCCCTGTCTTCAAAAAGAGGAACACGCAGGAAATGACAGACTTGCCAGTTCAACATCTATACCAGGCAAGGTCCTGGAGCAGAATATTAAACTTATTTGTGAGCACTGGATAGGATGCAACACTTCACAAAAATCTGCATAGGCCTGTCACAAACAAGTCATGCCAGACGGCCTTACCTCCTTGGTTCTGACAATTTAATAGACTGGAGTATCGCCATACAGATACCGTACCTTGACCTAAGCATCCAACAACGTAGCTAATGATCATCTTATTAATATTGTAAAATATGGGTTGGATAATACACCTGGCAGAATGACCCCACCCAGACAGTACTTAGAAAATGTTCCACATCAGATCGGAGAGAGTATCAGAGGGCTCTGTGCCATTCAACATCTGTATCAATGACCTGGATGAAGGGGTTGAGGAGATTATCAGATTGACAGATCACACAAAATTAGGAGGTGCAGCTAATATTTTAGAAGAGAAGATGCAAAAAGATCAAGAGAGGGTTGGACAGGAGGCCAAGAGGAACAGGATCAAATTCAGCAGGGAGATATGTAAAGTCCTGGAGGCCTGGGTATTCTAGCAGCTCAGAAGTTGAATGCAAGCCAAGAGGCTGATGGAGCTGTTAAAAAGGCAAATACCCCCTTGGGGCCATTAGCAGCAGCAGCAGCACAGAGTTCAGATCATGGGAAGTCATTATCCCATTCCATTTCGCCTTGGCCAGGCCCCACGTGCAATACTTCTCCAGGTCCAGCGGTCTCCAAAGCACATCTGTGGCATGGAGGAAGATCAGAGGATGGCTATTAAGAACACGAGGGGGCTGGAATCCAAGTCCCGCAAGGAGCAGTTAATGGAACTGGGCCTCTTTCGAGCCTTCAGAAGAGAAGAGAAGACTGAGGGGGGACAGGACAGCAGTCTTCAGATATCGAAAGGTTTGTCATACAGAGGAAGGAATGGACTTTCTAAAAAAAAATTAGTCCATTCCCAAACAAACATACATAAAATAAAAAGGAACAACTCACACACATGAAGAAAAAAAGGGGAAAAAACACAACAAATACAAACAGAAAAAAGATAAAAAGCTTGTAATTACAAATATATTCCAAGTTCACCTGATTTAGTAAATCTTTGAAAGGGAAAAAGAAGCTTTCAATATTCACCAAGCCTATCCAATAATTTTTTCCAAAGGGAGAGATAACATTACTTTTTCTGACTGACACAATCTACAATTTCCTCAAAAATTGCTTGGTCATACATCTCTAAAATCCAATTCTTTATATCTGGCATTATAGTATTTTTCCATCTCACAAGGATTATTCTTTCTGCTATTCCTAGAGCACAAAAAAATACCATCTTTGTTCAGATCATGTTAAGTTCCAAGCAGCTGGTATATAATTTAATACAATAAGCATGTCTTTAAAAACCAAAGTTATCCCAATAATTCTGTCAGCATATTATATAACATTACTTCAAAAGGAACACAGAGAAGAACATGACCATAAAATATGAGTTGAAGTGCCCTCAAATTTCTTGCAATGCCAGTACAAACAGTCATTAGTCCATCCTTTACAAAACATTCTAGATGCTATCCAATAAATATGAAAAACAATCTTTTGGTGGATTCATTTCAACCTTAAATCACAGGATATGAACTTAATATTCTTCAAGACCTGAGTCTATTGGTTTGAAAGGACTGGAATTTCCAATTCTTGATTCCAAGATTCTTGTATATTGGTTATAGATGTTTGGATCACTTCCTTTAACTCTTGACAAAAGAAGAAAGTAGGTTTAGATTCAAAAATTGAAGTCTTCAGCATTAATAATGTATCAGGGAATTTAGAAGCTGCTAAAGCGTTAGATCTGTATTAAGCTGTCAAAACATGTTTTAATTGAATTGATGGTTAAAAAAAAAGCTGTTTGTACTTTCTGAAAAGATTTAAAGTAATCGTTAAACAATAATTGATCTAGTGTAATTATACCCTTTTGCGTCCATTCTTTCTGGTAAAAAGTTTTACCACTAATTTTAAGTGTAGAGTTATTCCAGATTTAAGTACTCATGAGGTTCCACATCAAATGTAAACCTATCATCTAATAGGGCCCAAACATGTCTTACTGCTGGCAAAGTTGGAAACACTAAATTAGTCCTGATGAACTCTGTACCTAAGAATTGCCATGATTTAAATGGGCAGGTAAAAAAGCTTTCCAAATTAGCCCGTAGTGGCAATGTGTAAAAAAAAATAAAAAATCATTCCAATAGAACATGGATACTAAAATATATGCCCAATGATGTTTCTGAAAATCTGAAAGATTAAAACCACCATCTGGTAATTGCAAAACACCTAGAATGTCCCCTTCTAAAATACGTTTGTCTATGACAGAGGAAGGAATGGACTGTTCTTTGTTGCCCTAGAGCAAAGTTTCTGAACCTTGGCAGCTTTAAGATGGTTGGGAATTCTGGGAGTTGAAGTCCACTCATCTTAAAGAGGGCAAGAGCAGAACTGATGGGTTGAAACTGTAGGGAAAGATTCAGGTTAGATACTAAGAGGAACTCCTGGATAGTAAGAGCTGTCAGTGGGTGGAACAGGTTGCCTCGTGAAGGGGTATGTTCCTCTTCACTGGAGGTTTAAGGAAATCTTTCATTTTGCAGGGGTTTGATTAGATTACTTCTTCCAATTCGTACGATGCTGTGATTATCGCCAATTGCTTTGGGAACAGGGAGTATAATTATGGAAATAATCTTCTTTGCTATTTTTGCAAACGGAGAACCGTTGCTTCTAAATAACAACTGTCAGCTGCCTTGATAAAAGAAAGAAGGAAATTGTGCATCTTCTTGAATCTTACCAGTACAGATTTCTGCAGATGGGATACGAACTGATTATAAACACATTTTGTGAATTCAGGCTGTGCTTTGTAGAGACGGCCGTAGCACTTGGTGAAAAGACGACACCTACGGGTAGAAAACAAAAGCTGCCGATCAGGTCACAAAGTGCGAAACACCCATTTTCAAAAGGGTTCCTATAATGCTAAACCGCATTTGCTGGATGAAGCCTGGAAGGGGGCCAACGTCCCTTCTACCTTTCTCATATACAGACCCATCCTGTAGATGAGCGCCTCGCTGAAGATGGTGCAACCCCTTTTGTTTTCTCGGAGCAAAACTTGTTTGGGGGTCACCAATATCTACTCTGGTAGCACCTTTTCCAAATATCACACTTTATTAAAAAGCAGAAGCTTTTGTGAGCTGCAGATCACTTCATCTGGTGCATGGAGTGGCTAGACCAGAGGTCCCCAAACTCTTCAGCTCATCGGCCCCTGCATGAAGTTTCAGATTGTTCATTGACCCCCAAACATGTAATACACGAAAATAATACTACTTTAACTAGTAGTATTACAAACAATAATAATAATAATCCTGCAACCAATACCTTTAACACCATCGAACAACAACATCTGCCTATCCCAGGTCCTTGGGAAGGACTCAATAGGTGGATAAAAATGCCAAATCCAGTCGAACAACAACAACAACAACAACACAACTTACAACTGGAACATTAAAAAAAGAAACCGAAGGCTTGATTTTGGCTGCTCAAGAGCAAGCTCTTCAGACTAATGCGATCAAAGCCAGAATTGAAAAACCATCAAACGATTCGAAGTGCAGATTGTGCAAAGAAGCAGAAGAAACAGTAGATCATACACTCAGCCTGTGCAAGAAGATCACACAAACTGATTATAAACAACGACATAACAAAGTCACCAAAATGATTCACTGGAACATCTGTAAAAATTACCAGGTGCCAGTAATGAAAACTTGGTGGGAACATATAGTTGAAAAAGTAGTCGAAAATGAGCAGCTTGAAATATCGTGGGACTTCCGAATACAAACTGATAAAGTCTTGGCACATAACACACCACACTTAACTGTGGCTGAAAAGAAGGAAGTGTGGATAATTGATGTGGACATACGAGAGGATAGTAGAACAGAAGACAAAGAATTGGAGAAGATCACAAACTGTCAAGATCTGAAAAGCGAAGTGGAAAGATCATGGCATAAACCAGCCGTGGTGGCCCCAGGGGTTATCGGCACACGGAGCGCCATACCAAAAAGCCTCGGACGGCGCTTAGAAAATCGGCGCATTGACAAAATTTCCATTGGTCAGTTACAAAAGGCCACCGTGCTTGGACCCGGACATACACAGCGCCGATACATTGCGACATCCGAGGTTCTTGGGAAGAACTGGATGCGAATGAAGCCAACACCAGCTAAAGAGCGGGCGGTTGTGATTTCACGTTGTTGCGCATATATAATAATACAGACGACTCAAGGCCGCCCTCGCTGGCGGCCGACCGTCCAACCCTGGGTGACGCTGTCCCACCACACCTCTCACCTTCAGGGCCAGGGACTGGCCTGGAGCTCCACAGAGACCCCAAAAGATTCAAAGACCCCAATCGGTCTTCCATCATTTACTGACCCAGCCATTTATCAACCCCTTGGATAGCCCCACTGACCTTGGGGGTCGATACTGACCACTTTGGGGAAGCCTGGGCTAGACCGATGGAGGATTGATGAGGCTGGGCGGGGAGGCAGGTGGGTTACGTAGATGCAGGTCGCAGGGGAAAGGGATTGCAAGTACCTGATTTTATTTATTTATCTGTTTGTTTAATTTGCATGCCGCCCATCTCCCCCAGAGGTGGGGGATCAATAGATCAATGAGCAGTTGTAATGTGCCAGCCTTGCTTTCTCAGGCCCTGGGTGGCAGCCCTGTAGCTGCGTCCAGACGACCCCCCCCCCGACCCGAAGCAGGGAAGCCACAGGGCAGTCTTGCTCGCGGACCCTGCCCCAGCCCTCCTTCGCCCCCCAAAATGAGATCCGGTTTGGTGTCGCGGGGAAGGTCTGCCAGTTTTATTGCGCTTTAATTCATATTGATTCGTGGCTCTTATTGCAAACTTCCTCGTGAGATGGGCCGTGACCAAATTTGCAATACAAAAAACTTGAAATATAAAATAAAGAAGTAAACCTAAAGGTGCTGGCCGAGAAAGCCGGAGGCGGTGGGGCCTCGTCCGCCTCAGGCACGAAAGCCGGCTGGGGGACTTTGGGCCGGTCCCTCTCTCTCAGCCCAGCCCACCTCACAGGGTTGTTGTGGTGGGAAAAGAGGAGGAGGAAGGAGCGTTAGGGACGTTCGCCACCTTGAGTTATACGCATTAAAAAGGGGGATAAAAATATCATCATCATCATCATCTGCACCAGAGTTGTTCAAATTTGGCAACTTGAAGCTGGGTGGACTTCAACTCCCAGAATTCCCCAGCCAGCATGGCTGGCTGGGGAATTCTGGGAGTTGAAGTCCACCCAGCTTCAAGTGGGACGAACTTCAGGGAACGTCCAAGCCCATCATCCCCGCCCGACTCGCCCCTCTCACCCGCCGGCGTCCAGCGTCTGCAGGAAGTGGCTGACGACGAAGTCCAGGATCTGCTCGCGGCCGAGGCTGCTCTGAGGAGCCGCCGCGGACGACGCGCCGGGAGCGCGACCGTCCTCCCCCTTCGCCGCCGCCGCCGCCGCCGCCATTTTCGGCCCGCCAAAAGCCGCGGATCCAAACTCGGGGAGGCCCCGCCCAGCGGCGCCTGCGCGCGGCCCCTGATTGGTGGCTGCTGCCCGACCCGCCCGCGAGCGGGCAGCCACGTGATTCGGGGAAGCCCGGGGTGCGTGACGTCACGGCCGGGCGGAGAGGTCCCCGCGCTGCGCTGCGCTGCGCTGCGCTGCGCTGCGCTGCGCTGCGCTGCGCTGCGCTGCGCTGCGCTGCGCTGCGCTGCGCTGCGCTGCGCTGCGCTGCGCTGCGCTGCGCTGCGCTGCGCTGCGCTGCGCTGCGCTGCTCGCCGGCCCGCGGACGCCGACCGCGCGGCGGGGGGAAGGCCGCTCCAAGGAGCGCCGCAAGCGGAGGCAGAGCCTGGGGAGCAAAGCGGTTCCCAGGCGTTGCTCAGCCTGGGCAGCTGGGGAGCGGTGGGCACTGAAGCCCACGCAGCTCAACGCTGCCAAGCTGGAGGAGGGCTGCGCTTGACCCTCTCTCCAAACGCGACCCGAGGTAGCTGAAGGGGCAGGCGAGTCGTTCGTCAGCGCCAGTCCTTCCTTTAAAGTCACAGACACTCAACAAGGGCACGGTTCTGGCCAGTTTGGGCCAGTGTCACCCAGGCCCAGCTTTGCCTCAAGCATCCTCGCTGTTTCATGCAAACTAGGATGCTTTGCCAGCCAACATGCTAGTGCCCATACACTCGGCAGTTAGGGGTTGCACGCAGTGCCCTGGCACACTCAGGACCTCTGATTCGTTTTATTAAAGTTATGCCTGCATAACTTCATTCATCGTGTTGGGGGTTCAGGTACCATCGGAGAATCTCTGATCTGGAATAGAGATTTACCTCCAACACACCGCGCAAAAGTCGATAGATTCCCTTAGCAGCTATCAGAACATGCTCTGGCCTGCTGCAGGTATGAAAGCAAGTGCCCCAACATTTTGCTCTCCAGATGTTCTGGACAACTCCCATCAACACAACTGCTGCTTATGGCCAGGGATGATGGAAGTGGTAGTGCAAGGCATGGAGGTCGCCAGGCTGGGTCTGGGTGACTGCTGGGTCTCAACGTAAGTTCAAAAGGGCTTCCCACCCTACCAGGCCCAAAATGAAAGATGCAGGAAAATGGCCTAAAACAAACGGATTTAAAGACCGAAAACTTTAACCAGTACATCTGTGTTGTTTAGGATTAAATCCTCAGTTGGAAGTCAACCTAAATTCCATCAGTGGGAGGGGAAACTGCTAAATGCCAAAGCGAGTGGACGTCTGTGGCCCAGACGCTGAATGGCCGCCACGGAAGGTGCAAGACGGGTCACTGTGTCTTGTAAACAGTGACTGTGAGAGAGAAGCAAGGTGTTGGGCCACCTAGAATGTTTAACCGGTAAAATTCTACTCAAACATTTGGAGGCTGAGACTCATCCAGCCTGAGACTCATCCAGGCTCTCCTTCACTAGACAAAAAGGAGAAAGATTATATGTGCAACAAAATCTACTCTGTCATATTATTTGTGTCTGCAGTCTTGGAATCACCTCTCTGGTTTCCTTTCCATGTTTGTTACAAACAGTGAAAAGGTGTTTTCTTAAAATCAGTGTTCATTAATTCTCCTGAACGCCGGTTGCCCCCACTCCTGAAACCATTTTGTTAATGTCCTCCATGAGCCTCGCCTTCTCAGGTGGTCCCAGGGTGGGGACGCCCTGACCTAGCGCGACGCGTTCCGGTTCTGTCGGGCACACAGCTCCGTCGCTTCTACACATCAGCCAAAACAAAATCCTTCCACAAAGAGATCAAATAAATAATAAAAACTTTAATTATACTTTAAAGACTTCTTACAGTGCAAAATCGAAACCAGCTGTAATGTACACAAATACATTCAAACTCCATATTGAAACGGCAGGCACCAATATCAGGGACCCCCTGGAATTAACTCTCGTCTGGACAACAGAAGAACCCTTATTTTGGGTGGCTGCTGAAGGCTTCCTGTTGGCCCTGTTCCCCCATCCACCCCCCCTCCTCAAAATGTCTGTGTGGCATCTGTTTAGGTAGTAACTACAGCTTCCTGAGAACAGTTCAGCAGTGCTCGCTACAGATTCTCAATAATTTGTATCAGAAACCTATTAATTCAGAGTACCCTTGCATAAAAGAAAGGAGGTTATGTCTAGATAGAGAATGGAATGAGATCTCAACTCGGAAGTTCAGTGATTAAAAGCCAGGCTTGGAACAGCATTCGGCGCCCAGCAAGCGCCCCAGGGAAGCCGCCCGCCTCTCGCAAACGATTCGGCCGGGAGGCAGCTCGGCGGTGTCCTGCGACCTCCCTTGCCGAGGCGACAAGCGCTCTCGCCACGGGGCGGCCAGGGGGGCAGGCGGCTGACCCACCCGCTCCACCCGCTGCCTTGGCCATTCCATTCTGCAGAGCGCCTCCTGGGCCAACGCTAGCTTCCTCAGGCCAGCCTGGGTATTTTCAGCAAAACAGAAACAGAAAAAGCCCAGCCCGTAACATCGGAGAGATTCTTTTGCAACAGCCCAAAGGAGGGTTTTGCTTTTGTTTCTCACTTTACATTCAACCCAATTTACTTGAAGGCGGATGGCTTGGTCTTGCTCCCCGCAGTTCCTGACGGGGGCACATGTGGAGAAATGCTTTTCCGTTGGAAATAAATTAACACAGGGACATCTTAAGACGTCCAGGAGGAATCTAGGCTGGGCAAAGCAAGGAAGGACTAAAAATGTATGCTTCAACTGAGGGCTGATTTGGGGCCGGGGAGAAGTGTACTTCAGGGACCATCTACCCCCCCCCCCCATTTCCTAGTCCTAGGTAATAGGTGAAACTGCCAACAGAGTCTCTCTAGGACTTACCTTTTTAGGCCCATGTTTCTCAACCTCAGCAGCTTGGAGATGGGTGGACTTCAACTCCCAGAATTCCCCAGCCAGCTGGGGGTCGAAGTTCACCCATCTTAAAGTCGCTGAGGTTGAGAAACGCTGCTTTAGGTGAAAGAGGGCCAAAGAAACTCGCTTCAGTTTGGGGAGGGGGCAGCTTCCCTAAGACAGTTTTGGTGGAGTGGCCCACAAGTAGCTTTGGCATGCTGAATGTGCGCTCCACAATACACACTTTGCCTACTCAGGAGGACCGTTTAGGACGGTGTTTCCCAACCTGGACAACTTTAAGATATGTGGACTTCAACCCCCAGCATTCCCAGGCATCTTAAAGCTGCCCAGGTTCAAGGATTTGGAAGTCGGGTTGCAGCCTCTGATTATGGCACGAGTTAAATGCTGACTGACGTTAAAAACCGCTTGCTGAAGAAAAGCCCCCAAAGTGCAAAGAATAATACCTCGCCAGTATTGCTTCTAATCCCTCCTGCCCTGCCCCATCTCCACCACCAAATACTTCCTTTTAAAGCCAGCGAATTTACCGGCAGCCGATCGTCGCAGCCTCTGTCTTCTGAGGCTTGAACAAGCAGTTGGGACGAAGAGGAGCTCAGGGAAGAATACGCAGATCAGCACCAGAGTTGCAGTAGAAAAACGGTGACAAGACGGGAGGACCAAGTTGAAACATGCCGAACCCTGGAAAAGGCTGCCTCCCACTGTCCTGAGCACGCCCACTTTCCCATCAGCCGAACGATTTTAGGCTGGAATTGGGACCCCCAACTCCAAGGCAGAACCGGCTCTTACATCAGAATTAGGCTTCAAACGCCCTCTTTATCTTCCCAACAAAAGCTGACCTATTCTTCCTTCCTTCCAACCTCCTGTCCTACACATTAATGAAATACTCATTCAGTGATTCAGACTTTGTATTCAGTGATACAAAGATCAAAAATAGCATTATACTAGATTTTTCAGCCATGTTTTTCAGCCCTGCCTTTCAAATGAAGCCCCCGAATGAACAATAATCACATGTCTTTGTGCGTACAGGGTAAGGAGGAGACTATTACAACAGGGATCTGATTATTTTCGTCTACACTCACATCTGTGAAGTCCATGAAGTAAAGTGTGCCTCTCTCCTTGGGTGGGTTTTAATTCCCCTACCCAGAAGATCACACACACACAAATGCAGTTGGGCACCACAACTGTACAGACTAGAAGGGAACTTCCCTTAAATCACCGCTGACACATTAGAAACGTATTAACAGAAGTCCTACCTTCAGATATGGAAGACTGGAAAGACAGCTTCCAAGTTTATACAAAATAAGAAGAAATCTCTATGTACAGATCACATCAAATTGTGAAAGCAGAGGCTACAAAAATAACTCCTGGTGCTTGGTACCTCCCCTCCTCCCCTCCGATTTTTCAGCTTTTAAAAACAAAAACTTTCAGAAGCATCAGAAGGCTGAGGGTTTTCCGGACCGCGGGACTACTTTCCAACCGGGGGTGTGTGTGTGGCTGTGCCTGGCAGCGCATCCAAGCAGCAGAAGGTGAGCAAAAGTTATTCTCCCAATGTACGAATTCTGGCAAAATAAGAAAAATCAAAATCTATTTGGGGGAAGAAAAAAAATGACTTTGCTTCAACCAACATCTTTTTTTATAAAATAAAAATTAAAAGGGGGACTAGGAGACATGCCAGCTTTTACTCACAGGAAGTCTTACAGGAGGGCCTTTTTTGCGATACGCAGCAGTCCCACTATGGGACTAGATTAATACTGGGTCAGGAAGGTTGTTTGGAAGCAGAATCATTTGCGGGTATCCTCCAGTAATGCCTTGTCAGAAAACACTCCTGCTTTTTGGTGATGTTTCAACCATGCCGATGGTCCAAGAGATTCTCCTCGCGTTCCCCTACCAATGCCGGGAGTCCACCAGCTCTGGACGCAAGCTCAGCTTCTTCAGGGTCTCGTACCCGACCACAATGACAATGGTGGAGGGGGTGGCCGAGATGATGCGGGCGGAAAGGCCTTTCGTCAGGCCCCAGGGGCCCTCTTCGGCTATCAGCTGCTTGAAGGTCAGGATGATGGAGCTCTTGCCACCCACCTGAAGGAGAAGAACAACGCCTGCTTCTGAGGCTCAGAGGGAGAGAGATCCTGGTTCTTCTGGACCATCCAGGACCCAAACCTCAAAATGACCACCTTTTAGGCTGAAGGAACCATGAGCTCCAAAAGAATGACTTGATTCCAACAGCAGAATTACATCTCACTGTCCTCCCTCCAGAATTCCCATTCCTCAACCTTAAAAGCCAAACAAAGAGAATCCTGAACTCTCCCCATATTCGGCAGTTATGGGTATGACACTGCACTGTTTTCCATCCACCAAATGACCTGAGCTAAAAATAGAAAGACAGTTTTAATTCTAATAACTGGGATTTATAGTTTTGAAAAATAAAAGGCCATCCGCTTATGTTTTGTCCCCCCAGCAAGCTTTGGGGGACTCCCAGCATCTTTTTCTGTCTAACAGGATCTAATTCGCTCACCCACCGAGCCTAACACTCTGTTAAAGATTATAGCCTGATGCAAAAATAACTTTCACGCCAACAGCACGTCTCCCTCCACCTGGATCTCACCCTGAGGTTGGCTACAGGGTCATCCTTCATTCCACATAACACACCCGCCAACACACCGAGTTAATGTTTTATGACGGCCAGAATCTCATGAGGCTGCCACATCTCAGGATATCTGGTGTTCTCACATGATGTGGGGGGATCCCCGAGGCCTTGTGAGATTTAAAGATTTAATGAGGTTCTAAGTCTGAAGAGGTTGCAGGTCCCCAATCTTGCCAGATGAAAAGTTCTTGGAAATGCAAAGCTTGCTACTGTTTTGTAAACCTCAGCAAGGGAAGATATGCAGCTCACAAAACGGAGGAGCTGGAAGGGATGTCAAAGCCAAGGCCTGCTCCATGCAGGAATCCACTCAATTCTCCCTGGCCAGGGGCCATCCACCCCATTTGAAAAGAGCTCTGCTCTGGACAGACTGTTCTCACTGCAGAATCTGCTTTCTTTTAATTTCAGTCTGCTGGCCCTTGTCCTGCTCTCATTTTCAAGAGGGAGCAGATCTGCCCTCTCCTGTATGTGAGAATCTTTGAGAAATTGGCAGGGGGCTCTCATCTCTCCCCACGGGATTCCCTTCTGCAAGAAAAACAGGATCAGCAGCATACAGGCTATGTATCTTTTCTCCCAGGATCACAGGGGCTGCTTTTCTCTGACAGCAAGATTCGGAGGCTCTTCTGCACCCTAAGGTCCCAGCCTTCTCCCCAGAAACCAAGATGGCATTCCACTAGCTCTGCCTGAGCCAGCACTATCCCAAGGAGGGAGTGGGGAGGAGGCAACCCCTGGCCCTCTAGAGCAGTGTTTCTCAACCTTGGCCACTTGAAGGTGTGTGGACTTCAACTCCCAGAATGGCTGGCTGGGGAATTCTGGGAGTTGAAGCCCACTCATCTTAAAGCGGCTAAGGTTGAGAAACACTGTAATAGACAGTCCCTCCCATCCAAATTAAATGGAGTCGTTACCAGAAAACTTCAGAAAAGACACCATTGCAATCCAATGCAAACGTTTCAGCTCAGAAACAAAATAAGAAAAAAACTATCCCAACATTTGGACCATTGGCTTGATGAGTTTTTATCTATATAAAGTGCTCAGCTGGAACAGAAAGCCACAATGTGAACACAAGAAAAAAAAAGTAATAAATGCTGGCTGGGGAATTCTGGGAGTTGAGTCCACACATCTTCAAGTGGCCAAGGTTGAGAAACTCTGCTCTAGAGCCACTCAGCCCTCTCTTTCCCTCCCTGTATGTATATATGTATACATACTGTTACAGTCAGGACCTGCAAGGGCAACTGAGCTGGACAGAACCGAAGCAACAGATCCCTGAGCCAACGTCCTCCAGATGTCCTGAACTTCAGCTCCCAAATTGCTACCAGCAGAGTCGCTAGCTAAAGATCTGGGGAACCGGAGTCCTGTCCATGCAGGAAGATGCAGGTCGGAGAAAGGTGTGAGGTTAACGGGCAGCCCCTCTGCCTACCAAAAGGTTGAGTGGCTTCCCACCCACAAGACAGAAGGTCCACCACAGAACATGGCCCCACTTCGCCCACAGAGCAGAGGAGGGTGGGGGAGAGGAAGGGCAAAGCCAGGAGCTGCTCGCAGGGGGAAGGGAGAAGGGAAGGGCATCGCACCCCCACTGGGGGGCAGGGCAGGCTCCAGGCCTCCAGGCAGGGCAGCCGCTGACTCTTGTTACAGGTAGCAGGTTCGGGCCAAAGCGACTCTCACCTGCACACGTGCCCGGATGACGTCCATCGGGTTGGTGAGGGTGGAAGCGGTAGCAGCCGCCATCGGCCCAGATATCGCTTGGAGCAGCAGGTGTGGGCAGTCCTTGGGGGTCAGGCTGGAAAGCTGTTCTGGAAACAGGCATGAAAACCAGGTTACGCATGGCAGTTCCCGTGCTCAAAAGCTGCTGGAGAACAACCCTTCTGGACTGGAAGCATCAACAGAGGGACCTGCTGGGAATCCAGTGTTAAAGAGTATGGGTTCTTGGGAAAATCCAGAAGCGTTGTTCTACAGCGTCTTCCCCTCCACATCTGTTGGGACTCAAGAGAGCATATGTGTGACTGCACACAGATGTTTCCAACCCATCTGAGGACAGTAAAACACCACTTTGAACTACAAAATTCCAAAATAAATACCAGGACTTTCTAGTTCCCCTTGCAGTTTCTGTACTGGTGTATTCTTCTAAAGGTAAGTTGGAGTTTGCCAATGGCAAGCTAAAGGCATTTTAAATGATGGCCTTAAGTTGCAGGAGGTGGGAGCTTTCCCTTGCAAGCGTGTTCCATCAGATGCATTTGCACCCCACCCAAAGAACTTTTTAAACCAAAGCTTACACCATGGTATTATCGTTTCAGTCATCAGCTCTGCCTTTCAGCCAACTGGACCCACGAAGACAGGTTGTAAGTACCCCTCGTTCAGCGCTGTCGTAAGTTTGAACAGTCACTGAACGAATGGTCATTAAGTGAGGACTACCTGTAATTAGGATTAGGCAGCAGGTTATGCAAAAGTATCTGGATTTATCCATATTTTCTACAGATGGCTCATACCCCCCAGGGGAGAAAGGGCTACTTATGGGAAGATGTTTGAAAGAACCAAAGACACCAGCTAGAGTACAAGCGTCCTGTCAAGGGAGACTCAGAGATCAGCTTTGTCCTCCTTCTCTGAGACCTGCAGATCCCGTCACTGCCCTTCAAGTGGACTGGCACTGCAGATGCTGGGATTCTGCTGCAAGTCAGCTGTGCATGCCACAGGACTACAGTCCTCCCCATTCTCATGTGTTGGGGGGGGGTCTATTGGGAGGAGAACCAGCTTCAATCCTAATCTCATCAGTCATGCGGTCCTTGATTCTCCATCCCAAAGGAAAGATTGTCTCCTTCTGACCCAGAGCCCTTGCAAAACAGGACACCCTCCCCCCACAACATCCAACCATTTTCTGGTGGTATAAAGCCGAAGTAGGACCTCAGCCAGTCCTCCTAATGCCAAAGGGGAGGGCAGACGCTCTGTCCAAGAGGGGCAAGGCTGAACGCTGCGAGAGAACAAGGGGGGGCTGGCTCTGCTTTCTCCTACCTGCATAAAAGTGGTAGAAGGGCCACCAGGCAGCGCTGTTGGGAATGTACGTAAGTAGGGAGGCCACGTAGCCCCTGTAGAAGCCCCTCAGCCCATCAGCCTTGAAGATCTGCATGATGATGTCTCGAGTCTGGCCAAAGACGGGGAACCGTTTGCCTTCGTGGGCCTGCACTCGGAAGCGGCCCATGCTCTCACCCAGCCGCTGCATCATCAGGTGCTGGGAGACCACATCGATTGGCACGGTGATGCTCTGGGCAACGAGGGAGGCCGAGCCACCAGCCACCAGGGACTTGATGGTGTTGCTGTTGTTGTACTGTGAGACATACTTGCGGGTGAGTTCGTACGTCGTCACGTAGCACTGCCCTGAGATGAGGGTGAAAGTGTTGACCAGGAAGCCCCGATACAGCCCAGCCGCCCCTTCTGCCCGCAGGATCTTGACAAAAGCATCAAAAGTCCCATTGTACAGACTCTTCCCCCTCTGGACCTGCAGCCGCGTCCGTATGAGTGTGAAAGGGTACACGCTGATGCGTATCATCATTGTCATGCACACCCCAAAAACATAAAATTTCTTCTTGTCCAGGTGCTCCCACTCAATGATCTGGATGTTGCGCTTGTCTTCCATGGCTGGGGTTCTGCAGGGGAGAAAGGAGGACACGTGTGATGGGATGGTTTGGTGAAGGCCGCGCTCGGGGAGATAAGCATTTCCTCAGCCCCCAGAATGAGCGTGGGAAGGTGAAGGGGACGAGACTGGCACCACCCTAAGGAATTCGCAGTGTTTGCTTGCTGGCTTGGGGAGTTTAGATTCAGTCTGGTGAGATTCTGTCTTGTAGGTGAAAGCTAATAAATGCTATCGAACTATATCTGTACTGTCTCATGGAGTTCTTTGGGCTGAACCTGACAACATGAGCTTCTCAAATTGCCCAGCATCTCTGCGATCAAGACCTGGCTACCCACGCCCACCTGGGGCACCGCAGCAGACCTAGCCTCATAGACTGCTCAAGCTGCGTTGCTGCTAAAAGGCCGCAGAGTGACTCCCAGGCTCTCAGAGAAGCTCCACATGGGGCTACCACCCAATTAAGAAGAAATCTTGGGCAACGTATTTCAATTCATTAATTCTCCACAAGTCCTGACAATGCCAGTTCTGATTTTTATGAAATGGGCTTGCTTAATTTCAAACACTGGCCAAGATATGATCTGCTTTGTTTCTAGCCCTGTGTACAGTGTGAACCCAGACAATTGTGGTTTACCCAATTAACCAAGATAGCTTCTGGAAATGGACAAATGGGTCCTCCTCCAAGCCTCTATAAACTTTGTAAAATTCATTACTCTTATTATCTTGAACTAAGACTTGCTTTTTTAGGGATACTCTGGGATACCCCTTGGATGCTCTTTCAGGGGTCCTCCAAGGAGCTGAACGACAACTCTCAGCAGCTCCGGCCCACGGAGCCAAAGGAGGGGGTGCCGGAATTGCAGTTCAGCAAGTGGAGGGTCCGAACACCTGAGGAATCCTGGAAATTGAGGGAAGAAGAAAGCATCACACAACCCTGTGGCCTGTTTCAAATCTTCTGATTTGATGGAGCAAAATGTGATCTGTGATTTGATGGAGCAAAATGTGATCTGAACTGGGGTAATGATGGGACAGTTGATTTCAGCTACAGGTAGTCCTCACTTAACAACCATAATTGGGACCGGCATCTCTGCTGTTAAGCGAAGTGGTTGCTAAGTGGGAAATCATGTGACTGTGACTGTGCTTTCCAGCTGGAAAGAGACAAGGCTACTCAGTTTTACACTTTCGGCTTTTGTTTGCCTCCTAACCACTCCCTGCACTTTGCGATGCTCGAGTGCCTGCTTACTGTCTTATACATATCAAAAGCAATGCAATCACCCTGCAGCCGGGACTGGAACCCATGGGCATGCTTTGCAAACAGCTTACTCTCTGGAAATCCCTTCCTCTCCAATCTCTCTCCTCTGCGAGGGGGAGGAGGGGGGAGAAAACAAGCAAGTGATTTCTGTAAGCAATCTCTCCTTTGCCTGACCCTTTCCTGTTGCCAGTGCAATCACATTGCTTTCGATGTGTAGAAGAGCAAACAGCTTACTCCCTTGCAATCCCTTCTTTTCCAATCTCTCTGCTCTGCAAGGGGGGGGGGAAAGGAAAAACCACAGGTTAGGCACAGGACAATGTGTACTGACTGTAATGGCGATCACGTGACTGAAGGACGCTGCAATGGTTGTGAATGGGCTGTAAAGTTATTTTTTCAGCACTGTCGTAACTTTGAATGGTCGCTGAAGGAATGGTTGGTAAGTAAGGACTCCCTATAGTGTTTTTAATTTAAAAAAACAGTGCTAGTGAACTCTGCAATCAGAATCTCTTACTGCAAATCACAGTCAAGAGTTCCAAAATGCTCTGATTTAACTATAACAAGTTCCTTTGTTTCAGAAATACACTCAGAAATGAGGAGTAGGCATTGCCATAAATGTTGGAAAGATGTCTCAGTAGCTTTGACACCAGACAGTCCCTTCCAGCCTGGCTGCTGAAAGGAGAGAGCTGAGAGCATCGAGCAGCAGTGGCTCCATTCCTGCCCCGATCACCAGCCCCACAGGAAGCATTTGGTGATCCTTGCCCTGTCTAACACAGTTACACTATAGTGCTCCACGCAGCAGCTATAATGGCACCTCTCAGAAGATGTACTAAATACTCAGCTAAAAATAAACACATCAAAAACTACTGATTAGTTAGAGTTTGGGAAACTATGGTTAGGCAGGAATAAACAGAGCCCAAGTTCACTCCCAAAGCCAACAATCTTGGATGAAACACCCCCTAAGTCGAGGCTAAGCAGCACCTTCAGTGAACATGCAGTGGGAGAAGATCTGTGGAATTATTGCGTAACGAAGTGATCTTCCTCATGCTGCCTTCTTATTCCTTGTCAATCTTGCAGATTCTTCCTTTCAAGACATCACCTTCCTGAAAAATAAGGGCATAGATTACCTTTTACCTGTTAATGGGAGCAGAGAGCATGGTCCTCAGAGTCTCATCCTGCTTCATATTCACTTTCTAACCCTTCCTAGCTATACTGTTACTTACTACTAGTAGTAAGCTTTGCACAGTATTGCTTACTCTGATGGAGAATGGCGTGATGAATATGTATGTATGCATAACTTATGTTTAAATTCCTGAGACTGAGAAATTTTGACTTTTAAGTGAAATCTCCAGGTATCTGCAAAAGAAATCTTGCTCCGCGATTGCAGCCCACATTCCACTATTTTCAACACCTGCTTGGCTGGACATACCAAGGTCATCCCTACCCGCACGTTCTCCGGAGATTTCTGTCCAAGGCTTAAAAACAAACAGAAGGGTGTCTGGGATATTCCATGAGTGGGAGAAGGAAACTTCTGCAGATTTTTTTCTGTTGTGTCTTTAGTCAAGAAAGAGCACGTGGCATGTGCTTACAGGTAGTTGAACTGATAGCCCGGCCAGTTCTGCCAACTGTCAATTCTCCATGAACCTTCTCAGGCAGGCCCTTCAGTGAGAAATGCTGTGACTGATGTGCAAAGCAGATGCTCTGTCGCTGGGCTGTGACCTTCCCCCCATCCCCCAAGCTTACTGGATTCAACTTAAGGCCTGATCCTGAATCAGACATTGAGGTGAGTGACCCAACATTATCTGTAGCTCTCGGCTCTACGACTCAAGAGATGCCAGAGGTTTTGTGCGTGTGAACAAAACCTCTCACAACAGCATCTCTCCTGGACCTTTTCACATAAGGGAAAATAAAATGTGTTCAGAAAAAAAATATCAGACGCAGCGGCTAACTCAAGAAGGCAGAAGATAGCTACGAAACTGAAATCCTCTTCAAAAGGAAAGGACGGGACAAAGGTTCAGGGAAGGTGAAACCAGGCCCTCTATCAGTTACCCCCACATTCTGGCTGGGTCCGCACGCAACCACCGAGGAGGACTGAAGTGGCCCAGGCTGTTCTATCTGCTGCCAAAAGTTTGACTCTTTCAAATACTTTTGCCTCACTCTTCAGCTGAAAGCCCACTTCAGTTAAAAGAAAATAACGTAGAATTGATTATAAGTGGCCAATCAAGGTCATGCAGTTTTATGAGACGTTGATGATTACTTCTACAAGATGTCATGCAGTCTCTCCTGAAATCCTAGGAAATTTAGCAGAGAGAGATACAACCTCGAACCAAGGAGGAATTTCCTGACTCGGGAGCTAAGCAGCAGCAGAAAAGCCTCCCTCCTGCAGTCATGGGGGCTCCATCCTTGGAGATTTTCAAGTAAAGGCTGGACAGCCATTTGCCTAGGATGGTCTGAGGATCCCTGCACAGGGCAGGGGGCTGGACTAGGAAACCCCCAAAGGTCCCTTCCAACCCTATGATTCTATTAACCCTGGGCATGAGGAAATAGATACTCAAGACATCAATGACCTCAGCAGCAAACCTATTTTTGGCTTACTCATTTAAAACAACCAGAATAATAATCATCTCTAATTTATTTCTTATCCTATAAGCTAGTGGTTCTCAAAGTTGGTTCAGGGACTGCTGGGAGTCCCCAGGGTCAAATAAACATTTTTAAAACTTCTCAGTTTTAATTTCTAATACAGTAAATATCAATAGATATAAACACATAAACCAAAGCTCTTTGTGGTCCTCAATCATTTTTAAAATTGCAAACGGGTCCTGAGACCAAAACGTTTGAGAACCGCCAGCGATTCCTACTTCTGGTCCGCGGATCAGTTGTGGCATCCAAGGGTATTGCAAGTGATCTGTGATATAGGCACTAAGATATTTTTTAAAAAGTGGCTGAAAACTTACAAGACTGTCAGTTTTGCATGATTTTGGTGTTTTCACCTGAAGTCCTGTGAGATTCCAAGCAAGTACAGTATAAAATATTGCAAGGCTTAACACTTTTGTGAGAGTTTAGCCCCTTGAATTTTCTAAAATTAATTTTGCAATCGGAACTCGTGACCCTGTTGCAGAGGAGGTACAGCAGTTGCGTGAGACCCTGGTAGTTATGAGGAGCGCTGTTCTGCGGGTGGCTGAGTGTTATTTGTAAGGCTGGGCCTAAAGGCACAAGCTGGGGGTGGGGAGAATCCCCTTCTCCACCCAGCTGCACAGCAGCATCCCTACTGAATTGATCGCCCCGCAGGGGCAGCTATGGATTCATCCAGGCTGCTAGTCCTGAGTGATTTTAACCTCCCTGACCTAGAGTCAGAGGTGGCTTCAGAATTCATGGCCACCATAACAATCATGGGTTTGTCCTGGGCCTCCATGGATCTGACCCAGAGAACTGGCCTGGCTTTGACCCTGGTCAGATGAAATGTGATGTGTTGGGGGGACATTTCCATCAGTCCCTCACTGTGGACTGATCACTTCCTCATGAGGATGGGGACGACTGGGATCACTTGACTCCTCCCTGCCCACTCTGATGGCCCAACTCAGACCTGATGGATCTCGAGGGTTTCCTGACCACACTTAGGGAAGGCAGTTTCTGTTAAATGCCCGGTCGGCTTTTGGAACACAGAAGCCCGCGGGCACCAGACTGAGACTGTTTCCTAGCCGCCTCTCCACACCCACCGATACAGGGCAAAATCCTTTGTTTTCTGACTCGCTCCAGGAAATGAAATGGATGAAGAAACACTTACACTGGCGGGAGATAACAAGCGTGACCAGACACAGGTACAAGCTCAGATTTACTGCTGAAGAGAAATTATTCCCCACCTTCACTGCATCTGCAAACGCTAGTCAGCCGCTCTGTTTAAGGTAACTCACAACCTTCTGCGGGGAAACGGTCCAGAAGAACCAATCAGCGCAAGTCACGATCCTTTTGTGGGCAAATCCACCCGATCTGCTCCGGGTGGACGGGCCCAATGAGGCGTCAGAGGTCTGCCTTGGATCAGCTTATATCGGACAACTGTTGCCTTACATCCAACCTCCCTTGTGGGGAAGACCGTGGAGAAAGCGGTGGGGCAAGAGCTAAGGAGAGCCCTGCAAAAAGCGGGCCTCCTGTATTCATGGCACTCGGGATCAGAGCACCCAGAAGCGTCGGTGGGCACAGAGGGCAGCGGCCCCAGGCAACGTCCCTGCTGCGGGAGCGGCACCGGTCACCGACTCGTTTCCGACCGCGACCGAGCCTCTGCGGCCCGGGCACGGGCGTCTCCACGAGCACCCGGCGCAGGCTGCGCCCGCCCAGCCGGAGGGCACGGAGCACCCGCGAAGGTCCGCTGCCCCGGAGACTGGGCCGGGGGGGCTGCCCTCCGCCAGGCAGGGGGGCTCCCGCTCGCCGTCCAGCGGCGAACACCCGGCTCGTCCTTCCCGCGGGGCCCGAGCGCCGCAGAGTCGGGAAGAGCGGCCTCCGCCGGCGGCTACGCCTTGCGTCCCTCTCCGCGCGTCTGCTCCGGCCGCTCCGCTCCGCGCCGCCCCGAGCGCGGCAGGTTACAGGCCGGCCGAGGAGCGGCCCGCCCAAGCGCAGGCGGCCGCTGCCCTTCCGTTGGACCAGCCCGCCCTGCTCCGCGGGTCGCGGCTCCTTCTCTCGCGCCAACGTCCCCTCCGCCTCTCCCCCCGGAGAAGCGCCCGCCCGCCCGCCTCCCTCCGGCCGGCTGGCCGGGCCGCGCCTTCGGGGTCCGCCGAGCGCGAGGCCGGGAGGCGCCAGAGCCGGGCCGGAGGGCCGCCCTCAGAGGCCGCGCCTCTCCTTCCGCGCAGGACTCCGCTGCGCCGGCGAGGCGAGGCAGGCGAGGCGAGGCGAGGCGAGGCCGCCCCCGGGCCGGGGCAGGACTCCCCGGGGCCGCACGCCGGGCCCGCCCCACAGGCCACGAGAGGGACCGGCTGCCGCCGCCGCCGCCGCCGCCGCCGTTCGGGGCTGCGCGTGAGGGCGACGCCGCGCCGACGACGGCACCCAGGCTCTCCCCGGCCCGCAGCGGCGCCAGGGGTCCCGCACCTCCCTGGGCCGCCGGGAGCCCTCCGCAGGCTGGGCGTCCGCGTGGCCTCCCGTCCCACCGGCGGCGGCGGCGGCGCCCACTCACCTCCCTCGAGGCCCGCTCCCGTTCCGGGCCGGCCTGGGCGAGGGGCAGCGCTCTGGCCTCGGCACGCCCCGCGGGGCCCGGCAGCCGTCCTTCTCCTCCTCCTCCTCGCCGCCGCCGCCGCCGCCGCCACCTTAGAGCCGGGCAACCGCGCTCGCGCCCGGCTTCCCCGCGCCCCGCCGCATGGCTCGGCTGCCCTGGACAGAGATGGCCGCCGGAAGGCGAGCGGCACTTCCGGCGCGCAGCCGCCGCGCGTGGCGCGGGACTCCGCCTAAACCTATGAGGGCAGACCCGGGCGGCGCCGGCGCTTCCGGGCTCGCAGGAGAGAAACCGGCGGCGGCCTCCTCGGGGAGGCGAAGGGTGGGAATTCGGCAACGGCGGGGAGAGGCAGCCCCTCCCCCCGAGCTGGATCACCGCTCCCATCAGCCCCGTCAGCGATATGGGTCTCGAATCCTCCGCGGGGGGGGGGAAACGTCGGTCCGCGCGGTCGGACTTCCCGACTCTCTGCCCTCGCGGAACATGGCCGCCGGCAGTCGGCGGGGACACGGCGCACGCGCAGCCGGCAGCAAGATGGCGGGTCGGCGGAGGGCGCCGTGAGGCCCGAGCAAGCCCTTCCCAATATATCGCGAGGGGGTCTGGCCTCCTGTCAGGCGGGCCCCGGGAGGCGCGGGGCCGGCTGCGCACCCTTGGGCCAGCCCGCCCCTCAGCCCGGCCCACCTCGCGGGGTCGTTGGGAAAAGAGGAGGGGCCGCTGCCTCGCGTTCGGCGAAAGCGCACGCGGGGTGGAAGCAGCGCCTCGCGGCGGGGCTGGACAAGGGGCGAGACGGAGAGAGACCACCCGGGGAACACCGGCACCCGCAGCCGCTCAAGCGGGCCCCTCCCTCCATTGCAGAGCCCCGCCCGCCGGGGTCCGGCAGGCATCCTTCCGGGCACCCCCGGGCGCTCTGGGGCTGGCCGGCTCCTCCTCCTCCGGGGGCGCCGGGGGACCCGGGACCTCGCCCCCCGCCCCCGCCCCCCCAACTGCGCAGGAAAAGCCCCGCGGAGCGCGCCGTGGGACGAGACAAGGACCCGCAGCAGCAGCGGACACGGCACAGCACTTTAATACGAACGTCCGTGGAAACACAACGATTTACAGCGTCTCTTCCGGGAGGGGGGCAGCCGGGCCCCGGCGAGCGGAACGGAGCCGGACGGGCGCGCTTCTGGGGGGCCACGGAGGGCCTCGGGCCGCCTCGACCGCTTTCGGCGCCCGGCAACGTCTCTTCTCCTTTCCTTTGCCGGCCGCTCCGCGCCACCGAGATCGTCCAACCTGTGGCAGCCCGGCCGTGGGGTGGGGGCCGAGAGCGGCCTGCCCCCTTCTCTCCTCCAGCATTCACCGGCAGCAGGCCGGCTCTGCATCTGCGCCGCGGCAAGGAGATCGTCCCTTCCGGGCAGAGGCTGCCCGTTCTGGAAAGGCCGGGGCAGAGGGGGAAGCCGGCACCCCCTTCCCTTCTGTGCACAGTCTGACCCACTTCTTAAAAGTCCTTCTCCTTCCAGATGTTCCTCCTTCCCCTCAAAACTGTTCACGACTGGAGGGCGGCAAACAGGCCGCTGAGAGACGGATGACGTCTTTAACTGACAGCGAGCACCGACCTTGTTCTTCTGGGGAGGCGTGTCGCTCCAACGCCACAATGAAAAACAGCACTCTCTTGCACACCAAGACAGAAACACGCACGCACGCACACACCATGTGTTTACCAAGGACCCGGGGCAGCTTTTGCCATCCGGTCCTCTTCACACCTCACATTGTCGCGGGCAGGTCTTTAAGCAGACGAGATACAAACTGTTTTGTACAAAGGCAGACTCCTGAATCCTCCTCGCACAGCGCTGAGCCCCCAGAGGAACGCGGACCCGGAGTTTCGGCAGAATATCGTGTGAAACCGCCTGGGGGGGGGGGCGGCGAGAGGTCTTCCCCGGCCGCTTCCCTCCCACCAGTTCGGCAACCGAGGGGCCTCCGGGGGTCTTCAGTTCAAATAATACTTAATGGAAACCAGCAACAAGGGACGTGGCTTATAAACATCAGAAACGATGCATTCTTGGTGGGGATGCAGCTGCCGAGTTCTCCAACGCCAGGCAGGGACCAATTTTATTAATGTTATTAATAAAATTGCCATTTTATTCGCTAGAGGGCAGCAGCTGCAACCGTTAGAAATAGAAAGTGTCACCTAGCCAGTGTTTCTCAACCTCGGGGACTTTAAGAGGTGTGGACTTCAACTCCCAGAATTCCTGGCTGGCTGGGGAATTCTGGGAGTTGAAGTCCACACCTCTTAAAGTCCCCGAGGTTGAGAAACACAGATCCGGGCAGAGATTAAATCTAGAGTAGTGTTCCCTACAAGAAGCCCCTGTGCAGCCGTGCCATCTCCTCCCCAGCAGATACTTTGGAGATGAAAAGAAATGGGGAAAAGAGGGGAGGCTGCGAGCAAGAAAGGAGGCCGGGTGAATCCACTAAAGCACCCTTGGTCCAAAGCGGTACCCAAAGGAGACTTTCTTCAAGCCAACAGATTCCCCTCTGCTAACTCTGAGAGAAGCGAGAAGCGTGTCTGCCCCTCGAAAAAGCCGACAATCCGGCCCCCTCCCAGGCACGGGCAAAACACAGATTACAAAGGGGCGCAGAGCTGCAAGCTGCCGCTGCGGAGGGCAGCCGGGCTGGAGGACCGCCTCATCCTGCCCAGCGTGGCTCATCGGCACATCGCTGGCAGAAAGGGAGCCGTCTGAAATCTGACCTCTTAACGTGTAGGAGGAACCCTGGGGCTGGGGGAGAGAGGATGAGAAACGCAGCGCTGTAAAGGACTGGGCCTTCGGAAGAATCCGTTTCCATCTTGGGAAAATCAAGGCTCTCATCTCGATGGCCGCCAAGGTTACGTGGGAATGCCAGGCGAGGAGCCAAAGAGGGCAGAGATGACCCTTCCAGGGCCAGGGAGCTGTGGGCAGGGGACTGCTTTGGACCCTGCACAGCTGCTGCTTTTCCCCCATGACCAAAAAACACAACCGTTGGATGAAATGCAGAACAGGACAACCGTGCAGACGGAGGACAGACGCCAACCCACAAAGCAGGACGTGGATTTTCTCGGGCCAGCACTGTAACGGTGCTGCTGCTGGTGCAACGAGCCGGCCCTTCGTCAGAACAGCCTTCCAGCGGTTCTCGCCAGGTGTGCAGCGGAAGGGCCGGCGAAAGGGGACCTGGCCTTCTCCCCCTTCCAAGAGCCTGATTACCCCAGAGAAACAAGCACGGCCCCAATCCTGAAGACCAGGCGGAGGTGGTGGCGCCGCCCCACTTCTGCTCCAGGGCAGCCAGTCCTCTTTCTCTGGAGGAATCCACCTCTGGACCTGCCTTGTCCCTCCTGGGGCTCCCCAAGGACGTCCCAGGGCATCTGGGCATGGAGGCCAATGCCTGGGGCCAAGTGGCACGGCTCCCTGCCTCTCCAAGCTCTCAAGACCAGGCTTGTTTTTCCTCTGATTTCTGCAAACATTTTGCAGGTTTGGCCACAAGAAAGTGAAGGGTGGTGGAGCTGCTACGGAGGAAGAGGCAGAAGCCAAGGGCACGGGAGCGGTAGGAACCCGTCCAGACCCCCAGCTTCGGTTTCGCGGCTTAGGTGGCATCGTACAAAACACAACTAAGGACAACATTTAAAAACGGACACCGGAGGTAACTGGGTGCCTTCCAGCGGTGTTTGGGAGCAATCGCGCAAGGCCTCTGGTTCTCACCCGAGCGCCCGCAAAGCCGCTGCTCCTGGCCAAACCCAGCTAAATGGCCCCTGCGGCTGCAGTCACTCGGGTGTCCTCCCCGTTCACGAGGCGGCAGTCCAGGCGGTTGTTGTCTGTGTCAACGTCCTGAATCCCGCCTTCCAGCTGGACGCAGCAGGATTTGGCCCCGCCGGCGGCTTCCTGCAAAGGGCCCTGCGTCTGGGGCTCCCTTTCTCCTGGAGGGCTCTGGCTGCCATTGAGGGGGACCTTCTCCTGCCCCAGGGTCCTGCCGGATTCAGGAGCACTGCAGCCCTGCACTTTGCTTTTGGCTTTCAGCTTGTCGTGGTAGGAGAAGAACGCCAGAACCATCGCCACCGCCAAGGCCATGGAGAGCAGCACCGTCACAGTCACGAACTGGACCCAGTAGGAGCGCCACTCCCCCACCGGCACCGCCTGGTGCTCCAGGACACCCTTGGTGCCGCTGGCTCCGTCCGAGGAAAGGTCGGCACGCACCTCGTACCACTCCACCCGGTGCTGGTAGCCGTTCTCACGGGCCCAGCATTCATACTTGCCCAGCGTCTGGCTGTGCACGAAAACGAGCAGCCCTGCGTCGTCTGGGACGACCAGCCCCTCCTGCGGTGGGGGGTTCCCCTCTGGGTGGCTCCAGGAGTAGTTGGCCAGGGCAGACACCCGTGGGCAGGGCAGCCGCACGATGGAATTCAGCGGACGGGTCAGCACTGCATGGGAGGAAAGCAGAGGAGGAAGCTGTGGAAGGGTCCGAAGCAGCCTTGCTCCGCGGACCCACTTCAGCCGGCTGTGCGAAAGGCCACACCGTCAGAAAGCTCCTTCGGCTCTACTGCCTGGGGATCAGCCCTCAAGCCACAGGGCCCCGCAAGGTGGGGAGAGAGGCCGGGTGCCCTTCCTGCTGCAGATCCCCTCCACCACCGTACTGGGATAAAAAGAGAGCTTAGAGAAACAGAGTGAGGCACCTCTCCCGTTTCTGGAAGTGAAAAAAGAGCGAGCGCCTAGCCCTAAGGGTCACCTTGGCCCCGAGGCCAGATATTCCTCCCCAGGCCGCGCACTCCATCCCCTGTTCTTCCAAGAGCTGCAGGGGCAGATCTGTCAGGGCCTCGGCGCTCAGCCCTGGGGCAGCCTTGGAGCACAAGGCCTTTGGGTCCCGCGGGAACAAAAGCCATTCCTCAGTGCCCACTGACTGTACTCAACCTTTCAGCTGGATGCCATCAGAGTTATTCTTCGACCTTGGCACGGCTTGTCCCTTCCCGCTGTGGCGCTGGCACGCGGCCTCCGCCTTCCCCCGCTCAATGTCCTGCAGCCAGTCACTCCTAGAAGGAAGACGCGGGTGAGGGTAAGAGGGGCCCTGCGGGGTCGGTCAAGGGCTCCCCCGCACGACCTGCCAACCGAAAGCAGGCGCTTTGGCGGTCGCACCGAGACCTTGAACGGACGGCCCACCCTTTGGCTTCCCCTATCCTGGCACGGAGGCAGCCTCCAAGCTGTTTTCCAGATGCACCCACGCAAGCCTGTCTGTCAGCCCCACGAAGTAGACCAGGCCAGGAAGTCAACCCCACAGGAAAGCTAAGACCACTTTTATGGAGATGGGTTCCAGCCAGGGAATCCCGCGAGCCGGATTGCTGCTGGGCCTCCTCCCTCTCCTCAGCCTCCAGCACATTAAGGGAGGGGTCTGCCGGAGCCGCCTCCAAATGCTTTCCGGCTGCTCTGGACCTTCAAAATGTTTCTGCCCGGGCAACAGCGCCCGCGTCTCTCCATTCCCGACTCTCCACACTGGCTGTGCGGTTTCTCTGCTACGCTAATTACCCTCAGTAAAAGAAGCTGCATGCATAGCTAGTGAGAGAGACGGGGTACCACCACGGCAAAATCCCGTCCCCAAGCAAGGGCCACCCCCTAACTTCTACAAGTGAGGATCTCCACTGCCGGGAGGTTCAAGGACAAGGAAATCAAGGGGACCCAAATCAAACATGGTCCTTGGTAATCCCGTAGTTCCAGGCACGATGAACTACCACCCCCACTGCCCTCCTCTCCCGTCTCATAGTTTCCACCCCGCCATCACTCACCTATTGCTGGGGTCGTCCCAAACAGCTCTGCAGGAGTGTCCATCCCAGGCACAGTACGGGTCACGCGCTAACAGGCAGTTGGCACAGCTGCTGTACATGCTGCAGTTGGCCACCGGGACTTGTAAAACACCTTTGGAATAGCCCACGTACAGGATCCCCTAGGAAAGCAGGAAGAGGTGCTAGGCGTCATTCTTCGGGAAGAGGAAAATCCATTCTGGCAAAAACGGAATCTTCCTTCCTCCAGGAAATCGGTAACTTAAATTCACTGCTATGAAGTATAATCATTTGCCTTCGTGTTAAAAAAAGAGAGAGAGAAAATTACCCATGTGTTATCTCATGAATTCAGCTACATTTAAATGAACCTGCACGTTACGCAAACCTCAAGGCTTCTTGGGTAGGCTGAAGGACTAAACCATAAAACAAAATGAAGAAGAATTGGTAGAAGAGTATGCTAGCTTTTTTAAGTGCCCGTTTTCTGTAAAACAGCACCATCTTGTTCTGTGCCACTGTGCTGGCAGCGGTGGGTGGCTTTGTTTCCAGACCTGCTCTGGGGCTTACGAGCTTCAAGTAAACCACCGCTGGAGGCTGCATGTGTGGGCTGCCCCCCTGCACGCTGTGGCTGAGCTGGGGTGCAGGGCTAGGAAATCTTCTGCCAGGACGGCGTGAGCCGCCCACACCCCCCAGACCCTTGGTGGAGCGATTTCCTGCAGGTTTCCCACCGGAAGCAAAAGAAACAAGAGGCTGACGCGTGAGATCAGGGACTGGTTTAGGAACCAAACGTTCCAGAGAAATCCCAAACTTTCCATCTCCCCTCTGGACCGTGCTGTTCCAGGACAGTTCCAGGGTTTCTGGAACTAAATCCTCCAAACCAGAGGGGATTTCAGGTACCCCGGACACGGCATTCCAGAGGAAATACAGCTGTTTGGGAGCCGAACCACCCCCAGAGCATCGCTAACCGCTTTCAGTTTCAGAAACCGCTGAAACGTCCCCTTGGAATGACATGATCCAGAGAAGGTTCAGCGGGGTCTGGAGACAGGATGGAAAGATCCAGCGAGCTACAGAGTGGTCAGTCGGAGAGCAAGACCGGGGAAGATTCTACAGCAAATCCTAAAGAGGTCAACCTGCAAGCATCTTGAAAGCAATTTGAGTGCCAGCACTGCACGCTTGCAAGTCAAAGAATCACAGAATTTAAGGGTTAAATTCTTAAGGGACATAGGAGGTCGACTCATCCACTTTCTTGACAGATGCCCATTTAGCTTCTGTTCAAACACCTCCTGCAAAGGAGGGATCGCTATCTTCTAAGGCAGTGTTTCTCAACCTTGGCCACTTTAAGATATGCGGACTTCAACTCCCAGAATTCCCCAGCCAGCCATGCACGCTGCACGCTGTGGCTGGCTGGGGAATTCTGGGAGTTGAAGTCCGCATATCTTAAAGTGGCCAAGGTTGAGAAACACTGTCCTAATGTAATCTGTTCTACTGCTGAACAGCTCTTACCATAAAGAAATGCTTCTTGATGCCCAACCAAGATGTAATTCCTCTTAATTCAAATCCATTGTTTTCTCTCCTGTCCTCGAACATCTCTGAACAATTCTGCCCCATCTTCTACCAACAGCTCTTCAGATACTTGATATCATGCCTCCCCATAATCTTCTTCTCTCCATGTGAAACATCCCCGACACCTCCAAATGTTCCAGTTAAGTATTTCCTTCCAGGCCCCTTAACGCCTTGACCACTCTCCTCTGGACATGCTCCGGTTAGTCAGTGACCTTCCTAAAACGCGGTGCCAAGAACCAGATGCACTATTCTAGCGCAGTCTGACCAAAGCAGAATAGAGAGGAACAGTGACTGCCTTTATTATTTATAAAAGATTATAAAGGTGGGATAAAAAATCTAAAAAAAAGATTTTTTATCCCACCTTTATTGTTTTTTATAAATAATTCAAGGCAGTGAACATATCTGATCCTCCTCCCTCCTCCTATTTTCCCCACAACCACCACCCTGTGAGGTGAGGTGAGGTGAGCTGGGCTGAGAGAGAGGGACTGGCCCAAAGTCACCCGGCTGCTTCTTCATGCCTTCCCTTGACGGAATCAGGGAGCTCACCTGCTTTTGGGGAGAACTTCGTCACACTGTTGGCCCATGGTCAACCTGTGATCCACGAAGACACCCAGAGCCTCTTGGCTGTCCCTCCACAACCTATGTTTGTGCCTTTAATTTTTTTCTACCCAAATGTTGGATATTGTACTTATGCCTGCTGAATTTCAACTTGCTGGTTCCTGCTCCTTGTTCCAGCGGTTACATCCTCCTGAATCTCATCATGGGCTTGCTCTCCCCTCTCTCTCTAAACAAACAACTCATGAGAACGGTTCTCTTCCATACGAAGTGGAAGGAAACCGGTCTCATGAGTCCTTTGTTTTAATCCACAAAGACCACATGTTGCAAATACAAGCTGAATGCTCTCCTGGGCACTCAGGGGAAGGAGAAGGGAGAAGGGATCAGGGAAAACCTTTCCACCACCCAACTTACCATGGAAGGTGGACCAGACCCGGGAAGTGCTTCTAGAGGCACAAGAGTCACAAGAACCCACCCAGAAGATAGAAGACAGAAGGCAGGCACATAAATAAGAGCACCCCATAAATACATGAATAGGACAGGTTATGTGACTGTGTCTGGAAGAACTCGAAGTCTCCATGCAGGAGCATGAATGTGATTTGGGAGCCATTCCTGAGTGCGGGGACAGAAAGGTCCAACTTATTCAGAGAGGCCTGAAATGTAAAGGGAGCGCAGGCATCTGTAGAGATCCAGAATCTGAGCAGGAGGGTTCGGCCAAGAGCTTCTGGGTAAGGACACCAAGAAGGGGAAACCACGAAGACTTGATCACAAGGATATCATAAGCCCTCCAACGGGGCAGAAGATCTGGACCAGTTTACAGCACTTTCAGAGAGGAGAGACATAGTAATAACAGGAGAGTTATAAGTCCCTTACAGAGAGGGATTTCTTTTTTCCCTTAGTCCTGCAGACCTCATTCAAGATCTTGGGAAACCCTATGACTCCAGAGAATCCAACTGAAAACCTTGAAGTAGGCGACTTTGTTGCTTTGAAAATCACACACACACAGTGCACATCAAAGGCAAAAGCGCTCATCAAATTACAAGTATGAAGCGGGTGCCGCAAGGATCAATCCTCAGTCCTGCACTCTTCGATATTTCATTACTGTTTGGGATGAAGTGGAGGGAACTTATTTTGGGGTTAAAAAAAGGAAAGCAAAAGAATTACACCATCCCATTTCAGAAGTGCCATCTCAGATGCTGGTTTAGAGTTTATGCTCCAGCCAGCTGCTCTTTCCACATTTTTTCTGACTTAGAGGGAGTGTTGGGCCAGAAAAAGGGGCCACAACAGAGCTCCATCTCCCACAAATTAAAAATGCCACCATCCCCAGCTGCAACCCAAGGACCCACCTTCTCAGGAACGAGCAGCAGGTTCTGGACAGGTTCCGGCTTCTCGAAGAGCTGGATCTCCTCGATGATGTGAGCTTCGTGGCCCACCACCACAACCTTGTGAAGGAAGCCTTTGTCTGCAGGGGACGAAGCACAGATTGTGAGCTGCCGGTCAGAGGAAGGGGGCGGGGGGGGGCTCCCACTCAGCCTACCCCCAGTCCAATGATTTTGGCCAAATTTTGAGAGCAAAGGAGATCTTACCCAAGGGGTGGGTGGGGGTGGGAGATGAGCTTCCAAAACAAGCAATGGGTGACTCCTGAGCAAAGAATGGGGGGGGGGGGGGTCCTATTTTCTTTCTCAAGATACACATTTTTATTCTTCTATTCTCTCCTTCTGGCCGCTTCTCTCTCTTCCCCTCCCACAGGGAGCAGGCTTTGCAAAAGGATAAATCGTTCTTGCAACAGATCTCAAACCATCACTGGCAATCAAACAAACGAAGCCAATGGCCACACGTGGCAGCTTGCCCACCCTGGTCTAGGATGTCCTTGGCGATGTCTGATTAAAAGCCGGTGTGCTGCAGCTTCAGTGCCAGATTAGGGCTGGGAAGGCCAAATTTCAAGACCGTCCTCTGCCACAGCAGCTCCCTGGATGACTTGGGCCAGTTGAGAAAGAAGTGATTACATTCACTAACTCAACTTTGAGATTCAATATTTTCACATTCTTTTGAAGTTTATTCCTATCACATGGGAGTTGACATAAGGATGTGGATTTTCTGCACTTTACTTACAGATAAAAGACCTTGTTCAGCCTCAGAAAAACATATTTATGGCTCCAACTATCCAGTGGTCTGCAGAATTGATCAGTGCAGATTAGCTATGGATGATGTAATGGATTACGGCTTCCATTCACTGAAATGTTTATTGCACAATTTTGTATATGTATGTGAATATATGCCCCTATGTTTCTGTTTCTTTTTTTAACTTTCTTTTTTCTTCTTTTATCATTTTGTGGATTCTTTTTATTTTTTGTATTTAGTTGATTTTTACAAAGTGCAAACAAGCCCCAAAGCCAACCCATTGCAGCTCTTGTCACCCCGGGGGCACGGTTCAAAACATCGTTCCACATTTGACAAGGGTGGACGGAGCCATACCTGTCCCCAGAAACAGGACCGTGCAGGGAGCCCCACAGGCCTTCTGAGTTTGGTGAACTGTAATACGGGTGTACTTCACGCTGTCCTTCACCAGCAGAGGTTGGTTATTGATTGGTGCGACCTTCTCATCCATCAAGAAGTGGTCCTTCATGAAGGTGAGGGCTTTATCTGAAGAGGGGCCAACAGAACACTAGGGGGAAAAACAACGTTTGGAAAGGTCGGGAGGGAGTCCTACCGCTCAATCTCGCTGCTCTCCGGGGCTCTGGGAGCAGGTCACGATCGGCCACCGGGCCCCTCCCCGTCTGTGCTGCTCCAACACTTTGCTGCTCGTGCCCTGCTGGCCCCCGTTGGCGAGCAGGCTGGGAAGACAGAGGGGGCACTCACGCTGCCAGGTCGGGGCTCCATGGCCGGGCCACTGTAGGTCATCCATCGGGAGCAGTCCTTGTTCAGCTCTTTGTACTTCCCGTCAAAGGCTTTTTGGATGGCCTCCAGGCTGAAGGCACAGACCGCTGAGCTGCCAAAGTTCCCGGCCTGCCTGCGGGGAGTAAACAGGCCGGCTGCACCCCTCGAATCCAAAGCATGCTGCCTCCTCCCACGTCCTTACTCGGGCAGGCTGCGGAATCAGGCCTGGGCCCCAAGGGCAACCTCTGCCCCCTCGCCAAGCCAGCCCTCTGTGCAGACAGTTCCGCCCCCTTACCACTGAGAGGCAAAGACCCCATAGAAGAGGGTGCCGCCGCTCGGCTGCGGGAGAGCAAAGACGTGCTGGATGACGGTGTGCGGAAACCGCCCTTGCTGGGTGCAAGAGAGCTGGGCTTTCAGGAAGGTGGTCCACTTCTTCTGGAGCACCTTGTCTCCTCCGACGTCGTTCTGCGGAGAAAGAGGAAGCAAGAACCCGCTTATGAACCGGGCGACCCAGCTAGCCTTGGCTGGGTTCACACAACGTAGTAGAATTAAAATGGAGGCGGGCAGTTTGGGTTTCAAGGGGTTGTGGGTATCCCGCCCTTGTCTTAGCATTTTGTGTGAGTCAAGCCATCACCTTAACCGAAGAATTTACTGGTTTGAGCAGAACGTACAACGTGAACCCAGACCTTGCTTGTTGCCCACCCAGGCTGACGATCTAGCCCAGTGTTTCCCAACCACAGCAACTTGGCCGGGGAGTTCTGGGAGTTGAAGTCCAGTTGAGAAATACTGGTCTAGCATATGGTGTGAACCCAGTCCATCTATGTTTTTTGGTAGACCTTCACAAAACGACAAGCAGCCTACTTAAAGGCTGCCCCTCAGCTCCCGTCCCCACTGGCTGACCGTAGGAAGACATCAGCTGCCTCAGACCTGCTCATCGGCCACAGGTCCCCTCCCTGGCTAGTGACTTGATGGCGCACCTCCTGGAGGCCACTGGTTGACCAGCGTCCGGGTCAGGCAGGCCATCAAGGCATTTCACAGCATCGGTCAAAAGATTTTGGACTAGCCTTTAAAGCCCTATTTTTACGAATTCATAGCCTTAGCATTTGTTTTTGTACTTAAACTTGTTTCTGCCTCAATCACCATATGGGAGGCTTACATCTTAGGGTTAAAGTAACAGAATAAAAATAATCCAGAGGACAACAATGACCAAATAGCCAAAATAAACACAGCATGCTGGGGGAGGAAACCACTTGGCCATAATCAGGGATAGATTATCTCCCACGCACCCCTCCGGGCCTGCTGAAAGGGCAGGTTTTCGCAGCTTCACAAAGGCAGAGCAGGCCTCCGAACGTGGTGATGCCACAGGACGGTCACAGCTGCTGAGATGGCCGGTGTCCTGGGTCCACAGGATGACACGCTCCATGCAGTTTGCACACCCCACCCGAAGGTGTGAACGGGAAAGAATGGCCATCCTTCGTGCTTCCTTCATTCCAAAGAGTATTTTCCTGGGACTGAACAGCTACCGGGGGAGCCTAGAAAAAGGCATGCTTCCTCACGCAGGTGCCAACAGGTGCACTGAGTGTGCCCACAAGTCCTCTGAACCACCTTTTCTGCTTTGGATCCTTAGCTGCATATCTCTAGAGCAGTGTTTCTCAACCTCGGGAACGTTAAGATGGGTGGACTTCAACTCCCAGAATTCCCCAGCCAGCATGGAAACACTGCTCTAGAAGGAACCTGATAGTCACTTAGCCCCACCCTCTGCTCAGTGCGGAAATCCACTAAACCAGGGTTTTCCAAACTGCCGTCCACGCAATCCAGAGTTCCATGAGAGACTGCAGGAGAAAACCCACAAATGGCCCATCGCTAGGGCTTTGCCTCTTGGTCAGGGGTCCCGGAATCTTTTTCTTAACAGGTTCCCTGACCTAAAAGAGTTTGAAACCCCCTGCCCTGCAGCTTTCTCCTCGGCCCAGTGCTATGCAACGTCTTGTTTAGGCTTCGGAGGAGCCCACTGGGTGCTCCCCTCCAGAATGAGGCAGAGCCGTCCCCCAGCCCTCCTTGCAAAGCCAGTGGAGTAGCCCACGTCTGACCATCTTGCCTCCAGGATGACCGGCCAGATCTTCCTTCTAAAGGCAAGACTAAAAAACTATCTTACTTGACAGTGGATTCTCCAGATTAATTCTGCACTTCCTGAACATCTACTTCACTGGGATGATGTTGCTGTTTAGTATGGTACTATCTAGTAAAATACTATCTACTAGTATACCAACAATACTAGACACCTTTCTAGTATTGTTAGAAAACTAGAAAAAAAAAATCTTGCTGTCTGCTAGAAAGCTCTACCGCGTTCATTTGAAATAAAAACGCTTTGGCTTTTTCCGATGGTGCATTTGGTTCCAACGTTAACATTAAATCTTAGCCCCTGCTCCCAGCTGGGGAATCCTCTCTGCGTATGCACACGGTTGAGACTCAGCTCGCAAATGCCTCTGATCTGGGAAACGCCTCACCTTGCAGACGCGAGCCACCCTGGACACAGTCAGTTTCTCAAAGAAATCAAACTCCTTGGCTGTCTCTTCAAAGAAGAAATAGACCTTTTCATCATCGGGGGGTCCCGGGATGTTGAAAGAGGCCACAAACACAGCATCATCTGTGCAAAAAGCAGGGAGTCAGGTTCTCGTTGGTCTCGTGACACACACACACACACGCACACGCACACACCGGCTCGGACCCCCACAGGAACATCCGTTGCTTAGGAGATGCATTTTTCCTGGTACCCACCGTGTCTTGGTTGCCAAGGCAACAGCCAGTCCCCGGTGGATGGGGAAATTGTGGGAAGGGCTAAGACCCCTCCCCCTGCCCTGCCGCTCCTCTCACCGTGCAGCCAGGAAAGGAAGCTGTCGGTCTTCAGAACGGTCCGGCTGCCCAGGGTCCGAGAGATGACCGGCTCGTTTCCCTGGAAGTTATTCATGGTGCCTGTGTAAAGTTCGCCATCTGGGTGGGGTGGAAGCAGAACACGAGATGGTGCCACCTGCGCCCTGCAACCCTTTGCCCCCTTTTGGTCATCACAAAACTTCCCTGAATGCAGCTAACTGGAACGCAAGCAAGGCGGCTTTCAAAAACAAAACCGCGTCTCGTAAAGGATACCCAAACTTGCAAATGAAACGCATTATTACGTTCCTCTGAGAAACAGTAAGTAGAAGCGTATTCAATTGGTCATAAATAATTATAAATAATAGGAAAAAACAAAACAGCAGCTGATAAAACAAGCCGCTAAAACACCTTGGAGTGAGGGCCTCCAAACCAAGGACGCTGGTTCCACCTTAGACTCTGATCGCAACAGCAGGATCCCCTTCTCTCCTCCCACCCGTTTATGCCTTGACAGCTGATCTCAAAAGCGTGCAAACAACTCTGCCTGCTGCGGCTTGGAATAAGGACCCGCTTGGCCCAGAATCTGAGACTTCGTGGTTCCCCCAAGGCAACCTCGCAAGGCTCGACCGCTGAACGGGCCAGACACAGATGCCTCTTCTCTACGACACACGCCTGGGTTGATGCTACAGCACCCCGTGGTGGAAAGTCTTGCCAAGTCAACTTACGAAACGACAGCCTCCCCACCCTGGTGCCCCCCAGATGGGCTGGACTACAACTCCCAGAATCCCTGGGACTGCCGCCTTGGGATTTGGGGAGCTGAAGACCAACCCCTCGGCGGGGCAGCTGGTTGGGGAAAGCTGTTTGAAATGATTAATGCACGCTCCCAGGGCACCCATCATAAAAACTGGGCCGTTGCCTACATATTCCCATGCTTCCTTCGTCTTCTTCCATCGCTCTTCCTAGGCGGACATGTGAGAGGTGGAATCCCCCCGCCCCGCCCCCCCGCAATTCCCAGGTCTGGCTCACCCACAATGAGAGCTGTGTTCTGGTGCCGAGGGTCAAAGGGGCAGAGCCCCTTGCCTTCCTGGAGGAGCGGCTGACCTTTTGCATCCGTTACCAGCGTGAAATTTTCTGCATCCTGGCAAGGCAAAGAAAGGAAAGGAAGTGAAGAAAAATCGTCCAAAAGCAGAATGCAGGCAGGGGAGACCCCGCCTGCCTTCCACGTGCCCCCCACTCATACGCGCTTCTCAACCGACCTGCAAGACAGACCAGCCTACAACACAGGAGTGGGGCGAGGGAGGGGAAGCGCTCGAGACCACGACTGGGCAGTCTTTAAACTCGGATCTCCTAATCCAATACCGCTCGACCACGCGGACTTGGCTTTCTTAAAAGGACAGACTGCTCTGAGAGCAACCCGACTGCTCAAATGATGGATCGGGAGACCAAGGCTGAGAGAGACGGACTCGCCTTTCACTTCCTGCTGGGTGGCGAAGGTCGCTGGGGAGGGTTGCTTGGTTGAGCTCAGCTTCTCAGCTGTGGGTGCAAAACCTGAGGTTCCAGTGCTGCACATCCCCCCCCCCAAAACTCTTAGATGTGCCTGCATGGATCTCCAAAGGTTGCAGCCACCTTGCAATCTTGAATGGGACAGAAGGGAAACCGTGAAATCCACGGGGAATAATAGTATCAATCGTACTGAGCAAATCTGAACTGGGCTCCCCCACATCTTGACCCTGGCACAAAGCCCTTGGCATGCCAGTCGAAGGCCAAGGGCAGTCCTCAGCCACAGAAGGGCACACTCCTGCCCTGAACTAACCCTGCTTTCAAACGTTGCTCCTCCGCCCGGGAATCAAACCCATTTGTGCCCCTGGGTCAGTTACACTGGAGCGATGCAGACCCAAACATTTCCATGAAACAACCGTCTTAACGGCATTTCTTGCATTTCAAGGCTGACCCAGGAGACACCAGGGGGGAAAACCTTGCATGGGGTAAACGCGGATGCCTTCTCCACAAAGAGAATTGAACACGTCTTCCTTCCGCTCTGGATTTTTAAGGACTTAGATGGAAAATAAATAAATAAAGAGCTTTGTGATTAATTAGGGGCCTCCTTTGTAAGTGATTGTAACTGATTGCTTCACAGAGATGCACGGATGGGTAAAGGAACTCACAATGTAAGCACACGTGGGGCTGAAGGCGTAGGTCCCACACGTATAAAGGTGGCTCTCGTTCAGCTGAACCAGGATGCGGATGAAGTTGAAGCATTCCGTCTGCAGAAAGAGAATGGGGGGGGGGGGCAATTCAATTCCCATTTAAATTTTGCTCAGCACACCCACCCACCAGAAATGATGGGTAAGAAGCAGAACGGTGCCAGATAGTGGGAAATGTGCTAAAAAAAATCAGCTCTCCCATTTCTCTGTAACCTTTCAGTATGATTATTTCCAGATTTTATCTTCCATTCATTTATTTAACTCTTTTCTCAGGAGTGTGCAGCCTTGACATATCTAAAGCCTGAGTTCTAAGCATCTCTGTGCCACCTCAATCTTATATAGCAATACCGAGAAGAGAAGGCGGCGGCTTGTATCGAGTATCACAAACAAAGGTAATTTTTCAGAATCCTGCCAATCTAAATTTAGTGCTCTTGAGGCAAAGGGGCAGGCTATATATTGGATTAATAAGAGTATTAATCGTAACCTTCATCTACACCAGTGTTTTTCAAACTTGGCCACTTGAAGATGTGTGGACTTCAACTCCCAGAATTCCTGGCGGGGGAATTCTGGGAATTGAAGTCTACACATCTTCAAGCTGCCAGGGTCGAGAAGCCCTGGACTAGGCTGCAAAACAAAGGCTCCACGCCATCAAGTGACTGGCTATGAACTTGAGCATCCTGCAGATGAGCGGACTCCGATTCCCAGGATGCTCAGCAGAGACGATGCTGGCTTTAGAATTCTGGGGGGAAAAGGTCCAAGCATCTCAAGGGGCCCCTGATGAAGGAAAGATGATCTACAACCCGCACTCAGGTGAGCTGAAGACCTGGCGCTCATGTTAAACTTAGTATTGACTACGTTAAGTTTGGGGGGGATTTTTTTTGCAAACTAGCCTCCTTTTTTGCCAACTAACTAGTTTAGGGCTCAATCTAGCGGGTGAACCCACATCACACGTTATTTCGGGGGGCAGGCTGAGTCTCTTGTGTGAGGAGGCTGAGGTGCCTCCACCCCACTTACCTCGTTACTCCGCTTCTTGAAGACGCACTCCCTCTTCTTCACAGGAGTGGGGCTCCACGGGATCTAGTGCGGGAAAGGGAAGAGGCCTGATGTGGGTTTCTTAAAAAAAGGGAAAGAGGCAGAAAGCAAAGGTCCGGCGTGCTTCTCCTGCCTCTCAGCCACCAACGCGGCCAGCTGCGGCTTCAGGCGGATTGCGAGAATCAGCCGGGACTCGGGGGATTGTGGCCGCCTGCTCTGGAGACGCGGGAGGAGCGCCGGCCGCGGGGGCTGCAAGGTCTTCCACGCGAGAGGCCCAGCCGGGAGCCCTGGCTCTGTCTTTATTGTAAGGTTAGATCAGCGTTTCTCGACCTTGGCGAGTTTAAGAAGTCTGGACTTCAACTCCCAGAATTCCCCAGCCAGCGTGCTGGCTGGGGAATTCTGGGAGCTGAAGTCCACCCAGCCAAGGTTGAGAAATGCTGATCCACGCTCTGGAAAACCAGAGTGAGCACAGGGCCTCGCCCACACAAGAACCCACAAGAGTCACTTTTATGTGCGACGGGCGGCTACATAAATGCGACAAATAAATAAAATCAATAAATAACTACCCAGCGGTGTCAGAACCGCAGCTATCCACAGTGATCCCATTTGCACCACAAGCTAAACCCATCGGGCACACGACACCCATAAAAAAAAACAACAGGCTGAGCTTTGGTCACACCGCCATCTTGACTTGCAGACCCCCTCGCAGCCCCCTTCCGACATCTACACCGGCCGGAAAGGAAGCGCTTCCCAACCGTGTTCTCTGGAGCTTTCCCCAGATGTGGAGCATCCTGGGAGGTGTGAATGCTTTCAGGACACGGAGGGTGTTTTCTCCCGCCCCCCCCTTGGTCACGGGGCAAGCAGCCGGTCAGAGAACGTGACTTAAGGCAACTTAAGGCCAGGCTGGTGTCAGCGGGAAGAGAAGTTGCCTGAAGACGCCGCTGCCCCAGTTCCAAGCTTCAGCAACCAGGCTGGTCAGCTGTTCTGCCCGGCCCCAGACCGGCAGTATCCTGCCAGTTACTTCCCTTACTTCCCACGGGCATGTGCTTTTCGTGGGCATGAGTAACAGAAACTTGCAGATGGGAAGTAACTTTTCCCCCTTCTTTTTAAGCCAGTTTTGACTCCTGGCGACTGCCTGGATAGGTCAGTGCGCTTTTCTAGGCTGAGAGAGAGGGACTGACCCACAGTCCCCCACCCTCCTTAGTGTTCGCCTAAACCACCCCCGCCCAGCCCTGGAGCTGATCTCCCAAGGAGCGTTTCACCAGCGCGCCACGCCAGTCCATCCCTTCCCCTTTCTGGCTGAGAGGGCAGGAGGAAAGGGCCAAACTGGGGGGAATTCCCCCCAGCCCTCAGCTCAGCCTAAAGCAGTGCTTCTCAACCCCAGGCACTTTAAGATGGGCGGGCTGCCATCGACTCATTCCAAAGAGTATTTCCTGGGACTGAACAGATGCTGGGGGAGCTTCCTCACACAGGTGCCAACAGGTGCACTGAGCGTGCCCACAAGTCCTCCGCACCACCTTTTCTGCTTTGGATCCTAAGCTGTGTATCTCTAGAGCAGTGTTTCTCAACCTCGGGACCTTTGAGATGGGTGGACTTCAACTCCCAGAATTCCCCAGCCAGCCCAGCTGGGAGTTGAAGTCTATCCATCTTAAAGGTCCCGAGGTTGAGAAACGCTGGTCTAGAGAGATGCCGTGGGCCAGCACTCGCCTCTCCTTAGGAGAGCTTAGGTGACTGCTGGGAGGGAGAAAACTGTTTTTTCCCCTAATTCTTCTCTGTGGCTGCCAGAACAGGTTGCAGCTGGTTTGCCTCCTTGCCGAACTCGCCCACACCAGCATAAACGTGCCTCCCTGCACCAGATCGTTCCCTCTCCTGCCCTTGCAGCCTTCCCTTCCCTTCCTCCTGCCAGCCACCCCCTGCCACCTGTCCCCCCAGTTGCCCTGCTTTTAGGTCACTTCTAAGGGACCAATTTAAAGAGGAAAGAAGAGGGAGAAGGAAAGGTCCACCATTTCACCAGCAGGCTGATTTTTGAAAAATAAGAGCAGTCCCCCCTTTCCCTGGTCCACCAGCCCAGGGTGAACTGGCGCTGGAGAGCAGCGACCGCTGACCAGGCACGCCCGCCACAACACGCAGCCAACTGGAGGGGCAGCCTAAGGAAATGGAGCCTTGCTTGGTTGACATTATTTCTGATGCAGAGCAAGGAAGGAGGCAGGGCTTTTAACCCTGAGTTATGGTGTACCCACGAAACAGAGGACCATGAAGGCCCTTTAACCAGCCCAAGAGGGTACGGTTAAAACTACCCCTTCCTGATCCCACAGTTTATCACGAGGCCCCCATAAGTACGTCGTGTGAACCCAGCCATAGAATGCAACCAGATCTGCCGCCATGTTATGATGTCTGTAAAACACTCCTTCAAAAGCAAAAAAGGAACTCCTTTGGTGACGCGCATGGCACAGTTCCTTATTCCGGAAACTGGTACTGGGCAGGCTGCTGTAGAAGAAACTGGCTGGGTTAAAACATTGTGCTGTGCAAATCCAGATGTTGTGGTTTGTAAATAAGGGTTTATGGTTTGCCACAATGTGGAAACTCAGCCAAGACTGGTTCATTCAAGCATCCATGGTTAAAACAAGCCACGACGAAGGGCCACACAGTTTGGTTTAGTTCAGATACCCCAAATGCAGCTTGACAAAAACCTTTCTCCACCAAATAGATTTGTAAGCTTGGCAGCTGGGTATCTTTATCATGCTCCAAAACAGGACGTGACCAAGCCACAGAGTTCCACTTTCGGTCGAAAGAAGCCCCCGAGATGGCAGACTATGCACTTCCGTTTTCAAAAGAACGAAATGACACGAGACGCAGGCAGCTCAGGATCAAGGCGCCTGGCGAAGGGGGCGGCAGGGGCCTCTCTGCCCGTTGGCAGACTTCCCCCACGAAGACCCGCCATTCAGCCTACGATTGTCTAGGATGGTCCTTCTCCACTCAGATGTTGGGACTGCAAAGCCTCAGCCAACAAGATGCCTTGCAACACACAAGGCCGTGCGAAGTGAGGAGAGAAGGAGAAACAGAGGCACATTCCAGAAAAGCAGGGTCTCCTCTGCTCCCCTCCCCTCCCCTCCCCTCCCCAAAAGCGGTCCCCAAGCAGAAGACCGGGGCCTCCTCCCAGGTTGCCTGCCCTCACCAGGAACCTCTGGTTCCCCCCCTCCAAATTCCCAGCTTCCACTCACCTCCCCCTTCAGCCTGATGGAGGGGGGGCTGGTGATATCGAGGGCGAGGATGGTGTCCCTTCCTCCCACGTACAGAGTCGCACCGTCCGCGCTCAGGAGGAAAGTGTCGTAGTTGAGAACGCCCCTCTGGCTGAAGGAGCTGACCTCGCGGCTACGGTCCCCTGAAAGGAGAAAGAAGAGTCCTTGGAGCAGCCATGCAGATGTGGGGGCCGTGGACCACACGCCACCCCCAGGAGGCAGCCGGCTCCGCGCCGCTTGGCCGGTTCAGGGCGACCCGAGCAAGGGCCTGGGGCGTCTGTTTCCTCTCTCCAAAGCCCGTGCGCGTCCCAGACTTTGGGTCCAGGTTCCACCCACTTTGGAGCGCACGCCTGGATGCGACGCACAAAGCCTGGTGTCTTGCACAGCCCAAGTTACACAGCGGCCAAATCCGGGAGCAGCTTTAGAAAGAAATGTCAGGAATGTCAACTGGGCCATGAGCGGGTGGCGTATGAAAGGCTCTTGAGGTTAAAAGTGGTGCTTGGACCAAGGTCTGGACAGCTGCAAGTGGCCCAAAGAGAGAAGTGAAGAAACTGACCCAGAAATAAAGGCTAAAAGGGAGGGGGTAAGTACCACAAAAGACACAACCGAGCACTCGCTCAAGAGGGGCGACACAATCAAAATAATGAAGATGGATATACTCCCTCCTGGGTTTCTGAGCATCTCTCAGTGCTCAGTGTTTCCCAAACTAGGCAACTTTAAGAGTGGTGGACTTCAACTCCCAGAATTCCCCAGCCAGCATGGCTGGCTAGGGAATTCTGGGAGTTGAAGTCCATCCCTCTTAAAGTTGCCAAGTTTGGAAAACTCGGTTTAGCTAGAGCTGCTGGACCGTTTTTTCCCTCCATCTGTTCACAATCTCCAAACTGGGCTACCACAAAAGGCTTTTGGGGGGCCGTCTTTGAACATGATTCAGAAACTTCAGCTGGTCTGAAGGTGTCACATGACTTGCTGGCTTGCAATGCATTGGGGACACTGGTGCTAATTTAAATATGGATTACTTAAAGCTGGGGTAGACACGCTTCTGGACTGATGAACCCCCTTCTTTTCTTTCCTTTTCTACCTGCTGGGGTCCACCAAGTGCAAACGATTCTGAGAATTAAAGGATCTGGAACCCAGAATGTGAATCATTTTGTTGCTGACGCTGCTAAGCTTTGAGAACCTGACATCCCTTCTACCCTCCTGCAAACTGCCCAGTGCTGATGACCAAGCCCTTATTTTTTACCTGTTGTTTTACAGGTAAATCCCATACGCTTCAATCTGCTTGAATGATTCTCTTTCATCATAGCATTTAGAACCTCTTTCTAGAGTCAAGCTGTTCACATAACATCCCCACACCTACTTATTAAATAAACTCACAGCTAGACCGAGCAGTAAATTAACCAAAAGGCTGGGTTAGCATACAGCAGTGTTTCTCAACCTTAGCAACTTTTATATGGACTTCAACTCCCAGAACTCTCCAGCCAGCATGCTGGCTGGGGAATTCTGGGAGTTGAAGTCCACACATCTTAAAGTTGCCAAGGTTGAGAAACACTGCCATACAGCACGCTAAACCAGAGAAAATCTCACCAAAGATGCTGGGTGAATGCAAACGCTAGCTCCTTATATGGTTAAGTCTATTGTAAGAACACAGCCATGAAGTGAAACCTTTGCTTGAACATTTGAAAACAACAAATAACTTACTATTTGCATCTATAATTATAACATATACTAACTGGGCAACTTAATTGTCTCAGACAAAGGTGACTCTGCGCATTGCACAAAGCTTAGATACGGTAACATGGTTCATTAAATCAATGTACAAGAATATGAAACACGCCAGGGGTCAAAAACCCATTCCTTTTCAATCACTAAACAAAACAATCAGTCCACAGGGTTGTTTAACCTCTCAGTCAAGACACCTATTATTGTTGTTGCTGTTATTTTGAATGTTGTACTGCAGAATAAAGGTAGAGAAGTTTCCAACGCAGCGAGTTAAGAAGCGACGAAAGGAAGCCCTCGGTCATCCTCCGCCCCGCCACTCGGCCGCCTCCCTAGCCCCCTCTTGTTAGGGGAAATAGCAGAAGTGGCCGCCTCTGCATCTTGTCTTAAAAAGCAGGAAGCAAATGAAAAGAAAATGAGACAGGTCATCACCACAACTTCTTCCAAGGCTTAATAGCTCCAGCCTGAGGAAGGAAATAGAGTTTGATTAAGCCTTGCAAACTTGACAGATCCTTTTAAAGCAACACATCCTGGAAGAGAACCATTTCCTATAATTAACACTCTGCCTCTTAACTGCAACTCAGCCTAAATTCCTTGCTTTCATCCCCTGCCCATCGCTTCCTCAGAAAGGCCTTCAAAAAGAGCTTCAGAAAAGACTCTGCCAGTAACCCGGAGATGTGGCCGAGCGCCCCCTCTCCTCTTGTCCCCCCATCCACCCAGGAGCCCCGGGCGGTGACTAAGCTGGCAGGCAGCAGGGCCAGCACGGGGGTGGCACCAAAGGGGCTTGGATCTGAAGGCCCCTGCCGCCGGCTGGATCTATTCGTCTCCTCTTAACGCAAGGAATTGATGACTGCGACTAAAGCGGCTCTGTATCGCAGACCACAGGCTTGCAAGGCAGACTCTTCTAATTCATTTTAATGCCTGTAAATATTGCAGGTGCTTCGAACTTAAGCAGCAGTTATGCCAGCGGATGGGAGAGAGAGGTACTCAGAGGCTCCCACCTTGGGGGCCTTTCTCCAGTTTGTCTCCCGTGACCTTGGCGGGGTGACCCAGGACCCGCAGGGGCCAGGCCGGGGTTAGGAGCCGGACCGGCAAGGGGATCCGTGCATCTCGTGCCGGGGGAGTTTTCTGCAGATGGAGGCCGGTTCTCCGTGGCAGCAGGGAAGGTCCTCGCTCACGGGCCGGATGAGGGCCACGTGAGCAGGGCAGCCCAGGAAAGATCCTGCCAGGCCACGTCTGCCACCTGGCTAGGAGCCCTAAGGCAGGGCAGCGATCCCTCAGAGAGAGGAGCCCTACGAAGAGGGGGCTGCAGTCTTCAACTCGCCGCCAAAGTGTCCGTATTCGGAGAGCTAAAAACCACTCTGAGTCAGCCAGCAGAGGAAGCAAAAGGAGGCAGAAACACCTAAAAAGTCCATCGTGAAACCAGGTTGGTATTTCTACCATCTGTGGGCCGACAACTCTTGCCATCCTCTAAGCAGCCCAGCCCTTGCAGGCAGGCATGGGTGTGATCAAGCCACCTAAAATGCCAGAGGAAGCCTACACCTGCCCCAGCGCCAGACGCCCTGGGTCATACACGAGACTGGGGCAGAGAGGCAAACACACAAAGGTTGCCCAACGTCTCCCACTGGAGCCTAGCAGGTGCCACTCTGGCGGAGGAACCTGGGGCTTGGAGAGCAGCTGGGAGAGTCCACGGCGGCACCCGACCCCACTGGGCATGTGTCAGCCCTACAAGGTGGAGCAGACTAAGAAACCAGTGCCATCTAGGCCGGGACGACTTTTACTGGAACAGCCCTTTACTAGATCTTGCAAGTCTGAATGCGCTTCCCCACTCCTCCCTTTATCTTAGAGTGAACTAGGGAGGGCCTCGTCTGAGATGTCTTCTCAAGTCATTTTCTTGGCCCAGACTCATCCCCCTTATCCCTCAAGGCCGCTCCCTATGCCCTCTACAGCTTGGGAGCCGCAGCAAACCCTTCGGCCTTGCAGCTTGCAAGGTGTGAGGAAGTGACCTGTGAGGTAGAACTAGCAATTTCCAGGCTTGAGAGGACCATCATGTCAACAGAGATCAGACGCCTCCCAAGGCCACCAAGCAAACATCCAAATACCCCGATTCAGTTTTAGACATTTTTTACCTTTCTAGCCAAGGGAAATCCTTCTCCCAGTCCTTTATAAGCTCCAAGCGACAGTCACTCTTGCTTTGCAAAATTTGCAACCCCCTTGAATTCTACTTCAATCTGAAGAATTACTAAAATGAATTCCATCTGCAGCATGGACACCTGGACACTGCTTCCAACTTTTCAAGTTAATGTCCACTCTCTCCCCCCATGCAATGGGAAGTTCTACACGAGCATTAATAAAACAAGGCAAACACCCACAAGCAATGTGTGATTCTTCAGACTGTTTCAAGACTCTCTGCCCCGTTTTTTAGCAAGGCTCATCCCTGATCTCGTGCTTTGATAACACTGCCCAGAAAGAACCACGGCGGCACGTACACCGCCATTCTCCAACCTGCTGCCCACCAGATGGGTTGGATTATATCTACAGGAGCTGATGCTCCACTTTTCTGGAGGACATCAGGTTGGGGAATCCAGTGCGCGTGTCCAACCTTAAGACGACTCTTTCGCCATGAGCTCAGGTGTCCAAACAGAAGGGAACAGGAAGCATTGCGCAGGGGTACGTTGCAATCCCCGAGCGACGCAAAACTTTACACTGGCTTTAAAAAAATGCCAATCTCCTTCGGACACTTTGCGTGCCAGTTGCTGCATCTGCCGTCTGCACAGAGAGCTTTGACCATTACAATCCCCGAAGACGCGATTCAAGCCAAACCAGGCTCTGATGTCCAGCTGCCTTGTCACAATGAGGAGTCTTCTGGGCACCCGGGCCCCAAATGCCTGGCTGTGGTGTGGCGTGTGAGCTCAGAAGTTATTGCTGAGGATGAAGATAAATTAGAAGCTATTCGCCAGGGGGCAAAAATTACTCCTGAAGAACTGCAAGAGGGCAGCGCCAGCCTCCTGGTTCCAGATGTGCAGTCACAAATAGCAACACTTATACTTGCTTTGTTATCCACGGCCTTGGCAGTGAAACGAGGGAAGTGAAGTTGAAAGTAGAGGCTCCCCCACGCATAAAACTTGGTTCCACAAAAGTGCAGTTGACCAGGTCAGGTAGAGTTGCGAGTACAGCAACAGATTTTTGTCCTGGCGATATCTCTGTGATGTGGTTCTGAAATGACGACATCGTGCAAGGCCCTGAATTGCCTCCTGCTCTGCCCAACTCTGGCCGCTCATTCAGAGCAGTGTCCTGAAGATCACGCCACAAATTATAGATGCCGACGCCAACTTCTCCTGCCATCTCCATCACCGAGCACTCGAAGGGCCACTTGTACTAAATGCAAGCTGGCCCAATCCTTCAGCTGCTCGCTAAGCCACCAAGGGAGAATTCTGTAGCAGCCCAGTGCAACGTGAGCAAATGTTATCCCTCCCAAATCCGTATTCAATGGTTGCAAAATGGAGTGCCACGCAACGGGATGTTTTCCATTAACAGTGGCCTCTTCCCACAGAAGAGTGGTGTTGAAGTCACTTTCCCAATGCTTTCTCCTGAACCAGACAAATCAGTACCATTTGAGGGGAAAAGGGAAGATATGAATGACAGGGAAGAGAGACTGGAAGGAACCCTCTACAAGAATTCAGAGCTGGAAATCAGACCCATAATGAGCTAATTTCTCATCATGGAGAATTTCGGAAGGGTGCTTAGTTTTAATTAATGTCTGCAAACAAACAGCTGCACACATCCCTGCTAACCGTCCTGACTGGCTCATTCCAGAGAAGAACCTGATGCCCACCAGGCTCAGGGTCTGCATGGAGAGAAGGGGAGGGGGGGAGGGGGAGGGGGAGGGGGAGGGGGAGGGGAAGGGAAGGGAAGGGAAGGGAAGGGAAGGGAAGGGAAGGGAAGGGAAGGGAAGGGAAGGGAAGGGAAGGGAAGGGAAGGGAAGGGAAGGGAAGGGAAGGGAAGGGAAGGGAAGGGAAGGGAAGGGAAGGGAAGGGAAGGATTCCCGTGCAGGCATTGCAAAGGTGGTGCAGTCACGGAGCTCTCTTGTCCCACGACAGGGAATGGGGGGCAACCAGTAGGAGGTAGAACAAGAAGGGCTGATATGGGGTTAGTGCTTGGTGAGCAGGACCACTTTTGGAAGCCCAACAGTCACCTGAAGCCAACAAGATTATCATGGTTTTATTTAAACAACTACTTCCTGCCCACAAAAGTATTTTATTTTCCAAAATGGCTTAAAGGAGTGAAGAGAAGCACCTTGTTTATGCAAAACAGGGTTTCATTTTCAAAATCGTAGCCGTGCTGCCTGCTTACCAATCCAAGCAAGAACACCCCAGCACCTGCAACTTTATGAAAGAGGCCTGTGATTTCTGCAAAGCACACAAGAAATATAAAAAGTCAAGAGTTTAAAGTCCTCCTGAGGATTTTTGGCTCTTGATCCAACCCAGCAATCCACTGGCACGCAGGGCAGCGAATACAGAACTAATTTTGGAGGGTTTCTTTTCTTTTTCTTTTTTTAACTGCACCTGTGATGATAGTTTCAGTCAACTGGCAAGCGAAATGAAACGGCTAAGGAATACGGCGTGAGCCTTCAAAAGCCAAACGCTTCATCCACAGCGTTAGAAAACAGCATAGATGCCACCCACTGGCAATTATCCTGCGTTCTAATAGTTTTCTTTTTCTTTTTTTCAGTTTTAGATGAAAGCTCTGATAAATATTTCTAGCCCTCCCCAGGGCGCGTCACCTCTGAATTCTCAAGGGTTCAAATAGGATTCACTTTCTAGGAGGTGTGTGCAAGAAAGAAAACACGTGTGTTGTTCTGAATCCGGAGTAAAGAGAGTTTTAGAAGTTCTGCCAGACTATTCTGGATGGGCTACAGTCAGCCAGGCTGCTTTGGTTGTTGCGAGTTTGGCCAAAACAAGCTTTATTGGGCTGGCTGGGCAAAGTTGGCATGAACCACCCTGCCTCCTCTCCGGCCTTCCCCTCGGCTGCTCCCAAGCGTGGCAATCCCGCCGCCCGCGGGCCACTTGCAGTCTTCCCAGCCCCTTCCCTTCCGCCTCCCCCCAGCTGCCTCCCATGTCCTAGCATGGCTCTCTTGACCCAAAACCACTTTATCTCAACAGCCCCGTAACGTTCTGCATCTGGACCAAACGTGCTGCTTTCCGTTTGGGCACACACCACCTGAAAACAGGGGTTTAGCCCACGGAAGAGCTGTGCACAAACCATTTCCTACCTCCCTACTTTGTAGATAAGCTGCACAGATGTTGAAAATATGGCAACAGCTGTCAAACAATTGGGCCTCTGACTCAAGACTGAGCGTAGAGGACTGTGTGGCTCCTGTAAAGAACAGCAAACCCTGGGGGGCTCTGATGCTTCTCCGGAAGAATGAAATGGTGGGAAATGCGATGGTGTTGGCTGGGCACACCAACTTCAGTCACTTCAGTGTGATTTTCTACTGCATCTCTCCTCTCATTTCCAGAAAAGTGCCTCTGGAAAAAAAAAAGGGTTTTCACAGAAGACTTCTCATTTTACAATCAAGCACGCGCTAACATGCTGCAGATGTGGTTCAAAGGAAGTCTCACACTTTTGCAAGGTAGCTAAATATTCTGAATAATCTTAAACACGGTTTCATCTTTCCTGAGGGCGATGAAAATAGCAAACACTAACTGAGTGCCTTTCACTCAATCTCGCTGAGCTTTGGCTTATGATGTGGCTAAGTTCATTCAACTTAGACATGACTGAGTTAACGGAGACTCGCTACAGTTTGCAAAACAATCCACAAAAACTTCCATAGCAGTTAAGAGGCCCACAATAAATATAAATCGATTAAAAACAACCAATAACTAATCAACGTCACAACGCTACAGGGATAAATTATAACAGTGATAATGGAAAATAAATAAAACAGAATAATATCAAATCAGTGTAAGTAACGCAAAGTGAAACCATTTAAGAAGGAGAGGACACACGCTTTGGAAAAGCTTCGTCCTCAGGAGACCTCACTCTGAGGAGGCTGGAGAGGATCTGAGAGAGAGAAGCTCCAGGCCTCCCTTCCCCTGGCCTGGTTGTGTAGAATTACATGCTTCTCCTAGGAAGAAGGTACTTGACAGGCTGATTCAGGCAGGAGAAGGGTGTCCTGCAGGTATCTGGGTGCAAAGCCATCTTTGGCTTCATCGGTCAAGATCAGCACTTTGAATTACACCTGAAGCTACTGGTAACCACCATCGCGCCTCATGCACCACTGCAATGAGCTGTTGGCAGATAATACCCACCAGTAACCAAACCACTGCATTTTGCACCAATTGCAGTTTCCAGGTGAGCTTCAAAGGAAGCCCCAGGTAGACCATTTTGCTGTCGTCTAGTGTCACAGCACCAGGGCATGAGACAGTTGCAAGATCCTTGAGATCCAGGGAGGCCTGCAACTAGCTTACCACCCAAAGCTGGGGAAAACCCTTCCTGGCCCCAGCCTTCACCTGCCCCTTCAGCAAGAGCCAGGGGCCCAGGTGGCTCCCAGCTGCAGACCCAGGGACAGGGCCAACCCAGAGGAACCAACTGAGAACCTCCATGGGCAAACAATCACTCTGCCTTGCTTGGATTCAGTTTCAACCTGCTTCACCTACAGCTTCCAGAAACCTGAACAACAGCACCAGTCGCTAACGTCTTGGTCTGACTGTGGCTTGAGAAACAGCACACGTTCAGGGAGGGGAGGGGGAAGAGGAGAAGAAGAAACCTCTTTTGGAAACTGTGCCTTTCTCTAGTATGCAAAGTAGAGCATATTCAAGCACAAACTATCTTTGTGGGCCTTGGTATCCAACTAAAATATGTTCCTCCTCTTCTTCCCCTTCCCTGGCATTCCTACCCCCAATCTTCACACAAAAATGGCAGGAAAAGTGAACCCAGAGGCCGTATCAGCACACAGATGTCTCCGAGCTGGCAAAAACTGTCCCCACCCAATTTCCAAGCTGGCTGAAGGAGCTTGCCGGTCACTGAGATTCAGTGGCTGAAACCGTGGCCTGGAGGAGATTCTTTCAACCCTCTGAATGTTAAAAGGAGGAGAAGAGGCAGAATGGGGAATAAGTGCTCTCTGGGCGCTGCAAAGACAGATGTTTGCAGGCAGATGTCTAGAACTCAACCCTGCACCTGCAGGATTGCTTCAGCAGGATGACTTGGGGGAGCTTTACCAAGGAAAGTCAAACGGGAGATGCCAGACGAATACGGCCATAAGTGCGTGAGCATCGGCAGTGCCCCCCGCCCACCCATACTACACACCAGCATCGCAACACTCGGGTGCATCTGTACTGTCTCTAAAACCAGGACGGGAGCACCACAGAGGGCAGAACCAGGTGGTTTCGGATCCGAGGAGGAGGAAGGAGCCAAAGGACAAGCTGATGGGGGTTACAAGCCTCTGCAGCCCTCAGCAGGAGGACAACCAGATTAGCAACAAGCAACTTTTAAGTCAATCTTAAAGCTTGCTCTGGTTTAACCTGTTCTTATTTGTTTTTCTGTTTTCCTCCTGCTTCATCTTAGAATGAATTGGTTTGCTAGAGGTTTATCCCACCTTTTCTCCAGGAGCAAAAGGCAGCTTTTGTGGAGGTCTCTCTTAATTTTATCCCTGCAGCAACTGGCTCCGGACTGGCCCAAAGCCATACAGAAGCTTCAAAGGCAGAGGGTGGAATTGAAACTACTCCGACACCTTTGCCATTACACCACACCAGTTGTGTAAACAGCTTTGTCATGTCCCGTAGTGAGATGTGGTGTAAAATACTTTGAACAACGAAGGGGGAACATGAGCGCTCAGGACACAGAAGTCCTGCTCGCAACACCCGTTTCAGCACGCCTGTAGCACACCGTTACTTTTCCTGGCCCTCGTCTCCCTCCGATGGATGATTTCTCTGGCCACCGTCCCTCCCAGGCTCCTTACCTCTCTGAAAGGTTAATCTTGGCATCAAGTTGCCACACACGGTGACTGCAGCCATCAGAAAGCATCCAAAGAAGTGGGAAAACTGGCCTGGTTTCATGGTTGGTTAACAGCAGCCTGTCGCCAAGAAGGTTGATGGAGACTGAGAGGTGCTGGTCCTAACTTGGTAGCTGTCAAGAAACGGAGGAGGAGGAGGAGAAAACAGACGTTAGAAGAAGAGCCCTCTTTGGCAATCAAGCGGCCTTCTGCTCGTTTGTTTTAACCGTTGCGTTACGCTGGTTGATTCTTCCTTGTGGTTTCTCATGAGGTTCTTCTGATGAGTGAGGAAGGAGAAGCTGTGCTCGTCGGGGGCAGAGGCTTAAGAAGGAGAGGGTAGCATGAGGCAACACCAGCCAGAAGGTGCCTCTGCACTTGGAAACCCGCCTGCGGTGGCCGAGGGCGTCTTTTTCTGGGGTGGGAAGGCTCCTTGGCAGCCCCAGAAAGCTGTGAGCTCTTCCTGAGGAGCATCTGGGGAGGGGGCTAAGGCTGCAGAGCCTTAGAGGCCTTGCAAGCTCTCCTCTGTTTGGTCTGCCTCTCTGGGACTGATTTCCAACAGAACGCATTTGTACAAGAATCATCACGTTTTTGTTCAAACCATGTTAAACTCCACAGCTTTTGGCAAAATTGCGCATGACCCCACCTCCCCTTCTCAAGCCTCTGAACGTCTTTGGAACAAAACCCATTGCAACAGACTGATTTTACACCAGGAGGGAGAAAGAGAGGTGGGGACTGGACAACGGGCTTGTTGGAGCAAGGCTGCAACACAGGGTGATGATTCCAAACTGCTTTGAAAAACAAATGGGCTCTTTCATCAATGCACACAGTCACTTTGGTGGATCAGCATGAGAGAAGGAGAAAAACTGGGAGGTCTGAAAGAAGGAAGTAAAAGCAGCAGTAATTTTGCAAAATTCCAAAATTCATTTTAGGCATGCTTTACGTCAGAAGGAGTGTGAAGAGAAGATACAAATCCAGAGGATGAGTGAGGAAATTCACTCAGCCCTTCCTCAGCGTACTGTAGGCTTGCAAGCAGAATGTCCAGGCAGGGTGGGAAAGGCCAGCCGTAGGGATACGGGTGTTCCCTGCAGCACCACAGACCTCACAGGGCGCAGCAGCCTGGGCTACAAGACCTCTAAGCTCTCTTCCAACTCTATCTTTCGGTGAATCCCAGCTGGATCTATGGGGGGCTGCTGACTGGGGAGGAGAAAACGGAGGCTCTGCCTTGATTCAGAACAGCTTTCATGATCCGAGGCTCTTGCAACTTGCTTTTCATCAAACTTTTCATCCAAGGGTCCTTTCTGCCTATTGTCTAGTCCAGTGTTTCTCAAACTTGGCAACTAATCTAGATTCGTGCTGGCTGGGGAATTCTGGGAGTTGAAGTCCACACCTCTTACAGTTGCCAAGTTTGAGAAACGCTGATTTCATCTGACTCCATCATCTGAGCTGGTCTTTCATCTGGCCTTCTCCTCTTTAGCCATTCCAAAGTCCACCCCAGCACAGCCCATGCATCAGTGCCCCATCATGAGATTCTGAGCCCACCCAACGGTCCTGCTTTGACATCTGCCAGAGAGACAAAAACTGCACCCAAATTAAGTTAATTTCATGGCCTGCAGATCATTCAGGGCCTTGGAGATTCTGCAGGGACACCTGATAATTCATCAAGCACTTAGAAAGGAACAAGACAACACACCTTAGGAAGGAAGTGGGGAAAAGAAAGAGGCGCTCAGAAACACAGCAGGAGACCCACCAGATCTTAAAAAAAGAAAGAAAAGAGCAATACTACACTACAGATGGGGAACAAGCAGGGAGAACGTGAAGTCCTAGTATAGGTTGACAAATATGACATTGTTGGTATTACTGAAACCTGATGAAATGGAACTCACGATTGGAATAAAATACCGGAAGGATATAATCTGTAAATAGACTCAAAGGAAAGGAAAGGGGGATGGCATAATGTGTAAGAAAAATGATTACACCTGTGTAGAAATTCACAACCACCGAGAGCGAAGACCCGACCAAAATGGGCTGGATGAAAATTAAGGGGGGGAAACCCAATAATGACTTTATTTATTTATTAACATTTTGAATGCACACTATGGGTCACCTGGCCAAGCAGACGATACAGATGAAATCTTTGCAAATGAGGTGCTCAGGAAACACGCCACTATGGCAATGGCAGGTTTCATCAACCGGGGATCGCTCTGCAGCAAGTGGAAGATCCAATAGTTGCATAAAGAGCTTTCCGATAAACCAAGAAACCAAAAGGATAAGTTTAAAAAATGGAGAAGAGGGCACCAGAAGCAGAGCTATCTGGAAATAGCCCACATCTGAAAAGATGGGGTCAGGAAGGCTAAGGCTCAGAATGAGCTGTGGCTTGCAACAAACGCAAAAACTAACAGCACAGGACGTGCAGAAGAGGAGGAAAGTCAAGGAAACAGTCAATCTGCTTGAGGCAGAAGATGACAAGATGGTGGCAGAAAGGAGTGAGAAGGCTGAACTGCTGGATTTCTACATCTGTCTAGCTCAGGGTTTCTCAACTTGGGAACTTGAAGATGTGTGGACTTCAACTCCCAGAATTCCCCAGCCAGCATGAGAAACACTGGTCTAGCTGCTTTGCATTAATTCCAATTGCCGGGGCCAAATGGGTTACATCACAGAGTGCCAAAGAAGCTGGCAGATGTTTTCTCAGAACCACCAACTGTAAGGAGTACAAGGAAGTACCAGAAGATTGGAGAAGAGCAACTTCCTTCCTATCTCTAAAAAAGGGGGGAAAGGGGGCCCTGGAAACTCCAGACTAGCACTGGGTAAATTCTAGGGAAGATTACTCAAGCAGTAGGCGTGCAAGCACTTAGAAAGGAACAAGGCGATTACCCAAAGCCAGCATGGGGTTGTTAAAAATAACATGTGCCACATAAATCCTGTTGCTTTCTTTGACAAAGTGACTAGATTAGCAGGCCAAGGGAATGTTGTGAATATAGTGCACCTAGAGTTCAGTAAGGCATTTTAGAAAGTTGACCATAGCCTTCTTCTCAATAAAACTGAACAGTGTGGGATGGATGGTCCCATTATCAGACCGATTCATCGTTGGTTGAACCACCGTATTCAGTGCGTGGTCCTTAACAGATCTTTGTGAACAGGGAAGGAGGAAGGGAGGCAGTGGGGTACATCGAGGTTCTGTCCTCAGCCCAATGCTCTTCAACGTTTTCATAAATGATTTAGACAAGGGGATGGAAGACCCAACTCAAAATAATGAATAATTTCCTGATTGTGAGAACTATTAAGCTCCTGGGAGGGTCTGAGGATTAGGGCAGGGGGTGGATTAGGACCTCTAAGGTCTCTTCCAACCCTATGAGTCTATGATTCCATGAGTCTATGTATTCCAAACTATCTCCCTCAACTTCAACACTGTTCTACGTCGCACTCCCTTTACAGAGTCCCAATCCAGATTACACAAACAACCTTATAGATGTTGGTTGGGTTCATACAACATAGTCTTAAATTAAAATGGAGTTGAGTCATCCTTGGTTTATCATGGTATGAAATCAGGCATAACACATTATGGGAACACCCAACTGGGATCTCTTAACTGGGGTTTAGGATATTGTGTGAATCCAGCCCCTCTCTCTGCCAATTATTTCCTCTTATGCTATCTGGCCAGGAAGCTGGTGAGTTTGGCCTACAATGAAAGGCAGAGTGGGAACTCATGGCCTATGGATTGAGCTGGCTTCCACCCACCGCCTTGATTCCCCTTCCCCGCCTCCATAATTTTTGTTCAACAAGGAAAAAAGGCTCACTCTTCAAAGAGCCCAGAGAAATGATGGTGACCATGATTCCTTCACTTCACTGGGAATGCAGCACAGACAAGGAGATGGAATGAAAGGGGGCTTCAGTCTTTAAACTCCACTTTAACATGCAGGTCTTTGGCTGAAACATCCGGTCTTATGTCTTGTTTCTTCCTCATTCTCTGCCTTTTTGTAACACCCTTTTGAAGAGTTCTGGAGAACATGAAAGTTTGCTCCTTTGTGCCATTTTGGCTGGCTCTAAAGGGATTACTTAACTATGAATTTTGGATTTTTTCCCCATGGACCAACCCTGCCCTAATTGCTTTTTATTGCTCTTTTATAAAGCCAACCGTGTTATTGTCTGTCAATGCACAAAGAGACCTGTAGCTTGATCTCAGTCCAGCTACCTATCTAAAATTCATAGGCATAAAAGATACCCCAATTAATAGTCTTAGAAGTATTTCTGTTGACGGTTTGTTTTCCTCTTTGTACCGTGTCTGCTTTAATTCTCACAACAGCTGTTTTATTTCTGCCTCAGCACAGGAGACACAAACCAAACCGTGGGGTCCTTGGGGTTCTCTGAGCTTGGTGGTTTTCTTGCAAACGTTTCGTTACCCGGCTGGGTCACGTCTTCAGTGCTAGAAGGGAGTGGGGTTCCTCATAGCAGAGACTGTAGTGCAACGTCTAGAAACTCTAGCACTTCCAGACATACAACCTAAAGTATGGATCAGGTATGTAGATGACACCTTTGTTATCATAAAAAAGGAACAACTAGAGAAGACACACGAAACCATCAACAACATCTCCAAAGGAATAAACTTCACCAGAGAGGAAGAAAACAACAGCACGCTACCCTTCCTGGATATCTTCATCAGCAGAGGAAACAGCAGCAGATTAGAAACCCAAGTCTATCGGAAGACAACCCACACTAATCAAGTGCTCCATTACCAAAGCAACAACCCCACCTCCCACAAGAGGAGCTGTGTAAGAACATCATTCAAACAAGCACAGACACACTGCAGCAACCCAGAACAGCAGAAAAAGGAAACAGACTGCCTATACAACACCTTCCAACAAAATGGATGGATATCCACGCAACTTTATCAAAAAGCGCCTGGCCACTCAACCTACTACAACACAACCCACACAAGCCATGAAAAGGATCACACTGCCATACATCAGAAACGTCTCAGAAACCACCAACAGACTATTACAACCACATGGCATCTCCGTAGCACACAAACCAACTGAAGCCCTCCAAAGCGTCTTAAGCAAACCAAAAGACCCCGTAGCCCAAGAAGAAGAAACAGGAGTCCTCTACAACATACAGTGTAGTGACTGTAACAGCCACTATGTAAGACAGACAGGCAGAAGACTAGCAGAGCGCATCCATGAGCACCAACTAGCAGTCAGAAGACACGATGGAAACTCCTTAATCTCACAACTCATGGACAGACTCAACCATAGTTTCAACTGGGAAACCGTCAGCATCCTAGGCCAAGCTAAATCCAAAAATGTGAGGGAATTCCTGGAAACCTGGTATTCAGACAAGGCCGCCATCAACAGGCACATAGAGATAAACAGCATCTACACGCTATTCAAAAGAGACAATAGAAAAGGTAACAAAGGACCAGGACATCTCCTCACCAGCAATCATCACCCAGATAAGCAGAGATTAACACCAGATTATCACCAGACATACAATCAAGCAGTAAACAATGCCCTAATCAAGGAACTACCAGAGAAACAACGCACACACACACACACACACACACACACCCCAACACTGGCAGGGCATGCCGCAATATATAAACAGAGAGCAAACCCCACTCCCTTCTAGCACTGAAGATGGGACCTAGCCAGGTAACTAAACATTTGCAAGAAACCCGCAAAGCTCAGAGAATGCCGAGGACTCCACAGTTCAACCCTGAGCTACAGAGATTCTCTTCTGTTGGTACAAGCCAAACTCTATAAATTGCAAAATGTGCTAAGCATCACACATCGGCCTCTCCCCCATCTCACCTGGGGTATGACAGGCTGAACCAGATGTTCCTTCCCTTCTGGGTGTTCCTGACACCAACCTCGGAGGGAGCGCACCACAGGCCCCACTTCCTGGGCTGGCTGACATTTTAGGGGACGAGAAAGCAGCAACAGGAACCCTGCCGAAAAGTTGGCAGCACGGGGTGAACCCCCTGCAGACAGTGGGGAGTTCTAATTACTCGGGCTGATTTCCAACGTGGCAGTAATGTTTCTGAGAACATTCACGGCACTGTTTTCTATTGCCAAAGTTTGCACACACAGACAAAGCATTTCATAATGTGCTTGCAGCTGCCACACGTCTTTTGTGGCAACCATAAATCACCGAGTCGGAAGGGAATTCAAAAGTTCCAGAGCAGAACTTTCTGTGGCTTCTGAGTCCGGCTCTTCTATGGGCAGACTGGTCTCCCCCACCCAGAAAAACTTCTCAGTGTTGACTGAATTTAGTTCTTCAGAAGACTGATGTGCCCATCCAATCCCAACAGCTCCAGGCAGCTCACAGAAGTGCATTCCGCTAGGACAATGCGCATGCTGGTAAAGGTAAGTTGGGAAGATGTTTCCAGCCCCTCCTTAAGAGTAAGGAAGGGGGGCCAGCAGATCGCTGCAGAAAATAAGGAGACTCAGCGGCTGGCGTTAAACATATCCTGCAAAAGGTACCCTGTTAATGACTGCAGAATGTGGAGCGTAAGAGTACAAGAGTTGGCCTCCACCAAGGAGAATGAGAGGAGCCTAGACTCAGGGGGGTTCTTGAGGTCATCCAGCCCACCCTGCTATTCAGTGACGAAATCCTCATCCATGACTGCCTGAACACATCCACAGACTGGGAGCCACCCCTTCTCTGGATCCTTGTTTCCACCATCAAACTGCTTACTGTTCAGAACTTGCAAATAACTTTAAACATACAGTTATAGAATGGGGCCTCTTTCCATGGTAGGTGATATGAGACCTCCACCAGGCACCACTTTCTGGCAACTGGCGGGACTTCTTCAAGGGCTGCCCCACAAAAGCACATTGTAGCCATCCAGCCTTGAATTTACCAGCAACATCCGCTTTCTCTCCAGTAGGCCTGGCTGCAAACCACAAATGGTTCATCATCTGAAGCTCTCCTCCCTCGCCACAGAGGGTTAATGGGGCTGAAGGGCACCAACGCTGGATCCAGGAGGACCCTCCAGATGGTGAACCTGATCCTTTGGGGAGGGCAACCTTGTCTCTCACAGGAGCCGGCTTGCCTCGTGCTCCCCCATCTTTGCGGTCCGGAGATACGCAGAGGCTCACGAGGGCTTCAAAGCCAACTCCCATGGAAGGAGAAGTTAGCTGCGTAACATCTCCATTCCTAGGGGAACTAACTCCAACCCGCTTCATGCTGATGCTAGGTAACATAGGACAGCACTGCGCAGGGCCCCTCGCCCCCTCCCTGGGCAACTCCTAGAAGGCTGAGCACATCCTGGCTTCTGGTAACGCCAGAGAGACAGGAGCAGAGCCACTGCCAGCCACCTACGCTGCCCAGTAGTGACCCACCTGCACAAGTCCACCGGACGGGGGAAGCCTGAAGAACCTCCATGCCACACTGCTGTGGCTCAGAGCACTGTGTGGTTGTGCTGCTGTTGCAGCCCTGTGTGAGCTGCCAGTCTGCTTCAGCCCAAAGCGCTGGTGCCACCTTACAGCCCTTGATGGCCGGGGGTCGGAGAGGCCCCCTTTCCCAGATCATCTCTGCCCTTCCAAGCCAGACAACCAGAAAGCGCCTGATCTCCACCCACCAGGAGGGGAAGTGGGAGGGGGCCGGACAGCAGGCGTTTCGGGGGGAGTCCCCCTCTGATGGAACAGCCTGCCCCCAAGGCCAAAAGGGCCCCCATTCTCACAGCCCTTGGGAAGATGGCTTTTGGGGGACTGAGGGCCACTGATGCCAGGGTTAGTTGGCTACTGTTGTTTTTACTTCACTATTTTGCTCTTTATTATTATTGTATTTAGTTCTAACAGACTCTAAGTGTTGCCTGGAGCCTGTTAGAATCCAGGCAGTAGAAAAAATCCCGTCAAGAAAAATAAACACAGGTAGTCTCCTGCTTAAGAACGAGGTCCATTCCCAAGGTCTGTCCTTAAGTCAAATTTGCATGTAAGCCGGAACAATATTGTTGTATAATACTGTATGAGTGGTATTGTGTAATGAACTCAAACCATTGTGTATTTAACTTGAATCACTGTGTATCTTATAGCTACAACAGGCTCTGTTCTTAACTATGGGTCGTCCGTAAACTGAGAGTTCTTAACCCAGGGACTACGTATAATAAAAGTGCAAAAGGAATCCTGGGGGTTCTCACCCACATAGTTACCATAGGTTAAACATGCTTTTTGATCCAGTTTCACAACACAGATAATTTAGGAAGAGGAGGACGACGCAACGGAATTGAAAAAGTGAATGTTTCCGCGCGTGCTCCAATTTACGAAGTTCTCGTCACTAAGCGAGAATTCAGGAGGAGTGAAGGGTGGGCCAGAGACAACCTGAAAGGGAAAGGAAAGGGCCTTAACGCTCACAAAACCCGTCCGGACACAGAAGATCCTTGTCCCAAGCCGGGTTTGGAAACAAGGGAGAAGTGATGAAAGAGAAGGGGACCGAGCGGGCAGCGCCCCACCCCAGAGAAGGACTACGGAGGAACAGCCATCACGAGGGCAGGGGAAAGGCAAAGTGGACGGCAGCCGCAAGCCCCCCGGGCTGGAGGGAGACCAAGCAGAGCCCCTGGGCCTTCCAAAGGCCTCCCACGAGGGTCCCGTTTTCACCCAAACCTCACCTGCGACATTGGCCTTTGTGCAAATGCATAACCCTTAATTGCTCACCTCGTGAAAAAGTGGGACATGCCCGTTGACCTCCTCTTCTCTTCTCTTTCCTTTGGCTCCCTCCCCATTTCTTCTGCCCACTTATTAAACACTGTAAATTATTTACTGCTCTTCTGCACACTGAGTTCTGCGAGCAGCACACCTGGGGATCTCTCCCGTTTTCTCCCCACAACAACCCCCCTGCAAGGGAGGCTGGGGTGAGAGGGACTTGCCCAGAGTCACCGAGGAAGCCCTGTGGTTGAGGGGGGGACCTGACCCCCTATTTCCGGAGCGGGGACCCGGGACCCATTCTGCTTCCCCTTTGTGAGGAAAGGGCTGGCACCCGCCGCCTCCTTGCTGCGAGACCTGACGAAGACGAAGAGGCTCTTCGTGTCTGGCCCCCGAGGACGTTTGCAATGGGGAGGGGAGAGGTGCAGCGGGCCAAAGCTAGGCTGACAGGAGCCCCCCGGCGCTCTCCTCTTGGGCAGACAGGCGGCGCCCTTTGGCCCCTGCAGCCCTTCTGCCGGTCCCGCCTGCACGGCTGCAGGCTGCCGGCCGAGCCAGGGCAACCCCGCTGGACTGGGCTGATCCTGCTTCCTGGGAGGGCTCCACGTCCAGGCGCCACACCCAGGCATCCTGGGCCAGCGCGCCCCTTCCCGTCTCAAGCGCCGCTTCCTAGCCAGTCCCGCATTCACCCGCAGGGGCACCTGGGCGGCAGATCCAGGAACGGCTGCCCGGCGTCATCCGTTAGCTCCTGCCGGGCCCTCTGCCCACTCTGGCATTTCAGTGGGAACAGCCGCCTCGCCACCCCCGGCTCGGTTCGGGCTGTTCTGCCGGCTCCCGGCCCCGGGTGCAACCTGTGACGCATTCCGGCCTCCACAGTAGGGGCGAGCGCACTTGTTCGTGAGCAAGAATGAGTCTCCCCGCCCCTCCCCGGCTGAGCTCTCTCTCGGGCATGTTTCCTTGGCCCCCGCCCTCGTGGCCTCGCTGGCGTTGCTCAAAATCCTGTCGCTGGGCCGGTCCTCCCCTCGTACTAACAAAGACGCTCCCACACCGAGCACGCCGGAGGTGAACAGCCCCGCTGCCGCCGCCGCCGGCTCAGATCGTCTCGTGATCCCAGCTTTCTGCAGCTCAAAGTTCGCCGAGAGCGGATCCAAGAGAGACCGAGGCGACGCGCGGAAGCAAGACGGCGGCCGGGAGGAAAGGACCGCTCTAAGCTGTCTCCAGCCTGGAGGAACAGGGCGCTTTCTGGATGCTTTGCACTGCAGTTCCCACAATCCATGATGGCTGGGGCTTTGGAGTTGTAACCTGTAATCTTTGGAGGCATCGGGATGTCTCTCTAAGACACTGAGCAAGAGCAGGGGGTGGAACGGGGGGACGAAGCCGAGGTTTTAAGGTCCCCAAACCTTTCTTCCAAGGAAGCCCCCTTATGCAAAGAGAGAACCGCCGCCCCCCTTTCCGACAGCAGACCGCGCAGCAGGCGTGCGTGTGTCTGATTTGGCATTTCTGGAGGATCCACACGGCGAGAGTTAAGCATAGAGACAGGTGGAAGCCAAACCTCCCCATATTTTCAAGCCATCTGTTCAGCAATCACAAAACCACCACACAGATGGACCGAAATGGCGGAATCTCTGAGAAAAGGCACGTAGGGAGGCCGGGGGGGGGGCGAACCAGGCTCGCGGCTGGAAGCCGGGTTAGAAAGAGACTGGATCTCGGGAGAAGCAGATCCCCAGATGCACGAGATCACACCTGCCTTCCCCAGGAATCCGAGAGACGCCACATCTTCCGGGTCTGCGGGGCTCGCGCGGCACTCTTCAGACAGGGAGAGACGCAGCCTGACTGCGACTGTTTTTGCTGGCACGCAGCTCGCAACAGAACCACAACAAAGCCTGCTTCCGAAGACGCTTCTCTCAGAACGGCGCATTGGGGCTGTGAACAGTCTGTGGCCCTGGAGGGGAGGCGCAAACCGTCCCTCTTCCTCTGGTTCCAGACGCAGCGCCGCTCGCTCACCCCACTCGGAGAGGCATGGAGAAAGAAGGCAGGACGCCAGCGAAGCGGAGCAGGAAAAGTTCGGGGCTCCGATCTGGCTCTCCCCTGCCATGCCTTAGCCACGGGGAAATAAATGCCAGCGGCTGGTGAAGGAGCCCTGAGTGGGACCTGGGAGCTTTGGCCTCCAAGCAGGGGGCCACACGCCCCTGAAAGCTTTGGGGGCAGTCCCAAGACCTCCCCAAATTATCAATCATTCTGGTGTGTGACAGACAGGAGACATGGTTAAATTCTCAGTGAGAGTTCAGTGGTGTTAAGTGTAGCTGAAATTAAGTGTGTTTAATTTTAATGCCTTTTAAATATAAATATAAAACTCTACTGTTCAGAACAGGAACTTTAAGATGTGTGGACTTCAACTCCATGGCTGGCTGGGGGATTCTGGGAGTCGAAGTCCACACCTCTTAAAGTTCCTGAGGTTGAGAAACACAGGTTCAGAGCGTGGCCCCTGGAACGTCAAGCCAAGGCCCCGCGTGGCTCCAGACCCAAAGGAGGGTCCCGTCCTCGCCCTGAGGAACCCACAGCCGGGGGCCCAGAGAGTAAGCGAAAGGGGAAGCAGGAGATCCCCTGCGTGTGACACACACAGTTCGCTCACAGAAACCCTCCAGCCGCCACCGAACTGCAGGCGTTCCTCTTGTCAGGGCATCGTTAAGTAGACGTCAGCTCCATCCACTCCCGCGGAGGTCGACGTCTTCCCACCCTTCAACCGAAGGGGAGGTGGGCGTCTTCTGCAGGTCTGAGCTCTCCCACTCCCCACCACCCCCAGGGTGGGATTGCCGATTCGTGGGCCACCCTCTGTCACGACGGCGAGCAACGCGAAGGGGATGCCAAACCCCTCGTTCCCCGACGCGTCCCTTCAGAGGTGAGCCAACTGCATCATCTGGCTGGCTGGGAGGGGCAGGGACGGTGACCTGGTTCCTCGGAAGGGGCAGGGGCGACGGCTGCTGGCACAGCAGCCAACCTGGCACCCGCAACGTACCCTCTTGGTCGGCAAGTGGGGCGCAGGGAAAAGACCAGCTTTAGTCTCCCTACCCACCCGCCCCTCAGAGCAAAGTTTCAGAACTGAGAATCCCCTCCTGTTTTACGTGGCTATTGCCTGTGTGACCGACAACGAAGGCGAGCTGTACTCGGATCCCTTTCTTCCCCAGGTGGAACAGACAGAGTTCTTCCCGGGAAGCACCTCTAAAGCGCAAAGAGAAGAGTCCAGGGGCCTGGTGACTACGAGGAGCTGCAACAAGTGCACGCTGACCAGACCCTTGCCTGTGGTGTGCGCCAGAAGCAGGAATCGGGGATATGGCAGAACAGTTTCCAAGATTAAAGCCAAGCACACGGGAACGAAAGATACTACAAAGAACAGCTAGTCCCAGATGATGCTGGGAAGAAGCTGAAGATCCTTAACGTTCAGCGATACTCTCATCCGTCCTCCCAGTTCACGGAAGATGACCGCAGATCAGGACGGGCCGTGGAAGTGGCATCCACAGCAGAGGTTCGTTTCTGGGATCACGTTCTGAGTAATTTGGATAATGGCCTCCTGACACGAGATGGGCTGCACTTCACAGCTCATCACGATCATGCGCTTCATTGTCTATAATCTAATGCTCAGAGTAGGGAAATAAACAACATGAGCTTCAGCTCTTAGCAGAAAAAGGCAAATACGACTTCAGAGGTAAAAGGGAGACCTGGTGGGATGTCTCCCAGGAGGGAATGTAACGACTGTTCAAAAGGAGCAGAAGCAGCAGAAAGGGAGGATTGCAATCTCTGGTAAAAATACCCACTTTTGCCCAGAGATCCAAAGGAATGAGCTTGGCAGCGTGATAGACAGCGTCCAGATTAAAATAAATGGAGAAGCGAATGCCAGCAACGCGGTTGTGGGTGCCCGCGATCACCCACCCCGCCAAGGAGAAGGCCCGGATGATGTCTTCCTAAGGCAAACTGCAGACCTTTCAGTGAGGCACGAAGTCACAGTGATGGGGAACTTTAATTACCCCGACTAAGTTCAGAGACAATCTTCTTGACAACTTTCTCCTTTAGAGAAAGATACGAACAAATAACCTATCCTTCGCTTGAGCTAATCAACAGGAAGGTTTAGATGAAGACACGAAAGCCACAGGAGCACTGGAGGAAGGCGGCTGTGGCATGCTGCAGTTCTTGATTTTAAGAGAAACTGAAACTGAACGTCGTCTAACGCCTACCTTGGACTTTCAAAAACAGGTTTCATAAACTCAAACGACGAGGAGGAGGATCCCCTGGCGGGGAAGCAAAAAGAATTCAAAACAAATGGGAGTTCACAAAGAAGGACTTACTAAAAACGGAACAGCAGAGCGCGGAGAAACAGAGGCCAAGGTCGCAACAACGGAACCGTAGAAGGAATTTGGGGAAAGTGGAAGGAGGAGGAGGCCGCCAAAGGATGCCAGAAGTTCTTCTTCTGACGCGCTCGAAAAGAACGGGCGTGCTAGCTCCTCGGTGCGAAACGCTAACAGGTAACAGAGAAAAGGCAGAAGTCTTTCTGTTCAGCCTCTCCAACAGGAAAAATTCCTCCAGGAGACTGAAAAGTGATGACGGATGATGGGCCTAAATGAAGTTTAAGATGGAGAGAAATATGGTCAGGGGATGAATTTCAATCTCCAGGCCAGAGGAATCGCATCACGGCCAAGTGAAGATCCCCCGGCCAAGCCCTTATTCCCACATTCCCAGCAGAAAGCAGATCCCCCTTTCTTTTTTACCCTCCCCACTTAAAAAGACTTCACGCCCAGGTGTTGACAATCTTCAGGGGTGGGGGGTTATTTACGGAGTTGGGATTGGCTTGGTTTTGAAATTGAGACAGGGGCTGATCCACCTGCTCTCACCTTCCATTAGCTGAGGTGGAGAGTCCCAATCCCGCCGATGAGGCGGAGGTCCCACACGTGCCTACAGCCTTCTCACGCCTGGCGGAGTGGAACGGGCAGGAGGCACTGTTGGGCGGAGGAGGAGGAACCATCCAAGGAGTGATTTCTGATCTTCTCCCGTCCTTCCTCCCTCTTCCCTCCCTTTGGTTCCGTTCACCACCTTCTCCAGCCGTCCTGCGTTCTCCCAATCCTCCGCTCGCTGAGTTGCAGTAAAAGGAGCCCCGTACGGGCAGCCGTTTTAATATCGACGCGCTTTCTGCCATCTCACGGGCTGGAGGAACGCACATCAGTGGGGCTGCGAGGAAGTCCCCCGTGAGATGCCCTGGAGTGGAGAAGAGCGAGCGTCCTCGTTTTCACACCACTCGGTTTGACCCAGATACCAGGGGAAACGTTAGAACAGACCATGACTTGAAAGCAATGCGGCAATTACCAGAAGCCAGCATGGGTTTTTGAAGAAGTCTTGCCAACTTAGCCTGATTTTGTTTTTGATTGGGTAACTTCCTTCATTGATCGTGGAACTGCCACGGACTATCTTGCTTTCTGTTCTGCTGCAGACATCATATACCCTGATTTCAGCAAAATATCCCATGACATCCTGAGTAATAAGCTATTTAAGCGTGGGCTGAATTAATGGTTAAGTAAATACACATCTGCCTTGATGTGTTCAAAGAGCGTTCATCAATGGCTCCACGTCAGGCTGGATCAGAAGCACTGAGTCAGGTGCGAAGAGTTCAGTCCTGCAACCTCTACTCTGCAATATTTTTATGAATGACTTAGATGAAGAGATGGAGAAATGCTTATCAGGTTTGCAGTTGGAGAGAGCTCATGCACCAGAAGACGGAAGTAAAATTCAAAACAAACCTGATAGGTCGGAGGAATGGGACAGAATATAGGAATTAAACATATTGCAATTGAGACAGGTGCAGACTTCTTCATTTAGGAAAGTACAGGATGGGGCATACGTGGCTTGATAATGGGACTTCTAAAAAAGATCTCACCATAATAGTCAATGGCTAACCGAATGTGAGTCAGTAGCGTGAGGAGGCTGCAAAGAAGGCAAATGCAGTTGTAGAGAAGTATCACTTCCAAACCACGGGAAGTAATTATTCCACTTGATTCTGCTTTAGTCAAACTCCACCTCAAGTATTCTCTCTCATTCTGCTCCTCACATTTTTAGAAGTATTGAGAGAAATTAGAGTAGGTTCAGAAAAGAGGAACAAGGTGGTCAGGGGGACTTACGTGAATAAACTGAATATATTTATCCTTGAGAAAAGTTTACTGATCGCCCCCTTCCAATATTAGAAAAGATGTCACGTTAAAGACGTCAAGGCCAGTTCTCTCTTGATGCCAGCTGAAGGGCATGGAGATGACAAGGAAGTAAATTTTTGATGTACTTCAGGAAAAAAATTCCTTATAGCAGTGTTTCTCAAAGTTGGAAACTTTAAGACGTGTGGACTTCAACTCCCATGGCTGGCTGGGGAATTCTGGGAATTGAGGTCCACACATCTTAAAGCTGCCAACCTTGAGAATCACTGCAGTAAAGGATCTCCTAGATACCTTCCAGTGCTGACATCCTATGATTCGAGGAATGGATTTAAGTTACAGGAAAGGAGAGGGGGGCATGTCTTCACCAGAACACCAGATATGTTCAGTTCAGCCCAACCACCAGCCACGTTCCTGAGGAAGGAGCCAGAGCAACCGCAGAATGTGGGGAGACCCACCATCTCAATCCCTCTTTGTCAGAAGAAGCCAAAAGGCCATGATTCTGAACCAACACACACACACACACGCAATGCTTGCATAAAACTCAGTTATCCTTTGAAAACTCACAGGTCTCTAGATTCTGTCATGCAGTTCACAATAGTAAACAACAGCTGTTAAGGGAAAATTGTACTCAAAAATACGTGAAAGCAGTGTACAAAATGCACCGCACCAGGAGAAACTCTGCAAAACTCAGGTAAGTTAGACAAAATGACATAAAGCAACGGGTACAAAAATACACACCGCTTTGGTACCACCAATTATCCAGGGCAACAAAGCGAACTTGAAAGAGTCAGAAAAACAAGAAAGGGAGAGAAAGCTGCCCCCCCCCCCCCCGAGCTGGGGATCCGTTCCCACGGCCACGCTATCCTTTCCTTGCTTGAAGGAGCCTGCACGTCAGACCCAAAGCTCGCCCCCGGCCCCACAGCATCCCACCGGGACCACCCCACGGCTCCCTGCTCCGTCCCACGCCTGCAGGAGGAAGCATTACCTTTTGGGCTTCGGGGGCATGTTTCTGAGGCGGGCAGGGACCGCTCCTCACGGGGTCTTCTCGGAAGGGGGGCTGGAGCCGGCCAACCGCAGGCGGGCTCCCCGGCCTCTTTGCCCCGAAGCCTCCGGGGTGGCAGAGCGCCCTCCCGGAGAGAGCAGGCTGCCACTTGCTCTGAGTCAGGAAACCTGAAAGTCCACCCAGCCTCTCCTCGGTGAAGCAACAACATGCGGCGAGTCCCGACACATCCAGGGCCTTCTCCCAGCAGCCAGCCAACAGGAGGGAGGCGCGGGCGGCCCCACGGCTCTCCCAGGCTGCGGCTGCGGGGTGGCTTCCGGCTGGGCACCCCGACTCTTCCCCTAGAGCCCCTCGGAGAAGGCACGTGCCCAGAGCCCCTCTCTGCCCCTGCTTGCCTGCGCCTTGAAGGGCAGCCTCACCCAGCCAGGGAGGCTGAAGCAGCCCGCTTAATGTCTGGGCAGAGGCGGGCAAAGGCAAAGGGTGGAGCCCAGAGCAGTCCCCCTGGGCTGGGAATAAAGGACCCAACGGGGGAAGCACATTCATCCCGAGGACTGACTAATCTCACATTCATACAGGCATCATGCTTCACATCCGCTTCGTCAGGGGAGGCTCAAAAAACTATAAAACGCTCATAAAAAGATAAGAAAGCTGATGCATCCTTTTAAGTTGCTCCGCTTTATACCTCCCCATCGGAAAGGGCTGGTTGCCCCGCCACTCCTCTGCTCCAGAGAGAGGAGACCGGGACCGCCCAGCGCACGGCCCCCCGCCCGCCCCGCCCCGCCCCTGGCTTACCTGCTCAGCTCAGTTCATCTGGACCAGCAGCGACGGTCAGACCGGCGAGAACAAGCTCGTGCGAGACAACCCCAAATGCCCAATGCGAGCTGCGAGAGAGAAAGACGCTCCTTTTTAACCTCCATTCTCGTTTTTAATTTGTTTTTTTTTTAAGTCCCATAGGTTAGAAAAATAAAAATGGATTAACTGAAAGTCACACTCATTCCCGAAGGGAGGGCGTTGCAGCTAAGGAAGAGCCGCGGGCACAGGAGTTCACCTCTTCCGGTCCCTCCCGGGGACGCCCCGGACTTTGGACGGCGTCAGAGAAAGGGGCACGGAGACCGACCGCCCCACGTCATTGGTTTGTCTGAGGATTTATAAGCCACTTTCCCACAAAGAGAGGCAGATGCCATCCCAGATACCAGTCAATCTTCGGTATTTTCAGCCTAACAGAAAATGCCAACCCTGCACATTTGGGGGCAGGGAAGGAATCCTGCACAGCTGGATTTAAAAAGCCAAAAGTGCTAATGGGCCAGAAGGGCCTCCCAAATCTTCTGCCCAGGCTGGCTGGGGATGTGGGGCCTGGAGCTGGGGCAGGCCATCCTCAAAGGCAGAATGCTCCGTTCTGACACGAAGGGAGCCCCTCCTGAGCCCCCCTTGGCTGGGCGAAGGACTCACCAACGCCCAGCTCAGGCCAGCTGCTCTTCTTCCTCTCCCTGCCCTTCGCTCAAAGGCCACGAGTCCCTTCCCCCTTGATGTCCCCTTTTCAGCAAGCCCAGCTCTGCCCCAGGTTACTAAGCCCCAGATGCTCAGCTCATCTGTGACATCAGCACAGCCAGCAGCAACAGCAGGGAAAGCGGGGACCCCGGTTTTCAGAAAGGACCCCTCCCAAGCCGTGGCCTGAACGTGTCCTGGGAACCGGGGTTGGAAGCCAAGCCCTCACGGAGCAGCTTTCATCTCATGCTCAGGCAGCTTAAAGAAAGTCACGTTCGACTGCTGGGGATTTAAAGCAGCAGTCTCCCAACGGATGCAGCTGGCTTAATGGGCGATGTGGCTGAGGGTGCGGTCAGGAGAGGGGACTGCCCAGCCCTGACCTCCTGAGCTCTTCAGGCAGCTGCAGGCCCATCTCCGTCTCAGCCCTGGGAAGTGCCCTCGGTGGCTGTTTCGGCTTGGGCACACCTGGTCTCCCTGGCTCGGGTGGGCCTAGGTGGTGGCGGCGGGCTTCGTCGCCTGCTGCACAGAAGGTCAGCTGAAACGGGAGAGGCAGCCAGGCTCTGCCAGCTGGCGCTGCTAGCCAGGAACCACTGGACGCATCACAGGTTTTCTGCTTCTGCCAACACGGAGCTTCACGCAGGGTGCTTTTTACTGTTTTTATAAATTGGGTTGGAGGGCAGTGCCATTTTGCCTGCTCCGTTCTGGCTCCACAGCCTCGCAACAGCCTCTTCCACGTCGCGAGGTCGGAACCGGGCGTGGGCAGGCACGCCTAACCCCCCACAGCACTGCTCGGGGACAGAACTTCTGTGGTATTACCTGCCCCCTCCTGCTTCTCCCCACACCCCTTCTCCGTGCGCGGTGGCCTGGCGGACGGGTCACGGGAGTGAGGAGGGCACGGGGTGAGGTTCGGTCCAAGTATGGGCATAGTGCTCTTTCCGAAGATCAGCGGCCTCTCTGCCTGCAACCCGCTGGCCGGGCTCTTTTGGGACTTGGGTCTAGCGCTCTTTCGGAGCAGCATTCGCAACAGCCCGACAGAGCGGAGCACCAGCAGCCTCTCCGGCAACGTGGCAGGCGGCCAGACACACCGCTCTAAGCGCCCGCTGACCCCTGCCCAGCCCTCCCCCCCACCTTAAAAGGAAAGTGGCCGGTAGCTGTTTTCCCGCTGGCAGGTGACGCTCAGAAGAGGCAGCGAGCGGAATCCACCAGTTTCCTAATCTGCCTCCTGCGGTAAAACAGTGAGAACGATGTTGCCGGCGGAACGGAGTTCAGCAGCTGAGAGAGCGCACTGGATCGCGCTTCCACGTGCCCCTGGTCACTAATCCAAGGCACACCCCTTCCTCAAGGGACAAGGTTCTGGATGCAAACCTGGAACTGACAAAGCCCATCTTTCATCTGCAGGCCAGGCCGATGCAATTAAGATGGTTCCCTTTGCAACGGCTGGAGCAGTAACTAAAACACCAGGACCGGTCAGGCCCAAACTGCAGGCGCGCTGAGAGCTCAGGACCCCCGGACCTGCTCAGCAGAGGGTCGCCAACCTCCAGCCTTCCCGCACCTGCTGCCTTCAGGTACGTCAGGACGCAAGTAGTGGGCCTGCCAGGGAGGACTGAGCCCCGGGGCAAACAGGCAACAGCGCATCCCTCTTCAGAGCAGGCGAGGGGCGCATCCGCTCTCCAGTACTCCCGCGCTGACACGTGGAAACACCACCCACGACAAAATCCGCCGTTTCGCATTTCCAAGCCGCCGCAGCGCATGTTGAGCGTTCGGTTACTATTCGCAGAACGCTTCCACTTTTCCTTCTACCTCTTGATCCGAAGAACACACCCACTTGTGGCTTTTAAAACACAGAGGATGCAGAAAGTTGCCGAGCAGACCGCGCCCCGCCAGGTGCAACGCCAGGTCACAAGCGCTGATCTCCGGCAGGACAACCAGGAGGTATCGCGGCCACCCCAGCGTTTACCGGCACAGCTTACAGGAGGGGTCACCGGAGGCAACGCGGCAAGGCCCAGGCCCGGGCCCAGGGGCACCCAGGTGACACTGCGGGCTTGATCCAGATGCCCCGAAGCACCCGCCCGGCCCCCTGGGCCACCCAGAGGCAGCCGTGGCCCCAGACGGCCTGTTTCCCGTCCCTCCAGAGCTCTGCCTGAAATCCAGAGAGCCTCAGCTACGCTCCCGCGGCTGATGGGGAGAACTCGGCGAGAGGCGGGAAGGGTCATTTTCTGCTTCGGTAACCGCGGCTCAGACAGCAAGGCCGCGCTTCAAGGAAGGCAGAGAAGCAGGGGAGTCCACCGATCGGGGCCAGGGTTGTCACGGTCTGGATCAAGCACCAGCCCAAGCCCGTGGCCAGAAGGGAGGACCGGGTGGATTTCCTAAACTGGCTTTGTTTCCAAGCCGAGGACCACCGGGAGCCGAGCAGCATAAGGCCGAACGAGGCCTCCGAGGGGTCTCCAAGCTCCTTTGGCGCTCGGAGTCTCCCGGCGTTCAGTTCCAAGAGGTGGTCCGAAGCTTCCCGCAGCTGCAGGGCAAAGGCTCTAGCCTGCCGGGGTGCAGGAGAGGCCACCCAGCTCCTCTGCCCCACACGCACGGGGGGCAGGCTCGCCCGTTCCAAGCCGGCCGCCCCGGCGGGTATATCCGGTCCCTATTCAGAAGGCCCATCGGTGAGACGGCTCCCCACCTTCTTCCCGGTGGGTGCCGCTGACCATCCAGCTTCCCCTTGTCTTTTGGGGGCCACGAAGGAAGTTCTCCAAACTCAGCTTGGACCGCAGCCAGGGGGGTTATGTGGGACCCAGAGGCTTTTCTTTCTTTTCTTTTTTTTGGTAAATAAATAGAGTGTAAAAAAAAACCTGAAATGTCCACTAGGGCATTTCACACCATGCACCAGCCCTCTGACTCTGGTATCTCAGGCCTGGCCTCCCTGCAACTCTCTTGGGCTTCGTCGAAGTCGGAATCCTTCTGGTCACGAGACTCTCCCTCGCCCCTGCCTTCTTATTCCTTAAGCCTCCCTCCCTTTGCAAACAATCAGGAGTTTCTGAGCCCGCTGGCGCTGCAAGCCGCTCCTTTGTTTGTGCCCAGCGGATAAGTAATTAAATAAAAACGGCTGGAAGGGAAGAAAATGAGCCACGCTCTGCCCTCCCGGCCCGTTTCTCAGCTGCCCCAGTGGTGGCATCCGCCGGCCTCGAGGCGCATCGGAGGCCAGTCTTGCTCGCTGCTTCTCGGCAGCCCAGAAGGAGTTTACTGGTTTCCCACCCTTCCTGAGCACCGAAATCCAGCATGCCAGAAGGAAGCGCGCTCGCTTTCTGCACGCAGGGCGTGTTTCCACCATGCACCACCCGCCTCCTTCATCATCTGGTAAAAGGCAGGAGCAGGTCCACCACCCCTTCTGAAACCAGGGCCAGCCTGCTTGGGACAGGCCTGTCCGACACCTTATATGCCCTTCTTTTATCGTGGCATGGATTTCGGAAGGAGATTCAGACGCAGGCGTGGAGGTACGTCAGTAAATCTGAAGTTTCTTACCCGCCCGGGAACTACAGTTCCCAGGGACACCCAGGAAGAAGCAGCCCGCTGGTTAATTGAACCGCACGTTCTAATTTCCACCTCCCTTCTCTATAAAAACCTCCCAAAGAGCTAATAAGGAATAAGCTGCAAATGGACGTCGGGAAGTAAACACAGCCAAACTGGGGCCCCAAGCCGTGGAGTTCCAGCAGGCCAGAAAGTCAAGCGGCCAGAGGTCTTCCCCACGTGTTGGCACCTGAGATGGGCCTCGGGAAGGTCCGTGCACGACCTGGACTCTCTCCTGCCACACAGCCCACCTGGGAATACGTGTGTGCTTGTGCACGCACGCATTTAAGAAATTACCACATTGTGTACTTGTAAGTCTTAGCCACGCAGTGCACAATAAAGAGAGGAAGGGAGAGAGGGAGGGAGGGACGCGGCGGTGCCGAAAAGCCTTGGGGGTCAGCCAGATTTCCCAACTGTTCCTCCCTCTCCACATTCCAGGCCTCTTGGATCCTGACTGGGCTCGGAAGGTTTTTCAAATGAATTCCAGATCCAAAGCACGAGTGATTTGCTGCCTCTTTCAATTCCTTGACTTCTTGCACAGAAGAGAAAATCGTAGCGGAAAGAGTGCAAACTTCTCAAATCCCGGGGGGAACCCAGATGACAACCATTTCAGGAGCATTATTCCAAGGCATTCCCCCGAGGCGGGCACGGGATTCCAGTCTCCAAGACGGTTCCCCCCATCCAGAAAAAAGGGGAAAAGGAACAAGGGAAAAGGGGGAAAAGAAAGTGGGAACGTTGCTCTTCTGCCACTCCGGGCCTTGGCGCTCGGCCACCCTCAGCGCTCCTCAACACGGATGTGCCTCGCTGAGCGCATTGTCCCAATAGGGTACACTGTGCACCAGAGAGAGGGACTTTGAGGAGCCCCAGAACAGAGACAGAAAGTTCCTTGTAGCAATGCAGAAAAATAGGTTAGCCCAGGCAGATTTCACAGTCTGCTGTTTGCCGTTGGCTGAGAAACAGGCCGTACAAAGGCAGCCATTGTTCCAGCCTGGAACTTTGCCACAAGGGAGGAAATTAAAAGACCCCGTTACATCTCAGGCTAACGAAGACGATGCGGTCAAAGCTTCGGCCTCCTGGAGATAGTTTTGCAAATACTAACCCCAAGGCAACTTGATTGACAGGGCCTGGGCTCACTCAACATGCTAGACCCCAAAACCTAGTTTAGTGAAACACAGTTGCTGTACTGTACAGGTAGTCCTCGACTTACAACCATTTATTTAACAAATGCTCGAAGTTATGACAGCACTGAAAAAAGTTACTTACAACCAGTCCTCGCACTTATGACCATCACAGCATCCCCGTAGTTACATGATCAAAATTCAGGAGCTCAGCAACCAGCATGTATTTACCACAGCTGCAGTGTCCCGGGGTCACATGATTGTCATTTGAGAAACTTCCCAGGGGGGATCTGACAAGCAATGTCAATGGGGGAAGCTGGATTCGCTTAACAACTGTGCGATTCGCTTAAGGACCACAGCAAAAAAGGTTGTAAAATTAGGTGTGATTCACTTAACAACCGCATCGCTTAGCAACAGACATTTTAGTCCCAATTGTGGTCGTAAGTCGAGGACTACCTGTATTCACCTGCTGCCTCCCAAGAAATCAAACTTTTTCTGACTTAAGATCTTAATGGTTCATGTAAGGCCTCAAATAACCAACCCCATTTTAGCTTAGCATAGCTTGCAAACCAGGAAATGGCTTAGACTAACCCAGGGTTTTTCAACCTTGGCAACTTTAAGACATGTGGACTTCAACTGCCAGAATTCCCCAGCCAGCCTGCTTGGAAATACACACCCTCCAAACCTCATTTCTATTTAGGACTGTTAATTATTTTTTAAATCCCAAATACTGATTAAGGGAGTCACTTAATTAGACATGTAGCTTGAGAAAGATTTCATTTTTTTCAAAGAAGTATTCATTAACTAATATAGCAGAGTCTGCAAAAAGATAACACAGCTGTCCCTCTGAAAGCTGTTCCATCAGAGCGATGTCCCCACTGGTTCCTAACCATGGCACAAATATATCCTGGCAACTCTTCTTCCTGCTGAGACCCAGTACTGTTGCCTTCATCTCATCCCGGCCCCTGAACGAGACAGGCTTAAGGGCCGGTGTTAAAGTTGTGTTTTCCCACTTACGTTGTCATAATATCCAGCTGCAAGATGTGTAAAATCTGATCCACTTTCCCACCCATTACAACGGGGTGATGTCAGGAGAGCAATAGTAGGTGGGGCTGAGGATGAGCCTACTGTTTTAGGCTGATGGAGACACACACCTTCCCCTCCAGTCTGTCTCATCGACTGCCATTCTGCCATTGTCCCCCCAAAGGGTAGGCAGAGCAATGCTGAACTGGTGATCACCAGATTTGCACAAGAGTCACACGGGTGCGATTTTAATCATGGGGGTTTCTTTTGGGCTCCTCTAGCACAGTGCTTCTCAACCTTGGCAGCCTGAAGATGTGCGGACTTCAACTTGAAGTCCACAACTTGGCAACTTGAAAATGTGTGGAGTTGAAGTGCACACATCTTCAAGTTGCCAAGGTTGAGAAACACTGTTCTAGCAGCATGCATACAAGCACACATCTGCCTATATAGCACAAGATTTGTAGATATCACTGTTTTACATCCTTGGGGGGGTGCTGGTTTGAAGCCACTGGCGATGAAACGGTGCTCTATCAGAATTGTGCAATGGCAGTGGACTGCTCATCCAGCAATCCTGTAAGCACCTTGACCCTTTTAGCGCAAGGCTGAAATAACAGGACACCCCCGCCCCCCGCCACTTCCCAAACAGAACAGGAATAAATCTGGTGTTAGTTGCCTGTATAAAGAAAGGAAAGGAAGAGGAGAGAAATCGGTTGACTCGGTTCCCTTTGTGATGTCTGTTCTTTTCTTTTCTTTGGAGTCCTTGGGGTTCTCTGAGCTTGGCTGTTTTTTTGCAAACATTTTGTTACCCGGCTAGGTCACATCTTCAGCACTGAAGATGTTGCCTAGCCGGGTAACGAAACGTTCGCAAGAAAGCAGCCAAGCTCAGAGAACCCCAAGGGCTCCACAGTTCAACCCTGAGCTACACGTTTCTTTTCATTTCTACTTAGGTTACAACAGAATTACAACAGACTGTACTCTTTGAGAACTCCTGGAATACAGGGGAAGGGTCAGAAGATTGAAAAAGAGCAATATTCTTCCTATAATTTAAAAAGGGGGGAAAGCAGACCCAGGAAACTACAGGGCAATCAGCTTGACATCAGTACCTGGGAAAACCCTAGGGAATATCATCAAGCAGCGCATTGGAAAGCACTTAGAAAGGGACAAGGTGATCACCAGAAGCCAGCATGGCGTTGTTGAAAACAGGCTGTGCCTGACAAACCTTATTGCTTTTTTTGACAAAGTGGCTAGATTAATAGTCCAAGGGGATGCTGCAAAGGTATACCTAGATCAGCGTTTCCCAACCTTGGCAACTTTAAGATGGGTGGACTTCAATTCCCAGAATTCCCCAGCCAGCATGGCTGGCTGGGGAATTCTGGGAGTTGAAGTCCACCCATCTTAAAGTTGCCAAGGTTGGGAAACACTGACCTAGACCATGAAGGTATACCTAGACTTCAGTAAGGCATTTGATAAAGTTGACCATAGCCTCCTCCTTGATAAAATGCAACAATATGGGATGGATGGTCCCACTAGCAGATGGATTCACAGTTAGTTAAGCAATAATGTCAAGAACACAAGAGGAACAGTTTTGCTCTCCACCTCACTTGTCAAGCCACACCTGGAATACTGTGTCCATCCAGTTTTGGTCATCACAATTTCAAAAGATACTGAAGAACTGGGAAGAGTACAGAGAAGAGTGACCAAGTTGATGAGAGACATGGAGGCTAAATTCCAGGAATAATGGTTAAAAGAACTGGGCATGTTTAGCCTCAAGATGAGAAGGTTGAGGGGAGACACGAGTCCAGCCTTCCAATCCTTGGACCGCTGTCCCAGGGAGAAGGGTGTTGATTGAGTCCCCATAGCACCCAAGGACAGGAGAAGAACCCATGGGAGGAAGCTTTAGAGGGAAACCCAAACTTGAAATGAGGAAGAATTTCTTGCCCCTTAGAGCGATTAAGCAGTGAAAGAGCCTGCTGCCTGGAGTTGTGGGTGTCCATCACTGGAGGTTTTGAAACAGAAGTTGGACAACCATTTGTCTGGGATGGCATGAGAACTCCTGTCCTGGCAGGGGGCTGGACTAGATTACCTCCAAAGTCCCTATGAGTCTATGAGAATGGTCTTTAGAAGGAAGGTCACAAGGAGACCCTCCCCATTCCTGCTGCAGTGCCATGTCTGGTGGATACTTCTTCCCACCGTTGGTGACATGCAGGAAAGGATGGATAACAAAGCCAGAGGACCCAACCCAGGGTTTCTCAACCTCAGCAACTTTAAGATGGGTGGACTCCAACTCCCAGAATTCCCCAGCCAGGGCCTCAAAGTTGCTGAGGTTGAGAAACACTGACCCAACCAACTGCTTTGCTTATCACACGCTGAACCCACAAAGCCAAGACTGCCCCTTTCAGCAGTGAATCAGAAGAGACAACAGGTCCGGGGGCCACAAATTCAATGCTAGTGGAGTTTTTGCGTCTCAAAGTTGGATGCAAAACACTAGCAAGGACAAGTCCTAGAAAAGCTGATTTAAAAAGAAAGTAAAGGACCAAAAGGGGAAGCGAGAATAAATAGGCCTGGCGTTTAAGCCACATCTGCAAAGGTTGGGGTTTCAAAGATTTGACTGTTGCAGCGAAAGTAATAAAGCACTGGGCGACCTCTGTCAGACTAACGGCTGCTGACATTCTATGATGGGATTTGTAGTCCAGCACTTCTAGAAAGTGCTTCGTGGAGAGCCGTGCATCTTTGACATTTTGGCGTAGGTGCTGTTTATAATGTCCACAAATTATATATCACAGGCAGTCATCCTAGCGCAACGGAAATCCCCTGCTAGAGGGCACGTAAAGAGAGAGCAGAGGTGATGAGGGACAGACAGGAATTCAGCCTGTCGAAGAGACAAATGAAACTGATGAAGCAACGTCTCGCCTCGTGTGGCACCTACAGTGGCGGAGGAATGGGAAAGTCTTCGGGGGCCTGTAGTGGGTGACTGGCCTGGACGGGCAGAGGGCCCTTTCCCCCGCCCCCCAACCCCGGGAACACCGCCGTCCAGTCCCTACCGACACACTGCCAAAGGGGGGCCACGACAGTCCCATCAAGGAGGCCCGAACGGGCTTCCTACAACGGCTTGCGACTGTTGATCCTGACCGCCGACCCCACGGACCCCTGGAAGCTTCTGGAATCCGGCTGGCAGACCGTCTCTCGATCAGGACCGACGATCAGAGCCGCCACCGAGAGATCAGAAGAGAAGGAGAGCCGGAATGCAGATGGGGCACCCGGACGTTCAACAGGACGTCCAGAAGGACTCTGGGTGTGTGTTACTTCGTCAGCTTGCCCACCCCGACCTTCCTCCTTCCTTCCTTCCTTCCTTTCCTCCCTGTCTGGCTAATTGGTGTTCAGGATCTTGACCACTCGACCCTCAACCCCATCCTATCTGGCCCTGCCTCGCGGGCAGCCTCCCTCCCCAGCCTCCTCGGGCCTCTGGACAATGCTGGACTCTGCTGAATGGCTCCTCAATAAATCAACGCAGCCCTTCCCCGCCTGCCCCCCCAGCTGGGCCGCTTCATTTTCCAGCCGGACAGAAGCTTCGCACTCGAGCCAGGATACGTTCCCACAATTCCCACTCTGCCCTCCGGCTCTCAGGGGCTGATGGGGCCACTGAGATCGGGCGGTCTGCAGACCAAATGCTTTTCACCAAATTCGGGGAGAGGGCGCCCTGTTGCATCACTACATCTCATTAACCATCTCCGTCCTGCTGTGCCCCCCCCCGATTTTCACAAATTCAATGGTTCCTCACCTCTTCCTTTATCCCCCCTACTCCAAATTCAGCTCTGCCTACCCAAGGGTGAGCCCCACAACCGCCCCACCAAGAATCCACCCCAAAAACACACCGGAGCTGCAGGGGTGCCTTCTCAACGCTTCATTTCGCATGCCGAGCCAGACTACCGTGTGGGGAAACTCCCTTATGTGGGAAAGAAGCACGTGCATTTAAATCCCGTTTTGTAACTCATTCATTTTAAAGCTCCGGGGAGGTCGAAAGCCCCAAGGAGCCGGAGCGTTTGTCGTCCAAGGTTTTCCGGCTGGGAAAGCCCTTCAGAACAAAAAGAAGAAAATCGCCCTTCTCCTCCTCGTCTGCTTCCAGGGCATCTCCTAAGACACATCCAGGCAAATTCCTTCCATTGTTCCACTGTTTAAACTATTTAAGAAGGAGAGAGAGAAGCCGTACCTGGTGGCTCGGAGGGATCCGGATGCTCGGCCGGTCGTGGGGGAGGCGCCACGGCAAAGGCTCCCGGCCAGCCCCAAACGTCTCCTGGGGCTACGAGGAAACCAGCCGGCTCCCGACAACCCTGCGCAGGAAAATCCCTCCGTCAAAGCCCATCCCTGAGTCACCGCCGCCTGCTAGTTATGCTGAGTGAACATCCTGGGGTTGCCATAGCAACCGTTTACCTCCAGCAGCGGTCCAGACTCTTGCTCCCGAGATCCCTGGCATCAGCCGGGCATCCAGATGTGGCATCACGCAGGAGGACAGGGAGGGACGCTCTTCCCCAACAAGGGCCTCATCGCCTCGCCACTGGGAAGACACGGAGAGGCGGCATCGTTAATTCTTCGCCCTCCCTCACACCACGTCGGCTGGCTGCCAGATGTTCTCTTCAGCCAGCCTGACAGAGAGCATCTCCTCAAGGAAACTCCAGCCTTCGACGTGCCGGGAATTATGCAAACCGTCACGTTCTGCGCACTGACAACAGGCGAGTAAATGATTTTCTACCCCTGTCCCAAATGTGGGTTCAGTATGGAAGGAAATGTGGGCAATTTAGACCAGCGTTTCTCAACCTTGGCAGCTTGGAGATGTGCGGACTTCAACTCCCAGAATTCCCCAGCCAGCCGGCTGGGGAATTCTGGGAGTTGAAGTCCGCACATCTCCAAGTTGCCAAGGTTGAGAAACGCTGATTTAGATCCTGGAACCAAATACAGATCCTTTGCATGCAGATGGGAGTCGTGGGTCTTCCTGGAGAAGAGGACCCTGAAGTCCTGTGCATGTAAGAATAGCTCCAATTACCCATTTCATCTCCTGACATTATGTTCCATGTGCCACCCCCCTTTGAAAAATCAGTAACATCAAAACAGGGATAAAACAGATCCAGCTGAAATCAGTGCCCGGACCCTGGCATATCCTAGGAAGTCATCGAGCTAATGAACGGGTTCGCGTTGCAGGATCAAGCCAAACCACACACACCACCATTCAGCTATGATAACGCCTTCTATAAATCCTGGATAAACGCCTGTTAGTATCCTGGCTAACCAGGCCAATGTTCCTTGAATTCTAGGTGATCCTGATCTCACTTGTGGGATCCGCCTGAGTCTGGGCTGCCTCAAGGGAGACCGGGAAGGCAGTGACAAGACACTAGATCACGTTAGATCTACTAATATTCTGCCGCGTTTGCGGTAAAAATATCTCCCCCGATTCTTTGCAGTGCAAGCCTGGTACATCTCGGTTACTGCAAGGAGAATCAGGCCAAAACAGACCCTTTGGACTACAACTCCCAACATCCACTGGAGTGTCAGGAAGGCCTCCACTGGCCCGGAGGCAGAGCAAGGCTCCCTCCACCAGAAGCTTCACTGGGGCAAGGGAGACGTTAAGAGGCCATGAGAACCAGGGGTTCAAGGCCACCCCCAGCAGACTCGTGGTTCAACTGGCCCCACTGAGCCAGCTGGGTTGGGCAAACATGTTAGGCCTCTCCGGTCCTCCAAGGAAAAGAGCTGCAGAGAAAGAGCGACCCTCCAGAACGAATGGCCGAGCCAGGCAGCAGAGGACACGCCTCCCAAACACCGATTGGTTGAAGCAGCGCAGCGGCCTGACTGGCCAATCAGGGACAGAGCAGTGAGGTCAGGAAGCCTCTGCTCTCAGCAAGCCCTGTTTCTCAACTTCTCCAGCTTTAAGATGGGTGGACTTCAACTCCCAGAATGCCCCAGCCAGCCACCCGTCTTAAAGTTGGTGAAGTTGAGAAACACTGCCCTAACGTATCACAGTCTGTGACCCTTGCAGTACGGGGCGCTGGCTAGCTCTAAATGATGATGATTCCACAGAATGACGCGCCATGCCAAAAATCCCCCCCACTTTTTCCCCGACCACCTTCACTCAGTCTGAGCACTTTCAAAATCGCTTTCCAAGGAGAAGAGAATTTCAGATGTTCTCATGGGTGGCCCTACCGTTCTTGCACTTACTTAGGGGGAAGGTGGCCGAGGTGTTCAGTGCGTGTGCAGATGCCGTGTCTTCACGGCGCACACTTCTCTCCACCGGCCTTCCGCCCAATCGCAGGGGGCATCTCCGGGCACCGCAGCCTCCTGCGGGCTGTTCTCACATTCCTACACACACCTTCCTCTCCACCACGTTCTTCCCTTTCGCGGAAAGGAGCACGAAACAGAAATCCAAAGGCCAGGCACGAGATCAAAAAAAGGAACAGAAATAACGCCAAAACTTCCTAATTTCGGCAAGGAAAAAGTCTCCTCTGACAACAGCACAACCGAGAGAAATTCAGGAGAGGCTCATCAGCAAACAGAAAAACAGAAGCCTTCGGGGTGAGGATAATTAACCCAATTATCTATGCAAATTTGGGCTTGCTTGTAGCAAGATGGAAGTGCCAAATTAGTAAACCGTGATGCATGAATTCACAGGACAGACAGGGAAGGAGAGTAAATATATACCCACAATCACACCCCACAGCAAGTGTGGAGCAAGGCCTTTCTATTCAAGTCAGGGTGGGCAAATGCCCTAACTCAGGAGAAGGCCTCGGTTCGACTTACAGAGCACCTGAATCTTAGCCCAAAATGTCCAGGCAGCCACCTTCCACAAGGGCTGCACCCCTGAGCTCTTAATGAGAAACACGAACACCCCATTAAAGCAACGCAGCCCGGTGAACGACTAGAATTACGTAGGGAGCCCATTGAAAGTTATCTAAAAGTGATCTGTTTGATTTACTTCCTCCTTCCCCGAAGGCCGGTCCTGCCTCATCCCCTTCTGGAGCAAAGGAAGCCCCCAGTTCTCAAATGCTCCTCCGTTAAATCCCCAATAAACAGGGGAAAGGGAAAGGAAGTGAGCGGGCACGAGGGTGGGCATCTTCAAGTGGCCTGCAGCCAACAGCGCAGCCCTTGCGAGAATTCACTCTCGGGCCACAGCAATCCCACTCTTGGCTGGGAGGGAAGGCAGAAGCAGCAGTTGGCAGAAAGAGGGCATGGAATGCAGCAGCAGATCCAGTCATTTCCAGCTCTTTGACTCTTTCTGACCTGATGCACATTCTACCTCCAGGATGGTCTATCGGTCCCGGCTCCCTCGAGTTCTCTGAGCTCCTGCCAGTGGGTCCAGCCGCCTTGCCCTCTGTCGGCCCCCGATGCTCTTCCCCAGTGACTCTTGCCTTTGCATCAGGGCCCCAAAGCTCTAAGCCGGGGCTTCCTTCTTGGGACTTCCAGTGAGCAGCCTGGCTCTCCTCCGTCTGCTGCTGAAGGAGTTCTTCCTCCTCTTCTTCTTGTGGTCCAGGGTCTTCTCCACCATGTTCTCCAGCACCACAGTTCAGAAGCGCCCGTGCTTCTTCCTTCAGCCTTTCTTACAGCCCCCCTTTCAGGTCCACGTGTTACAAGTGGGAGAACCATGGCCTGGGCAAGAGGTACCCCTGTGGAAGAGTGATGTCTCTGCTCTGTGATAGCGTGTTTAGATCTTCTCCCAAGGAGCAGATGCTCCTTTCTTTCACCATCTGTAGTCTGATACCACTTCATCTTCTCCATCGACTTGCATTGGGTTGGCATTGCCTGTTGCAGTCTGTCTGTCTATCCATATCTATCAGTCATCTGTCTGTCTGTCTATCTCTCCTCAGCAGATGGGGTGTGCACTCACTTCTTTCGCCTTCCACCAGTTTCCTTAAGTCTTCCTCACTTCCAGCCACCAAAATGGGATCATCAGTGCATCTGAGGTGGTTGATGTTTCTCCCAGCAGTTTTAATTCCAGTTTCTATTTGGAATTTCCAGTCCAGCATTTCTGATAATACATTGTGCACATACAGTACGTTAAATAAATAAGTGGACAAGATGCAACTTTCTCCCTAGTTCTGAACTATTGAGTTGTTCCATATTCCATTTTAACTGTTGCTTCCTGGTCATCGCTGAAATTCTTCAACAGCCAACGCTTCGGGGAAGACGTTGCGAAATCTGGGCTTTCTTGCCAAGTGCTATTTTCTGGGAAGCCCAAGGAGTGCCCCCCCAGTCCTTCAGGGCCCCTCGGGGTGCAGGAATCCTGCTTGGGGCAGGTTCTCTCCCCTCCCTCCCGGGAGGGTTGCAAGCTTTGAAACCACGTTCGGTTCGAGGACGGGAGCCGGAGGAGAGCAGATGTGCTGGGGCGGTAGGGGCGGGAGAAGAGAAAACACGGCTGCAGCCAAGAACGCAGGCCAGGCAAGATGCTTCACAGAAGGGCCAAGGCCCCAGTGTTTTTCAGTTTCCCTCGCGAGCTCTCCCTTCCCCAAAGTTAATTCCACATTGGCTGCAGAATTTCTGCAAACCATGACATTCCTTACAGTTGATGTGCAGGTCAAACATCTGTACATCTCGCCTTATTTCACCTCTGACTTTCTCCATCCTCATCCCTGGAGCAGCACTTTTTTTCCAACCCCCCCCCAATTTGGGGGGACTCTGGGGGCAGAGACACGCGAGCTGAATCAAACAACCTTGCCTTCTTTAAGTTCTCCACTGTCACCAGCTCTCTTTCCTCCTTGCCTGTTTTGGCTTTCCAGGGTGAACCAGGATCGAACCCTGCTCTGGGCCCGGAGAGGGTCTTTGCCTCCATTTCTGCACAATCTTGCTTCCCTCTTTTCTTTGGCATCTACAGCTGCGCAATGCAACGGGTCAACGTGTCTTGACCTGCCAGAGCTCTGTGGCATTACCCAGATTATATTTTCTGTTTCCTGCAAGCCTCAGTTAATACTTCTGCTTGGAGCGCGCATTTAAGTAAGAGAAGCGGCCTCGGTATTCGAGGGAGCGACGCCAGGAACTGGATGGCTTCGCTACCATCCTCCCTGGGCTGCATGGCAGCGAGCTCTGGGCATTCGGAATCTCCCTGTGCCTTGGTTCGGGTCTGACCCATGCGGACTAGAAATAAAAAGTGAATATCCTGATCCCATGCATTGACCACCCTTGAACAGGCTGCATGGCTGCCAACTGTCGTGGGGGGGGGGTGGCCCTGCACCTTCGCGCAGAGGTCGGCTGATCAATCTTCTTGGTCTGCAAAGGGGCCAAGCAGCTGTTGAAGGTGAAGGACCCAGAAGTAGTTGCAAATCTCTCCTTGCCTTGGGACTAACTAGAGGCCACGCTCCTATACGCAGGACCTACAGGACTCCCTGCCGCAAGATCATCTGGATGGCTTTGCAGAAGCTGACGTGCAGGGTCTATAAGCCATTATGAGCCGTGGGATGCAAGCGGGACCCTCAAGTAAAGGAGCAGCCTACCTCTGAACGTCGTGATCTAGCTGTCCACCGCTAGAAAGAGGATGCTGGCTTAGGCTAGCCTTGTACGCGATCCCCCAAGGTCATTCCTACGCTTCTTATTGGCCATCCGAGCTAAACAAAGGCTCCGGGAGGGGCCTTGCAGAGTTCAGGGCTGCCTCATTCCTACAGCCGAGAGCCTTTGAGAGGCGTCAGGTTTACGCTCCAGAGTTTTAGGACAGAGAAGGAGACCATCATGACGGAAAGACCTCTTTCCTTTCATTCACTAAGATGATCTGGGGGCTGAAGCAGCTTCCCTAGGAGGAAAGTCTGTGACATTTGGGCTTTCTGGTCTAGAAAGGAGGTGGACAAAATGGACGTGATCGAGGTGCACCAAATTATGCCCGGTGTGGATAAAGTGGCCAAGAAGAAGCTACTTTCCCCTTCCCAAAAGACTAGAACCAGAGGTCACCCAATGAAACTGAATCCTGGGAGAATCAGGACAGGCAAACGGAACTATTTCAGTAATCCAGTGTTGGCATTTGGTAGCACAGGATGTGGTGCTGGCTACCAGCTTGGCTGGCTTCAGAAAAAGGTTGGACCGGCTCATGGAAGTCCTGGGGATCCAGGGCTCTCAGCCTTGCTGGCGGTGGGGCTGCCTCCAAAGGCCATCCACTGGGAGACCAGTGGGCCTCCTTGGGCAGTTGGCTGGCCCCTGGGAGAACGGACAGCTGGACTAGAAGGGTCTGATCCAGCAGGGCACAGCTTATGTTCATTCAATTTAAGTTAAATTAATGAACTGCAACTAATATGATTCCTCTGCATATTGCCTTTTCACCATACTAAAAATATGAGCGCAGCGCAAACTGCCTGGAGTCCACAAGGACTGAGGCGGTAGATACATTCTGTGCACAAATAAATAGAATTAACTCTCTGGATCTGCATCACGGATGGCAAGAAGGCTAGTAGCTGTTGCTCAAAACTTAAAAGTGGCCAGAAGTCTGCTTTTTTCTGCAAATCCATTTCCCTCTTCCTCCACCAGCAAACTGTGAGAAACTTACTCTTACTTACTGCAACTTACTCTTGGGGCAAGATCCAGGCCTGCCACAGATCAGATCCAGGACAGGAAGATGTTCTGGGCGGAACAGGAGAAAACCTTCCACAAGCACCCCTTAAACAAGAATACGCCAGCCCAGCGACACCTGCTTCTCTCTCTCTCTCTTCCACACACACACCCGCGCGCAGATCTTCTCCTGCTCTTCCGAGACCGTCTCCCGGATCCCAGCCAGCTTCTCTCTCCCCCCCCCCCCCCGCCCCGCAGGATGAAAGCTGCACCTGTGGGGCGTGGATCTGCTGCTGTGCAAATAGGGAGGAGGCAGCGGGGGTGTCGTTCCTCCTCCCGGGCCGGCGGACCGAGGCTGCACCCGCCCGGGGCTCCTCTCAGGCGGCTTTCCGGGGCAACTCACGCCTGGACAGCCCGTCACGAAGGCACGCCAGGAGGGCACTTCTTCGCCAGGCAACGACGGATCGCCCCGGCGGGGCCGTCCCGGGCTGCCCGCGCCGGGCGCTGGAAACTCCGGGCCGCTTTCCCGGCCCCCAGGCGTTCACGCGACGGGCTGAGCCCCCGAGCCTGCCGAGCGCGCCCGCGCCCCGGCCCCGGCCCCGGCCCCGGCCCCGGCCCCGGCCCCATCACGGCAGCTTCTTCGGGAGACGCGGCGGCTCAGCCTCGCCTCCGCTGGCTCCATTTTGAAGTTCAGGAGCCCGGTTCGCCACGGAGCCGCGGCCGAATTAAAGCCTCCCGGCCGGGCAGCGCTGCTCATGCCCGCCGGAGGGGCGTGGGCGTCCCGTCGCGCGCTGCAGAAAGGCCCGGGCGCCCCGCAAGCGGGGCCATCCCGCAAGCGGGGCCCCGAACTGGGCACGGCCCGGGGGCCGAGCACCCCCCTGCAGCCCCGCCCCCCCGCCGCCGCCCCGGGGCCCGCACCAACCTGGGCGACCCTGCGGCGGAGGGCTGCCGGCGGGCGAAGGCGCGCGAGCCTCTCCCGGCGGAGGAGTCGCGGGGCCAGCAGCGCCCGGCTGCAGTTCGCCAGCCGCCGCCCGCCTCGTCCCGTCCCGTCCCGTCCCGTCCCCGCGGCTGCTCGGAAAAGCCGCCGCCGCCGCCGCCGCCGCCGCCGCCTTCCGCGACTTCCCGGCGAGGAGCGTCCTCCGGCAGCGGGACCAACCGCGCGCTCGCCGCTTATCGCCGCGTCCTGCGAGTCGGTCAGCCGCGCGCCGCCGCCCACGTGACCGCTCCGGCCAGGGCGGGGGGGAGGAGGAGGAGGAGGAGGGGGCTCTCGCTGCTCCTCCGGCCGGCCGCGCACAGCTCGCGCTCAGCTGCGTTGGGGGGCGAGATGCGCCGCCGGTGGCAGAGCCCGCGCTCGCCTCGCCGACCCAAAGCTCCGTCTGGACCGCTCTCGGCGCCGCCTTTGGCCGCCCGGCCGAGCAGCCCGGAGTCCGGCTCCAAGGGGACCAGCCCCGGAGCGAGGAAGCCCGGCTCTGCGGGCGCTCCTCCTAAGCCGCGGGGCGAAGACCCGCCGGGCAAGCCCGCTTCCGAGCCGCGCGCTGCGCGGGGCTCCTGGCACTGCCCCCGGCTGGCGACCCGGGGCGGGGGGCGGGCGGGGCGGGGCAGCGCCGAGCGCCCCCCTCCCGCCGCAGCCTTCAGCGGTGCCCTTGGCCGCCGGGGGGAGGTCGCGGCGGGAGGAGCGGAGGCGCTCCAGGGCCGCTTTCGCGGTGCCCGACCCGAATCCCTGCAGCCCTCGCGGAGTTGCGCGGTCCGGAATCGCGCCCACCCTCGCCAGCGCCCCCTTCGCGTGGGTGGGGAGAGGGGCCCACGCTTGGCACTAAACCGGGGTTTCTCAGCCTCAGCAGCTTTACGATGGGTGGACTCCCAGAATTCCCCAGCCAGCCATCTTGACGCTGCTGAGGCTGAGAAACCCCGGGTTGGGCCCCCTGGCTTCGTTATCCATCCTGCCCTGCACGCCACCAGCGCTGGGTGGACGGGGCACCTACCCCAAGGTGCCTTCCCGCAGCTTTGCCATCAGGCTGGGTGAGCAAGTTCACCCGGACCAGGGTTAATCCGGAGCCCCTGGAGCGACTTTAAGGTGGGTGCGCTTCAACTCCCAGAATTCCCCAGCCAGCCAGGCTGGGAGGTGAAGTCCAGACGTCTTAAAATTGCCAGGGTTGAGAAGCTGCGCTGGAAAGAAGCCCCCCCCCCGCCCCCGGCTGAATTGCCCCAGTTGCAGCTGCCGCGAAGAGCAGGGCGCTGCTGCCCTCTGGCGGCCACGAGTGGCAAATACCCAGGACACCCTCTGGAAATTCAGACTTCCTCGAAATGGGGGGCAGAGCATTATCGCCCCTCCACGGGCCCTCATTTTGCCTGATGGAAAGACTTTCCAGCACTTTCGTTTCTCCTTGCTGTGTATGTCGAGTTCAGTGAGAATTTTTTTCCAGTTTTCCCTAAAAGAGGTACGGATTTTTGTGCACACATCTTCACTTCTGCATTAGTAGCTGGCATTTCGTATCATGTACCGTTTTTGCAAACAGTGGTTTATATGTAATACATGTTGTACAATATCTTAATTATATGCACTTGTGTACAGCCTTTGCCCCAAAATACATTTTTTTATCAATTGCTACAGACTACCTTGCATTTTTTGGAAATGCAAAAGATACTTTTACATTTGGGTGTTGGTTGGGAGAGAGCAATCTATAAGCAAACCAAATAAAATAAAGACATTAAGAAATTATACGAATCCCTCCTTCATTTCTAAAGCAAATAAGTGCTCTCCCGTAACAGCTAGCTTCGGGAACAAGGTGACCAAATACCTTTTGTAGGTAGAAACACCTTTTTTAAAGATCTCCAACCCCTCTCCCCCACCCCGAAAGGGTGGGCTGGAAATGTGGAGGAATTTGTGGGGAGGACATATATAAAACCATGCATAGGCTGCTGGGGATGCAACGCCCTAATTCTCTTGCCAAAAACCAGCAGAAGCTTGCCCGTAATTCTTGGCTGGTTTGCACTGCTGGCTGGGGAATTCTGGGAGTTGAAGTCCACCCATCTTGAAGTGGCCAAGTTTGAAAAACACTGGGGTATATGACAATCACAGGCTGCGGCTGAGTGCATTTTAAACATTTTGAAACCCTAGGAAAAGTAATTCAGAAGAGAGAGAATACACATCCCTGCATTTTGAGGGATGGCCAACTGGATTACATCAAAATCATGGTTTCTTGATTTTTTTTTTAGTGGCGACAATCCTTTATGAAATGGGAAGATTTAGAAGTTTTTCTTTCCCTGGAAAATACAGCAGGAGAATCTACAGAAAATGTGCACCTATCATTCATTTAATTATTAGCCCAGTGGTAAAACCACTGATCCCTAGTTGGGTGTCCACAAGGTATGATAAAAAAACATCAAGAGGGCATTGCACATAAAAAGCGGCTGAGCTCCAATTTGCACCACTGGGGCCGCCATCCTGACTTTTCTGACCACACCCTAGACACCCTTCATGATTCCAAAGTGAAGAACCTTGTCCTTTGCCTCTGTCAGATCTAATTATGTTACTTTTAGCCATTTTTTCCCAACCTGCCAGGGTTATTTTATTTCTGCCTTCTGGCATATTAGCTATCCTACCCGAGTCGTTGGCATTTCCACCATCTCTTCCTCCCAACCATTCATAAAGCCGTTGAATGGAGAGCCTGGGGCTGGACCGTTTCTACATCACCATCAGTAACTCTCCCACTTGATGTGGAACCTCTGAGAAATACGGAGTTCCCTTTTGGGGCCTTTGACACGTCCTTCCACACTTCTGATGGGGTACTTTGTCAAACGCTTTGATAAAGTCGAGGTACGTCTGCAGACCAGGTTAGCAACAGATCATCATGGAGAAAATCCATCTATGCGGTCGCTGGGCGTCGAAACAACTTAACGGCACGCGATCGATCGATCGAAGTCTGCGGCATTCCCACAACTTGACCCAGAACCGAGATGCTAGCTCAGCAAGATCTTGACCCTTCACCTCTTCATAATTTCCCAGAGGTAACACATGTGGGATTGGCCAGACCCATGGCCAGCCTTCTGTATCTTAGATGCAGCTCACCTCATCTGTAAAGTAGCCCTATTTTTCGAGCTTGACAGAAACACAGTCAAGGCTACTTTTCTAGCTGAGATTAACTTTAATCCCGTTTTTCAGTTTCTTGGTGGAAGTTTTTTTGCTGGTGAGACTGAACCAAAATAGGTATTGAATAGGCCTGCTTTTTCTGTTAATAACTGTCAACATTTTGCTGTCTTCATTAAATAGCTATCAATCGTTTTTACTTTGAACCCATCTAAAAAGTCCTTTTCTTTATTCTGAGCATTTGCTTTTCTGACACCAACTCGACAGTTCCGGCTGCTTGTCTGGACGTCCCATTTCTGTGTTTCCCTTTTCATTTCCAGCTCTTCCCTAAGCCTTTAGGGGAGCCACGTTGGCATGTTCGGAATTTTCTCAATTGTTGGAATTGTTCACAATTGTGCCTTTAGCATCTCCTTCAGGAACGGGAGTTCCTTTTATTAGTGCTTTAGGTTGATTAAGCTGTTTTTCGAAGTCCACGATGTGCATTTAAATACACTCAGCTCTATTTCCTTTAAGATCAAGGACCCCCCGCCATTGGACTGACTTGTCGCTTTTGGGATCCAAGGTTCCCCTTAAAATCCAGAACTCCAGCATTCCACCAGCCTAGTCCTCCCACTTCCTCAGCTGATGGCTTTCCTCCCATCCTTGAGGAGCTGCTTCAAAAACCGCTGCCCCCCCACCCCACCCCACCCCACCCCACCCCTGTGCAGCCTCTTCCTTCTTGCACTTCCAGCAAACCTGCTCTCCTTCCAAGGGGGCAGGGTTGGGGAGGAGAAGGGGACAGGGGAAGGGGCAGGGAGGGCGTAGTGTGGAGGAGCAGGGAAGGTTCCCGGGAAGAGGAGCATCTCCACGGAAGACCTGCCTTCCTGCCAGAGGCTGAAAGAGGCAGAAGGGAAGCCCATGGGTTCTGCTGGTTCCTGTAGCCAAAGCAGCTGAAACTGGACCGATGGAAGGAGGCAGGCCACTTGGACGCCCGCACGTTGCCGACCTCCCTCAGGTTCTTCCTCCAGGCGAGTCAGAGGGTGGCACGTCTTCCCCGCCAGATCACCTTGACCCGGCTTCAGCGGCAGGCCGGGGCCGCAGCTGCGTTGGGGGGACCCATCCTCAACCAACAGCAGGCTGTCTCAGCCCTGGGGCTGGTGGGCGTGGGGATGAGGTCTACGGCTTCCCTCCCGATTGCCTCAGGCCTTGGGGTTCCTCCACCCTCTGAAGGAGAACGTTGCCTTGATGCCAAGCCAAAGGTGTTTCTCCATGGATAGGACCCTCCATCATCCCACAGCATCCAAACGGGACAGGCAGCATGGCGACTTAAAGACGAGAGGGACCCCCCACCCCACCGGAGCAGGGCACCGGGGCATAACACCCTACCACGCCTTACGGAGGCCGGAGGCCGGGCTCAGCCGCCGGGCTAACCTCGAGCCAAGCAGCCCGGAACAGGCAGAGCCCAGCCGCCAAGGTCGCCTGCGTCACGGACCAAAGAAACACAACAGATGTCTTTTTTGATAAGTATATTGGTTTAAGAAAATACAGAAATACTGCACAATTGCCATATGATCAGCAAAGCAGGCCTCGGCAGACCCACCCGACAGCACCCCAAATTAACAGCACAATGAAATAGTGGCTTCTCCGAAGAACTGCTCTGGGTGGTGCCCCTTCCTAGGAGGACGGAGAGGGCCCGGAGGACAGAGGGCACGGCTTGTTTCCAGCTGCAGCAGCTCCTGGCAGAGAAGACCCCCCCCCCGCAAGCATCTGCACCAGGCAGGAGTCAAGCAGCTTGCTGGTTTAGTGTTTGTTTGGCCCCCTCCCCTCCTCCCCCCAATTTAAAAGCAAGTTTACTGTACCCTAGAAGGGAGGGTCCCCCACTTGGCTTTGGCGCCCCTTGGAAGAGTTTTCAAAAGGACCTCTAAGTACAAAATGGAGAGGAGTGGTGGCCCCCGGGGAGAGGAGAGGTGCTGCCCAGAGGGGGGGCAGGGGAGACCCCGCAGGATGCAAGAGGGGAAGCATGAGAATCGCGGCCACTGTCCACTTCTGAGCGCAGCCGGAAGGAGAGGGGCTTTTCAGAGGAAGAACCGTCTACTCTGGGCCCACTCACTTTCTCCACAGGACAGCCCGGTGGGTCTCCCGGGCCTGGCCCCCTCCAGGCGGGTGGGACATACCTGGACGCTGGGCAGAGGAGACGCGGCAGCACCCACGGTGGTCCCCAGCTCTTCCTCCCCTCCCTCGGAGCCGCTTCACGCGTTCGGGGGCAAAGCAGCGACTGGCCGGCCAGGGAAAGAGCCATCCTCCGCTTTGTAAGATGCGAAGAGGCTCTACAGTTTTCCAGCTCAGGAAATTCGCGAACGGGAAGGGCCCAGAACAGCCCGTCGGAAGGGACTGAGTGGGGGGCTCCCCTGCTTCCATTCTTGGCCCTTTATGTAAATGCACGGGGATCCCGCCAATGGAACCGGATTCTCTGGGGCGGAGGAGATGCCCCGGGACACGGACCAGGATTTCCCTCCAGGAGGCCAGCTAGGAATCGAGGACCGGGGAGCATCCGACCGAAGAGCGCTGCCTTAAACGACACTGAGCAGAAGAGCTGCGTCTCCCAAACCTAGCCTGGACCTTGAGGCACCCGACTGCCCCTCGGTCTCTGCCCCAAGCCCAGGAGGCGGCGTGGGAGTGCCCTCCCGGTGAAGCAGTGCAGAGACCACTTTGGAAAGCGGTAGCTGGGCACGCCCGACCCCTCCCTCTCTTCCTCCCTCCCCCTCCCCAAGGGCCCAAAGGCACCAGCGCTCTCTCAAAGCAGACCGACATCTGCCCCTCCTCACACTGACTTGACACTTTAGCTAGAAACCCAGCTGATCCCAGCCAGGAGTTGAAGGCACTTTTCTCAAGTCACGGCTCACCTGAAAGGCAGTCCGAGCCCCCCTTCCGTCCCCCCTCCAGCCTTCGTGGGCACTTCCACGCCCCCCCCGCAAGGCACTCTAGACACGCACAGGCCCTCGCCAGCAAAGCAGAGCGCAGAGCATCCCGTGGAGCCCTGGCGGTTCTCTGAGCTTGGCTGTTCTCTTGCAAACGTTTCGCTACCCGGCTGTGCCCTGAAGTGCGCTGAAGGTGCGACCCAGCCAGGTAACGAAACGCCTGCAAGAAACCCGCAAAGCTCAGAGGGCCCCCAGGACCCCACAGTTCAGCCCTGAGCTACGCACGTTCTCTTCTGTTGGTACAGAGCATCCCCCAGGCTGACCGCTGCAGGGGGCCGGGCGAAGCAGGCCAGAGGCACCCAAGGCCGGGCTCCTTTTCTTACGGAGGAGGGCCGGAAACGCTCGTTTCCAAAGCGAGGCGCTACCCAACTTTATGCTAAACATTACTTGAAGCAAACAGTGGCTGTAAACTTAATTTCCCCCTAAAGCTATTCAGTGGGGTGACACGCGTATAGGTTTGGACAACATACAAGCTAAATCAGGTTTTGTCTTAAAGGTACGAATTCATCCCGTGTGGAACCAGCTCGTTGTTGCACGAAAGACGTGGCTTTTCTGAACAGAGGGCGAGGTGGGCATTCTAATTTAAGGGAGTTGGGGAATTTAATTCAAGCATCCCTGAGTGACTTCCTCTTAAAGTGTTTTTTTGCAGGCATTAAGCAACCTGATTTGGACCGGACTGGCCTGATGTTAGAGTCGCTGCAAACTGAAATGAGTTAAGAATGCAAAAGTTTCCCAGCCTCTTTCACAATGTAAACAAGGGTCGGCGGCTTGTAGTGTCTTCAAAGGAGCCGGGCTCGGCTCTTTCTCCCAAGCGTGTGGGGAGCTGGGGGGCGAGGCAGGAGTTAACCATGGCTGGTTAGTGGTTCACCCTCCTCCCAGGGAGATACTAAGTGCAAAAAACTTAAGAGTTTGACCGAGAGGGAGAAGAGAACCAGGAAGGTCTCGCCTCTGAGAGATGCGTTTCGTTTTTCAAACAGAAAGCTTTGGTATTCAAGGAAATATATATACACAAACACACAAACACCCTCTCCTGTGCATACAGACACATTTACACGCTCCCCCTTACTGGAAGAAATATTAAAATTATAGGACTTCTTCTTCTATTTTGGCAATAGTAAATTAAACTCTTTGGCAGGGCTCCTTTTAAACTTCTGTTATAGAAAAAAGGCTTCTTCCCCCTTAAAAAACCCTGAAGCATCTTTAGCGTATTTATATATATAGATATAGAGATATATAATAAAGTATAAATTCTTGCAGTAGAAAATAACTTCTTTAAAAATTTTTTGTTTCCTTTTTCTCTTTTTTTTTTCTGCGCACGTAAAGGACAGAGAGCTTCATATAGCGGGCAGTGAGTGCATGTCGGGAAACATCAAAGATTACATGATGCTGCAGCTTGAAGGACCCTGCAAAGAGTGGGGGGGGGAGAGAGGGAGAGGGAGAGGGAGAGACATTCACGGCCCATCCAGACCTGGATCTTCCTCAAAAGGCCAGGACCCACACGCAGCAGCCCCTCCAAAATGCTTGTGGGGGCCGGCCCCTACCTCCCCCAGAGGAAAAACAGCCTCCCCAGCCAGGACCCCCTTTGTGGGCTGGGGGCCTTCTCCAGCTCCCTTTCTGCACCCAAAGTTGACACAGCACGGCCAACATTTGCACAACTCCCTGATGTTCCACAGTGCCAGGCAGGAGCAGGGCAGGGAATAATTAAAACAGTTTTCGAGAGTGCAAAATAGGTAACTTCTGCATAAAAAATCCTCCAGCTCAGCCTCCCAAAGGCAAAACGCACCCCCAGGGAGGCTCCGATTCCCTTTGCATGGGGGGAGGAACGTGGGTCACTGGCTATGCCCACTGTGTGTGCACGCGCGCACACGCACGCGCACACACAATCCCCGACCTCCTGCTTTAGCTGAACCCCAAAAGGGGAGCTTCCAGCTACGAGGAGCAGTCTCGCCCTCGTTCAACAAGGGGTGACAATCCACACCCAGACCGTACACTTCCTTTGTTCAAACCAGCACCCAGCAGGGCTTGTATGCCAGCACACATGGGCACAAAGCCAATGAGAGGTGCTTTGCAGACACAGAAGGCAACATGCTGGGGTTTTCAACCCACCCCCATATCCTGTTCAGCGGGTATCATCCCACGCTTTCCAAAATGCACTGGCTGCGGAAGCCCCGAGCAGCGCAGAGGGCACCAGAAAGGGCTGCGAGGCACGCCAAGCTCAGTGGTGCCCACGGTCCACCCTCTGCGTGCCTGGACGCACCCTTAATGCACCGACCCACATTCACGTGCAGTCACGCGCTACAAGCAAGGGGAGGAGAGGGGTAGCAAGCTGCCATTTCAGGACTCCCACCGCAAACGAGGTGCGGTCTGCAGAATGCTTTCCGTCCTGACCTGCCCGTCGCTCATAAAGAAACGCGGCCACGGCTCTCCACAGCAAAGCCACCTCTTCCAGCCCGCCAGGCCCAGGACCGGGCATCCCCCTTGGGCAGTCCCCACACTGACCTGCTGACGCGGGTTGGAGCTACCCAGGATGTAGGAGCGCGGCAGCAGGCCCTCGCCGATGCTGGTGCCCCCGGTGCGGTAGCTGCGCGTGATGGTCAGGCTGGAGGACGAAGAGCCGGAGGACAGGGCGCTGGCTGCGGCGTTCGTGCCCCCGGCTGACTTATCTGCGGGCTGCCCGCAGGTGCCGCACAGCACCGTGCGGGAACGCAGATTGTATTCGCCCGGATCTCCGCTGCCGCTGCAGTGGCTCTGGAGGAGGAAGCGGAAGGTGAGAAGCGAAGCCTGGGCCGTTCAGACAGAGACAGTCCCATTTCCGCAGCATCTGGCACCGAGAAACCAGATTCGCACGTTGCCAGGACACTCTCCCTCGCTACCCTAGCTTGCTCTGGCTTGGAAGCCTATGGTGGCTTTTTAAAAAAGAGCCTGGCACAGAAAATGTGCTAAACGTAGTTATTCCAAAAATACAGGATTAAACTTGAATTGAGGCTAAACACATTTTTGTATTTAATGTGCTTGTTAAAATTACAAGCGCATTAAATGCGAGCACTAACCAGTTGAATGTTGCACTGTATTTCCAACGTTGTCTGAGATGCCCAATACACACAAAGGAAATACTGTACTTCCGTTATTCTGATCTCATGTTTTGATCATAAGATGTTTTAAAGTGGCCCTCCATTCTTTTAGCACGTTGTTATTCCAGGGGTCATCTAAATAGCATTTTCATCCATTTGGCTTTACTTCAAACCCTCCAATCACTGTGTAATTCCAGAAGCAGCAACAGTTTTTGGATGAACAACAAATACCGGAGTTGAATAAATGGCCAAGAAGCATTCGGAGACAAACCAAACTCATTTTTGCAAAAATAATCCTGCAAAAGTTCTAAAAAGGGCTTCCCCAGAACCGAGTTGATCCAAATAATGTCACGAGAGGTCCACGTTTACCCAAAGATCTGTTTCAGATGTTATTTTTAAACTAAGACTTCTATTGTAAGTTTTTCACGGGCAAACAAATCACAGCTATATCAGCCTATCAACATTTTCTGTACATTTCCTGCAGCATTAAGTATAAGTTCCTAACAGCAAACACATGTTTCTAACAACGAGTCTTGAACTTTTTCAGAGTTTGGAAGAGGGCTTGGAAACTTCAGTTAGGGCAAAATGCTGTAGCAAAAGTACACAAACACATCGTGCCAGTCCCTTATGGCCCTCACTGGTTCCCAGTTTGTTTCCAAACCAGTTCAGTCTTTTGAGACTGGCAAGGTCCTTTTCCCTTACGTTCCCCCGATGCTTTCAGAACCACTTCGGGGGGTCTGCTGAGGGCGGGAAGCGTGTGGGGCTTCTCCAGTTAACTCCAACCTCTGAACGCCTCCCCAGTCAGGCCCGCCTGGCCCCATCCTGTGTATTTCTGTAGGCCTTTTAATCAAGCGTCTGTACTGTGGTGATACTTCACACTTTGCATTGCTGCTTTTGCTCTCCATGATAGTTTCGGTTTATCTGATTGCTTATTTCATTTGGGGGTTGGGTTTTTTTTTGGTTTTCCAAATTTTAATGTAGGCTTTTGTCAAATTCTTTAAACTTACAGCTTTGGTTCTAGAAGGTTTATTGCAAACGGCTTTGCAATTCTCTTTAAAACAGGAAGAGGTTTGTATACCTGAGGAAATCTAAAATAATCCTTAGAATTGAGGATTATTTCACCTATATGTTTGCTTTCACTGCTGTATTTGAGGGGAGGGCTCTTATTAGACTTCGTTATCTTCCGTATGCACTCTTGGTTCTAGTAACAAATGAACGAACGAAAAGAAATCTAACGCACACAGTGCGTGGTAAAAAACCCAAACAGCATCAGAGGAAGAATTTCTCCCACAGGCAGAAAGAAAGTTAAAATTCCCCAGCTCACCCGCTGGGAGTCCTCCCCTACAACTAAAGCTGTTTGCATTTTCAAAAATCCCCATAACTGATGTTGAATAACGCTTGTTCTCCCATTTAATTCAGCCCTGGAGAAGCGAGTTTAAGGCACCCCGCGTCCCCCAAAGCTCACGTGGTGATGGTGGTGGTGATGGATGCCGTCCTCGTCCTCGTCCTCTTCATCGTCATCGTTGACAATGACCGTGCGCACCAGCTTCCGCATGGCCACCTCCTGGAGAGCGGGAGGAAGAAATGGAGGACCTGCCCTGGGCCAGCCTCCCCTCGGCATGACTGAGGGGGAGGAACTGGGGCTCCTGCCTTCTGCCCAGGGCATCATCAGCCCATCTAAAAGCAGAGCTCTGGGCTACACCAAGTGCCCTTCCCCAACCGATGCCCACCCAGCCTGGCACGACAGCCTCTTCCACACTGGCGCCAAGGAAAGCGCCAGGATGCATCCGCCGAGCCCCCAGACTCATTAGTCCCCATGTGATGCCCCGCTTGCTCTATTTGTTTTTACATGCTCTGAATTGTTTCAAAATTGAACGGGAATCGAAAAGGTTGCAAAGCCAAGGGCCAGCCCAAGGCCTCGTCTCCATTTCCAGAAATGCTCTAGTCCCCAGGGGCATTTTCAGCAAAGAAAATTGTGCCCACCTGATGAGGGAAAAGGCAACAGAGAGGGGGATGGAGGAGAGCAGCCTCCCCCCACCCATTTTGCAACAGCACCCATCACGCTCTTTCCCCTTTCCAAAGCTGAGGTCTACCCCTCCGCCCACCCCACGGCGGCCCTCGGATAGGAGACTCCAGCCTTGCGGGAAACCGGCTGCCAGCCGGTCCTCCCCTTCACCAAGCCTCAGCCGCCTTACCTCTCCGCTGGAGGTGAGGAGAGCGGTGCGCAAGCTGTCGCCGGAGCCCCACGAGCTTTGGTTCTTCCACACCATGTCCGTGGGAGGGTTATGGGCCACACCGGCGCCAGCAGCCCAGATCTTCAGGAGGTGCAGGAGCAGAAGAAAGAGAAGAGGATGCATCACCGCCACAGAGCACCCTGCCCAGCACCGGGCACCTCCCCACAGCTAGCCCGGTCGCCAGAGGGGCAGAGGGCCTCCTCCTGGCGTCCGGTCTCCCCTGCCACTTCTCCCTTCCCGGAACCCCAAAGCCCACGGCTGCTTCTCACCGTAACCAGCTGGCCAGCCTTCAAGGTGAACTTGGGGGGGAACCTGTAGCAAATGGGGGCCTCTTCTCCATTCTGGCGCTTGATCTGCCAGTTTCCCAACGACTGGTCCTAAGGAAGCACAGAAGGGAAGCAGTGGCGGGAGTCTGGCCCAAGGATGCCACGCAGGCCCTGGGCACCGGGCTAACCAGCAGTAGCAACGGCAGCGAAGGGAATACCATTCAGAGGTAAACTGACCCAACTTGGCCTCCACAAGTGCATGGAGCCAAAACACATCGCCCGCCCAAAACCTGCACTTTCAGAATCCACAACTCACAATTGCAACCATTATGCTCCAGGGCGAATGCCTCGAAAAGCTGTGACCTTTGGGCCCCAAAGGATGCGCATTTTAGGAGAGCGGCGCCTGCAGCTCTGTATTTGGGGCTGACATTTAAAAACTCGGCCAACGATGGTGGAGACGTGCCAAAGAACCACAAAATCCGAAACGAATGATTAAAGTCAAGCGGGGAGAACTTCCCCAGACCGGTCCCAATCCCAGAGGGCAGCAGCCAGCTTCCCCCCTCAGCTCCCCAGCCCTGCTGAGCAGAAGCCGGCGGACTCTGCTGCCGGGAGCCACGAAGCGACGCCGGGGAAGGCAGCCTGGATCCTGCCAGGTGCCTCGGGCTACAGCCAAAGCCCAACCATCATGGCTTACGACTGCAAACTCGAGGAAACACCCTAACTCCAGCCCAAGCCGTCTCCTTTCCTGGGTGCCCGATGGGTGGCAGAACGGGGCTCTCGAAAGCAGCAGTGAGGCCAGAACAAAGGCCGAATTGGATTTCCTTTCATTTATCCCTGGAGGTGGGCAGCCAATATGTTTAAATAAATAAATACATAAATAAAAGTAATCTTTAAATGGGATTAGAATTCGTTATTGTTGGCACAGCCACTCTCCACTCATACGCATCGCTTCCCTCTTCCGTCCCGTCGGACGTTTACGGGGCCACGTTAAAAGATGTGGGGGGCTGTACGGGGGCCTTGGGTGGACCCACCCTGCAAGGACGCGGCTGCCTCTCGCAGTCCTGGAAGCCAGCCGGGCCCGGAACAGTTTGCTGCCCGCCCCCCCACCTGACCAGGGGCTGAACGGCTTCTGCCAGATCTCTGTGCCCCGGGACTTTGGGCCATGCAGCCTCCCGCGACCGGCACCCACCTCGTTCGACTTGTTCCTGAGCCGGACGAACTTGCCCTCCAGGTCCACCTCCTCCACGGCCACCCGGCCGCTGGTCCGGGCGTGGTGGGAGAAGCTGGTGCGGCTTTCGCCGTCCTCCAGCTTCCTCTTCTTGGCGGAGCCTTGCGCGGAGGAGTGAGAGACGCGGATCCGCGAGCCGCTCTTCTGGGAGGAGGGACTGGGGGAGAGGCGCAACCTGGGGGGGAGAGGCAAGGTGGCTGACGGGGAGGCCGCCCCCCACAGCAAAGAGAAAGCTTCCATTCGAATGGGGCTGCGCCGCCCTCCCTTTCGTCGGCAACGGGAGCAAAGCTTCACCAGCTGTGCCAGGGCAAATTTCTAAGCCGAGCTGGTCCTTCTGCAGCAGGAGGCGTGCCCTGAGGGCCTGCCAGCCAGTCCCAGAAGCAGAGGGCGTTGGAAACACTCCCCCCAAAAGAGAGGCAGGTCCACCTGGAGCCCCCCCGCCCAGCCCCTGCCCGGGGAAGGACCTCCAGACCACCGTTTGTCTGCCTCGCCCCACCAGCCGGACTCCACAGGGAACCGCCTGGCCCTCACCTCTCCTCCTCCCCCTCCAGGAGCTTGCGATAGGCGTTGATCTCCATGTCCAGGGCCAGCTTGATGTCCAGCAGCTCCTGGTACTCGTCCAGCTGCTGCTGCATGCGTGCCCGCATCTCGGCCATCTCCCGCTCCTTGTCCGCCAGGATGCGGCGGCTGGTCTCGCGCTCCCGGGACAGAGCGTCCTCCAGGTCACGCAGCTTCGCCTCCTTGGCTGCCAGCTGGGAAGGACGTCAGAAGAGGGGTGGGGGCCTGGGCTGGACGCCCGGGCGAGCGGCCCCCTGCCCAAGCTCACAAAGCCCATTACAACAGGGCTGGCTTGGCCCTGGCCAACCCGCCTCGCCCTGGGCTTAGTGGGCTCTGTGAATGAGGGACTGGCAGACCACCGCAGCAGTGTTAACCTGCATGCTGGCTTCTGGGGCCAGGTGAATTCTGAGTCTCATTTACAAATCCACTGAGCCTTGACAACCTCTACAGAGAAGCTGAGAAGTTTATCGCTAAGCGGCAGATCTCTAATCTGTGGTGGAATTTGTTAAATCCATCCACGTGACCCCAGTTGTTGATACTGGTAAGCAAGCCACGGCTCCCTCCGACATATCAACCGGGTCGTTCTCCTTACAGAAGCACCTCCTGAAAGTCCTCAGCTCTTCCTCCCAACCCTCAACGCTGAGCATTGGGAAAGAAAAGTGGATGCTCGAGACTCGTAGCACTGAAGCACCAGCAGACTCTCCCCAGACACCGTGGGCTGCCCCAGAGGCACTCCTGCATTTGTCCTCAGAGGGAGGCAGGCCTCCTCAGCTGTAGCCCCCGGCCCTGGAGCAGGATAGGACGCCCCCCAGCCCACTAACATGCTGGAAGGCTTGCAAGACAGGGCTGTCCCCACCCAGGGAGGGAACGGCGGGGGCCTCACAGAGGGAGGGGGGCCTGTAAGGTGGCTGATACGATGTGGCTCACAGAGGTAGCCTGCCTGTTTGCACCCCACGTAAGCCACCCCCGAATCTTCAAAGAGGGACCCAGAAACGGGCGCAACCAAGGGAGCAAAAGGTGCGATCCCTCCACGTGGAGGAAGCTGGCGGTGCCGCGATGTTGCCCGGAGACCCAAAGGTAGCCAGAGCAGGCCGGAGAACAGCAGCCCCCTCCCCAACCCCGCCAGCCCTTACCTGCTTCTGCAGCTGGCTGAGCTGGGCTGACAAGCTGTCGATGCGGATGCGGGTCTGCTGAAGCTCCTCGTGAGCCGCCCCGGCCATGTTGCTGTTCCTCTCGGCCGACTGCTTGGCGTTTTCCAGCTGCGAGGATTCAAGCCGTGAGCAAGGTAACGTTCTGGAGATGGTCGAGTTCGGCTTATTTTAAGTGGGGCAAACCACCGCGCTGCTCTGGGCTGCTGGGAGCCCCTTTCCTCAAGCCCGAAGCCGTTTCCGGCGAATCAAAGCAGCTGCGTTTCCCCCCAGTTAAGAGCTGAGTTTTAAAAGGCGCCGATCCTGCCTTAGGGTCTCTCTTCAAAGGCTGCAGTCATCTTAGAGCAGTGCTTCTCAACCTGGGCGACTTTAAGATAGGCGGACTTCAACTCCCAGAAATCCCCAGCCAGCATGCTGGCTGGGGAATTCTGGGAGTTGAAGTCCGCCTATCTTAAGGTCGCCCAGGTTGAGAAGCACTGTCTTAAAGGCTGCAGGTGAGTGAAAAAGGGGAGGGCTGACTGGACCTCAGAGGATCTAAAACGGGAGGGAAGTGGAATACCCCAGGGGCCGGGAGGCAGACCCTTGGCCGAAGCACGCTAGCCTGGGGATGATGGGAGCAGAGTACCTTGGCCGCGTACGTCTTCTCAAGCTCCTCCTTGTACAGCTTGACCTGGGCTTCGTGCTGGCCGCGCAGGTCCTGCAGAGCATCCGCCAGCTTGCTCTCGAACTCCCGCTGGCGGCCGTTGTCGATCTCCACCAAGCGGGTCTCGTGGCGGCGCTTGGTCTCGCGGAGCTCCTGCGGGAAGCGGGGCAGGGCTGAGCTGGGGCTCCGAGGACTGCCGGAAGGCAGACCCTGACCGCGACCCGTCCCCCCGGCGCCCCCGGGGGAACGCTGCCTGGTGCAGGCGCCGGGCTGACGGCGTGCAGTCAAGTCTCCAGCCCTCGCGGATTTGTTCTCCGTGGTGCCCGAGAGCGTGGCGAGAGCCGAGGGGTGGAGGCTTTGCAGAGGGAGACCCAAACTCCAAATACGGAGGAATCCTCGGTGGCGAGAGCTACGAAGCAGCTGAGTCGTTTTCAAGCCACGGCTGCGCAGCCAGGATTCCTGCCCCCGGGGAGGCTGGACTAGAAGACCTCCGAAGTCCCTTCCCACCAGAAAAGTCCAGGATTCCAGGACTCACCTCGCTGTAGATGTTCTTCTGGAAGTCAAGCTCCTCCTTCAGGGTCTGCAGCCGGTTCTCCGCATCCACCCGCCGCAGCATTTCGTCCTGAAGCTGCTTCTTGACCTCGGCCAAGGCAGCTTCCAACTGGAGCAGGACAGAAAGAGGGGCAGCAAGGGTCACTGTGGAACACCCACCCATGCCCAATTTGCCCGCACCCCACCAGCTCCTCCTGGCACCCAGGAAACGCCTGCGCGTGCGTGGCGTCTCTCTCTTTCTGGTGTGACGTGCAGCATCTCGCATCGGCTTGCTCCAAAGACGCCCGGTGCGCGAGGGCCACTTTGGAACCGCCTCCAGACTGGGCCCCCTGCTCACCGGAAGCCCTGCCTGGGCGAGTGCCGGACCCGGGCGCCCCCTGCTGGGCCACGGGGCTCCCGCAGAGGTGCAATTTTCCAGCCACCGCCCAGTTTGGGGGAGGGAGGGGGGCAGACCGGCAATAAAATTAAGCGGGCCCTAAAATTAGGATAGCTGTAGCGGGCAGCACAGACAGGGAGGCAGCCCCGTCATTCTTCGGGCAGGACCGGCGCAGAGATGCGCCTCTGCCGAAGCGGGAGAAGCAGGTCGGAGAAACCTCCTCGTCTCCCACGGTGACAGAGCGTGGCGTCCCGAAGGATTAAGGGCTGAATTCGCGACAGCGATGGCACCTCTGCGACCAAGAGCCGTCTGCCTCTGAAGTGCCACGGCTGGGCACAGTCGACAGCTGCTGGCAGCCCTGTAGACTGTGCGGCTGCTTCGGCCTCTTCACCGTACAGCGCGTATTAAATTAGCAGTTGCAAAAGTTGTAAAAAGATAAAGCGCAGCCAAACAAAAGCCACGAAAGCAACTAGCCCACCCGTGGCCAGAGGGAAAAAGAAGAAAGCCGGGACCAAAAGCCCCCTCAAGCACAAGCCTGCCTTAGCTGCGGAAGTAGCGTGGCCCGGCCCTGCCGCTTTCGGGCTCTCGGCTGCCAATCGCCAGGAACAGGAGTTGGCACGCGAGTGGCTGCTGGGGGTGTGAACGGCCGGTGGCCTCCCACCGGAGGGGCCCTCCCCTCCTGCAGAAGAGAGGGGCGGGCACTGACATCCCAGGCATCATCCACCTGAGCACTGCAAGCGCATTCCTCCTCCGAGGTGCCGGCAGGAAATGTTGGGGTCCGTAGTCCGGAGACAGACCAGGGATGGAGGCACAGAGGCAAAACAGCCACCCTCCCGCCTCAAGGGCCCCCGAGGGCGGAGCAGAGCAGGGAGCCCGTAGGGGGCCTTCCCAGGCGGGCCAGAACCGGGGCGCGCCCGGCCTACCTTGGCCAGCTGGCCTCTGAGTTCGCGGACTTCATTCTCCAGGTTGCGCTTCTCCCCCAAGGCGGTGGTGAGCGCGGCCTCCTTGGAGTTCAGCAGGGCCTCCACGTCCTTCAGGCGGGACTGTGCGGCCAGCAGGTCGCCTTCCTTCTTGGTGTTCCTGGAAGGGGGAAGATGCAGCCGTTGGTCAGGAGGAAGGACCCATGCTCCCCAGCGGCCCATTGCTCCCTGGGCCCCACCAGTAGGAGCAGCTGCCCTGGGTCAGCAGGTTCAGCAGAAGATGGGAGGACTCTGGGACAGTTTGGCAACACCCCATAAGACGCCCAAGGAGCCTGTTGGCAGCACCAGACTTTGGAGCACTTCCCTCCCGGAACATGATCAAGATTCGAACCCAGGCCCAGGGATAAAGAGAACGACACCATCCACGCATCTCGCCAAACGATGGCTCGTTCAGCTCTGATGAGTAAACCACAATTGATCCAATTCACCCAACAGGCTCACGTGTGGATAAAGTCATTCCCTCTGGGAATGTGGAGCTCACGCCTGGCTGCCCTGGCCATTGCCCAGGCTCTTGCGGGCGCCACGTGGAGCGCGGCTGCAAGGCAACGAATGCGACGAATGCGACCCCCAGCACGACCAAGTCCAGGCTTGCAGGAGCAGCAACTTTAAATTGGTTTGAACCAAGCGCGCGAAGCATTCAGCCACCCATCGAGAGGGGCCGGCTTTAATCTGGGGGGCTGGGTCCTGTGGGTCCTGCGGGCGCCCTCACCAGAAAGTGATCAAAGGCAAACTCAGCATGGGCAGCCTCTGCTTAGTTCCTAACGGCCAACCAAATTTTGTCTGGAGAAAGACATTCAAGTAATGTGCAGGTAATTAATTAATTAATTAATTAATTAATTAATTAAGATGCTGAAGGGAAATTAGATTCGCTAACCATCCCAAAATGCTGAGTTGACTTAGAAGAAATGTGCAACCCTTATCTGATTCTGACTGTGAAGGAGAGATTACTTTAAAAACAGTGTTTCTCAATCTTGTCCACTTTAAGATGTGTGGACTTCAACTCCCAGAATTCCCCAGCCAGCACAGCTTGAAGTCCACACATCTTAAAGTGGACAAGGTTGAGAAGCACGGCTTCAAAAAGGTTTACCAAGAGCAGCAGTCAAAGGCGGCCACCGAGGGACCAGCATTTCAGGCTGAAGGTCGAAAGACAAACGCTCCCTGCGAGGTGAGAGGCCAGGGCCACAACGGCCTGCAGGAAGACTGAGTCACGGAGGGACAATTAATGCTCCACCCTCAGCTGCCAACCTTCCTGGGCCAAGCACTGTCCCTCTGCCAGCCCCCCCCCCAGCAGCTGGTGGTGATAATCAACTAAGAAACCACGCAAAAGGAGGCAGAAGCAGGAAGCCGGGACGCAGCAGGGACGCACGCCCTCACCGCCCCATGGTTAGATTACTGCAATGCACTTTACGTGGGGCTGCCCTTGAAGATCTCAGAAGCCGCAATTCCTTTCTGCTCCTTTGTTTTTTACTGTATTGTTTTTAAACCAGTTTGGAACGGGCGCTGCTCAGAGTCATCCGCAACTGGAGGGGCCTATCAGACCAATAAAGTAGCTAAAATGAATAAGCAGGTCCAAGACGCAGTGGCCTGTTGGCAGAAGCCAGGCTCAGTAGCAGGACTGCGACGTGGAGGCCGCTGTGCCAGTCTCCAGGCCCCAATCAAGGGGCTGGTTTCAACTTTTAAAGCTCAGCACGGCTTGGCACCATGCGCTTGCCAGGCTCCCTCTCCTAGTCAGGACCGGCCCACCATCCGCGTTCACCCTGAGCGGGGTGCGCTGGGTCCCCACCCCATGGGGGGTCGAGAGGCCCAGAGGAGCACCTTCTCCGAAGCAACTCGGCATCATGGGACACCTCAACTCCTGAGTTGAGGGGAGCCCCCGCAGCGAACACCATCCGGTGCCAAGAGGCTTCGGGGGCAGATGGCAGACCTGGGTTGCACCTCCCCAAATAGTGAGTACAGTCCACGAACCCCCTTAAGCTTCCACGGCAGAACGAGACAGATGTTTCATCCTCATGCCTCCGGGCGTGGGGGGTTTACATGACTCCCACCCCCCCACCTCTTGAGGGGGGAGATTTCTCTGTTTTTACGCAGTGCGTATCCTGTGGGGCATTTTTTAGCTACACTGGCCACCAGGAGGCACCACGTTGCACTGGGTGGCATTTGTAATGTCATCAAGCATATTCAATGTTTTATTTTCATCATGTAAACCGCCCGGAGTTGTCAGAAGTGAAGCAGCATAGAGACGTAGCGATGAATCAGTAAAGACCAGTGAGCGCAACCCTCCAGAAGGCTAAACTGAGCCCCGGGTGCCCGGATGAGGATCGCGCTCGGCAGTGACGCACACAGAAAAAGCGTGAAGCCGGAGGCGAGTTTCTGGCTGGGCTGGCTTGTAAAAGGGACAGTTGCCCTGTTTGATGGAGGCCACATCACGAAGGGAATTGCTCTCCCCTCTCGGTGGTGTGGAGGGCGGGGCCCGGGGGGGTTCAAGCTGTTCAGGGAGCAGGGGGTGGGCTCCGTTGCCTACATAGCCCCTTCCGACTCTCTCCCTTAAACCAAACGCAGCGTGCCAACTCACAGAAAGCAACGCCATCAAGAACATTCCTTCTCCAAAAGCAGGGAAAATGGGGCCTCATTTTTTTTAAAAAAAAGTTTCATTTGGCTTTAATTTAGGAAGGAGAGGGAAAACTCTATAAATACGGACAAGGGAGGAGAAAACTCAAATGTTTATCGGAGCCCTGATCCAAGTTTCCATTACTCAGTTACGTTCCTCTTCTTCCTTTTTCGTGCCAAGACAGATGCAACCAGAAACGAAAACTGCAGCTGCGCCCGCTCAGCAGCTGACGTGGAGCAAGAGAATAAAGCCGGAGGGTTGGGCGGCTCGTGGGGCTGGACTGCTGCAAACCGGGGCGGGCCGCAGCCTTTGAGCAGCTAGGAAGAGGCCGCGACCATGCTGGGCAGCCCAGCCAGGCACCGAGATGTGCCCGGAGCGCTCCCCTTCTTAAAGGCCCGAAGCCGCCCTGTTGGGCTGTGCCCACGCAGTGGCGGGACTGGCCAGCCACGGCCTTCTTCGGACCGGGAAGGACAAGCCCTGGGCCGGCCTTCTTTCCTGGGAACCAGAGAGGGCTGGCACTGGGCTGGGGGTCTCTGGGTTTTGCCCAGCGCCTGCTGAAGACAGAAGGCTGCAGCCTGGCAGCTCTGGAAAAGCCGCCCTGCTGAGCCCAGCTATAGGGCTTCTGGGTCTCGTTCCCGGACTTCCCACCCGGAGACTCTGGGCAGCCGAGCATGGCCCGGCGAGAGACCCCGAAGGGAAGCTGCCGGGCAGGCGAGAGACCCGCCACGGGGGCCAGCTTCAAGCCTCCTCGGGACGCCAGAAGTGGGGCCCAGCCAGCCCCCAAGAGCTACCCTGGGCTTCCATGCAAAGGGCCACCAAGGGATTCTTCCACTGCCAGACCCCTTTGCTCCGTTTACGCCGAATACTTGGCCACCGTAGCCTAAAACACGCCCGAGGTTCTGTCGGACAGCGGAGGGAAGCACCAGAAGGCCCGGTGCCATTCAGCGCCTAGAATGGTGCCAGACGGTCATCGTCCTCACCCAAATCCTATGGAGACCCCAGCGGGGTGGGGTGCTCGCTGGGGAAGCTTTCGGCAACACGGATAGGCTGGGTGGGGGTAGGGACCGGGACGATATTCGGTCGCTGGCAAAGGCGGAGCTGGTGCTACAACTTAATCCACCGACTTGTGGTTCTTGAAACAGGTGCTTGCCAGAAAACACTCAACTGAAGCTGGCAGGGGAGGGTGGACAATGCCCGAGTCTCTGTCCAGGAGTGGGAAATGTCAGGAGTGATGCTGATATAGCTTCTTGCACACGCCAAGGAGTTGAAATGCGTGCGAGCGCCTGCGTGTTTCTGATTTTATATCGGCGTTAGAAGATGTAACTGAACATTAAACTGTTACGAATTAAGATCATCGCAATGCACGATTAGAAAGGTTAATCTGAAAGTAACACCCACACCCATTCCCTGCGGACTGAGTTTTCTTCCTCTTCTCACAGGAAGCAATAACAGAGAACGTGTCCTTCAGCCGCTGGCACTTGGCATTGAAGGGCAAAGAGGGGCACCTGCCGTCCTTGGGGGCACCTATTTTTCAAGGTGAGAACTTTGCAGCCATTCTACCCAGTCTGGGAACCTCGGGCTCTGGGATGCAAAAGCAAGGAGGAGTTTCTAGTCCTCATGACTGCTCCTCAAGCAGAGCTCCTTCTCCGGGTATAGACGCTGGATGCGCCTCCCTCGAGATGCCTTCACCCAAGCAGAGGGAGTGCCAAGGAGACCCGTAAGGCTGTTTCTTCAAGGGCGTTTCCAGCAACGTCACCGCCCCGGTTCCCCTTCTGCACAACTTTGCCAGCACTGGGATTTCTCCCCGGACTTGCAGAAGGAAGTGGAATCTCACAGTCATTCATTTTTAAGTCACAAGGCTTCCCAAGAAGGTGGGAAAAATGAGTTTCTATTTTGGGTTTAGAGGACTTCCTTTCCTGCCGAGTTTGAAAAGCTGGCACAGAATCAGCATTGAAGGGCTAGTCACAGACAAACAGAAAGTTCCTTTCCCGCAGCTAAGCAATTCGCAGCCGGACACAACACCCAAGTTAAACGCTCCCTCAGCTACCCTGGAAATGCCAGCAAATCTCATGGGTCACTTTCTGGAGCGCTCTTGGCGAGGAGCGCACATCCCTTGCCCACTGCTCGATGCGCTAGGCGGAGACGCCTTGAGGATCCAGAACCACATATCGGGGGGGCAGGAGCAGATGAGGAGATAACATCCCCCCAACAGACAAGGTGTAAACTCTGCACATCTAAATTGATAGGGGTTGTGGCAAGCTAACTCTGCCAGGAACAGAGTCCGCAGCATTTCTTGCACCGTTCCCCCTGCCCCAGCATCCCCCCCTCTCTGCTCTGAGCCTCCTACGCAGGGCGACCGTTGCTTTCTGTTAGTTGTAAGTACTTCCATACAGATAGTTCTTGTTTAGCGTCTGCCTCATCTAGCGACTGTTTGCTGTTACAACGGTGATGAAAAATAACCTTCATCATTTCATAACTTTCACTCCTTGCACTTACAACCTTCATAGGTCTGTCAAGCACAGGAAAGCTGAAGTCAGACTGTAAGCACGGTTGTGGTTTCACTTAGCAACTGCTTTGCTTAACGACTAAGTTGCCTGTCCTAATTGTGGTCACTAAACAAGGACTCCCCATAATGCATTTTGATTAGAATGGTTGCAACTGTACAACCCCACGAAGGGAAAATTCTCAGCCTATTAGTTCTCTGCAGGTGCTGTTCCCCCAACTGTGCTGGGGTGGGGGTGAAACCGGCAGGCAGTGCCAGAGGTCACCTGCCCTTTGGCTCCTCCGTCCCTGAACCCCCTCCCCACACCCACCCCAGCTGATTACAAGAGAAGATCTGTGCCTTTTTTCGTTTTCCTCCCAACCCTGTGCTCCTCTCATGCTCTATTGTAAGCCAGAAGTCTCTTCCTATCCAGCAGTGCAGGGTGCAAAGGAACCGCTCTCCAGACCAGGAAGTGGGGTTCTCCCCCCTCCTCCTCCATCCCCCCACCCCAACTTGCCTGGCCTGGACACGAGCACCCGTCACCACCAGGTGAATGATCCAGCGGGCTGAATTTTCATTTGAAGTGGCCAAACAACGCTGGGGGGGTGGGGGAGACAAACCCCTGTCATGACGACTCAGTACTTCTAAAGAACAGAGCGACTAGATATTCATGGGAATGGGCTGGAAGGGGGACCAAGGGGGAGGGAGGGAGGGAAGGGAACAGCCAGGGCCGCTTTGAGGAAAGCAGGAAAAGGATGGGCAGGAGAAATGCAGTGGCGCTCCCTGTGCCATGGAAGAGGAAGGGGAGCTCCCCTGCCCCTCATCCTCTGACTCAGCTGCTCCACGCCTGAACAGCCAGGAAGAAACACGGAGACAACATGCCCGGTGCCACCCCTTGCAAGCTGGAGCAAAATGGGCATGCTTCCGTTTTCAGGGAGCGCTCTTCCTGACGGCAAGAGCATAATTTTTGGGGCACTGAGTGCCCCACCCAGATCCTCCAGCAGAAACAGGGGCTGTTTAAGCATGTGGTTGGAATAAGTCATTTGCTCGATTTTTGGCTCGGGGTTTGTGTGTGCATATATGTGCACACGTGTGCATGCACAATGAAACGGTTTGGTCTAATTTCAAAGTTGTAAAATGCAAGTTGGTGTTTCTTCAACCGATTCACAGCATGTACACACACACACACACACACACACACACCTGTTGTACCCAGCTGTTACTGCATGAAATAAGCCTGAACTAAACTCACTAGCAGATAGCAAACAGTTCAACTTCAAGCATTCGCTTTAGCCTATAAATAAGTATGGAAAATCCATAAATGAATATGGAAAATCTGGGTTTCTGTGAGCCAACTGCAGTACTGCTTTTTAAAAAAAGGAGGTATACTTTTCTAAAGCCCGTGAAACATATAGAATATAAACATACAATTACATATTTGTTGAATAGTAGTCGTTTTATGGAATCATTCTTTATTTTGTTCTCATGTTCACCTGAAGAGCCTCAAATCTGTAATGGTCTGGAATATGTTTAGAATTTTCCTCTATCACAAAAGTTAACTGCAAAAAGGCAACGAAGTCTTATGCCCCCTTAGAGATTAACAGACTGATCACTGGATCACAGTCACCCAACGCAACAGTCAAGCAAATGTCAACGTATTGGTCTTCAAGGGGCGATCAGATTCTTCGATGCTGGAAATCAAAAATGGACTAGTGGAGACCAGACATTTGTAATTCTGGTAAATAAACTAAAAAGAGGCCCTTAAAAACGCCTGGTCTCCATCAGCCTTGTTGGGCCCCACTGGCAACCCGGGTATCTGAAGGGGACTTGAGTTGCCCACCGCCCTGCCCAAACGCGACGCTTTCGGATACAGGCACAGCCTCGGCATCAGAACTCTCTATCTGCAAATGCATCTTTGTGCTTGTGACTCCGTTTCCAGCTGCCAGACACAGGAAACGTGATATTCAGTATTGCATTAAGGAGGAGGAGAAGCCAAAGCATAAACGGTGTCTTGGCTGGCACGGGGGCCCGACCCTGCCTCCCTGTCGCCATCCCGAACGGGCCACCCGCCTGCTCCGCTCACGCCCCAAGGCGACTCCCAGCCAAGACGCGGCTTTGGATCATTTCCCTCGGTAAATACACGAACAAGCACTGCATCACGTTTTGGACTCGTCTGGGTTCTCTTTAGCTAGTTTTAGGACTTGTGTGGGAAACAGACCATGTTTCGGGTCATATTTACGCAGAAATATTGAAAATTCAAAAGGGGTTTCAAACTGTTAAGCACCACCGTAAAGAGCGAAGTGGGGCCTGGGAGCAGAAAAGCAGGGCCGGGCACAACTTGACAGGAATGTGAGAACCGCCCCCTTTGGCACTGGGCTTCTGGGGTGGCTTCTAGGAAGGAAACCCTTTGCCCCTGTGGGTGGGGGCAGACGCTGCTCGCTCCCACGCTGCTGGAACGAGACCCAGGAGCGCCCGGCAGGCAGCTGACGCTGGGCATTCCTTTCGGCTGAGGAAGGGGCTGGGCATCCCTCCGCAGGGGCCCTCGGACGCTCCTCCTCCCCAGAGCCTCCAGGACGCCAAGCACAAAGTCCCGCAGCTTCTCTCGGGAAGCTGCAGGGCTGCCAGCCTAGCTGCAAAAGGGTGGCAAACCCCGGGTGCAACCAGGGAGCTGCAGCCTCCAATCCAGCTCACAGGAAGCTCTGGAGAGCTGAAGCAGCCGGGAGAAGGCAGAAAGCTCTGCGGGGGGAGGCAGAGTCTTCCCCCCCCCCGGCCCAACTCTCAGCCGCTGGAAAGATGGAGGCTGCGGTGGCAGACCCCACCCCGCACAGAGCTCGGGACCGTGGCTCAAACCTTGGCGCTCAGCACCCACAACCGAAGACGGCGCACAGTGGCTCCCCTTGCAAAGTGGGGGGCAGCGCCCTCTGCCCCTCTAGCCCACTGGGGCACAGCTGCTTCACGATGGCCCGGGTGGGATCCAGGATCCTTGCTTCTCCTGGGCAAGGTTCTCCCTCTGATCGCAGGGAGCAGGCAGCTGCCCAAAATGGGCCCTTTCTCTCCTGTTGACTCAGTGGCCCAGAGTGCAGCCCAGAGCCCCAAAACCTTTTTCCGCGTGGCTTTAGCAAGTCACAACAACGTAGGGAGGAGGAGAAAGGCGGGCTACTACTCTGACTGATACATCAACCACGGAAGGCATATTCCTTTCTCAAATTACATCCTCTCCAGACCCAGGGCTTCTGATTTAGTCTTCCTCCTAAGCGCAGGTTGTCTAATGCACCAGCGTCCATTCCCCGAGCCAGATTTCTTTCCACCACTGGCCACGTTTCAAGGCCTGGGTGGTGGCCTTACAAGGTCACCCAGTAGCAAACTCTCTGCCCTTAAAGAAGGAGAGTTTGTCTCCTTCTCTCCACGTAGGAGACATTGCACGGTCTGCCTCGCGCACGAAAACCTCCAGCCCCTCCAGCAGGAAGGTTCTGGGGTCCCCCATGTCGGGAAAGGCCCAGCCCGGGCCCTGGGGCCGCGTCTTCCTCAGTGCCAGGGCACCTTCCGCTCAGCTGGGAGAAGGGGCAGCTGCTCTCGGCCACCCTCGGAGGAGCTCTGCAACAGACACCCTTCCCGGCTGAAATCCGTCTGGCTCCAAGACAGAACAGAGGGTTGCCAGGCCTTGTCTGAACAGATCGCTCACAACAAAAACGAACTTTCGTCATTTCAGCTCACTGAACAAAACCCGGGAGAGTCCTTTGCAAGGAAGAGCTCGGTTTTTGCTGCAGAGATAGGAGAATCTCTTCCGAGCCAGGAGGAAGAGAAGAGCGGCCTGGCACAATCGGTCTATGGGGCGGGAGCTGCAGTGGGCCCGCTGAAGGCTGGGAGGGGATGGGAGGAGCCCAAGACTGCCAGCTGAGCAGGAATAGGAATACTGCACTGCCCAGAATGCCTGACGGCCAGTCGTCAGAAGACGCAGATACGTATTTTAAAGACCATTAAGACAACATAGAAAAATGGCATCCGGCTTTATAGAGCGCGCTTCCCAATCGGGCGCCTCCGAACGTGCCACGTTCTAAGGTTAGGGCATTAAAACAGAACCTTCCTACTCTGAAGAAGCCCCGCTCTGAATTCCAGGCACCGAGGGGCTCGACCGGGGAGACTTGGAAGGATCTGCTCGGCCGGTTGACTGGACTGACCCCGAGTTCGGTCCAGGGGATCCTTGTGGGAAATGGTAACATGAAAGCTACATAGCCAGGATTTATTTATCATCCCTTTATTTGGGGAAATAGCAACATTACTAAGAAAAGATGCCAACATATATCTTGGGGGAATACCGTAACTATTAGATCTCCAAAAAGAAACAAAAACAGAAAGGAAGCATCTGCTCTTTACCCAATGTTACAAAAAGCAGGTTTGGGGAGAGAAATAAGAAGTCTGCCACGATGCCGAAGTCACAAAACCTGAGTCAGAGGAATTTAGCCGGGAAAGGGGAGGAGGTACAGGGTTGCAGACTTGGTCTGCCTAAGGTTGGGGTGAAGAAACAAACTACGACTTTTCGCCCCTTTTCTGAAAATGTTATGAACGCACTCAAGGCACTTCCAGGCTTAAACAAACCACGCAACTCCCTCGGCGGGCAGAAAACAAAAAGAGGAAGGATCAGTTGGACTGTACATTTCCAAAGCTAAAGGTAATTTTAGATAGTGTTCCCTCTGGACAGCTTAAAAACTTTTAGTCCAGTGACTCAGCCACCAAACTCTCGCAAGGGAACTGGGCGTGGACCGAGCCTCCTGCCAACTTCTAAAGGCTCCAAGAAGGCAGACCCACAAAAATGCCACGTGATTCAGATTCCTTGTTCTCCTGCTCTTTCCCAAGAGAGAAAGGTCACCTTCTCCTTCTCTCTCCCACTTCCATGGGAGATCCCACACAGCCTTCTGTCCCCGCAGTGTGACGCAACACCCCGGGGGCCTCTTGTCCTGGGTGGGTGGGAAGGGGGCCAAAGCGTGGTGGGCATCTTGCCACCGCACAAGAATTCAGGGCAGACCTCTTGCTGGAGACAGTAAACAAAGCAGGGTTTTCTTCCTGGCCGGGGCTGACGTCGAGTGCCGGTCTGTGCCAAAGGGATGGACAACACAGACCCGGCTGGGTGGGTTCTGGAGGCCTGGCAGCTGCCGCCTCTCGCTTGATCCTGGCCCTTCACAAGACTCCTGTTGGCTCTCGCCACGTTCTCTGCGCCAGAAAGGGTGCCTTTGAGGTCCCTGGGTGGCGCTTTCCTCCCCCCAGTTCCCATCATTCATCTCCGAGCCTGTTGCTTGCAAGCTCTTCACGACAAAGACACCGGCATCCTGCCGGGCAAATCCATCCAACGGGAACGAGTGAACCCATTGCCAAAATTCCCAACGCAGCTACTCTTTAGGTACTGAAGGAAAAGGTGGACAACCTGATTCACTTCAATCCGTAGCTGTTCTTAGAAGGAAGTCCATTTTGATATTTTGAGTTCCTAGACGCACACCTCAAGCAGAAAGATCGATTAAACCTTCAGATTATCCGTTAAAAAACTGTCTGTCTGCAGGGCACGGTTACACTCAAGCACCCCATCTAAAAAGCTAAAAAGTTTGTTCAGCAATACAAACGAACGTGGCCAATCTCTTGATTCTTCTCTCAAACTTGAAAGAGCAAGAGGTTAATTACAGAGAGTCCCTGAGTTAAGAACTGAGTCCATTGTAGCAAAATTCAAGTTAAATACACAATAATTTGAGCTAAATTACACAATGCTACTTATACAGTATTATACAATAATACTGTTCCAGCTTACATGCAAATTGACTTAAGGACAGACCTTGGGAAGAGAAATTGTTCTTAAATTGAGGACTACCTATCAGAAGGCGCAGAGCCCCTGAAAAAAGCTTCCCAAATGCACCAGCGCCAGCAAGCACCCTTCTCCACGCGTCCCAGCAGCTGCGTCCTTTGCCAACCCCCCTCGGCTAGATCAAAGCTATGCCTGGCTGTCTGCGCACCCTGCACAGGCTCGCACAGGCCCTTCCAAAGGCTGTTTAACACTTAGAGGAGGCCAACACGCCTCATCCACGTGCTTTGCACAGCCTCTGTAAAGCACAAAAATATTTCCCCTCCTAGTATGTCCCAAGATCTGCGCAGCCTGGGAGGCTAGGGTGAAGAAGAATCAAGGCGGTCTGGGATCCTGTTGTAACCCAGCCATTCTCTTAGCAAGTTCTATCAACTACGCCAGTGTTGTCCAAACCTGGCCACTTTAAGATGAGTGGACTTCAACTGGCTGGCTGGGGAATTCTGGGAGTTGAAGTCCACTCATCTTAAAGTGGCCAAGTTTGGACAACACTGAACTAGGCCATCCCATGCAGCACGTAAAGAAGACCAACGTGCTGCTAACTCAGGTTTAGCTTGTTGTACGAACCCAGCCCTAGTGTGGGTTGGGGGACAAAGTGTCCGATCTGCCCAGGCAACCTGACTCTGAACCTTGAACAGGGATGACCTTTAAGAAAAGCCTCCGGCCACAACGGTCTGGCCCAGGAGCTAAACCAGCCGCAGGGGGAACAGCCAGAGGTTCGAGACACAGCAGCACCTTCCTCTATCCTTCCACCAGCAAAATGGATTTTGCTGAGAACAGCGAGATGCATTCCGGCTACTGAATAAAGAGGTTAAGGAGCTAAAATCAGAAGTGTGGAAAAAACCTAGCAACTAAGCCACTCCGTATCACTCTGTGTGTGTGCACGCTGGACAAAGTCTCTTTGGAGTGTCAACCCTGAGATCCAACTTTTGAAAGTGTCAGACCAAAACCCCAGCCTGGCAAGCAGCAGAGCTGCAGAACATCTGGGGGGGGGGCAGTCGCCAGGACCTTCTGCTAAAAGAAACCCTCCCTGCCTTGGCCTGGCTCCTATCAGCTCGCATTCCAGCTCAGCGCCTGTTCCGACTTGTACCAGGCTGAAGGAAGCCAGCAATGGCTGCAAAGACAGAAGGGGGCAGACCTGCCACGGCATCTTCTTGCAAAACCTCCGGGTCCCAGAGCTTTGGATGTAAGCAGGGATCACATCCTGGCCAAGAGGCAAGCCTCTGTGACAAGGACAAGCTACTTGGTGCCCCCCGATGGCAAGCGCTTCATCAGTAAATGCCTCCCTCGGACAGCCATCCCCATAACTCCCAGCCGCCATTATTCCCCTCCTGGCAGGCTGCAGGAACCTTCCGCCCTGTGCTGGGCGCTGCAGCACTTTCAGCAGGAAGAAGCTGCTGAGACTTAAAAAGCAAAGCCTGATTTTAAAGCAACCGAGGCCAGCCGAGGGGCCTAATGGGGCTGCGCAGAAGAGACCCTTTTCAGCTCCACCAGCTCCAGGGCGCTTTCACCCCCTGCTCACTGGCTGCTCCAGGGTCACTCTTAAGGACTGGCTTCCAGTTGCCGACCTGCCTTTTTTCAGAGCTGTGGAAAAATCTGATTCTCTAAGAAGCATAAACACTCTAGCAGCCAGTGAGCAGGAAACATATTCCTTCTCCGTGGTAAAGAAGCTTGGCAATGCTCAGTCAAATCTGCAGAAAAAACTCTGCCCTCGGCACATTTGGATTATTTCCACAGAAAATAATTTGATCGAGTTTTTAATTCTTTTTCGCAACCTTAGCTGTAAAATCCATTTACTCTTTTTCTACTTATACAAAAAATACACGCAACACTGCTTAAAGGCGTTATAGCATGAAATTTACATGCGATTGCTCCACCCCCATTGGCTTTCCATTTTAGCCCTTATATTGTTTAATAAGCCTCGAATTTAGAGGAGCGTGTTAGCAGAAGCTTCCCAACGATCTGGTTGACTGGGCAGATCAGATCAGTCGCTCCACACCTCTCAGTGCAGAGAGTTCAGCCAGAGAGACGGGAGGCTGGCTGCCCCCCCCCCCCCCCCCCGCCGCCTGCAAAAAGCTTCTTGCCTCCCAGAGCTGTGGGTGCTCCATCGCTGGAGGTTTTCAAGAAAAGACTGGGCAACCGCTCGTCCGAGATGGTTATGAGGATTCTTGCCCAGGGCAGGGGGCTGGACTAGAAGACCTCGAGGTCCCTTCCAACCCCAGGTTCTAGGATTCTCTGATCTTGCAGTTCTGCCCTGGTTTTCAGGGGACCATCCCAGATGGACCCTGGCAACCCCCAACAACGACCCCCAAATCTCTCCTCCCAGGACAAGAACAGGTGCCCCTCTCCTGCCCCCCATTTAGCACGAGCCCTGCAGCAACCAACTGAAGAACCAAACCGGGATGGGAGGTTAATTTCAGAGCCAGACTTGGTTTCACGTTTCCCCCCCATCTCCGTCTCCAGCAAAGGACAGAAAGGAGGAGGGTGCAAAGTGCCAGTTGCTCCCAGCCAGACAATGCAGCCCCTGAAGACGCGGAGGAGAGGGACCAGTTGTGCCGACAGGTGGGCGGCTGCCCCACGGCCTGGCGCTTTAAACTGACCTCCCCCCCAGGAGGGAGGGGGCTGCAGGGAAAAATGTCAACATCGTGGTCAAGGATAATTTAAAAAAGAAAGGAGGGGAATGAGGCTACAGAAAGCGGGTTGGAGAAGGGCCTTTGGGATGGGTGTCCTCCTAATTTCAGATTAACCTATTTATAATCTGCTCCTTGTTCAGATCATTTCATCCAGGTTTTCTTCCATGGAGGGAAAAAAAGAAACAAATGTGAAGCCAAATGCCAGGTTTCTGAAAGGGGGTTATGCTAGATAAGGGCCACGCTGCCAGCCATGGGATCCTGGTAAGGTTGCCTCCTCACCCCCAAATTTTGGGCAGGTCCATTCCAGAAACAGGCCACTCGCTTACCCAGGCCCGCAGTTACTCAGAGGACAGATATTCCCCTTCCGCTCGTAAGCGCCAGGGAGACCTTCCACGGCTTCGGGGCTCCAAGGAACTACGGAGCGCAGGGCGTCTGCACCACGTCCCCCCGACGCAAACAGAAGCCGCCTTGCTCAAGACTGAGGACTGCAAGTGGCAGACGTCCCTGGCAAAGGTGGGCACAAGGGATCTCATCCTGCCTCTGCCGGGTATCCCACATCCCTGGCATCGGCCTCTTGCCCCGTACCTGCTGGGGCTCGGGCCACCCATTTCTTTACCCCCCAAGCCCACAAGCCAGAAGCCAGAGGCTGCTGCAAGGAGGCAGCAAGTGCCCTTTGCTCCAGCCAAGGAAGGCAATTTGCTCCTTTGACTCACATCCTGTTGATCAGATGCCCACAACGGAGAAGCGACCCCCCGCCGCAAGGTCCTGCCCCACAGGCACAGGTTGAACGTCTCTCTCACGCACACGGCCCCCCCCTCGCATCCTGAGTGGAGCCCGGGAGACGGCAGGCAGAGCAGGGCTGGCGCTCGGGCTGAGGGGCAGATGGGAAGGCCGCACGGCGCTGAGGAACGCGAGCTGGACGCTCCGCCCTGCACGTCGATTGAGGAAGGGGAAGGAATCTGGGGCCTCATTGGAGGAAAAAGCTGCACCACAAAGAGCCTCGTGCCTTTTAATAAAATGTGTCCGTCAGAAAAGCTCCACCTGTCCTCCTACAGCATTTGTGCATGTTTATAAGGGACGGCCTGCAACTCTTTAGCAAGAAACATCCCTCTTGCACGCTCATTTGCACTGTCCATACACTGATCAGATCCCCGTCTTGGCGCAATTCCCCCAAGCTTCCAGCAGCGCTTGAAAAACCTGTTTCGGCCGCGGACGGTCACCAAACCCGAGGAGATCCAGAACCGGGCAGCAAAAACAAGCTGGATTTCCCCACCGAGCCAGAACCTTGGGAGCTGCAGACAGACACCGGCTGGGGAGGAGGCCCCGCAAGCAGAAGCTGACCCTGAGTCCCTCCGTCAGCACCACAGGAAGGGCGTGACGGTGCATGTCCGAGTCCTCCCTCCCAGCCTCACCAAGGCTCCCTTGCGCAGCCAGCGGGCAGGCCGTCCCCTCCAACGGCCTCCGACCAGTCCGGGCCGCTGCAGTGCAAGGAGACCGTCCTTCCAGGCTGCCCCGATCTCCAGCACCCCCTCTGATCTCCCCTTCCCACTCCCTCCTTAATTCCAAGCCCAGGGAGCATGCCCTGAACCCCTCACTGCCACGCAGCATTCCTGTTGCTCAAAAGTGGCCTCCTGTCTCCAGCCAGTACCCCCAATTCCCCTGAAAGCTGGCCTGCCCTCTGGGCACCGAAGACGGGCGAGGGTTGCTCATCTGCCCAGACAGGCAGCGTGAACAGAACCACCATCAGAACCACCCACTCTGCCCGAAGAGCCTCTTCCAAGCTCAGCAGCAGCGCTGAAAAATCCCCCCACCCCGCCCACATCTGGTGGCTTCGCAGGGCTGGATCAAAGTCCAGAGAAGACAGCTTGTTTCTGGAAGTCAGGAGCAGGTTCCTCCCCTGCTCTGTGTGCAGCCATCGGGGTGGTGGAGCATCTTCCGGGAATTCCCACCCCGATGAAAAAGCTCTGGGTAAGAAGAGCAAAAATGCCGTGGCTGGCTGGTCCAGGCAAATCGTGCTCTGCGAAGAAAGCCGCTGTGCTACACTAACCCAGGCGTAGGGTTTATGTTTCGTGTGACCCAGACGCTCACAACCAACTTACCTTGCTTAGGAGTGGAGCCATCCTCTCCTCTGCCTTGTTCCTCCGTCTCCCACCCAGCATCGTCCGGGACCTGGGTCTGTCCCTCGGGCCCTTCTCCCCACATCCACCCCCAGAAACCCAGGCACTAGACAAAGGGCAGCAGGAGGGCGGCCGAGCCCATTTTTCTTCATTCAGGCTGAAGCTGGGGAGCCAAGGAGGAACTGTGAGGTTGAACTTAATCGGGTTAAGCCCCATAATTCAGAAGCAACTCGCCGGACCGGGCTGCGAAGGGAGAGGAGAGCCTCCTGGTCTCTTTCTTAAGCCCAGTGTAACTGGAAGGGAAGGCAGCTTGCAGAAAGGAGAGGGTCGTTCCAGGAGGGAAAGGAAGCAGCCCGTCCTTCTGGGCCCAAAGCGGGGTGGGAGAGGAGCCGGGGAGAAGGGAACTGGTTCCCAGCCCTCCCCCTCAACCCCACCCCAGCGCAAACACCAACTCCACAAGCAAGAACCCCCTGGGTCAACAGGAGAAACGCTGCCCGGGCTGGAGGTCCAGCCCCCTTGCCCAAAAGGTGGGGCACCCAGATCTCGCCCCGTCCGCAGGGCCCAGCTCAGGAAAGGTGCTTCTGTTAGGCTTGTGCGAAGCTTCAGGCTGGGCTCAGAAGAGGCGCAGGAGCAGAACCACAACCCTGCCCGCGACTCGTTAAAGCGACCGCACCTGTTGCCGGGACCACACAGCCGCCGTGGAGGCTACCCTACCCTGCAAAACGGCACAACTGCTGCAGACAACTGTTACGTCTGCTGTCCCGCACGCTGCTCCAACGACCTCTTCTGAATCCAATCCAAGGCCCTACGGTTTGTCACGGCTCATGTCTTCCTTAATTTTAACGGCTCCTTTTAGTCTGTTTTGAATAGCCCTTCTAACATGCTTTGCGAGCCACCTGGGAAAACTTTGTTTTGAGAAGCTTACACCATTGCGTGTGCCACTGCTTGTACACCCCCCCCCCCCCCCCCACTTAGTCTCCCAGGCCTGAAAAGCTTCCTGGACAGCAATGTAGGAAAAAGGAAGACCGATAAGAAAGACAAGAATTGTAATGAAACAAGGGGTGGATTTTTTTTTAGAAGCACCGAAGGACCACGCAGAGCTGGACCTGATGGGGGAGATTGTAGCTGAACTACGAGGAACGCCCTGGAACTAAGGAATTAAAGACATATACATGGGCCAAATTAAAGGCCATTAAAGGGCAAACCCCACTAGTAGATACTGCCACCCTTGAGAGAGGTTCCCCCCCCTAAAACGAGCATGCTGGGGGGGCACAAAACAAAACCCACCCCCTCCTCTCTTGTTGAGACCTGCCGCCAGCAGAACGCTGGCAAAGAATTAGTGTGATTTGGCATCCAAGGAGAAACGGCAGGAGGAGTCAATTACAGGGCCCACCAAACCAAGCAAGGAAATGCTTTTCCTGTCGTCTACTCAGAGCTGCCCCAACTGCCTGCTGAATGCTTTTGGGGCGCGCTACATATTACACTTATGTTTCAGCACAGCTGATCCTCAGGGAGCACGGCTCGTTTCCTTTCAACACGTCACGCAGCCCGAAGCTGCAGCAGCTGCCCAGGTCGCCGATTTGCCTCTGGGTCCAATTCCAAGGTGGGGGATCACCTTTGAGTCTCCCTAGCCCGTTCCTGGATACCAAGGGGACCGTCACTCCCGAAGGTTTGGCCAGACTTCTGTAAGCTTGCTGGGAGAGTTTGCTGAGGCTCCCCACCCTGCGTGAGAGGAAGGGGTTGGGGGCCTGATTGTGTTCCCTCCAGGGGATGCCCCCACACTTTGGGCCCCCTGCTTCCCAAGCAGCAAAAACCCCTAGACTGCAGGAAGGCTCTGAAGGCCTGGCGGTTCCACGGGGCATTTCCACTAAGGGCGCCAGGCTGCCTCACAGCTAGCTGGCTGGTGGCCTCCTGCTTTCTGTGTATTTTGTGAAGGCACGCATTTGTTTGGTTGCAAGCTGCCTTGAGTCCAAGGAAACATACATAAAAGCGTTATCATCAAAGTGGCAGCCGCAGGAGGAAGCAAGCGGCCCTCCCGGAGACTGGGAGCCGGGGACTTGTGGGGGAGGCTGCCTGTCCCCTCCCCCATGCCCTGCCTCAATCCCGCCTCAGCTGCCTTTGCACCTGCGTGATTCCAGGTGCGTCCTTAAAAGGTGAACGTGCCTCGGCAGCCGAGGGCTGGGCGACGTACCAGTGCTGGCGCTTTTCTTCTCAGAAGGCAAGGCCCACTTCCACGTCACACGGTTTTTGGCAAGGGGCAGCAGCACGAAAGCCAGCCCCGCCCCAAGGGCAAAAGCTCGCGAAGTCTGAAGGAAACGTTTGCCGCCACAGCCTGAGCTCCCGGGGCCAGAGCAGGAGAGGGGGCTGCCGCTGCAGCTGCAGCTGCTGCCTTGCGGGGAGGTAGACAGGGATGGCACGAGGAGGTTCTGTGGCCAGCGCACCAAGGCGTCCTTCCGTGAAATGCTAAGGAGGGCATGCGGCCGTAACAGAAAGGCAAAGGAACCTCGCTCGCCCTGGATTCCCCATCGTGGAAAACCACAGGATCTTGCTTCGTACCGAAGCAAGTTACACCCTGGAAGGCCGGGATCCTTTGGGAAAGAAGAGCTAAAATAACAGGGCTCCAGGAGAGCATTTCCCGGCCCAAGCAGTGCAGCACCACCAGGAGCCGCCAGCCCCGGGGGCCCCTTCGTGGCCCGTCCTCCAAGTGGCCGATCTTGTGCCAGCCTCCGCCCCGCTCCTTCCCACTTGGCAGCTGCACGGGCTCGGAAAGACCAGCCGCCCAGGAATCACGGCCGTTAGGAATAATTGCTTCTGCAGCCCTGAGTCAGAGGCGGCCTCCCTGGCGCTTCCTCTGCCTTCAAATCCAAACTAACGGCTGGTTGCCCCGGGGACAGCCAATCGGGGCAGCCCTCCGCTGCCATTGGTCCATTTGAGGGCAGCTGGGGCTGAGGGGAAGGCCCTCCCCTCCAACATGGATGAGGCAGGGAGCCCCTCTGCCAAGTGGGCCACCCAGGGCTCCCTGGCTGTGCCGCCTCTCGGGTTGCAGCTTCGGCCTTGGCGAGGTTGGCACGAAGGGAGGGCCAAGCGGCAATTTCAGGGATCTTCCTAGACTGCCCCAAAGGGAAAGAAGCGGGGAGCCGCAGCAGAGATGGCACCTTCTGAAGGACCTCACCGGGTGGTTGAAGGACAAAGCGCTTGGATCGCACTGTGAAAACGAAGGGCTGCTGAACATCTGAAACATCCCGAAAACACAACACCCGAGTCCCGCTTGACTCCTGATAGCTGAACAGGAGTCCTCCTGCCCGGCTAACGGCTTCTGGAAGCACCTTCCGAGCGACCCCCAGAAACGGGGCACCGGGCTAGGAGGCATTCTGGAAGGGACTCGAGAATGAAGCCGACAGTTATAGCCATCGATGCAAGCTCGGAACCTCCTCAGAGGAGGAGCAACCCGTAAGCTTAGGAAGACTATTTCTGGGCCGAAGCAAAGCAAGTCCTCTCCTCCTCGCTGAGGAATGCCAAGTCCCCGGGCTAGGAGGATGGTTCCTGCCGCCCTGCCCAGCGTATGAGGCTCTCGTCACCGCCGGAGCCCCACCTTTGCCTCCCAAGCTCCCGCCGGGAGCCGCACCCACCGCCTTTCTACCATCTGCATGCATGTAGGGCATGTGACATAGCGGAGGCAAACCAGAGTGCCCAGCCGCAAATGGCTTGCGAAGATAAAACGGGAGAAACCTTCCTCCTGAGCTCCTCCCCAGAGCCTCAGCCTGCCGCTGCCACCTCCCAGAGCTGCTGCTGAAGAAACTCGCACACCAAACATTGAAGCTCGGTGCTCAGCGAGGCTGCAGCCACTCGCTGGGCCACAGAGGGGTTTAACTGCTGCAGGGGACCGGTTGAAGCAAGGGCAAATGGCAGGGAGCTGGGGGAACCTTCATCAGAGGTTGGGAGAGAGGCCCAGCTGCAAAGGCAAAAGCTAGCTTTTCCCCAAATTGACATGGAATAACAATCAAGAACTCGGGCTTCAGATTTCTTGTAGCAGAGTTGCGTTTCTACAAGTGTTTTGGAACCTTGGCCACTGTGAGGTGGGTGGACTTCAGCTCCCAGAATGGCTGGCTGGGGAATTCCGGGAGTTGAAGTCCACCCACCTCACAGTGGCCAAGGTTCCAAAACACTGATTTATAGCCTAACTTGGGCGGCTGTTCCAGACGATGGAGAAGAATCCACGCCAGCCAAATTGGCAGGGAGGGCTCCTCCCAGCATTGCATGTTCCTGCGAAGACCAGCTCCATCTCCCTTCGCAAAAGGAAAGGAAGCTCCTCCTAACCTCCACGGGTCACGAAAGCAAACTGGGAAGCCCTAGAAGCAGAACACCAAGGATCAGAAACAAGGCAGACACTCAGGCCTCAGCCAAGCCTGCTGGTTTCCCAGGATCTCATGTCTCTCTCCCGACTTCAGCGTTTGTTGACTTTTGAATAAAAGAGGGTTGTACAAAGAACAGGAGAAGGAAGCCAAGCACTCCACGCAGATAAGCACTTCGCAGGTCCCCCGACCAAGCCTGGGGAACTGAGATAAAAGCCTTGAGGTTGCAAGATTAATGGTCCCCAAGGAATGTCACGGGGAAGCCGGGAAGGATCCCGGAGTCTTATCAAGGTGGACACCCTGATGCAGCTCTGGGCCAAATTTTTGGGACCTCCGGCAGCCCCACGATGACCAAAAGGGAGAGAAGGGACCACCAAGTGGGAAAGATTTCACCATTTGCTTTCCTATTCAGCAAGCAGCCCAAAGCCTTGGGTAAGGTTTGGTTTCTGCCCAGAGATCTGGCCCAGCTGCCCCCCCACGCAGTTCCTCTGTTTCCCCAGAATGCCTATGCACAGTCTGAAGTCAATGAGTTACTACTGCGCTCGCTGACTCACATGCAAATATTTTGTAGGAGAAGAGCTGTGCAATAACCAACAGTCAGGAGGAGTCCGGCTGCGCCTTTTCAGACTAACAAATTAGATTAAGAGGTACAAGCTTTTCCACATCCGACAAAGCGAGCTGCAGCTCACCAAAAAGCTTAGTGCCTTTGAATAAAATTTGTTACTCTGAAAAGGGGCTGTGACCAGCAGTCCTCATTCATTATTTATTTGATTCCACTCATCAGAGTAACTCTGTAAGTCAAGAAACAAACGTAACTAGCCCAGTAACCAGAAACAGTAGCCACCCTGTTGGGGTGGGGAGGAGGAGACCCGTGCTGGGTTTGTTTACGGCACAAACATGTTCTTGTGAAAGCCGCGACCTCGCCTGTCCTGCAAAGTGCGTGTCTTTCCGGGCCGCCACAGAACCACGATGGCCGAGGAGGCAGACTTTTTCCCCAAAAACCTTTTCCGCCGCTCACCGAGGAGGTAGAGCCGGGTGCATAAAAGCCAGAGTCATCTCCCCCAACGGAAAGTTACGAGACATGCTTTTCCCAAAGCCCGGCTGGCCACGAGAACGCGGGCCATCCACCCCCGCTGACAGACAGAAAAGGGCTTCACTGGGCCTCGCGGTCCAGCCAGCCGAGCGAATCCTCAAGTGTTATCCAGCCAGAGCCTGAAGCACACTCAGCCTTGGAGGAAGCACACCAAAGCTAATTTTTAATCACCCAGCCAGGAACTGAGGGACGGGGGGAAAGGAATGACTTGCTGGCACACCTATAATGTTGCAGAATAGCTAATTACAGATGCTGAATGAACACAGCTACGCCTAGTACAACAAGCATCAGAGAGATCCAGGTACCCGGGGCCGAGCTTCACAAAAGCGTACTGGCAAGATGGAGTAGAAACAGGAAACATGAATCTTGGGTGGATTTATCTGCAAACTTCCCATTGTCAGATGTCCTTGCAGGACCTTCAAGCCCATTTTTCAGGAGCCTTTACAAGATAGGCTAATATTATCATTCCTTCTTATAGACAGAAGCCGGGTTAGCTTAGGTAAATACCCAGCATTCAGGAGTAAACTGCACTCAGACAATCAGAGCTTACTTGTGAGTAAACAGATCAGGGTTCTAGCTGCAAAACCTCCCAGAGATCAGTCTGGAGAGCGGGAATTCCAAAACAGCCCACTGCTCATGAGGTTGTTTAAGGTCAGGCATGTTATAACCTTGCCTAAACTCAGGTCTAATTTTATATCTTATGCACATGCACTCAACATGATGTTCCAAGTTTTTTTGGGCTTTGTGTTCTACACAGCAGTTTTGGGTTAGTTAGCTCCATTCTCCTGGCCCACACTGGGGTAGATCAATCACTGTAAAGCAACAGACCCCGTCAGGCAGCCCGAACCACACAGGACCCTGTGCTCTAAACGAGACCACGCACGTCGCTGATCCTGTGAGAAGCACGACATTATTCAAAGAGTGATCAGGGGACACAGCCTGAAACACCCACCCCCAGAACCCCCTTTTAAATGCTGCATGGGGTTTTTTTGCTGGACTATGAGATGCAGCCATGGAGGGTCTTGGGGGATGTCTTCTTCAAGGATGCCACAGTGGTATGGATGGATGTCCACGGTGCCTCCCAGAGAAGATGAAGAGGGCACAAAGGCAGCAGCTCTTCCCCCCCCAACACTGGCATTAAGAGGCATGCTTGTCGTCTTGGAACACGCAGGTCCCCTTTACCCAAGATGAGACCCCGTTCCCTCCTCTCACTAAGAAAAAGAAGGCCACAACCGAGAGTCTGGGATGGTCCGTACAGAAGGCAGCTGGCGTGGACTTTTCGCCAACCGCACCTCTGCCATTATAGGGCCCCGGCACCTCTTGGAGCTTCAGGAGCAGAAGGTACTCTAGGGAAGTGTGCAAGACTTCCTGAATCTAAGGTCTGAAAGTTTCTAGTCCTCGTGGCCAAAGAGTAAAAGTCAGTCCTCCAAAACACAATATCCTTCTTCAAACACCACAAGCAGTGAGAAAGGGGATCCGTCCACCACGCACATTCCAATAGTTACAGCAGGGCTTTTCAAACTTTTTCAGGCCACAGAATCCGCTAGCTATAAAATAAAATCCCGGAACCCTGATCGAGAGGCAAAGATGTTGTGACAGAAACCGGCTACTTGGAGGGAACCTTTTTCTTTCCTCTGATCCCTCACGGATCCCCGTCGACGTCTCGCGGGACCCAAGGGCTCTGCAGAACAGTTTGAAAAGCCCTGATTTAGCGCACGTCCCTCTTACCCGGCTCCCTGTGATTCACTGCTTTGTGCCCAAAGAACTGGAGGGGGGGATTCCTCCCCCTCTTCCCTACCACAAAAATGCAGGCAACATGCAGCCACTTAGTGGGTGTGGTGCAACTTGCCCAAAGTGCGTTATTTGCAGAAATTTGGGTTGGATGGGGTAGAAGTCATACAAGTTCACCGCCACGCCCTAAAGAAAGATTTGAACAAACATGGAACCAGCAAGCAAGAAGTTCGGAGACGAGAGGCAGGGCGGCTTCAGCCCGCTCTGGGGCGCCCTCTGCAAACGGGGTTCAGGCGCTTTCCCCAGGCACCGGGAGTCAAGCTGCCAGCGACGGCAGCGGGGAAGGGAGCGGGCCCGCTGACGGGCCGTTCTGACCGTGCCCGAGGCTCAGCCCACCAGCCGGTGCCGATTCGGCCCGAAACCTGGCAAAGGCCGAGCGATGCCCACGAGTGGGCAGGGCGGCGCCGCGCCGCGCCGCGCCGCGAGCGGCCCCTGCGCGGGGCGACCTTCCTCGGCAAGGGAGCGACCTCCGCGCCGGCTGATGCTGGCGTCCAGCCGCCAGCCGCGAAGCCCAGAGCGGCTGCCGGACAGCCGGCTGCCATTTTACGGCCGCCCAGCCCCGCAAGATGGAAGCCGGGCAAGCGAGGGGGCAGGCAGCCAAGGCAGGGGCGACGGAGCGAGCGCGGGCCCGGCGAATCCGGAGCTGGCCGAGGCAGCGCTCGGCGGGGGAGGCTCGGGCAGGCAGGCAGGCTGGCCGGCTCCACCGGATCCGCGTCTGACAGCTGCGGGCGGGGAGGGGCGGGGAGGGGCGGGGAGGCGCCGGCGGGAGGGGGCGGCTCCGGGGCGGCGAGGCCCGGTCCGGCCAGGCCAGGCCTGGCCAGGCCGGCCCGGGGGCTCACCTGGCCTTGAGCTCCTTGAACTCCTCGCGGACTTTGCTCAGCTCCAGCTGAAGGCGCGCGCGCTCCTTGGCCACCGAGTCGAGCGTCTTGCGGGCGTCGGCCAGCTCGGCCTCGTAGGCCGCCTTGATGCCGGTCACCTCGCGGCTGACCTCCTCCTCGGACTCGGTGATGCGCAGCCGCAGCCCGGCGTTCTCCGACTCCAGCGAGCGCACCTTGTCGATGTAGACGGCCAGCCGGTCGTTCAGCTCCTGCAGGTCCTCCTTCTCCTGCAGGCGGGTGATGCGGGCGGGCGAGAGGGGCGTCGAGGTGGCCCCGCTGCGGGTGCTGCGCTTCTGGCCGGGGGTCTCCATGGCGTCGGTCGGGCCCTGCGCGGGACGGCGAGCGGACGGACGGGCGACTGGGCTGGGCTGCGGCGGGCGGCGCCTTCCTCGCTCTCCGACTGACAGCTGGCGCGTCTGAGTCACTCCCGGCCTCTGGAAGCGGCTCAAATACCCTCGGGAAGAGGGTGGGCGGGCTCGCTGGCGCTGGCTCCGCCCCCCGCGAAACGTTGCCCAACCGGGCGCCCTCCGGGCGGTGTGGACCGCGGCTGCCCCCCGCCCCCGGCCGGCGACCCAGGAGCGCGAGGGGCGACCCGCAGAGCCGGAGGGGCGGCGCGGGGCTGGGGAAGGCTCTTCCCCGCCTCCGCCGCCGCCGCCGCTCCGCCGGGACCCTTTCCCTTCGGACGTGCCGGACTGCGGCCCTTCTGGCTGGGAATGCTGGGACTTGTCAACCCTGCGGGAGCCCCAGTGGGCGGCGGGCGAGGCGAGGCGGGCCGGAGGGAGGGCGGGGGCCGCTCAGGTGGGGAGCCGGGGCCGGCCGGCCCGGCGGCTTCTTCGGCGGCGCTGCCGGGGTGGCTCGGCCAGAAGCCCCTCCTCCGAGGACGCGGCCCGCAGGCCGGCTGCGCTCTCGCGGGGCAGGCCGGCAGACCCCAGCTCACCCCGCTGCCCCGTCGGTTTCCTGAGCCCGGGCTTACATATCAGCACAGGCCACGGTCTCTGGAACCACAGCTGGATTCTCACGTTGACCGCGGGGTATGGTCAAGAAAGGCAAGATAGTGGCCACAACACGCGCCTGATTTTGTAAGCGCCTTGAAGCAGAGGTTCACGGCTGCCATTTTGACTTTCTTGACCATACATGGTAGATGCCCCCTTACGATGCCATAACCCAGAAGCAAAGGGAAGTTTTCCTGCTGGGGTTTTTCTGGTCCTGAATCCTTCCTCCTGCTCCCTGTGCCTTGGGTCCATTTTCCCCTACCTCCTACTCTGGAGAGGCAGGGACCCCCCGGCCTTTCTCCGGGACAGCATCCTCTGCAGAAGGGTTTCCGAAGCAGCGGCTTGCGCAGCCTGGACTCCCGAAGGCCGGGCCGGGCTGGGCCGGGCCGGGCCGGGCCGGGGTGGGCGGCCGGGGGGCTGTGGGCCAGCTCAGCCCGTCTCGGCCCAGGCCTCCCCGCCCTCCACGTGGGCTGCTGCTGTCTCAGCTGAAGGGGGCCCGGCTGCCCGGGGAGCCGACTGGTGGCAGCCTTTCGGAGGGGAGGGACCACCTGCCAGCCGCAGCTGGGCTTTCCCCCCTCCCTCCCTCTCGCCGGGGCTGCGCCAGGGGAACCCGAGGGGCAGCAGGCCGGCCGGCTGGTCTCACCGATCGCGGCACACCCAAGCGTGGGGTGTGGTGGGAACTCAGGCCCTGGGGTTTGCAAAGGAGGGTTTGGGGCATCATATCTTGTGTGAATCCAGCCAGTTGTTATGCTCCAACCAACCAGGATTAAGGCAAGGCACAAGACCGGAGTAGGAGAGGGAGCCCTGATGCTGTTCCTATCCCTCTGCAGAAGGAGCCAGGGGCACCTCTCCTGACCCACAAAGGCAGCTGTGCCCCCTCCTTCGAGACGTGCCTCCCCGGGTGCCTCTATCCGTGCTCCCACCACATCCGCAGACCACCTCCTCTCAACCCATCCCACCAGAAGTTTCTTTTTTCCCAAGTCTTCCCCTTTCCCTCCACCCCTCGCTTCTTCCTTGATCTGTTTGTTTGGTGCCTGGGTCCTCATTCATCCTCTCCATATGAATGAGGATCAAGGGACCTCGACATAACGCAAGCCACACTTGCTCTGCGCCCGTCTCTCCCTCTCTTCCCACCCGACGTTCAGCTTTCATGTCCTCCTGGCATATCCCTCTCTCACCAACTCACAGCGGTGGGCAGAAGCCCACTCTTACTCGCAGCTCTTCTCGCTGCTTTCAGCAAGCACCAGCTACTATCTGCTAGCTCTGTCCTTTAGTAAACCAAGGCATACTAATTCTCCTACACGCTCTAGTTTTTACCACTTACGTATAACTTGCAATCGTTCGCTTCTCTTTTCCTGTCACACAACTACCTTGGTCTTGGATACCGTAATTTCTAGATCACGGTCCTCATTATGTTCAGACAACATTACTAGCATTTGCAGCAAATTACTGGGTCTTCTTGGCCAACCCCAGGCATCATCTGAATACAAAAATAACGTATGTTCGTGTCCCCAACCGAAGCATCGCTGATATCACTACAGCATTTCTCCATAAATGCCTTAGATAAGTAAGGGGACATCCACATCATTGCCTTACTCAGGGTGGAACCATTGGTTAAACGGCCCATTGATTCTCCCTTGGCATGTATCGCTCTTGCCTCATTCAGCACCCAAACTTCACCTGAATATCTGTCCAAAACATTCCCTAATTCAAGCCTATTCACGTTTCATACTTTTTCTCTAAATCCAAAAACATACAGTAACCTTCCTTCCTTCCTTCCTTCCTTCCTTCCTTCCTTCCTTCCTTCCTTCCTTCCTTCCTTCCTTCCTTCCTTCCTTCCTTCTTTCTTTCTTTCTTTCTTTCTTTCTTTCCTGCTCAAGAGCAACAATCTGGTGTGCACATAACTATAAATTCATTTATATAGTTATAAATATTCAATAAATATCAGTCTAAAAAGTATCAGTCTTTCAGGCATAAAGCCCCACCATGCTTCCCAAATTAACATCCCTCATACCCTTTTGACCAGAAGTGTGCCCAAGGATCTCGCAGGAACACTTAACAAATTAATCCCACTATAGTTTTTGCATCCAACTATGTATAGGGGAACAATAACCACATTCTTCCAAGGATCAAGCATTGGCTCACTTCAGTTTCATCCCAAATCATTTGATCATGGTCGTTTTTTAATTCTGTTCGTTTTGCGGAACAAGTCTTGTTTAGCCCTCTTGAGCTACTTGCAACAGGTTTTTATTTCCATCAAAATCACTCTGCGTTTTCTCTGCCTCTTTCAATTTTTCCAATTCCCTGCATTTTGTTTACTTCAGTTCTTTTTCTTTCTATACAATATATTTCTTCCGTATCCATTCTTTGCCTCATTCATTCCATTCTATGCCCTTTATTCTCATCCACAATGTCTTTCACTTCGTCCTCCTCCCACATTTCGCTCTTTACACATCTCGGCAGCGGCAGCAGCTTTTTACTCTGTTCCAAACAGCTTCCATCTCCCCATATCTTCTTCCTTTGTGTCTACTTCTCACTCATTCTCTGTCGGGAGATTAGAACTTTTACAGAACTGAGTGGAATGCAAATTGCAGTAATAAATAAAATAATTAATCTATACTGTAATATGTTTTAATTCGGAACTCATCGTTTCTCTTCCTGCAGCGATTCGAATTTCATTTCGTTCCTTCCATGTCTAGTTTTTCCCACGATCCGCTCAAAAAACGGTCTGCCCGGTTTCAGAGCTTCTCACCGCCCGGGTCCTCTTCACTAACCCTCTCGGTCTGCCACCAGAACCGAGCAGACCAACCCTGCTTTAGGTCCTGTTCGTTCCTGCGCCACGAACTGAGATGCTTAAAGCGCGCCGTCGAAAGAGAGAGGCCTCCTCCTGGCTCAGTCGGCAGTCGGCATTCTCGGGCGCTCTCGGGTCTCCGAATGTCCCGGCCGCTTTCCCCCCACTCCCTGCTCCTTCCCCTCCGCCCGTGCTTCCTCCTGGATCGTGTTCGTTCAGAAAGCGGCACAATTTCCCCCAACTCATCTCCGGTTCTTCTGTTACCACGAGTTATCGGAGGCCTTTACAACGTGCAACTATGACCCACTGATGCCTACCTTCGTACGCACCCCTAAGAACCTGGATGACACCCATTCACACTTTCTGACATACACTTTAGCCTCTTCATTCCTAATTACGGCTACACCTTCACTTCCTGCATCCACTTTACAGGATCAAACACCCTTCATTTATTCCACCTTTCCCATTTCCTTTAATTTCATAGACACTCGAAGTATCTATTTTTCTATCTTTTCTTTCATTTGATGATTCATTTTCTTTACCCTTTGCTCCTCTTATGTTCCAAGTCTCAATCTTCCATTTGGTTCACGCCAAAGGGGGCCATCAGTATTGACCGTTGTCACCCACAAGAACTTTATTCAGTTCAGGCTTTAGCACAAGGCTTTGTAGTAGAAAGGGTGGGCCTTGGATCCATCGGTGCCACTTGCAGTATTCCCAGTACCGGTCAGTTTTGGCACATTTTGGCCAGCCTGCCACAAGCGCAACCAGAGCCTACTTTTATCCCAACTATGTGCACACTGTAGTGCCTGAGCCAGGATCTCTAATCTAACCTTGCAAGTCCATACAGGGTTGTCCACATCCCACCGATTCGGAAGTACATGCAATTTTCTGACACACACTCAGGATGTTCCTAGCGAAACACACCTCCTCTGTTGCTTTCTTCTAACCTTTAATCAGAATCTGCCTCTTTGTAATTTAACATCATTATTATGTACTTGAAAAGTGATATTATATCCCCCCTCTGTCTTCTCTTCTCCCCAGCTCCTCTCATCTTTCTTCCTATGGCTTAGTTTCCAGGCCCCTGACCATCCTTGTTGCCCTTCTCAAAACCTGCCCCAGTTTCTCTGAATCTTTTTGGAGGCCTGTAGCCCAGAACTGGACACAGCACTCAAGGCAGGCTCTACTATGGAGTGGAGTAATTATTTCCAAGGATTTGGAAACTATATTTCTGCTGATGCAATGTAGCTTTCTTATTGTCCCTTTTTGAATGGTGTGTAAATGTGGTTTATCTCTATGCGTCAGTTGATGGCTGTTGTGTCTGAGTGCCAAACTTCCAGGAATTCCCTGGCGTTTCTGGATTTAGCTTGGCCTAGGATGCTGACAGTTTCCCAGTTGAAACTATGGTTGAGTCTGTCCATGTGTTGTGAGATTAAGGAGTTTCCATCGTGTCTTCTGACTGCTAGTTGGTGCTCATGGATGCGCTCTGCAAGCCTTCTGCCTGTCCGTCCTACATAGTGGCTATTACAGTCCTTACACTGTATGTTGTAGAGGACTCCTGTTTTTTCTGCTTGGGCTACTGGGTCTTTTGGTTGGCTTAAGATGTTTTGGAGGGCTTTAGTTGGTTTGTGTGCTACAGAGATGCCATGTGGTTGTAATACTCTGTTGGTGGTTTCTGACCCCACACTCAGTAGCACTGAGGATGTTCCCTAGTCGGGTAATGAAGCCTCTGCAAACAAACCACCAATCTCAGAGAGCACCAAGGACTCCACCATTCAACCCTGAGCCACAATATTCTCTTCTGTTGATTTGTTTCCTCAAGTTGCAACTGCCTGTCCCACATTTAATTCTACTGTTTCAGCCCATTTCACCACCCTGTCGAGATTGTCCTGAATCTTACTTCTGTCTTCCGGGATATTTGCTATCCTCTGCATCTGCAGATTCCTTCCTCCTCTTCATCCAAGCCCCTGATAAAAGTCCTGAAGAACGGAGGGCCCCAGACCGAACTGTGGCCACTCCGAAGGCTGTGCCTGACCATCTCCACACACTTTCAGCTGGCTCAGTTGGCGGTCCCAGCGCAGCTGTTAAAGCCACCATGTGAGCCTGGCCAAAGATGCGGCTCCTTTCGCAGGGCAGAGTGAAGTGCATCCTTTCAGCTGGGATGGGTGGAGACACACGCCTTTCCACCGCTCTTCTTGTCCGAGTCGGCAGACGCATTAGTGACCAAGGAAGCCCCACCTGAGCTCCTGTGAGAATATCTTGCAGGGCAGTGATGGTGGCTGGTTGTGCTGGTCTATACCGTAATAAAGATTTGATTTGATTTGATATTGGCTGTTGGTGGGAATGTGCCCAAGGCTGCAAGACCCTCGAGAGTTTGGGCTGCAACAGGCCAACACGGACCACCCCCGCCCCCCGGAAACACGCTTAGCAGCGCGAGTCAGAGGTGGGAAGGGGGGTGCAACGTGTAATCAATGCCTAACAGATCCTGGAAGCCTGAGAGAACATAACGAGACGTAAAGACCTGAGGTGCAAGTGGTGAGGAGAGTGCATTTTTAAATAATTGCACAGGCACACCATGAAAATATCCAACCCCGCTTTCTGCAAGGTTAAAAAAATGCGCAGCAGAGCCGCAAGCCAGCTTGGATTCCTCCTGCCCGGATTTTTGTGTTTGTCTTTGCCAGAGAGCTTTTTTCAAAATCCCGTGGGAGGGGATCCGGCCGGGCCCCCTCCTCCCCGCGCGCCAGCGGTGGACTCCAGGCTGGCACCTCCTCCTCCTCCCGCCGGGATAGGCCAGCCCTGCTCTCTAGGAGACAAAACATCCTCACAACTTAACCCAGGCAGGTTTCCCAGCAGCAGAGGAGTGACTCACTCTGTAGCCGTGGCAACATGTGCGCACATGCAAACACAGACACACATGCGCACACGCAGCCTTTCAAGAACAAGTCTCGGGAAGAATGAGTCACCCCAGTCGCCACAAGCTGAAACGTCCCTCTCCCGCGGCTGCAGCCCCTCCAACGTGCTCCCCGCAATTTCCCCAAAGCCGCCCCCACCCCACGGAGCCACACAGCAGCTGTGGCGCCGCCTCAAGGCCAGGGCAGCTCCGGGGCTGCAGCTTCCTAGGAGCCACGAGCCACGTTCAGCCCCAACAAAGCGAGAAGCAGCTGATTTGCCAGCTGTCCTGAAAGAAAATCTAACGCTGTTAATGCAGAAGCACGTCCGAGGGGCACCTTGTTGGGCCTGACCCAGCATTACCGATCTTGCCACTTTTTGCAAGTCCCAGAGAAGACCCCACCCCAACACTTTGTGAGGTAGCCAGCCCTCCAGCGGCTTCCCGTGGGGAGGGAGAAGCAAACAGGTTGCGCACCTGAACTGAATCCTGCAGACTGTTTTCCTTTCTGTTCACCTCCTGAGCTGTCGTACTTCCGTCCATGCCTTCCATTATTGGGACAAACGGTGGCGGGGGGGGGCAAGGAGAAAACTGGGAGGAGGCAGATGGCCTCACCCTGTGTATGATTTAGCAGGCAAAGTTGAGATGTGGCCAAAATGTAATTTAGAAAACTACCATCCGTCCAGCACCCCACACGTGAAAGATATTTCCACCAAACTAGTCCTCGTTAGAGATGCAGAAAGGCAAAAGCTTCTTCTGGTCGCCTTTGGAGAATCTGAAGCCAGCATAGCTGTTAGACTTCCTATTTTGCCTATTAGTTGTTTTTAATTTAGCATTTAAGTTTTGTTGTAAAGAGTCGGACACGACTTAACGACTGAACAACAAATATTACCATTGCAGAAGAAAGACTGAAGAAGTTTGAAAGCATTTGGATTCCTGTCACGCTTTTGTCCTGTTGCTGCTTCTCTTCAATCAAGATGAGAAGACTCGGGGAACCAGAGCTTCGACCTCTTTTCCCACATTGTCCAAAGATAGTTTTCCTTCAGCCAAAGAGAGAACGAGAAACCTCCGTTGGCAGGCCAAATAGAAGAGGCGCCACCCTGAAGCTCTTCTTGGTGCACTTGTGAAACTGGCCCTCACTCCTGCCCAGATGAACTACCTTGCAAGTCTCAAGGGATATTTCTCCCCCCTCACCCCACAGGCCAAGAAACTGGGGAAAGTCCCTTCTGTTTGCCACACCCCATTCCTGCTGTGGGCCGGGCCGCCTCTTATCCAGCCGCTGCCCTGCTGCGGCTCTTCTCCGTCTCCCAGGGTCATTCCCACATATCACCACGGGAAATGACACAGTGGGGGCATCCCTGCCACCTGCTCTGGCTCCAATGCTGTCGCAAACAGTTTTCCCTGCAGCTCATTCTCTGGGAGCTTCAGTTGCCTCAAGTATGCATCGCTTCCTCTCTGCCACTGGCAAGCAACTGATTTTCCAACGCTGCACCTGTGGAGGCTGTGATGGGCCAGTGAGATCAGGAGCATCATGATGTTACTGCAGTGTGACTGATGCAGATTGCAGAATTGGCCGTATTTGTGCGAAGACGTCAACACACCTGTGGTGTCCCTGTGACTTCTTCCAGGCACCGATCTCCCAGCATTCACATCTTCACATGTACCCTACGGAAGCGTGAGGTAATGACCTCTAGCAAGGGTAGAACTGACTATGCCATGCAAAGGCTGTGGGGATCCTGCAACTTTGCGCCAGGATTAATACCAAATGCGGGAGGAAAAATTGCCCTGGAAACCATTGAGGCGCCTGGCTTTCTCTTTCAGGTATCCACGGGTCTCGCCCTTCAGGTATCTCCACTGAAGTCTTGGTCTCCAGATGTTGAAGGCTCTCAGAGTAAGACCCATGTCGGATTCCTTGCATCTGCCCACCAAAGGACCATCAGCCAAAGGGGCAAACACCGGCACCCTCCAAAACGGTGGAGCATCTTCGATCGGCAGATCAGAAAGCCAGATTTTGTTGGCGGGGTGGGGGGGTCTCTTGGCCTCATTTTCCAGAGAAAACAAACTCAGGGGAAACATCTTCATTCAGGGATGGGAGCTGTGCATAAAGAGCTGCTGGTCTTCCCACACATCATACTAAGCTGGGTGTGTGGTGTGGATCGACCGTTCCGCTTTGAGACCATGCTTTATGTGAACACAGCCTATTGCGGTTTATTCAGCAAGCTATAGTGGAACAAGTCATGGCTTAATGTGCCGTAGATCCAGTCTACATTTCACAGGCATACCATGGAATTAGCTGCACTTCCCAGGAATGCAGTACCGGATGTTAAAACACAACCCTTCCTGTGTGTTGCACGGCAGCTCACCCCTGCAACTTTCCGTTCTCTTGATGTTGCAACAGTCCAACAATCACAGGAGGCCTGTTACAACTTGTGCAAGCATTTCGAGGGCCAGAAGCCTCAGCTAGAAGGGACCTGGGGAGCCCTTGTGCAAAACGAGGGAGCCTGGCTGTTGGAGGATGGGAGGCGAACGGGAACATTCAAGGAACTGGTGAAAAATGGTGAAAAGTTGGGGGTGGGAGGGGATGGGAGAGATCCAAGCTGTGGACAGACTTGCCCAAAGCCACAGGCAAACTTTTCCAAGCTGCTTAACACAAAACAGACTTGAACTCTGGAATTCTCTGGTTTCTGTTTTCTTTCCTGGTTTTTTAGCAAATGGAAATTGAAAGAACAAACCTTGGGAAGGTAACTCTTGAAAAATAAAGAAAGCTAAGCCGGAGAAGAAATCAAAAGGGGACAGAAAGGAATACAAGAAGAAATGTAAGAGTCTCCTTCCAGGTGTTGAACACCTGCTTTCCAACTTTCTTCCATGACCTCGCTTTTGAAAAACATTTGCTTTTGGGTACATCCTGGGTATGTGTCAGAATATTGCATAGAGCTCCATGCTGTGACATGCAGGAACAGTATGTCGTCTTGCAGAAAAGGTGCTCGCTTGCACAGAATACTTGTTGGCATTGGTGGCACACTCACCAAACTGTGCCCAAACTGACCAATAGCGTGCACGCAACACAGTTGCATTAAGGCTGGTAATGGAAGGAAGGAAGGAAGGAAGTTAGTTTGAGGGGAAGGACAGGGATGAAATAGATCAGATAACAGACTGATCTTGGGAAGTGGACTTGGTGAATGCATGCAGGGAAGTGAAGGTGTAGCCGTAATTAGGAATGAAGAGGCGAAAGTGTATGTCAGAAAGTGTGAATGGGTGTCATCCAGGTTCTTAGGGGTGCGTACGAAGGTAGGCATCAGTGGGTCATAGTTGCACGTTGTAAAGGCCTCCGATAACTCGTGGTAACAGAAGAACCAGAGATGAGTTGGGGGAAATTGTGCCGCTTTCTGAACGAACACGATCCAGGAGGAAGCACAGGCGGAGGGGAAGGAGCGGGGGGGGGGGAAGCGGCCGGGACATTCGGAGACCCGAGAGCGCCCGAGAATGCCGACTGCCGACTGAGCCAGGAGGAGGCCTCTCTCTTTCGACGGCGCGCTTTAAGCATCTCAGTTCGTGGCGCAGGAACGAACAGGACCTAAAGCAGGGTTGGTCTGCTCGGTTCTGGTGGCAGACCGAGAGGGTTAGTGAAGAGGACCCGGGCGGTGAGAAGCTCTGAAACCGGGCGGACCGTTTTTTGAGCGGATCGTGGGAAAAACTAGACATGGAAGGAAAGGAAACAAGAATGAAAGCGGAATAATTGGAAGAAGAGACCTCTGTGAAACAGAATTCAAAGATAGGCTCTCTTGCGTCAGAACGAATGGAAGGTGGACGAAAGACAACGCAGGGCGCGATGGGAACCGAGGGAAAGGAATTGTGATATGGAATGCCAAGAAGTGTTGGACTTCTGCTAACTGCGGATGAGAAGGAGGCTCTCCTGTTTCCAACAGCGGCCGGTCAGTGCTGACCCTCTGGGGAGGCTGCGGCTGGTGAGAAGGGAGCAACTCCCAGTCCTGTGGGCCCTGAAAAGGGTGTTTAGGGAGGGACAGTCGTGACCCGAAGACCTCCGTCTGCTCAAAGCGTTTACCCTGCGCGTGCCATCCTTGAGGCACCACCAGGGCTGCGTTATGACTTTTCTGGGCACCTTTGCCTTTGAGGGCCCTCCCACCCCAAAAATAATAATAGTATCCAAAATTACATTTCATATGATTTTCAGTATTTTCTTCATATTTTAATGGGGAGTAGCACATAATATGTTATATGTATTATTTTGTAATAATAATTGGTTGTTGCTGATGAATTATGATGTCTGTTGCACATATCAAAGTTACTAAATTTTAGGCTCCACGCCACGCCTATGCCTATCAGGTGCAAATAAGATCGTCAGTTTGACGTTCAAAGCTTGTGCGTTCCTTGCTTGTTTTTTTGCTAAAAGGCAGAACAATAAATAACTTCTACTTCGTTATTCTTTCTGGGGAAAGAAACGCATTTTCATGGGCACCCTGCTTATCGTGCCTAAAGCTAGGTTGGTCCTGGGCACCGCACGGGTATTAAAAGAAATAGCTGACTAGACAGAAGCACAAACTGGTAATTGTGGGAAGAGAAGACAGGCCCACAGGCACCCTGGCCTCTGTGTTGGAAGGGGTGGGGGCAAGCTGGTAATCCCCCACGCACACATCAGGATGCTCTTCCTGAAATAGTAGCCTGGCTCTGTGCTTCCCCACCTGCCCCCCCCCCACCCCCAGTCACATAACTTTTGCAGCACGGAATTTTTTATATCCACAAAGGCTCTCGCCACAATATTTCTGTTTCCTTCCATTTCCTTGCCTTGCCAATGTGTCAAGTTTGGTTTATGGAACTTGAGATTATGTTTAAAATGTGTAAGAATTTTGGAGCGTATGTCCCCAACCACGTGGACTTCCCTCTGCAAGTTTGCAAAGGAAGACCTGACAGTTTTCGGATAAGCAGAGCGGTGGGACTGCAGGGGGCGGGGCAAAGAAAAGGGGGAGGAGAGAAAGCAAGGAGCAAGGAAAGGCCAAAGGGGGCTGAGGAGCCCACCCGGGTAGGAAGGCAGAGGGCACAGCGGCGAGGGGAAGGCTGTACCTGGAGGCCGCCGGATCTGCGGCCTGGTGGTCAGCCGAGCTCCCAGAAGTCCAGAGGATGGGAAGGAGGTCAGGGCTGCCCACTGGCGCTCCTTGGCTGGGCCAGCTGTGGGCACCCCTTGGCTTCCAGGAGCCACGGCTCTCCCGCAGCCCGGTTCAGAGGGTGGGCAGCGCTGGGGCTGGGGCTGGGGCTGGGGCTGGAGCCCGCTCAACAGGCGAGGCCAGCGGGCTCTCCCAGGCCATGAAGCCGAGTCGGCAGGGAGGGGCTGCGGCGGGGGCCAGGGTGCTGTGCTTCTGGGGCCCGAGGGGGCTTCCGGGGCTCAGCTCCTGAGGAGCCCAGAAGGAAGCCAAGAGGAAGTAACGGAGAACAAACGGGCCGCAGTCGCGCCCTGCTTCGCACACAAACTACACCCAAAGGCAAACAAAGAAGGGAAAATGGCTCGCAACCATTTTAGGCAAAGCCTTCCAGGGGTTCAGCTTCTGCCTGGGCTGCTGCCGGTCCTCCATTTGCAGCCGGGGTGGGGGCAGGGGGGACGAACAGGTCGGGGCTCTGGGCCCCGCAGCAGCACCGGCATCACGGCTGGGAGGGCGGCAGAGCCGGCGGTGGCTCTGACGCCTCTGCAGCAGCCGGGCGCTCCACTCTGGGGGTCTCTAGAGGAACCCGGGCTGCAGGGACACGTCAGGGCTGCTGCTCCCGCTGCCGCTGCGCCGTCCACCCCGCTGCCCCGCAGCAGACCTGGGTTCCTGGGTCTCACTGCAAGGTTGGGCGTGGGGCCTCCAGGCTTTCATGCTGGGGGACTTCTAAGTTGCACGCTTTGGGGAGTGATCCAGATGCTCAGATGTTCATGGCTGCCATAGCAGTCGTGAGCTTATCCCTGGTTATCTCAGCCCCAACCCATATATTAGGCCCAGCGTTCACCCCAGAGGGCAGATGGCTTACGATCTGAAGATGGAGGATGTTGTCATCGGCCTGCAGTCATGGTCAGATCATTTTCTGGTTAAGCTGCTATTTCCACCATCTCTGACCTCTCTTAAGATGGCCTGTCCCAGGCATCTCGTGGGTCTCTAGAAGGTTTCCCAAATGCCCATGGTTTTCCCAGCGATCTTCTAGGCAGTTCTGCAAAACATCTGGTCACCCATTGGAACTTTTACGTGGCTGGAGGGTTGGATGAAACTGCTAGTGGCCTTTCTCCAGTCACCGGTTTTGGGGCCAAAGAAGGGCTGGGAAATGAAAGAGTGAAGAGACATGTGGTGGTGGAAGATGTTGAGGTTCAAGTCTACCTTGTGGCAATAAGAAGCGTGTTTATCTTCTACAGGAGGAAATCTATAGATTTTCATCCAGCAGCCTGTTCGGGGTAGCCCGGGAATGGATGATTTTGTATTTCTCTTGTATTTTTGCTGGTTTGTCACCCAGAGTCCCTTGTTTTGTATGGGCAGCCATATGAATTAAATAAATAAATAAATAATGTTTCTGCTGGGCAGCACAATGTCAGATTCTTTGGGAATAAAACTGGTTATTTTCATTTGGAGTCAAACATGACCTGGATGGAGTCTAGCATGAGGATTGGCTTCGTGTCTTGTGATGTTATCTGGGATTCATCTGATCTTGTGGAAACCAAGGAAGTGGTAGGATTCTCTGTGGAAAGAACTCTGCCACATGTGGGCTGGATCCACACCCCTCCTGGTTTCTTTGGGGTGGGGGAGGATTCAGGAAATGGTAAATGGTTTTTGGAGGGACAGTGGGGTGCCATCGAACTAGAAAGAAGGGAGTGTTGTGCCCTCTCCTCAAGGAGCCATCTCTTAATCTGGCTTTTTAGACAATATTTGTCCTGTCTCCAACCTTCCCTTTTTGTGGAAGGTTTTGAAGAAACTGATGTGGAATCAGCTACAGTGGGTTATGTAGGTCCCCTTTCACCGGGATTCAGGACCAGATGTGGGATAGGAACAATATTGGCCACTCTGATGACTTCTAGTGCAACTGCCCGCTTGACGTCTCAGCCACCTTTGATGTCTTCGACCTGCTGAACCCCCTGCAGGACTGGGAATAGGGCATCCCATTTGACAATGGATCTTCTCCTGCCTCAGTGAGCAGTTCCAGTCCATAATAATAGAGTGGAGCAATTGAGCTGGTGGGTGCTCCAACATGGGGTGCACAGGGTCCACCTCTTCCCCTGTTGCTATTAACGTCTGTGTGAAGCCCCAGGGAGAAGTTATCTGCCCGTCTGGCATGGGATATTATCAGTATGCTGATATCAACCCTTTGTGGTAGACCAGGTCAGGAAACAGACTCCACGAGGACTCCTGGAGCTCTATTTCTGCAGGAAATAATAGCAGAATCTTAAAAGTCTGACAGTTTTTCTCTCCCCCTCTTATACAAAAGAGAATCGAGGCAGGGCAATATTGAGTTACGTTCTCCCCTTCTCCCTCCTGCAGACATAGGAGAGAAGCTGCAAATGGGGGCCACCTCTAGGAATGACTGGGTAACGGGGGTCAGTGCAAAACACGGTGTCCAGGATGTTAGTGGGTGAGAGAACTCCTGTAATATGGTTATAACCCTGGCTCTCTGCTTGCTGCACTGGCTTCCATAGGTTTCTGAGTCCAGTTCAAAGCCCCATGTGGCTGTGTGTGGGGAGAACTTACAGACCATCCCTTCCAAGTGGAGTCTGCCTGGCCCCTGCAAGTAGGGAGGGAGGGAATGCTGAGGGTCCCACCCTAGGAGACGGCAAGGGGACACAAACCCATAGGGAATCCTTCTTAGTTACAGCCCCCTGCCCCGGAACACCCCACCTCCAGGGGGCACCTGGCCCCCTCTAAAAATTAAAATCTACTGATCTTCCACAGGGCGGTGAAGATGGCTTTGTTTGAATGGGTGTTTGGCGTTTGGTTTCAAATTCCCTGCTTTATCTGAGTTGCTATTTGGTGTGCTGAGGTCTGGATTTTCTGGTGTTTGCTGTTTATTTATGTTTTTAATCCTCTAACTGTACAGAGTCTTAGGAACCTGGTAGTATATCAAAGTATGTACGTAAATAATACATTGCTTAAAGGACACTGAAAGATTCTCCTGTCTCCCAGATTCTGCAGGCTTTCCAGTTCTCCAGATGTCTTAATCAGGCAAGGTGTTACAAAAACAGGCTAGGGAGGAAGGAAGGAAGGAAGGAAGGAAGGAGGGAGGGAGGGAGGGAGGGAGGAAGGAAGGAAGGAAGGAAGGAAGGAAGGAAGGAAGGAAGGAAGGAAGGAAGGAAGGAAGGAAGGAAGGAAGGGTGTTTATTTGAGTGTTCTGAAGCCTTAAAAAGGCTCCATCTTGAGCAGGTTCAACACACACTAACAGGGAATTTATTTATTTTTTAAATTTATTTATTTATCGAATTTGTCACCGCCCATCTCGTTGAACAACTCCGGGCGGTTAATTCTGCATTTCTGTGCAACCCACCGAGAGGGGAAGGAAGAGGAAGAGGCTGTTTAGACTCAGCCTAGCCATCAGACCACCTCCTTTGCCCGCAAGGCGATTTTCCCTTTTCTGCTCAAGAGCTACCACGACCAGGGGCAGCGAAGCCTTCGGAGCATGTCCGAGGCGGCCCCTTGTTCTGACCAGGATGCTGGGATTCGCCTTCCTGCTTCCGCCCATCCTCTAGTCTCCTGCCAGGCAAAAGGTGGGAAAATGCAGCGCGCACTCAGCCAGAGCGGTTTCAAAAAACACTCCCTGTTAGAACGAGCCCAGCCGGTCAAGCTCTCCTTCGAGCAAACAAGTCAGCTCTTCAATCCAAGCACGGAATATTATTCCAAGGAGAAGACGTTCCGCCAGGCCCCTTCCCTCGTTCCGCTTGCGGGCACGATGGTTTCCTTGATTTTTTTCTCCCGTAGAGCCTCATCAGGAGACAGCCAACAACTTCTCCCCACGTTTGGAAGACCAGGGCGGTTCCGGCCATGGGGTTAGGCCTCATGGAAACTCTTGGTTTTGCTCCTGAGTGAGATGGGGGTGAGGAGGGACAGCCGAGAAGTCCTACCTCCCAGGTCCCATTTGAAGGCCACTATGGAGCTGAATGCTCATTTCAGCAGTAAATCGTGATCAGTCCCTCTCCGTGTGTGTGCCAAGTCTTGAAGCGTCTGCTCGGAAGCCTTTCAGGCACAAATGCAACTTCTCCCAAATCAGGGCCTGCCCAGAGTGTCATAACGGACCGTCTCAGGCATCCTTGTCCCCTTTCACTTTACATTTTGCACTTGGGGCGTGTTCCTGCGGGCCGGGGATCTCCGACTTGGACCCGTGGAAAAAATTGGTGAAGACGGTCCCTCTTGGGATCGCGCCTCCTCCGAAGCGCGGCCTTTTCAAGCCATGAGACCCAGGAGGGCCGGGTGGCACACCCGAGGGCCCCGGCTTGGGCCCCCCGGCGGCTCCACAAAGGGGGTTCTCCTTCTGCTCGATTTCCACACATCACGCGGCGTTAAAGACAAACGGGCCCGCCCGGCTGTCCACTCCCCGCCGGTTGAGTCAGAGGATCTCTCCCGGCCGCCGGGCTCTTTGAGGTGGTTTCCTTAGCGACAACAGGGAAACCCCAAAGCATCTGTTGCCTGATAAACCGCATCACGTGCTTCCCGCCAGCAGCAGCAGCAGCAGCAGCAGCAGCAGCAGCAGCAGCGCCATGCGCCGGGGAAGGCGCAGAGGCAGCACAGCTGGCCTCCTGCGTTCAGCAGCAGCTCCCCCCAGCCCTTGTCGAAAGGACCCCTGAGATGCCGGAGGGCTGTCCAAAGAGTGGCCCCTCCCACAACTTAATGTGGGGGGAAATCCATTGGGACAGGGGCATCTGCAGGAGAGGTTAACAAACTCAAGATGGCAGCGGCCACAGTTGAAGCCCTGCCTTGCAGCCTCCATCTTGACTTTTTTAACCTCCCCCTGCCCCAGATGCCCGCATCGGGACGTGATCTTGAGCAAGCCTCAGCAATGGCAGCTGCGTCGCTGGGTCCTCCTGCAGCTGACGTACGGCTTGCTGCCCACGCCCCAGGTCTCTAGGGTGCCGGGGCAGGTCTTTCCAAGACGCTCCCTCAAACAGCTCGGTGGTTGGCTGTGGGGCCGGGGAAACTGGACTGCTTTGCCCTAGAAGGTTTCAGAACAGGAAGGAAGGAAGGAAGGAAGTCCACAGGACATGGTCAAAAAAGTCACAATGGCAGCTGTAGTGTGATTGAAGCTCTGCCTGTTTTTTTATATGCATCACACATGCCATGTGCATAAAAACAGGCAGAGTCTGATTGCCTGGCCATGGCTGCCATCCCGATTATTCTGGCCATAACTTGCAGGCAGGCAGGCAGGCAGGCAGGCAGGCAGGCAGGCAGGCAGGAGTCTCTGATGAGTTCCATTTTCCAAGCCTCAGGCCCCAGCCCCAAACAAGGCTACAGAGGCCAGTGGTCATGCCACCCCCTCTGCTACTCAGCCTCAGCAACCCTAAGACGTGTGGACTTCAACTCCCAGAATTCCCCAGCCAGCCTGCTTTAAGATGTACGCTGGCTGGGGAATTCTGGGAGTTGAAGTCCACACGTCTTAGGGTTGCTGAGGCTGAGAAACACTGCCCTCAGCCATTGAAGCCCCCTTGGGGAGTCTGTCAACCACCCCACCATGGTCAGGGTAAGGTTCAGCTGAATCATGCAAAGTCAAAAAACAACCACAGATGGGCACGCTGTGCCCACGCAGCTTGGCTCTATTATGCACCGCCCTACGGGAGCCACGAATTAAGCTGGTTCGCAGGCAGACCAGGAGGCTCCAGGCGTCGTCTTCTCCCGCCCTCCGCCGTGGGACACGCAGCCCTCAGGCCAGTGAGCTCCCACGGGGCCGCTTCTGGAGCCAAGAACGCCGGGGGGCCCCAGCTCCCCCAGCTCAGGAAAAGAGGGCGGGAGGAAACCCAGCTCCAGAGAACTCCAGATTGCTGGGACGGGCAATTATTTTCCAAGCGGAGAGTTCTATTTCTATCATTTGCGCTGGGCATTATTAAGAATCCGGCAAAGGGCTTCTGCACTGGTGCCACGAAAGTCAGAGCCCCATGAAGTCAAGTTCGACTTTCCTCCACAACGACCCTGCACGGTGAGCCACTATTCTTTCTGCAGTGGGGATAAAGAGCCCTGGCCAAGGTGAGATTTCACCCAAGGGCTCCCGGATGCTTTGCGGCTTGCTCTGATCTCCCTCCGGGAGGGAAGTCTTCCCCTCGCCCCCCTCCGAGCGTGTCCCCCTGGGGCCGGTTCAGCTCTGCCTCCAAGCAGAAGCCCCCCCAAGGGGAGCAGAGCCCCCCCCAGCCAGCCAGAGCAGAGCAGGAGCCCCTGGACGGTGGCACAGAGCCACCTGGGCAAAGTCTCGCCTGGGCTGCTCTTTGGCGGAAGAGGTTTGGCAGCAGCTTTTCGGAGGAACAAATTTTAGTTGACAGGCAGAAGTCTTCCCGAGCTGCAGCTCTCCTCCCACCACGCGTCACTCACTCAGGTTAATCTCCAACACCTGTATGGACTCCTGTGTCCTTATTAGCATATGCAAATTGCATGCAAACCTGTCCTCTTCTGGCTCCTCGGAGAGCAAAAGAGAGTCAGGCTGCCATCTAGTGGTGAAGCACGCTTTGCAAGCCATCAAAATGCCCCCCACACACGCACACACGGTGGGTACAAGGGGTCTCTTCCCACACCTGATCTCCCATCAAACCTTAATGGGATTTTGCCACGTTGTGCGAGCCCAGTCATTCGGGATGATTGACCCCAGGGGGGCTCCAACAGCAGGGATTTCGAGCAAGAGCCGGGCTCACCTTTTACGTAATACGACGAGGACAGTAGTCGAATCAATTAATTAATTAATCAATCAATAGATTAAATGCCATTTATAGGCTCACTCTTCACTTACGGAATAACTTTCTGTCAAACCTCGTGCAGCTGGGAACGACTTGTGGTCCCCTTCAAAAAGTTTTAAAAGTGGCAGCTTAGCCTGATTCTGATGATGGGTTTTCCGGTTCGTTTTCACATTAATGGGCTCCATGTTGTAATTTTATGTATGTATGTATGTATTTGTTCACCAACTTTCTAGGGCCCCTGATTCCAGAAGGATTCTGGGATTCCCCACAAACCCTGCTTGCTTTTTCAAGGATCACCTGGTGGTTCAGGCTTCTTCTGGGGAGGCTGAACCCCAGGAAGTGGGAGGCTGGATGGTGAGTCTCTGCCAAGAGTGTTTTGCCAGCTCAAGCATGACTTTTTCATGCATTCTAGTATGTCTAGGGCAGTGCTTCTCGACCTTGGCAACTTTCAGAGGGGAATTCTGGGAGTTGAAGTCCACCCCTCTGAAAGTTGCCAAGGTCGAGAAACACTGGTCTAGGGCTTTGGCACAACCCAGGGAGCAGCTTCCGGGCCCTGCCCGCCATCCCTGGTGGTGTGCGTGGCCTCTGAAAGCCTGGGCTGAGGACCCAGAGCCCCTTCAGATGGTGCTACCGAGTTGTGGTTGCTGTTGTGCAGAAGGAAAAACAATGAAAGGCCTGCAGAAGAAGCCCACTGGGTGCCTGGCCTTCCCTGCCCTTTGGCACGTAGGCCCCCATGGGCAGCAAGCATGCCCGAGGCCAGGAAACCCGGGGCAGGCGGGCTGAGGTGGCATTATGCCTCTCGCCTACTCTCGGCTTCCAGCCCACCTGGGATTTGCAGCTCAGCCAAGGCGTTGCCCCGGCCCCACTCCCACTCCAGCCCCTCCTGTCTGGGGAGCAGCTCCAGGAGTTTCCATGGTATCTGTCTGCCAGACTTAAGGCCCCCATTTTGCCCATGAAAACTCTCAAAAATGCCAAGAAGGCCTGCAGCTCTTGTGCCCACAACTTAGCCATCGGTGAGCAAAGGGCGAGACCCCGATGCCTTCATCCACCCTGCGGTCACAGCCGGGACTGCCTCCTTCTGCCTGCCAGACTCCAGGATGGCAGCGGGATCTGCCAGATCCAGGGACTCTGCTGGGCGCCGAGAGCATCACAATGAGTGCTTGTTCACAGGATGTGGGCAGAGAGCCCCGAAAAACAAGGCTTTTTCAGTGGGACTCCCTTCTCCATGGCATCTAGCTGGCACCTTCATCACTTCCTCCTAGGCACCGGGTCCAGGGTGGTTGAATTCACACAATACGCTTACCCACGGTTACGTTAAACGTCGTTTTCTCAACCTCATTTTCTGAGTCGGCACAATGCACCGAAACAAACTGATCACACCCTGGCCTATACTGTGCGTGATGCAAACCCAGCCAGCACCTAGTAGCTGTTGATGCCTCTTTTTGGGTTTATCGCTCCATCTGGATTTTGTTTGATTTGATTTACATGGAACAGCTTCAATTTCTGGTGATTTGGGGTCATGTGGATATTCCTCTGCTTTGTGGTTCCCCGAATCCTGCGCTAATGTCACCTGATTAGCCACCTTGCGTGCCCTTCAGAGAAGAAAGGGATCAGCAAAAGCAAACGTGCAACAACCGCGGTGCCAGATTTGGCCCCGGGTTTGCCAGTTGCCAACCCTTTGTTTGAAAGAGCCTGCTCTGTGCCTCCAGCTGGCATCGCCCTTGGAGGCTGCCCTCCCAGCCACCTGGGCCTGGTGTTGAATGTCGCTCTTGCCACGCGGTCAAAGACTGAGTCACCCTCGCGCTGTCCCCAAGGATGCCAGATGGCTCTCTGTTCCCACGGGGCATTCCCCATTCAGAGTCGAGTGCCGGACAAAGGAGCGCCTCTTGGCGGCGTCCCTGCTGGAAGAGCTCCAGGTCAACCTGAAAGGAGAAAACGCCGGCAGGATGGTGCCCCCAGCAGAGGACGTTCCGGCCAGGGAAGCCGGGGAAGACGAACGCTCCCTTTTCTTGCGGGCGGGACGTGTATACAAGCCGAAATATCCTCCGGATCTAGGAGTTAGGAATCCCTCCCCGGGAAGAAGAAGCGGGCCAGACTCCCCACCACGTCTCTCGCCTGTTCATCTGCCCGGCACCGTCTTTGAAAGCTTGGCCGGATTTCAGCAGGCGGAACTCCTGGTACCAGGGAGGCCGAGCCAGAGACCCTCCGCCCTCCAGAGTGTTTGGCCAGGAGTTCTCCCTCTCGCTGGGGGCGCTCTGGACTGACTTATCGATTGTTTCTTAAATTTCCACACTGAGCAACTCCCAGCAACTTTGGCAACCTCCCAAGGTAAAAACAGAAAAACTGCAGTAAAGCCCCGTTGCGGGATGTAGCGGGACTACAACGCCCGACTTCCCTAGGGTTCCTGACCAACAGCATAGCATGCTGGGAGTTGTGGTTGGGGCAGCTCTGGCACGCCCGCACCTGCTCTAGCTGATAACAAGCTGGTGCCCTTAGGTTGCTTGCGCGCCAAGCTACAGTTGACGCGTTTGGGGCGTGCAAAGAGCAGGCTGTTGGCTTCCTGCCCACGAGTCAGCCGGAAACCTTTTCACGGGACTGGCAGAAAGAGGGAGCAAGAAGAAGAGGGCACCCCCGTTTACAAGTCTGGGAGGCCAAGCGGGGGGATTGTCCCAGACGACAAAGGTGTGGGGCCTGTAAAGAAGGGCTCCCTCGTCCCTGCCCCACGGAAGCCAGACACCGGCTCCTTGCGAACGCAGCCCCCGTCTCCCCCCACGCCGCCGTCCCACCCAGGCCCCTCCGCTTCTGTGTGGTTCCCCCAGACAGTCCTTTGCGGGGGGTGACAGATTTGAACCTCGTGAGGGATGCCTGATTTATTTCCAGGTGAACCAACCATTCCTTTCTGAATTAGGGTCAAACGTCCAGGCAGACTCTGCCTTGCTCCTGGCTCGATCTGCAGAAGAGCAGAGGCAGGAATGTGCAGGGAGTGGCCAGAAGTCAAGATGGGGGCCGCGACAACGCAATGAAAGCTCTGCCTGGCTTTTATGTGCATGGCGCATCAGTGAAAAGAACGCTGACCATCTCTGTGAAAGTGCGGGAGCCGGCCTGGTGGAAGGAGTCCTCGAGCAGCCGCTGAACGTCCACGGCCCAACTGCCCGACCAGCAATAGGGCCAAATCTGACCGAGGACCGCAGAGGCCACGGGAGAGGTAGCCCAGAAGCTTGCGGGAGGCAGTAGGAAGGTGCCGACGTTGCCGCCCCAAGGTCCTCGTGACCCCGTCCGGGTTAGCCGGGGGCTGTGCCGATGCCATCGTGTCAGGCAATAGCTGTACCACGTACCGTGCCAAGCAGACCAGCCTCCAAAAGCCTCAGATGTGGACGTTTCGAGAAGACTATCCCCAGCAAAGGCCCAAGCGAAGCAGATGGAAACTACAATCATGGGCCAGAAGAAAGAGTGTGATGGCGAGCCTGCTCCTCGAGGGGCCATCCTTGGAGCCGATGGGTTTCAATAACCACCGACCTGTCTCCAACCATCCTTTCGGCTGGGGCCACCACCCTTCTGTCAAAGAGGCCGCCATCGCGACATGGACCCAACCGTGATGTGATTTGATTGGCTTTAGCTAGTGTTCTAGGAATGCACCCCCAGTGACGTGGGAGGTGTAGTCTATGATTTAACTAGTGGTTTCAACCCAGCCAATTTGGTTCAGCCAAAAAACTGTGATTAAATAGACCATGACTATGAACCCAGTCACTGTAAGATTTGGGTGGGGGACCCAAAGGAAGAAGGAAAACAACCGATCTCCCACATCACCCCCAAGCCAGAGGAAGCCCACCAGAAACCCTGACCCGAGGCCTGAGGAAAGAGTCGTGCTTTTAGGCTCGCTTGAAGGCGGGTAGGGTGGGGGCCAAACGAATCTTTGGGGAGATGCTGTTCCAGAGGACAGGGGCTGCAATTTATTTTATCTCGAGGTAAACATCATGGTCACGTTAAATTAACCATGGTTCACTAAATAAACCACAATTAGTTCAATTGTCATAACACATTTAGCCATAAATCATGGTTTTCACATATTAATTGCTGGATTCATATGACACATTAAAGCCAAGCCAATTATTTTTTGGCTTAGTACACAGTGTGGATTTGTGGATCCAAACCAATATTTTCATCGACTGCCCAAATTAAAGAAAATTATATTGAAATAACATATGTATGGTACTCTAGTGAAATTGTCATGTAAAGATAGAAGAAATCTATGCTGTGCTGGAATGACTACATTAAGAAAGGCACATATTGTCATCTGTGGAAGGTATGCCCAAGAATCAGAAACTTCTGGGATTTAATATTTACAGAAATGGGTTAAAATAATTAGGAAATCAAAATAGAGTTAGCTTTGTTCAGAAAATACATTGATGGTGACAAGAAAATGAAATCTATACTACTGTTGAGAGCAGCAAGAAAGGCAGTTGCAAAACACTGGAAGTGGGGAATTTTATCCTTAGATGAGTGGGATAATCAGCTTTGATATGCTGTATATCTATAGCAAAAAATATATATATTTGTTTTTCTTACACCTTCAAACAAGATTATCCAAATCTCGGAGATGTTTCTGAATGTTGCTACCTTTCACCAGTCCAAAAATTATGGTAAGAAGTGTCTGCTTTTTATACTTAGACATGGAAAGTTATGTGCCATTTTAAAAAAGTTCTAGAATGGATTAAAAAGAGTTAAGATCTTACTGTTAAAAATTGTGAAGTTACAATGTATGGACCTTGTTATGCTGCAAAACCATTGTACGTTGCTTTGGTTTTTAGATCATTACTTTTTTAAAGGTAAGAAAAATGCATGGTGCAGAATTGATGCCCAAGCATGTGCCACGGGCCAAGAGAGGCTTGGCATGGCTTGAATCCTGCCTCTGCCTTCCAGCCTCACCAATCTGGGGTGGTTGTTTTAAGGCCCAACCGAAAGGGGCAAAGACTTTCAGCTCTTGGAAACTGGTAGGACGGAGTTAAGAAAGAAACCCACTGAAGTGAAGGAAATCTCCGTAGCTCTGGAACCGGTGCAGAATTTCCAAAGCCTCTCGCAGAGCAAGGGCTGAAACGGCTTTTGTCAAGATCGGGTTCCCACGAAGCCACGGTCTGTTATCCTGGGTTTCTTCAGCATATCACAGTTTCGAGGCTACCCAGCCCCAAAGCTGGCGGGCACGTATGATCCTTGGGCCCCCATTCAGCCAGGGACCCTGCCTTGACGCTGATTTATTTTGGTTCTTCAGATTATTTTCAATAAAAATGAAAGGAAAGAAACAGCGGAAGGAAAAGGGTGCCAGCCTCTGCCCCCATCCAGCCAATTTCTCTGGGCCTCCAGAGGATGCTCAGGGGCAGAAAGAAGCGGGGGGGGGGGGGCTGCTGCCTAGAGACAGGCAGAACTCAGCACAGGGGGCTAGAAGGGGTGCCTTTTTGTGCCCATGACGTGGTCTCTGTGCCCCCGAATAGCCGCGCGAGGCGCAGCCCGGCCTGACCCGGTTTCCGAAGCAGCTCGCCCAGAACCAGGAGCGGGCAGGCCAGGCCAGGCCCCTCTTCTCCGGGGGGGTCCTCCTTCTGCCCCTCCCTCGCTCAGGTTTCTGGCTCTCTGGGAGAATCTCCTCCCTCTTCGGAGACAGCCAGAATTAGCCGCAGGACGGCCCAGGGGTGGGAAGGGGACCCCTCCTCCTTCCCCTCCCCGTCGCCCCCCCCTCGACTCTTTGTGTTCCTTCTCCCCTGGCAGGCCAGAGACTCCCTTGTGCTCGCAGAGAGGCAGGCCGGCGACCCTCCCGGGAGCATTAGGGAGAGACTCCCCACCTGGCCTCTAATTGCAAGCCCCTCTCAAGGGTCAAATGGTGGGGCCTTTCTTCTGGGCGAGCGTGTGCCCAGGGTCTTTGTTCCACCCCCTCCCACCAGGCACCTGTCTTTAGCACATTGGCCCTCCGAGCAGCTGTGCCCGAAATGCCACGCAGATCGGATTTATCCTGAAGTGCCAAAGGCGTCCTCGAGGCTTAATCGCTCCTCCACCCACAGCGTTTCCCTCCCACCCCACCGAGGCTTCCCCACCAGCTCTGCATGACCCGCCTGCGTGGGGCAGCTTCCGCCCAGATTCGCCCACCCCCTTCCAGTGAGAGGTGCCCAGACCCTCCAAGGGAACAAGAAGGTTGGAGAAAGACAAAGACCCCACCCCACAACCACCCCCCTCCCGTTAGCCCCTGGTCCTTGAGGCCGGAAAATAAGCTCCTCTGGGCCAGGACTGTGGCTCCAGATGGGGCCACAACTGGATTTCGACATCTCTTGAGAGATCATCTTGGTTTGCCCAAGCAAACAGCCATGCCCAGCTTTGACGAGGCCACACCAGGGCCTGGTGTGGGTGGGAAAGGGCCACCGTCTCAGGAGAGCGGGGCAGGCCTCCGTTTCACACCCACCACCTCAAAGTCAGCCCCCCCCAGCGGGCAGGCAACCTTCCTCCGGACAGCCTGGTTCTCGCTGGCCCGTTAGCCGGCCCACGTTGGCTGGATCAGCCCCAGCCAAGACCTTCCTACCTTACTGGCTCCTGTTTCGATTCACGTTGTTTTAATTGTTGCACACCGCCCAGAGTCGCTTCGTGTGAGATGGGCGGCTATATAAATATGATATATAAACAAATAAATAAACATTAACCAGGTTCTCCGATTCATAACAGTAGACTAAATCAAACAGCTAGTGAATCTAGTCCTAAGGCTTATAGGGATGGTTTTAGTTAGCTCGTGATGCTTTTTTTTTTTTAATCATTTATGAAATTTATACACTGCCTCAATCCAAATTTATGAAATTTATACCCTGCCTCAATCCAATTGGACTCTAGGCAGCTTATAGCATAATGCGTACTACGTGTGGCTTCTTCGTTTCAGTTAAGCAAAGCGTGGATTAGTGTGCAGTTCAGACATAATGCTAAACTATTATTTGCTGTATTAAAAGCAAGTTCTCATAACACCTCCTGAGATTAATTTGTCCAGGAAAAGGAGGGACTTTGAGCCTCCTTTGTCTATTTCCCTTGCTCAGCGACTGCATTCACACAACGTGCTAAGACAAATGGCGGTTTACTTGTAGGCGGCTCAGTTGGCTGGATGAACCCAGCCAACAGAGTCTGCAAATCCTGGTTTTCAGGTTATGTGTTGTGTCAGCCCAGCCAACTGTGGTTTACTCACTTGGTTAAGCAAAACAAGGGTCAGCGGATTGTGTGAACCCTACCGCTAACTACGTACCTTTCAGAAACTGGGGAAGACAATCTCTCTTGAGAAAACTTTCTGGGCATAATTCTCCTTGTGGTTTCAGTCTATTAGGCTTCTTAAAAAAACATTAAGCCTTGTTTATGCTGCTGGTGGTCTTTTCTGCTGTTGTTTTGTGTTTTATATCTCTAAGTTTCAGACTTCTTTTTATTAGCTGGGACACAGGTCAGATACACACCAATACATAGACAAATATCTGAAGTGGCACCAGCCTTGGTGAATGACAAAACCAACCAGGATCATAACTGGAAGCTGATTTGCAGATCCCAGTTTGGCCTGTCCTTATATTTTAATGTTTCCTTTCCTGTTCGGGACATGTGGGAGAGCAGATTTTCAAAACCCACGCAGTTCAGCTCAGCAGCTGCAGCGGTTGCGGACAAGGCCGTGAAGGGATCGAGGTTGGGGGGCTTCAGCCTGCCGGGGGGCTCGCCTGCCCCTCTCCGCAGCTCCCCAAAGCAGCTGGGTCCAAAGGTAGGCTCAGAAATGCATCTGCTTTAAGGAGTCGCAGACGGAGGCTGCGTGAACATCTTTGTGGGCTCCACAGCACTTTCTGCTCTCGAACGCAAACGGCCGCACCGCCCTAGCGTTTAGCACGTGCTCAAGAGGCGCCACCCACATTCAGATGTTTCAGAAGAAGGAAGGGTCGCCCAAAGGCCCTCCACCAGAATCACAGAATTTAAGGGCTGGGGATCAGGTAGGCCAACTCCCACCCAGTAGACAGTTTTCCTGTGGTTTCTATTTGCAAACAGGCACAGGTTCAAAACATTGCTTCTTGGTCCTGATGCATTCAGCATCCTGCCACCAGCCCTTTGGGTGGGATAGAAATCTGGATGCTTTTGGTCCTCCCTCCCTCCCTTCCTCCCTCCCTCCCTCCCTCCCTCCCTCCTCTCTTGCCAATTTCGCATTCTTATTAGAAAATCCCATCTGGTCAATTTCACAATTTCATAGTCAGTTTCACAATGCCGATTAGCCCAGAATCAAGAACATATTTTCCTGTTTCTGGTGGTTTTACATACAGAGTGTCAGCAGTTATCCTATAAATATGTATGGAGCCTGTCTCACTGCAGAAAGCTGGTGTTTTCCGTTTGTTTTCTCTCCCCTGTTCCACCCTTGGCACCGTGCAACTCTCTGGGGGCGCCCTGGTGTGGGTCTCTTAATGAGCTGTCTCTGCTCCAGACTCCCCGGAGGGCAGGGTCTGTCTGTGAGTATGCAAAGGCTCCTGAGATCCTCAGGTGATGGCAGGAAGGAATCGGCTAATTTACTCTTAATGCACAAAGCCCCCAAAAAACCATGATCATCAGAATGGCAGTCCCAGCGCCCAGGAGGGTGAGTCCGATGAGTGCGCAGGAGCCCTCCTCTTCCTGTGCCCCCAGCCTCCAGCACCTCTCCTCTCCCCTGAGGCTCCCCCTCCTCCCCTGGACCAGGGCCAGATCCTCGGCATCCCTGAGTGGCGAGAGGGAGTGGGTCCTCCCAGGCTCCAGGAGGCCCCACAAACAAGACCGAGCTCCGGCGTCCTCTGCAACTGCAGCTGGACTCCCCATAGAAATATGGGCTCCCTGTGCCCGGTCCTTCTGGCTCCCTCACAAGCAGGCTGATGCCCACTCTGATGCCGTTCTTCTCCTTGCCCTCCGCAACCATCGCCATCGCCAACCTTGGCTTTTGCTCTCACGCTGTTCCTCTTGGAAGTGTTTTTGCTCTGAAAAGCCACATCCGCACAGGGCCCGGCAATGTGGCTCCCTGTAATCAAGGACAGAAATGCCACACCTCACTCACCCAAGGACTGTGCATGGCTATGGAAGGAACCCATGTTAGAGGTGACGAGGACCACACACCCCAGCTGGACCTGCCCTCCTGCAGCAGACACTTTGGGGATGCAAGCGGCCCAGGCAGGGTGCCCTACTTTAGGAGTCTCCCCGATGGCGCAGAAGGCATTCCTGGGCATACACTTTACCTGGGGGCAGTTTCTTTCTGAAGCACAGGAGTGGGCAGCTGGCCCACCCGCTGACACCGAGTGCTTCAAGTGAAACTGTGGATGATAAATCCACGTTCCTGAGCAAACATCCTCAAGTTCAAGTGCTCAGTCACGTGGAGAAGCAGCATGTTGAGAGAACATGGGGGGGTCGGTTCTTGAGAAACGTCTGCCAGGACAGGCAGTTTTAATAGGTAAGTTACAAGCTGGTTGCAAGGGCAGGCACGGCATTGTGGGATTGTGGGAGCGGAAGTCCACACATCTTAAAGTTGCTGAGGTTGAGAAACATGTCTTAGTCATAAGGAACCTCCATAGTGGAGGGACAGAGATCCCACTAAGAGAAAAAACAAAATAAAACAGCCACATGGTCTTTAAAAGATACTCTCAGCAGCCTTGTTTGCACATAATTCTTGCTGCTGTTATTTTGCTTTTACAGTCTTGCCAGCCATAAAGTGGCTACCGGGGTGTAACAGAACTTCTCCCCAAACCTTTGCTCTCCGGTGCTCTGGATTATACTTCGTGTGCTGTCCAGTAAGCGTGGAGATTTTAGTCCAGCACACGTAGACACCACAGAGGGGGAAGCCAGGTAAGTTGTTAGCTCTCCAGAGCACGGGCGGGGGCGGGTGCCGAGAAGGAACTCGAGACAAGGCAGGTGGGAGCCCAGAGCCCGAGAGCGCAAGCCGGACTCAGGCCCCAATCTGTCTCACCTTGGATAGGAGCCCACTTCTGGTGAGTCCCTGGGGTGGAGCTCTGGCCCTGGAGATTTGAGGAAAGGGTCCATAACTGCATTTCCACCGACCTCAAGTTTTAATTCTCCCCTTCATCCTGCTGTTGGAGTCACTGGGACGGATGGAGCGCATCCCCTCTTTCTGGAGAAGACGTGGACAATCGCCATTCCCAACACCTGATGGGCCACGGCACCTCCACCATGGCTCCCTGGGAAGGCAGCTGCAGGACCCCAGGACACCCCCCTCAAGGCCAGTGAGTCCTCACTCACCTGCCCTGCCTGGGCCCCCTGGCGACACCCTATTCCCCACCTCCGTCCAGCGGGCCCATCTTCTGATGGCAGCAAACACTGTTGTGCTCCGTTGGCACTAGAGCTGCTCTTTTCAAGCCCCCACACACCCTGCCAGCTGCAGGTCAGCATTCCTCCATCATCTGCTCCAAGCTCCCGGGCACGGCATTCTGGGAAAGTTGAGAAGCAGGCCCTCTTCCTCTGGCACTCCAGCAGAGCAGACAGAGCAGGGCAGCAGGACCAGGCGGGCAGGCATTGGGGCACCCTCAGCAGGTCTGCCTCAAGCCCGGCTTAAAATGCCCCCCTTTGTGCACCCTAACCCAGGGCTTTATGACCAGCGCCTGCAGTCACACACCCACAGCCATCCTGCAGGCAAGAGGTGGGTGAGAACCTCCTTGCTGGGGGAGGGAGGAGGAGCAGGCAGCACCCTCCTCTGGGTGTGGGGGAAGTGGGTCGTATTTGGTGCCAGGCAAGGCGCACCCCAAAGACCCCCTTCTCCTCCCCCCCAGGGCAGCAAGCCAAGGGGCAAGGCTGGCTCTCTGGCACAGGGCTAGCCTGACTCTCCTGCTGCCCACAGGCGGAGGGCTCTGAAACTCAGGGGCCCCGGACCAGATGGGAAGCGCCCACGGTAGCCTCGGGCGGCCAGCAGGAAGAGGGCAACCCTTGTCCCTAAGCTTACCTTGGAACAGTTTGCAGCAGACTGCCCCCTTGCGCCAACGTGTGCCAGCAAGAGCAGAAACCGTCTTTGAACCGGAGGAAGGAAAGCAAGGTGGGATGGAGGACAACAACCTTGTCCTCCAGACCCGTCTGCTGAAGCATCGCTGGTCCGAGGTTGGGCTCCCGTGCAGAGGAGGCGGGAAGGGGCAGCTTCCTTCATCCTGACTGTTACCCACATCTCTGCCGCTCAGGGTTGGGCCGCGGAGTCCTTGGCGCTCTCTGAGCCGGGTGGCTTGCGGGCAGACGTTTCGCTACCCGACTAGGTCACATCTTCAGTGTGCGTGTGGGGGGTTGCGTCCTGTCTGCGGGCATAGCGCGCCCGGCCCGGTGGGTGGGGGCGTGGTTTCCTCCTGGGCAGTTCCTTGGTTAGGTCATTGTTTTCTGCTTGGCTTAATCCCTGCTTATCCGAGTGTGGGTCGCTGGAGGGGATGCGTCCTGGTCTTTGTGTTTCCTTCTTAGCTTTTCTTATGGACTCCCTCTTCTGATTTATTGCCTCTTTTGCACTATTACCATTTTCTTTGTTTTCGCTTGGAATGTTATGGCACCCCAGCGTTACCTGCTTGTAAACTCCCGGGAGTCTGCCTGTTCCAGAAGTAGAGAGGAGGGAGGGCAGCTTCGCTACACACTTCGCCCGAGACCCCTTTCTCGGCAAGCAGGGGGGTCTGCAGGGAGTGGGCCGAAAGGTCAAGATGGCAGCCTCAGCCAGGCCACTGAAGCCCACTCCCCTTTAACATGCCCCTTTTTGAAGACAGGCACAATGGTTGGTTGCCCTTCCTGCTCCAGGCCCCGTGGCTTCTCAGAGAAAGAGCTGTGTGGAAGCTGTTCAGCGAGCCACGAAATGCCGCCATCCCAAGGCTGGATGCGACCAGCCGCTGCAGTGAGTTGCTCGCCATTCAGGGCGAGCAGGAAGAGGAAGGGGAGAGCCGGAGGGCCCAGCGCCCAGCCGTCTGGAACTTCAGCTGCCCTCTGGCCTCTTCCCGTTTCTCGAAGGTGGCTTCTCCAAGGCCACTGAGAATAAGTGTGTGGTGGCCACAAAAGCAGACATTTCCCGAATTCAGGTCAAAACCTAACCCGTTCTGCCAAAATGTCTGAGGCCGGAGGAGGAAAAGAGCGTGTTCAGATCTGCAGGGCAACTGGTAAGGGTTAAAACAGGTAAAGATGTTTCTGAAAACCCAGCTGGAAGCAGGGACAACGTGTTCACAGCAATGCCTGTTGCTCACAAGTGTGCATGTGGAGAAGAACAGCGGCCAGCGACGGCTCCGCTTCCCCACCTTCCCCAAGCCCACCTGAAGTCAGGCGTGACATGTTTACCAGCACCTTTTAAGTCTTTGACATCTACTCTCTTTCCCCTCATCATGCTACAACTGACTACAATTGTCAAATTAACAGCCAGTGTCTCAATTAACAATGGTCTCAGATTAGACATTCATTGGTTCAGGAACATGCAACTGTTGCGTTTTACGTCACGATGTAGATTGTCATGTGTTTGAATGATCTTGTTAACAACCAACCGCGTAAAAACGCGTAGCTAACTTCAGGAATACTTGTGAGAATGCGAGAGAAAGGCTTTCGGGAGACATCGTAAGTCGCTACCAACACCCAGAAGTTCCTCATTAGTTCCAGCAAAGCTGCCATGGCAGACTCCTCCGTTCATCTGTCCATCTTTAAGGTGCCATAGACACGGCTTGCTTTCTCGTGGCTGGTGCCAAGGCTGTGGGGCAGGGGGAACACTGTTCCCCCTGCCCAAAGTTCTTGGCAAAGGGGTGCCAGAGGGAGAAAGGGAGAAGGAGCAGGCGTTACGGAGGAGGGAGGGCCGAGGGAATCCTTGGGTGGACCCGCCGGGCGCCAGCAAGTGGGAGTCCCCGGGCTGTGCTGGCTCTCGTGGCTGCAGCCGCCGCCCTCCCTTCCCGTCCCCCGCCCCTGCAGAGGAAGAAGCCGGCCGGCAGTACCCTGAGCGTCTCCCCGGGGGTCTTCCTCCTTCCCTCTCCCCCTCCCTCCTTGTCCCCTTGCCCCTCTCCTCCCTCCCCTCCATGATCTCATGCAATCACAGTCGTGGGAGAGACATCTGTTTTGATTCAAAGGGGGGCTGGAGCTTTCCAGCTCGGCAACAAAAGCCTTTCCACCCCTCGGTCTCCCCCTCATTTCAATGAGAAAAAAAGGCATTCCTCTCCACTCCCCCCGCCCGATTTGGGAAGAGGGCTCAGCCCAGCACTGCTCCTCTTTCTCCCACCCGCCCCCCGCCCAGCCTTCCTTGCTGATGATAACAGGGCAAGGGGAGGGGGCTGGGTTACATCAGCCCTGGGCTGGGGTCCTTTTCATCTTGGCTTTGTTCAGCATCAGCCAGGGGGCCTTTACTGCACTGCTTCCCGCCCTCAGCAGCACCTGTGGGCCCACTCCCACCGAGAGCCGGGTCTGGGTGCTCACCCTCTTCACTTTGGCACGTCCCTGCACCCGTTGAGAGCTGGGCTACTTGGAACGGCAGGCAGAACTGGCCAGACTTGGGTTCAGGGAAGGGTCTCTGCTAGAAATGCCACCAGGCAAGCATGGCACTCGCTTGCTCGTGGGGCCACTGCCTGTCCCCCACTTCTTCCTTGTTGGTATGAAAGGATGGAAGGTACGAGAATTAAAAAGGCTCCCTTCGTTTACAATACATGTGCAAAGCCATGCAGATGTGATGCCCATCAATCACCAGCACACAGTCTTGGAAGACTGTCTCAAAGTGGAGGTGATGGTGTGAGGCTGGAGTTGACCTCATCGGATTTCCTTAGGCCTTAGCAAGCCACACTTCTGCCCACAGCATCTGTTTCTTTTTGAAGACTAGGTCAAGCTTCTATTTGGGACCATGATTAAGTCTGGGATATGCTAGAGAACACTTTCCCAGCCGGACTGGCGTGGGACTTCAGGTCCGTCATACCTTGAAGGCACCAGTTGCAGAAGGACGGCTTAGAGCTAAGCCACCTCTGGTCCCGACTGACGAGGCCCCAGGCAGGTGATGCTAACAAGGGCTCCAACCTGGGACTTGCAGCAGGCCCTGTGCAGGAGTATTGGGCCTCCCAGACCTCAGTGGGAGCCAGGTGGGGTGGGATGTAATCACACCAGGCTCCTTGGATCCTTAAGAAAACCCTGAACCTGGATCTGAGAGAGCGGCGCCAAGTTCAGTCTAGAACCCAAAGGCGCCAGTGACCCCTTTGCTGATTCACACATTTTATTAAAAGGCTGATGGGCCGCAGTGCCTTCGCCTTCTTGGCTACCACTGCGTAGCAGCGTCTTCGCAAACTCAGACTAGGCAACACTGCATCCAGCACAGCTGGTTGCAGCTGGAACAGGGACTTTGCGGCACCTTAACCTCTTAGCAGTTTTATGAGAGCCTCACGTTTGGTGGACTGCTGCCCAGTGGATCGCTCGTGGTACCCTGAATTATGAGGAAATATGCATCTGGTGGTAGGAATGATGGGTGGCAAGGAGTGGCAAGGCAGAATGTAGAGGTCTAGACAGTGCTAATTACTTTATGAATGCTGACCATTCACGAAACAGCTATTGGGCTATAACAGTCTCTGATGTTTCCGCTCTCTCTGTGGCGATAGGCCTATCAGTCCTAAGAAGAATTTAACCGACATTGTTAGTAAGTGATGGCCCCTCTCTCTCTCTCTCTCTCTCTCTCTCTCTCTCACACACACACACACACACACACACACACACACACACACAAATGCACACTGGGAGACGAGGGTGTAGAAACTCCTGATGTTGTGTGGGATGCTCTCAGATCCTTAATAGTGTTGCTGGTGTAGACCCAGGATGCAATTAGCCTCTCTGTCTCTGTGGGTCCTGAATGGCTTCAGTTTTGACTCAGAATAATAAATGGTCACAACTTGGAACATCAGAAAGGGCAACAGCTCAAACCTGATTGAGCAGGGACTGTCCTTAGGTGGCTGCTGAACAGAAGCAAAGGCAGATTTCAGGGTGAAGTACCTGACCTATCATCAGAAATAACTGCGATTTTTTTTCAGCTTTATTTATTTTAAAAACTGACTTCTGATTGAATGACTTTCATACTCAAAAGTGCTTCCTGCATTCATTTTGGACCATTTAAAGGGGATTAACAAATATGCAAGTTTGTACATCCCCCCACATTGTTTGCAAATGGCCGGTCAGTATGTTAAATCGCACTGCCTAAGCCAGTTGGGGTTTGGGTTCAGACTGGCTTTATGAATCCACCAGTAGGCAAAATGGAGTCATCTAGCTTGGCGCCAGGACTCTCAGCTTGGAAGCCCCTGCAGATCCCTCAGGTGCGCACACACAAACACACAGGTGCCAACGAGCAGGCCTACTGGTGCCAGCACACTCTTCCATCTGAGCTGTGGACCCCTGAGCTGTGAGTGGAGGGGAGCGGGGAGCCCCAAGGAGGCCAGGGAAACAGCTGGGGCCCACGTCCAGGTGCAACTTCACTTCGGGGCCATCTGGCAGCTTTTCAGCTTCAGCCCTGCCCGAGACCGGGGCACCCAGGCGAATCCGGCCGGAGGAGCCGCTCCCATCCACCAGGTTCCGAGGGACCGTGTGCTGGGCGAGTCTGAGGCCAGAGCCAGCCTCTGCTGAAGGCTTGCCCGGGCTTTCTCCACGACTCGTGTGAACCTCGATCGAAGCAGGGCAATCGCGCTCCCGGGATGCGGATGGAGGGCTGCGCGCGGCCCTCGGGGGCTGCAACTGCTCCCGCGCTCCTAGGACGGAGGGGCGCTGGCGGGCTCGGCTGGGCTCGGCCCGCAAGGTCCCCCCGCCCCGCCCCGGGCAACATTTTCCACGGGGCTCTCCAAGGGCAGGGGGCTCCTGCTGGGCAGGAGGACCCTCGGGTGGCCAGAGGATGCTCGCCGACCCCGCCTGTCCTCCCGCGGACGGGCTCCGGCTCCGAGGCCGGCGGCGGGGAGGAGGGCAGGGCCGCCGCGCACGCATGCCCCCTCTCTTTCTTCTGCAGGTCTCTGCCCACCAGCCCCGCGGAGCCGCCTGCCCTCCTCGCGCCCGGAGAGCGAAAAGGGGGTGTGTGAGCCGCCCTGGAAACTACATCCCCCATCAGCCTCCGGGCCTCTTCCTGAGTGTCAGCTTCAGGCTGCAGCCAGGGAATTTAAAACAAAAGAAGCTCGCTGGCCCCCCCGCCCGCCTGCTCCTGCCGCGGCCGAGCCCTCCGTCGGGCCGGGGCTCCCACTGGCCGGACCTGCGGGCTTGCTGGGCGGCTGGCCGACGCGGGCGGACGCGGGCGCTCCTCGGTTCTGCTGGGTCTCCCCCGCCCCTCCGCGCTTCTGCCTGCGCGCTCTCGCTCGCCTCTCTCCCGGTCTCCGTCTCCACACCCCCTTCGCTGCCAGGCGGGGTCTGGGAGAGCAGCGAGAGCAGAAGGAAGGAAAGGAAGAAAGAAAGAAAGAAAGAAGGGAGGGAGGAAGGAAGGAAGGAAGGAAAGAAGAAAGGAAGAAAGAAAGAAAGAAAGGGAAGGAGAGAAGGAAGGAAGGAAGGAGGGAAGGAAGGAAAGCGGGCGGACGCGCGGGAGAGCTTTGTGCTCCTGGATCCACGTTGGGCAGGAAGATCAGGTTTCAGCGAAGGCACCGGGAGAGGAGGCGAGCTCGAGCCGCCAGAGGCGAAAGGAGCGGGGAGCTGGGGCTCGGCCAGCAGGGGAAGAAGGGAGGTGGGCGGGGGTCTCTCCCTCTTCCCTCCCGGCCCCCTCGCTCCCCCTCTTTGTGCCTCCCCCTCCTTCCTCGCAGGCTCTTTGTTCCCCTCCTTCTCCTCCTCCTCCTCCCCCACCGCCCAGCCCCCTCCCCTCCCACCCCACCAGCAGCAGTAGCAGCAGCAGCAGCAGCCGCCTCAGCGAAGGCTGGAGCAGCCCCATCCTCGCCATCCCGCCGCCGCGCCCCCCCCACCCCCCTCTCTCCCCAGCCTTTGTTAGCCATGCCTAGCCTGGTAGTGTCAGGGATAATGGAAAGGAACGGGGGCTTCGGGGACCTGGGCTGTTTCCCGGGGAGCAGCAAGGACAGGGCGCTGCTGGAGGACGACCGGGCGCTGCAGCTGGCCCTCGACCAGCTCTGCCTGCTGGGCTTGGGGGAGCCTTCGGCCGCCGCCGCCGCCGCGCCCTCCGCCGCCGCCGCCGCCGCCGCCTCGGCCTTGGGGGGCGGCGGGGCGGCGGACGACAGCAGCGGTAGCCAGCCGGCGCAGCCCCCGCCGCCGCCGCAACCCCAGCAGCCCGCGCCGCTGCCGCCGCCGCCACCGCCGCCGCCGCCGCCGCCCGCTTCAGCCCAGCAGCCGCAGCAGCCCCCGCCGCCGCCGGCCCCCAAAGGCTCCTCGGGGGCGGCCATCCCGCCGCCGCCGCCGCCGCCGCCGCCGCCGCCCGGCGCCCCCGAGGCCGGGAAGCTCTGCGTGCTGTACAAGGAAGCCGAGCTGCGGCTGAAGAGCAGCTCCAACACCACCGAGTGCGTCCCGGTGCCCAGCTCCGAGCACGTGGCCGAGATCGTGGGCAGGCAAGGTGAGCGCCGGCGGGGCGCGCGGGGGCCGGGCGAGGGCCGGGGCCGGGGCCGGGGCCGGGGCCGGGGCGAGGGCGAGGGCGAGGGCGAGGGGGGTCTGCGTCCGCGCTGCCCATTGTCTCCGCCGCCGCCGCCGCCGCTGCCCGGCTCCGCGCTCGCTGGCCGGGCGGGCGGGCAGGCGGCGCGACTCTCCTGCGCTGGGCTCCGGGTCTGCCAAGTGCCACTCCCCCTCGCCGCTTCCCCTGCCGCGGTCGCGCCTTCCCCTGCCTGCCTGCCTGCCTGCCGCCTTCCAGCCCGGTCCCGCCGCCGCCCCTTTGTCCCGCGTCGCCCGCTCCCCCCTCGGCGGCCGTTGGGTGCGCTCCCGCCTTCCTTCCTTTGTGCCGCGTCCGTCCGGCGGCGGCTGCACTTGTCTTCCGGGCGCTCCCGCGCCGCTGCCCTTGCTTCGCCCGCGCCGCCGCCCTCCCTTCCTCCCTTTCTCCCTCCCTCCCCGCCCGGGTCTCCCGTTCCCCGTCTCCGCGCCGCGCGCGCCACGGGCGCCCGGCCGGCCCTCTCGCCCCTCGGAAGCCCGGCCTGCAGCTCGGCCGCCCCTTCCCGGCCCTCGTCGCGCTGCCCGGCGGAGGCGCATTCGCGGCTGGTCCTGCGGGCGGGCGGGCGGGCGGGGACGGGCCCCGGCTGCCCCCTCCCCGAGGGAGCCGGCCCCCGGCGGCCCGCTCCCCCCGCGGGAGCTACCTGCGCTTTGTGCCCCATTTCTCGGGCCCCGCTCATTGCCCCCCTCCGCTGAAGGTGACTGATGGCCACTGCAGGGGGTGGGCGCGGGAGGTGGGGCCCTTCCCGGCCGGGAATCGCTCCTAGCGCGGAGCCGAGACGCCCCTTCTCAGCAAGGGCCGCGATGCCAGCTCCTTCCCGGTCAGGCGGGGACGGTCGGAGCAAAGGAAAGGTGCCGGGGAGCCCGCTCTTCGCCGGGGAGCGCCCAGCCCGTTGCATCGGGGGAAAGTTGCTTTCTCTTTGTCTCCCTCGGAGGGCACGGATGGATGCGGGGACGCGTCTCTGGCGTTTTATTCGCCTCTGTGGCAGGGACATGATGCGAACGGAGAGAGGAGGGGGGCGGGGGGGATGTTCCGAGGAAAGAGGTGCCCGGTGTGAAGCGCTCGGTCAGGGCTTGGGTAGAAACACGCCTGTTACTTTAATTGTGTCCAGTCCCCTCCGGACCCCCTTTGTTGCTGTCAACCTTACACTCTTAGCCGTGAGAATCGGTTGCGCTTTTCCACGGGCTGGTGCTACGGAGATTGTGGAAGAGGCTGAGAAAATCCCCTCTTTTGTTGGGTGCCTTTCTGGAAGCAAAAGGGGGTGTGGTTCTCCTCCGGACTCTCGCGGCGGCGGATGAGGTGGGGGGGGAGGCGAGTGCCTGGAACCGGCAGAGGATTCAAGAACAGATTAACGAGAGTAGAACTTCCTCTAGAACCATGTGATGGGGGGGTCCACGGAGCGGTTGGGGTCTTCGCGTTCCTGCGCCGGCCCTTTTTACCCAGGCGGCAGCCTCTTTTCCAGCGAAGGCTTTGTCCTTGCAGAATGGCAGACCGCAGCTGTCTAAGGGCTGCAAAAATTACACCCACCCCTATTTGTGTTTTCAACCCCCCTTATTGCCCAGTGTGGAGCAACCTGAGAAGGAGGGTGGGGTGGAGTTTGTGTGCCCCACCCTCAATAAAAGAATGCCAGCAACTGCTAAAGTTACCTTGCTTAAAGGGGAGGCCATTGTTGTTGTAAATAAGAATGCTTTTTCCCATACAAGCACACAAACAGCTTTGGAAATAGGTTGCAGCTCCATATTAATATGCGCCAGGAAGACAAGGGGGGATCTGCTGGGGCTGTGGGAAGAAGTAGGAAACTGGGATTCCGAATGGGAATAATGCTGTTGTGCAAACAGAACTTGAGTGAAGTTGGAATGGTCTGACTTTTCAATCCAGAGGCACCATATTAGAACAATGGAACTAGCAGCAATTTTTCTCCTACAAAGGAGTAAAAGGCTACAGAGGTTTGAGGCCCACCAGCTGTGCTCCTGCAGCAGAGATGACCCTCAGGAACAACACCTTTCTGAGGCATTAGTGCATCACAACTGATCTGGGTGTAAATCCTCCAGAAACGGGGGGATTAGAGATGTTTTCCTCTGCTCTAAATTACTTCAGAGTTCATTCACATGCCCTGAAAAAGAAAAAAGAAAAAGGTACACAGAAGAGCCCATGACGGGGTGTGTTTGTGTGTGTGTGTGTGCGTGCGCGCGCTTCCTCCTCTTTCCCTTGTTTTCCACTGTCCACACTGCTCCACCAACAGAAATCCTCTTTTGCCCAGGCGCACCACACTGGTGCAGGCGAAGAACTCATAAGGTGCATTGCAGCGAAAGACAAACCTGCTCTTTGTTTAATTAGGCTGGGTTCTTGCAAGGGGATAAAAAGTGTTCTTGTTGGTATTATTTTGAAAAGGAAGTCGCATTTTAGGCCATCTCAAAAATGGAATGTGTGCATAACTACAAAAGATGCTTCTTTTGCATATGCTGAGTTACCTGCTGACCCTCACTCATTAGGCAAAGGGGTCGTTATCAACATGGTAGACAGCAGTGCGCTTGGAAAGGGCTGGCAGAGAAGAATGGCTGCTGGGGGGGGGCAGTCAATTTCCTCCCACTGTTCACAACTCATATAAATATGTAGCAGTGACATTCTTGGTACAACTGCACCAGCACTGCTAAGTCTTTCTGTTTGCTTATTCAATTTTCCATGGAATAAGGCTGTTATTTTGCATTACCCCAAAGCCAGGAATTCAGGAGAGAAACCCTGACAAGGCCCAGCATCTCTTAGGAGCGCACGTAGTTCCCGGAAGGCTTGTTCTGAAAAGGACTCCTGCTGCCTGAATGCAACAAAGAGAGGGTTCTCTGCCCCATTGTTCCCCAAGGGGCCTGCTGATGGGGGTTTTGGGAAAATCCAGCCAATCCGTTCTCTCCGACAGCATGATTTCAGTCTGGGCCCCATTTAATTTACCTTTCTTGAGTTTGGGGGAACTGCAGAAAATGGTCCTGCTTCATGGCAGCTGCAAAAAAAAAAGGGATGTGCTAAGAATCTCACCCTTGCAGATTTATTATGGTCTAAGCCAGTGAGAGGAAATTGGTCTCTCTTGGAGAACTGGCCTTCAGTTCTGCCCGCCCTTTCTCAATACGCGGCTGCAAATGCACCTCCTTCCTTTGCCTTTCTGGTGTGGTTCATGAGGGTCACCCCAGGGAACCGAGCCCCGTTTCCATGTTGACTTTCTCCAGATGTTCAAGGGGTCCACACACACATAGAGGGAGCAAGGGATGGGGGCGTGACTTGACTTGAGCGAGAGGATAGGTGACATTAAGAAAACCTGGGAAGACATCAAAACACAAGCATTCAGCTTGCCCAGGAATAAGCAGAGGCTTTTATGGAACCAATTCCAGTTCACATCTAGTTGCCTCCTTCTCTTATGTAAGTCATTTTCTTCATCAGGCAAGGAAAGGACTGTGAAAAGGGACGCTGTTAGAGAGGTCAGCTGCATGCACTGAAAGGGGCATATTAAAGACCCAGTTTCTCTCCTTGAATGGTTGTGAACAGGCATTATCACCCATGCTTGGCACCCTGGGTTAGAGGAACAAAGGAAAGGGCCCTACACCACAACGGGTAAAAATGGAGTTCAGCTTCAAAAAAGTGTGCAATGCTTAATGTGAAATAGTTGTAATTTTCTCATGCACCCTGGATTTATATGGAGAGGTGTGGAAGAGTGGACTCAGTTGACATGAAAGGCAGCATTAGAACTGCCAATTTCCTTGGAACGTATCTGCATTCTGTGTTTTTCAAAAGCCACTTGCGTGCTTACCGTGGAGTAAAACAACCTGGCTCTTCTATTGCAGAGTTTTTGAAAGATGCAGGATAGGTTTGTAGTTTAAGTGCAAGCATCTGCCCAGATCCATTTATTTAGCTATTATTTAATTATTAATCTTGTTTCTACTTTGCTCCATCCTAACTGCTTGTGGACAGAGTATGAAATTTGCTACAGCAGAAGAAAAAAAATCGTAGTGGCCAGCTGTAAAATGCAAGGTTTCAACCATAGTTTTGCTGAGCCAATGGTTGAGTTCACACTGGAGAGGGCTTGGATCAGGATGGGGTGTGGTGATGAAGATTTTACGCTGATCCCGGCGGATCCAGATTCAGATCCCCTCTCAGCCATGGCAGCCCCATTAGCAAGGGGCGCTGTGGGCATAAGACAGGAGAAGGGAGTGCTGTGTATGCCACCTTGAGGTCATGGAGGAAAAGCAGGGTAGAAATCTGGCAAACAAATAAATCAATAAAACATGGAGCCAATAGACAGTGTAGAGTCATCAAACTGTTTGGGCATAGCCTATAATGCTGTGTTTTGTTAACCTGGATTCAGGGTTGAGCACGTTTTGTGAACCCGGCCGTGTCTGGTCACCTGCCTCCACGAAGCGGCAGCTGGAGGCAGAGCGCTTTGCAGTGCTCCTGGGGACGTGCTGAGGTCTAGCCTTAGGGTGCTTCCAGACCAGGCTCTTATGCTGGGAGCCCCCCACCTCTTCCTAGGACTTTGCGTAGTCTTTTCTTGCAACTCTCCCACCTTCCTTCTTTTCATTAAAAAAAAATCTGTTGAGGAAGACAAGAAGCTTCACAAAGCCTTTTGATTAGTAGCCACAGGAACCATCTGTCTGGAAACACCCTTGGACGAGTCTCCAGAGGAGGAGAAGGAGCGCGCAGCCCTCCACGCATCCTTTCTCTTCAGACTTGGCGGGTGGATAATGGGTGCGGTGGGTTGGTCTGAAGCCGGGGACAGAAGCAGAAGGGGAAGAGCGGCCGAATCACACACCATCCCTAGCATTTCCAAAGGCGGCTGGTGAGCCCCAAGGGCTGCTCCAAGGGAAACTTCTGCCCTGGCCTCTTCTCTGCCACCGTTTAATCGTGCCTTCTATGCGCTACAAAGCCGCGCAACTCTCCTTGGGTTGTCCGAGAACATCTTTCTGAATTCCCTTGTGTGGAACCCAGATGGGGTCGTGCTTAGCACAGAAATCATGCCTGGCTTTAGTTGCAGGGGGCTTGGGCGCATGGTGGAAACGATGCCTGGGCTCCTGCAAGCATTGCAGGTCCGTGTCTTGTCCTGGTTTCTGTCTGCAGAGGGGAGGCCCCCTCAGGATCAAGTGGGAGGCCCCGATAGTCCCCACTATCAGGGCTGGTTTTGAGCCTCCTGGTGCCAGAAGACTTTGATTAGTCCAGGAGGAGGATGAACCACCATGGAACAGCAGCTGCAGCCATCAGATCCTCAGGGCAAGTCCCTCGCCTGACGGGGGTGTCCTCGGCGCTGCAGCTGCCCCTCTGGCCAGGTAGGAGATGGAGATGCAGCTGGGTGGCGCAGTGCCACCTGTCCGGCACGGCTGTGGGAAGGGGAAGAGGATCTGTTCCTTTGCAAGCCTCTCTTAATTTTCTAGGCCTCAAGGTGACAACGCTGTTAATACGGAAATGGCTTTCTTATTTAATAATAAAATTACATTGGAAGCATCAGGAAGAGGTTGAGGATTATTTTCCTGTTATGGGCACAGTGCTGGCGGGCCAATTCTGAGAAAACATGATGAAACATGATGGCTTCTCCCGGCCACCCAAATGCCATTTCATCACAGAGTTTGGAATCCGCTCACTTAGAGGCCTGCAAAGAAGGCTGAATTTTGCCTCTGGGATACATTCATGCTTGCCTCCAACTCCCGAGGTACATGTACTGCTCCTGAGCAGGTGCAGAGTGCAATTCCCGGACCATTAAGTGGCTGCAAAGGCTTTTCCCACATCAAGGACCAGGAGGATGGCATCCAGAGAGGAGGGTGCTATAAGCCTTGAGCTCTTTTCTAGAAGTTAAGGTGCTGGACTCGAACCAACATCCCTCCCCCGCCCCCCCCCGGCATTTGTAATTCCTGAGTGAGTGGATGAGGTAGTCTCAATGATTACAAAATGGAAGTGGTGAGTCAGATGTGCAAATATTCATCACAGACAGAAGCTGCACTCTTCCTCAAACCCTGCATGTCCCACTGCCAGGGCAATGACTTTATTCATTAGATCAGTGTTTCTCAACCTTGGCAACTTCAAGATGGGTGGACTTCAACTCCCAGAATTCCCCCTGCATTAATTTCTTGCCTTTTCTCCAAATGCTCCCAGCCTTGTCCCCATGCCTTTTGGGTAGCGTTCCCTTCTCCGCTTTTCCCTCGTAACGCCAACCTTTTAAGGTAAGCTGGGCCAGTAAGTAAGCTAAAGCCTAGTCCCAGTTTCATAAAATGCAGCGTCCATGTACCCAGGATGAGCGATGCACAAACGTACGCGACCGAATGGTCTGATGCACACAACCAGGTACATCAACACGTGGGTCTCTGCAGTGCGCCGAAGCAGAAATTAATCAGCTCCCGTTCAGCCTGGTCCAGCGAGCTCCACAAATGAGCTGTGCCAACGTGGGCCATGCTTTGGTTCTGTCCTATGTATGCTCTGTGCCCGTTCAAGGCTTGCCAGCCTTCCTGCCCGCCTGCCCAAGGGTCGGGTGAGGAAAAGGAAAGAGCTGCAGGGGGGAAGGCTGTTCGGCCAGAAGCAGCAGCTCGCGACCCCCGAGAGAGCTTCCTCTCCATGGACCCGGCTGGCGCCTCTGCCTTGTAGGAGAGAGCAGGGTGAAGCTTTTGGTCTCTGGGGCATGGGAAGAAGGCAGGAGCAACCTCCAAGGGAGGGCGGGTCCCCTGCATGTGTGAATTGGCCCCTGCATGGTCGGCCGGTGAGGCACGGGGCCTTGCGGTAGAGAAAGGACTTAGCATTCGAAGATTTGGGCAACAAGGTGTGGTGGAACTCCTTCCGCGTCACATGCCATGCGTGCCAACCGCTTTCTTCCTTTGTGTACGCCCTGGAGGGCCATCGGAGCGAGGCGGCATGGCCGCCTCTGCCGGATCAGGCTCCCACGGAGGGGTGATGTGCCGTGATGGCCCTTCCGGTTTCCAGAACCTCTGGCGATGGATCCTTTCCAGACTTTTCCTTGGCCCTCCTTGCCCCCCGGCACGCAGCGGTCTCCCGCGGTGGCAGCTGCTCCTCTCCTCCATGGCTGCCTTTGACCTCGCTGAACTGGAATCCGCAGCACGGGCCCCGCTTCCCTTTCTGTCGCTGCTGGTTGAACTTGCGCCCCAGGGCCAGGCTCACCCTCCTCGCTCACCCAGGAACTGCGGGGTGATAGGACCCGCCTGCTCGAAGGAGGGAACCCGCGTCTGGCTCAAAGGGGGCGGCCTCGTCCACACGACCGGCTTGCACCACACCCTGACGCACGCCATCGACCCCGCCTCAGCCCCATCCGGGATACCGCCGCCCGGGTCTCTCTGGGGCGTCCTCCGTCTCCTCGCAGTCTCGCAGCGGAGGTGCCCCTCCTGCTCCGATCGCAGCGGCGGAAGGAGTGGCCCGGCTGAAGAGCAGCAATGGCGGGACGGAGATTTCTGGGGGGGCTGCTTCAGCCCTGGGTCGGGGGGCGTGGGGGGGCGAGGGTCGCCGTGTCTGCAGAGCAGCCCGGCAGGGGCTGAGGAGGAGGAGGAGCAGCCCTCGTGGGCCTGCGCCCACTTCCCGTGGCGCTGGAGGAGGCAGAGGCCCGCACCAGCCTCTTCTGCCTTTGCTTGGCAGTCGCTGCGGAGCTGGGCAGCCCCCATCCTGGCCAACGTTCCCCACGGATGGGGGCCTGGCTACGATTTCGTAAAGCGGTGGAGGGTAGAGCGAGGAGCTCTTTAAATGGGGGGAGGGTTTGCCCGGAGAGCAGTTCAGGATTGAGACCCAGAGCAGCAAGGCTGGGAGTGGAGGTGCCCGGAATACAGACGCCCAGCGGAAGCCGGGGCAGGCGGGAAGACGGCTGCCGAGCAGGCCCTCTTCTCCCTGGGGCTCTGAGCCGCAGCCACGTGCAAAAGGGGGGCAGGCGTGCAGCACGAGTTGGTCAGCCACCCCCAGATGCAGAGGTCTGCAGCCCCGCCCCTCTTCTGCAGTCTCCGGATTGCACCGCTGAAAGTTGGCAGCAGAACTCCCAGTTTGGTGGCAAGGTTTTTGCTTTCCTTACTGCATCCGTAAGCCAAACAGGTATGTGATACCTCTGCGAGACTTAGCACATCTATTTAATTGAGTCTCTGCCCCCTGCCAAATGTCATCCCTGCCCCCCGCCCCCCCCAGTCATTGCACCCTGTCTTAAATAGCGGGAGGTCAGTGATGGTTTGGTGTAGAGATTTGGGGTGAACCACAACAGAGCTGGGGGTCTCCTGGCCCATCAGACCACCGAAAGGAGATACTTCTGGGCCTTTGCAAAGGGGGCAAGAGATGGCCTGAAGTGGCCTGCCCTCCGTTTGCACAGTGCAAATGTTTTACCAGTTAGTCACTTTGGCCACTGAGATCGCTTGCTGTCTTCAGAAGTCAAGGGCGCGATTCTGCATAGATCTAGATGCGCCATCAGGATTATATTTCTGTATCACAAAGAGCAGCATTCTGCAGCCTGGCAGCATCCTGGCACTGCAAAAAACAAGCTACCGTAAATCCATGTTTGCCCGTTTTAGCAGTCAGCTTCCGCTTCTGCCGACCGGGAGCGCACAGAGGCCTGTTTGCCCTAACCAGCGTATTCGGCAGTACTTCTGGCTTCTGCGATCTCGCGCAAGTCAGGGATCGGGGCCCAAAAGGTGGCTCTTCGCGGGGGAGGCTGTGAGGGAAGACGCAGAACCGCAGGGAGAAAAATCCTGCCTCCGAGCCTGCAGATGCGCAGGAGGCCCAGGAAAAGCTTCATGCCTTAGGAGTAGCGGGAGCCAGCAAAGCTCTCCTGCCGGCCGTGCGGCTGGGCGGTTCCCCTCGCCATCCAGACGGCCAACCCCAGGGCCCCTTCCTCCGGGCAGCGAAGGGAAGAGCATTCCGAGAAGCCCAGCGTCACAGCTGTCTCTGCCCCAGTGAACCCTCTAGCTGCGAATCAGCAGGCTGGGAATCTGGGGCAGGTGGAAAGCGTGTTGCCGTTGGTCTGTGGGCCTCCCCTGCCAGCCAGTGTCCGTCTCAGGATCCCGTCCCCTCCCCTCTGTGCCTGCTTGAGCCCCTTCCCTGCCCTCTGCCCCACCCCTGCTTCCTGAGAGCATCCTGAAACCAGGTCTCGACGCACAGCCTGGCGGGGCGCCCCCAGTTTGCCCTCAGCTAGGGCTTCTTACCTACGGGGGTGATGATGCCAGTTTCGTGTTGATACAGCAGCGGGCAAGGGCACATTTCTGACCGGTGTCTGGCCCACTCCGGGACAGGGATTTAAAAAAAGCCTTTGCTTATAAAAAAAAAAAGAAGCCTGTATTCAACATTGTGGTAGGCATTGCCCAGGCTCGGCAGCTCTTTGGCAATTTTATAATGTTATTGTATCTTCCCCAGCACAAGGGGGTGCTTTTCTGCACAAATATCTGTCTTTCAGAAAGGAATATTGACGATTAGTGCAATTCAATCTGCATTACAGGCCAGATTTAAGACTTCAAATACCTGGCCCAATGAAGAAGCCTTGATTCCTCGTCAGTAATGCTCTTCAAAACGGCAGCCAGATGCCAGGAGGCTCTCCTCAGCACCTTTCTGGGGCTGCCTCTGGTTCCCTGTTGACTTGGGAGCAAATCCAGGTTCGTTGCATGGTGATGCATGGAGTGGTTCTCAGGGCAAAATCCTATGACTAAAATAAAAATTTAAAAAATCTCTTTGTGATCGTAATCTTGACGCTACACACCAGTTAGCTCAGTGTTTCTCAACCTCAGCAACGTTAAGATGCGTTGACTCCAACTCCCAGAATTCCAGTGGCCGGGGAAGTCTGGGAGTTGGAGTCCTCGCATCTCAAAGTGGCTGAGGTTGAGAAACACTGAGCTAGATCACAACTGATTTGTGAGTGAACGGCCGGTTTCATATGTTTGACCCACTTGTTCAAGACTGCAGCCTGGGATCCTGTCTTGCAGGGAGCCCAGCGGTTGAGTCAGATCATCACCTGGCCGTGCGTGACCTCCTCTGGTGAACTTTTCTTCCCGAGATCCCAGCGATGGTTCCTTCCCTGCTTCTGCAGCTCATCCATAGGCAGGCCCAGGGAATGGCATCCGGGGCGGTCTTCCTTCCTCCATAAAGACGGCTCCCTCCTGGGCCTCCTCCGTGCCGCCTTCCACTTCTCCTGCACTCCCTGTCTTGGCACCTTGCACAGCACCTCCCGAGACCCAGTTCAGTCTCTCGTCTAGCCCACATAGTCCTCCTCGCCTGCCGATTTCGGGTGGGGAGAGCATGGCCCGTCCTTGTGCTTTCTCTGTTGTGATGCCAGATTTTGGAACTCCCTGAATAAGAAATCCCTTTTCTTTGTTCTCTTTCACTGAGCACCTTGATGGGCAGTTTTTCTCAGATGATGTCTATAAATGTCAGCTTGTAATCTTCTTTTTGGCAGGTGTGTTTTTTAAATAGGGTTTAGGGATACGAGTGTGCATTTTCTACATGTCAATGATTAAAAGTGGGGTGTTCCTGCATAAACATCTCTGTTCTTATACCAGAGGTCATTGCATTAGGCATTTCCACCACTTTCCCTACTTCCACAATCACAGAATCCTTAAAAATGTAAGAAAACTCAACAGAATGTTTACTTGCTCTGTTACGGATTGCGGCGAGCTGGTAAAATAGTTGTAACTGGCTGCTTGTGTGTCATCTATGTGCTTGTCAGTGTCCTGGTTTAGCTGCATCCAGGAGAATTTTAATCCTGAGGTTCTGCGTCTAGTGAGGAACCTGGATTATGGTACCAGGAAGCAGAGAAAATCGGGGTAGCTTGGTGCTGTGCAGACATACTTCGTGACGTTCTGCGAAGGGGACTATCAAATGGGGTTCTCCAGCTCACGGTTGTCCTCTTCCTCCTCGTGATGATCTGCAGAAGAGCTCGCAGAAGAGGGGGGAGTTGGAGCATCTCCCAACTCTCCTCTTCAGTCAGTTGAGATGAAGCCCACCCTCCCAGCCCTCGGGTCTTTTTACACCTTCGCCAAGGAAAATCCGGACAACCAGATTCCTGAGCGTTAAGGGTTGGCAGCAATGGGGACCTGAGGGGCTGCTCCTTCATTCATTGTGGGACTGCTGAGGATGGAGGAACTCCAGGCACTTCCAGGCAGTGCCCTGCTTGAGAAGTTGCCTGTGAGGTGCCCCCTGCCAGAGACTGTGCCATGCGAGCCAGCCAATCCCAGGCAGCCTCCGCAGGCAACGGCATCATCGCTCACACGCCTCCCGCAGGCTGGCTACAGGGTTGCCCCACCTGTGCCCATCGTTCTGCCAGCTGACTGAGATGGGCTAACTTGCATTTAGGGAAGTAGCTGAGCCCGAACACTTGAAAAGCAGCTTCGCGCCCCCCTGTAGCTAGGAGGAAGCGCGTTCTGGCCGAGAAGCAGGGAAGGAGCCCCTCGAAGCAGAGACTGCAGCTATGAACGAACGGTGTACTGATTCAGCTGCCCTGCCCCCCCCAAGCACCCTGGGACCAATCGTTCGGAGAAGGAGCCCCAGTCTCTTAAAACTTTCTCTGGTTCCCCTGAGCTGCAGGATGGGACGGGTGGATGGAGCCGTCCTGCCGAAGTTGCTCACCTCGAGATTCGTGCAGGGAAGGACGCCCGCTGCCACCCTCCTTGCTCAATCCGGGGCACCAGCTCGGTCTGCTGGCCTCTCCTTCTCCTGGCTCCATCCTCTCTCCGCTTCGGGGCCCACATCCACACACACAACCCCCCCCACTCCCGTTCTCGCTCACTCTTCCCTCCTAGTCCCCCCCCCCCCCCCCGCACCAAGAGGCTGGTGCAAATGACATTTGTTCTTCGTTAAGCTTCTGGCTTGACTTCGTTTCCCTCCATCTGCTCCCTGCGTGGGCTCCCCCTTCCTTTGTCTCTGCGTCTCCATGACCCCTTTGTTCCACGAAACCCGTTCCAGGGATCGTTTCTTTCCTCGGCTCCGGCCAGCGTCGCCGCAGCCCTCTTCTCCCCGACGGCCTTTTGCGGGACCAGCACACTAGCAGAGGCAGTGCGGGGAGGGGTCGTCTCAAGAATGGCCCCCGAATGCCAGCAAATTGGGAAAGCAGGTTGATGAACGAGGCTGGGCAGTGCTTGGAAGAGAGGCAGGAGTACGAGCGCAGCACCTCTTTCTGAACCGTTTAAAGCAGCCGCGTTTTTCCCCAGGTTTTGGGAGCTGCTCCCGGCAGGCGCAGGGCTGTAGACGCAGGCCCACCCGGACACTGCCCGAAGCAGCTTCTGGAGCAGCTGGGCAGAGAAAGCCGCCCTGCGGGTTGGTGGGATTCACTCAGCCCTAGTACAGACGCCCCCAGAGTGAGAGCTCTGTCCCCTCCACCCCCGACAGTGATGCGCTTCTGGCTCGCCCTGAGCTGGAATCCACACCTGGACCGGTCCTCTGAGTGCCAGATGCAGGAGCAGCTGGAGGGTGGACGGGGGGGATGTGTGGAACGTTTGGGGGTCTTCCACGGGTGAGTGCTGAGGTGGGCGGGGGGAGCTGAGGGGCAGGTAGTTCCATCATGGCCATGGCCAGCAGAGGAAGATATGATGGGAAGCTGAGGATCCATGCGGAGGACGGGTCTGGCAGTTAAAACCTGTCCCTCTTTCTGGTCCTCAGCGTTCACCCTAGAGGCCAGGGCATCAGATCCTCGGTGGCCCTGAGCTCCGGCTGTTGCTGTAGGATGCCAGCTTAGAACGTAATCAGACTTCCCCATCGGCCACTTACTGGGAACGAGGCGGCCAACCCGGCAGTGAGACCTTATGGTGGAGGTGGAGGGGAAGACTGCCCCGCTTGGAGGCATGCCCACTGTAAGACCAGGACAGGGGGAGGGGGTTTGGGACCCCCTGGGGCCAGGGACATTTCATCATTCAGAACAGGTGCACAGTTTGGGGCTCTCGTGGAGCTATGGCTAAGACGGTCTTTGCACAACTCCGTCTCGCACAGACTCTTCCAGTGGTCACTCGTGCTCTGGTCACCAATGCGCTTTACGTGTGGCTGCCTTTGAAAACTGCTCAGAGGCTGCGACTGGTCCAGAAAGCAGTGGCCCAGACAATGATGCGCTGCGAGCTGCGCCACTGCCCATGGGCTCCCAGGCACAGCTCGAGCCACTGACGATCACCTGCCAAGCTTGCCTTCATGGCAGGGGGCCTGGTTATCTAAGGGACCATCAGTCTTCCGTGGTTTCTCCTCAGCCTCTACCACTGGGCACAGTTGGCACGGTCCAGGCCCCTTCCCTTAGTCAGTGTCTCCCAATGGGACCTAGGAAGTGTGCCTTCTCTGTCCCAGCATCCCCCAAAAGATACATCTGGCTATGTTTAGAAGGGCCCTGAAAACCTTGCTCTTTCCCCAGGCCTTGGGTTAGAAGGGGTGGCAGATCCTGCCCGTTTGATTCTTTTTCAAGAATGGTTTTCTTCCAGACATTTGGGTTTTTAATTGTGTTTTATGATTATTTTTACACTGCCCCACCCAGAGTCATTGCAGAGTTAGGCAGGCTTAAAAATGAAATGTAATGTAATGTAATGTAATGTAATGTAATGTAATGTAATGTAGAATAGAATAGAACAGAACAGAACAGAACAGAACAGAACAGAACAGAACAAGGGCAATCTAATCTGTCCTGAAGGTGGGTGTCCGTATACTCTTAGGATGGAGCGGAAATCCTAGTTTGTGTAGAATAGCCTGGGCATGCTTGGGGCAAAGCTGGGCTGTGGTCACGTCTGTAGCACAGTGGCCCAAACGTGCCCGAACCAGCTGCCGTACTTCCCCGCTGGGCGTGGCCCAGGCGGGTCTGTGGTTCTCAGCTGAGCTGTCTCCCAAAAGGCACTAGGGGGGTGGCTTTTCCCAGCGGCTGCCCAGAATAAGGGCTAGCCCTGTGTACAGCAAAGTCAAGGTTTCATCTTCAGGCCTCTTCTTGCTGCCCGCGAGGGGTAACGGGAGCAAGGCCTCCCCGGCCCAGGGGGTGGGGGTCGGGGTGGGTCAGCCACAGAATAGCAACGCTTGCCGTCCTGACCGCGGGGCTGCCCCTGCCCCTTAGAGGCCTTGGCCTTGGAACCCTGAGAAAGTTGTGGCCAAACTATACTTTTCCAGTGGAATAGAGATTAACTCTATTAAGCACATTTAGCCTGTGGTGCCAATTAAATGAAAAATAAACTAAATCAAAATATTATTTGGTCCTGGCCCTGCTGAGTTTGCTCAAGCCCCATACACTTCTGGGAGTACAGCGTGTGGCTTCGTATTGCTAGGACTGAAAAAAAGTTGTGCTCTCCTGGCTTGGCCCGCTAAAATTTGGGAGCCTGACTCCATCTTCTGGCCATAAATCCCATGAACTGCCATCCGAATATGGCTTTCTTCTGGGGGACTCCCAGTTCCCGAGTCTCTTGCTTACTGCAAGAATCCTCCTAGACGTGTGAGTCCACACTTCTTGAAGTGGCCACGGTTGAGAAACACTATCCTAGATGAATTGGGTCCAGGCTGAGCTTGGACACATCCAGCAGAGTGGGGGTGGGTCACTGTCGAACTGCTCTTACTGTTAGGAAGAAGCAGGAGGAAATGCTGCCTTCCCACTTTAGCCACCGCACACCCCATTTCATAAACGTCTTTCCTGCAGCGGTCCGAGTTGTAGGGCGTATATGTCCCCTGCAGCCTTCAGATTTGGGTCTCGCTATTAAGTTTTGTTTCCGCTTTGTTTCCTCTCTGCCCCACAGGTTGCAAAATCAAAGCTCTGAGAGCGAAGACCAACACTTACATCAAGACCCCGGTCCGCGGCGAAGAGCCCGTCTTCATGGTGACGGGGCGGCGGGAGGATGTGGCCATGGCCAGGAGGGAAATCATTTCGGCCGCCGAGCATTTCTCCATGATCCGGGCTTCCCGCAACAAGGCTGGCCCCGCCTTTGGCAGTGCCCCCACCTTGCCGGGACAGGTCACCATCCGGGTCCGGGTCCCCTACCGCGTGGTTGGCTTGGTGGTGGGTCCCAAAGGGGCCACCATCAAGCGGATCCAGCAGCAGACCAATACCTACATCATCACGCCCAGCCGCGACCGGGACCCCGTCTTTGAGATCACCGGGGCCCCGGGCAACGTGGAACGAGCCCGAGAGGAAATCGAGACCCACATAGCTGTCCGGACGGGCAAGATCCTAGAGTACAACAACGAGAATGACTTTCTGTCCAGCAGCCCGGACTCCGGCATGGAAAACCGCTACTCGGAGGCCTGGCGGGTCCACACCCCGGCCCCCGGGTGCAAACCCCTCTCCACCTTCCGCCAGAACAGCCTCGGGTGCATCGGCGACTGCTCCATGGATCCTGCCTACGAGACGCCCCGGCTGAATGACCAAAACGACTTCAATTACAGTTACCTCTTCCCTAACTACGGGGTCAACAAGCAAGACCTGTATTACGGAGTCCCTGAGTCGGGCGCTCCTCTCTGGGCCGGCCAGGAAAACACCAACCCGGTTTCCGTGCTCTTCTCCAAGCAGCGCTCCAGCAACGCCGGCGCCCTCCACCCCAACTCGCACCGCTCCCCGTCGTCCTCCATCCAAGAGCCCCCCCTCTCCGGGCTTCCGAGAAGGTCTCAGGGGGAGCCCCTGCAAGGGTTTTCCAAATTGGGTGCTTCCGCCACCACCCGGACATCCCTCTCGAGCAGCCGGGAGTGCATGGTGTGCTTCGAAAGCGAGGTGACGGCGGCTCTGGTCCCCTGCGGGCACAACCTCTTCTGCATGGAGTGTGCCGTGCGGATCTGTGAGCGGAGCGACCCCGAGTGCCCGGTGTGCCACGCAGCAGCTACTCAGGCCATTAGGATATTTTCTTAAAAACAGCGGCAGCCGAGGAAGCCCCGGGGAACGGGAAGGAGGGCGAGCGGAGAAAACACGGAGGGAAGGACATCTGAAGCAGGAACAAACAAAGGAGAGAAACGAACTTTAATTTAAAGAGGAAAGAAACTATTTTAGGAGCAATGTATGTTATTTTTAAAGAAAATCATGGTAGTGGTGAAGAGGAGGAGGAGGACGACGACAACGATGATGATGATGACGGATACGATTTAACTGGAGAACCCAGAAATATTTGGGCAGGCCATTTGCTACGCAGCGGTTGGCGGTGCTGATTCTCGGGGGCGAATTCTTTCTCAAGGTGCTCTGGGGGGCTGGGGGGGCTGACCCTCAGGTGGGTCCGCAGCTCCTCCTGGCGACTGGGAAGCTCCTCCTGGGCAGCTGCTCCTCCTCTCCCCACCAACTCGGTCCTGGTCGTGGCCAGAGCGTGGCCGGCGGTCTCGGACCACAGCTCTGGAAGGATCTCCATCCGGAGGACGGAAGGAAAGAAGGCAGAGAGAGAACCCTCTGGGAGCCTGTTCAGACGAGGGCACAACTGCATTACCTCAACACTTAAAAAGAAAAAAAGACGCAGCTAAAGACCTTTCTATTCTGTTTCCTCTATTTTTTTCCTAAGAAAAGAAAGTTTAATGAAAATGAATAATATTTGAGCCAGTGAAGTGAGGAAGGGGGTGGGAAGAGGCCCAGGCAAATCCTCCTGGCCACTTTAACCTTTTCGTTTGGAGTCTTCTGAGCCACCGCAAAGGGTTTGAACATTGATCTTTCTTTTCCTATCTGAGCAGGGATTCATCTAATAAGAATCAGGAGTCACTAACAGGGTATTTCCAAAAAGAGAACAAAATTCCCGCATGCAAATCAACCCTTCCGAAGGTGGGGGGGGGGGGTTGACCTCCATAAGGTTGCATTTCGCGACGCAGTTTCAAAGATACGCCCATGCAGAAAGAGAAGTATTTTTCTTCCTTTTTTTCTCACTTGATTTTAACAACGATTTCACATGAAGACCTAAGAAAATGATCATGCAATACTGGCAGCAAAGCCCCATTTTAATCCACAACCCGACAGAATGCAAAAAACAAACAGACAAGCAAAAAGGTAACCATTCAAATTAACATGTTCATATATAATTTTATTATCTAACTGGACCAAAACTTTTGTTACTCAAAATCAAGTAAAAAGATAAAAAAAGAAAGAGTATTTCCTTATGGACCAAAACCTCTTTTCACTGTCCTCATCTGGATCTTCCTGAGGTTATCTAGTTTTATATATTCTATTTTTTTCAGAATGAAGCAGACAGACACATGCTCAAAAAAAAAGGAAAAAAAAAGAAAAGAAAAAAAAACCTAATATTGAATTGCCTTGTTGAACATCCTCAATCATTTCGAGACATTTGACTCCTGCTTTTGTTATCTCAGATACTTGGTCAGACGACTGGGAGTTGGTGAGCTGCTGCGGTGGCCTCCCTGCCAAGTCATTGCCAGCCACGTAACATAGTTAGGTTTATTCAACTTGCTACCTGGATGCCAAACTGCAAAAGATTCAGAGGGGCGGAACGAAGCCACACACGCGCACGCACACGCACGCGCACACACGCATTTTCTGCCCATTTCCTGTTACATTTGCTTAAAATTCTTGGACTCTTATGCAGAAGGAAACTTCGGAAGCTGGAAGTGGGTCAGAGATGGCTCGAGAAGACAAGAAATTCTGATTTGCTTTTCGCTTTGTACGCTTTATGGAAGACTGGTGTTCTTGGGAGCGATCTCATCTTTTTCTCTGCCCTTAATATCACCCTCTGACTTCTGTTGATTGGTCCCAGAAGGCCCTCGGTCCCGCACGGACGGTGCCAGGCCCGCTGCTGGGCCAAGCCCTGCCCACCTGCAGCCACGCGCAGGCCCTTTGCGTAGCTCATCCCCTGTCTTGCCTCCGGAAGAAGCCCAGCTATGCATGTACCCCAAGCTTCCTCCCTTGGCCACGAGAGAAACCCTGCTGGGACCGACTGTGTGCCCGCCCGCCCGCCCCACCCCGCCCCGCTTCACAGATTTTAACACATCCCTTTTTCAGGCCCATTGCGCATCCTGACTTCTCACGATGCCAGATCCCATCTCGAGCCCATGCTCGCTCAGCGCAGTCACGGAGAGCCCCGGAGAACGCCCGCGGCCCCGCCTGCCGACAGTTTCGGCCTTTTGGCAAACCCGGGCAACATTGGGCCAAATGTCTCATCGGACCAGGATCCGTGCGCAAGGGAGGGAGCTGGGTGGCAGGGCCGCCGCCGCCGCCGCGTTGCTGTTTATGATGAGAACATCAGGTCTTACCCGGGAGTTGACGGAACGGGGGCCGAGATGAAGTGCGCTCGCTCGCGCCGATGTTCTGCATCACACACTGCAAAGACAATATTGCGTTAGTGGGGACACTTTGGCCTCCCCACCTGTCCTTGAAGGTAAAGTGGCTTCAATCTGCACTGCAGTTTTATCTGATGCCAGAACGAGTCGCGTTTTATTTCAGTTCCGCTCAAGCAAGCTCTGTAACCGGAGCCCCCGCCTTGTGTGCAAATGCCAGCGTGCGGCTGCGTCCTAGTGCTGCTCGGGTGCTCCCTCCTCGCCCGGATGGAACCGAGCGGCCCACCCACGTCATCCAGCAGCACCAGACCGTTTTCCGGCAAACCCAGATGAATTTCCTCCGTGAGAATCAGCGGAGGCGGCTGCGAGGAGGACCACGAGCAGCTGTTCCGTTGACCCCGAGTCGGCCGAGGGTCTTGGCTCCCAAATTCGTCCCGAGTGGCCCAGACGCAGCGCCGTTGGGTGCCCACGCTGCAGGGAGCGGGTGAGGACGAGCCCCGGTCTGGGTCTGGCAGTTTCCCAGCGCACCAGCCAAGCAACTTTCTATGCATTCCTTTTGAGAGCCAGACAGACTTAACGGTTGAGTAACTCGCTGGCTTCATGGGTTTTTTTTTCACCGCAGACCCCTCATGGATACCAGTAATTCTGACGGTCTCCCTTTATATATATATATATATATATATATATATATATATATATTCATTAATTCCAGTAGAAGATGTGTGTGTATGTGTGTATATATATGTGTGTGTATATATATATATATATACACATACACACATATACTGGAACACACACACACGCACACACATTGGAATATATATACTGGAACACACACACACGCACACATGTTCCACTAGACGAAGAAATGTAGAAAAGGGTTCCAAGGCAAGGGGAGAGAAGTTTCTTCCTAGAGAAAGAGGAAACTAACTCGTTTCGGGCGGAGTGGGGTGGGGGGAGGCAAGCTCTCCTCTGCTTCTGCTGATGTAGATAAAATGGGGCGGGGTGGACGTTTGGGGGCAAGGCAGGAAGCGATGCTGGGGATTTAGGTGTTCTTGGCAGAGTATCGTCTGTTTCGTACTTCACGTGAGAACGTTTTTGGTCAATGTCTGATTACTTTATGCCAGGCGGTGGAGGAAAAGAGGTTTTGCTCATGGGGAGCGGTGTATTGGGGTGGGGGCAGGATTTAGCGCTGGCCCTGCGGTGGGGGGAGCGCCCTGGGAGGAGCAGGTGAATCGGGCCCTCCCCTGGGCTCCCCCCACTGTCTCCTTAGTTAGGTGAAAAGTGGAAACGACCTTCCCACCATATTCACGCATGACGAACATATTAGACTATTTCCCCTTTTAAAGAATAGATATGAATATAAAATCCAAGTTCCACCTAATTAGAACTGGAGGTGGTAAAGACGTCCTGCCTGAGACCAAACACTTGTTAGGAACCAGGCTGGTCTTAACCCCTCTCAACTTTTAAAAAGAATAACAATTTTTTTTAGTTCCAATAATTTTTTATCTATCTTTTTGTGTGTGTGTGTGTGTGTGTGTGTATATATATATATATATATATATATATATATATATATATATATATATATCCTGATGTAGCACCTCTAGTTTAATAGCAGTATTTTAACTCCCTTCTTTTAAAAAATATATATATACATACATACATACATACATACATATATATATATATATATTTCTGCCCACCTGTCCTTGTTTTTTTTAATGTAGAAAGAAGGAAGGAAGGAAGGAGGGAAGGAGGGAAGGAGGGAAGGAGGGAAGAGGGAAGAAGGGGTGCCAGAGTTGCAGCCCTCCTGCAGAGCTGAGATCTGCCTCTGGTCGGGGGGCGGGGGGTCCTGCATACTGTTGGACAGGGACGTTCTGTCGAGGGCATCCACGCACTGAAATTCCCTGCACTTCTTACAGGAAGGGTATGGGAATAAATTTGCGTAACAACCTTTTTTTTTTAATATATGTGTGTGTATATATATATATATATATATATATATATATATACACGTCTTAAAAGATTTTAAAAAATGCCCATGACCTTAATTTTTTGCTCTGACCTGTATCTTCCTTGATAGGTATGTAGAGATAGCTTGTTGGTCTGATTCACCAGCAATAAAGAGGAGAAAAATGGATAATAATATCTTTTTTCTCAAGGCAACCCTTCCGGTAGGATCAGGTTTGCTCCTGGGAGTCTGGGAAATTGTACGTTCAGCCCCTGGACCTGCCCCCCCCCGAAAGACTGAGCTGCAGCAGAGGTGGCCCCGGGAGATACAGGCCCAGGTCCTGGGGGGCAGATGGGCACCAGGGCGGAAGGATGCCCGAGTCCCAGCTGCTAGTCCCAGTGCCTAGGAGTGGCATCGACCTGTGGGCACTTGGCTAGTATTAGCGGGGCCTCTGCCCGCTGGGGTCCGGCTTGGCCGGCAGCAAAGGGTTTTTCCAACCCCTCGCTGCCCCTGTCACTGCTGCTAGCTTGGGGCATTGAGAAGAACTCGCCTTTCCATGACCCTTCTCTGCTCTTACCCAGCGGGTACAAAATCTGGTCTCTTCCCGTGTGATTGTGGACCTGCTTTCCAGGAAACAGGAACGGGGGATTTGGGAATCAAGACGTTCTGTATTGCGTGCCGACCTCACTAACCATTCCCAGGATTCCTGGGGGAAGCCATGCCTGCTGCTGCGCCAGTCCAGTCCAGTGTACAGTGGGTGGTGTGGATGGGGCCCGAGAAGACCCCAAGCCTCCTAAATGCCAGCCCCGTCCTAAGCCTCGGGAAGCTGGGCCACTCTCCAGCCACCAACGTTCACCTGTGCCTGCCTTGGCCAAGCTCTGTCTGGGAGGGGTCTTGGGCCCCCGATGAAGCCGGCATTGGTGACCTCGAGTTCTGGCTGGTCATGCTGTGGAATGGGGGCAACATCCAGAGCCTCAGGCAGCCATGCAGAAAGGCCCCTGGGGTGACCCTTGGAGGGGGCTGAAAGATGGAAGCTGATGTGTCTTTGCAATGCCCGTGACGGTGCCCTTTTCTTTAGAAAGATGGTCAAATGCAGGATAGATTCAATTCTTAACCACGTCAGGAGGGCCAACGTCTCTCGCCAAGCGGTGTCGGAAAGACCGAAGTGAAGTCCAGACCTCGAAGCTTTGAAAGCTCAAAGGAGCCCCGGGCTTCGCTGGCATTGCCCCAAAGCCCTCCCACCCAAGGAGACAAAGGGGAGATCCACCCAGGCAGATTTCAGGTCTGAATGCAGAACTTTTCAAATAAAAATTCGGTTTCCTGGAATTTATCTTTTTTAATGGGGAATTTGAAACAACTGGAGTTGTGGCTTTAAGAACTGAAATTCAGAATTTGGCATTACGATTTTTTAGAATGTTTTCTCAGATCTTCACATATAGGTACTTTCTCTATCAGCAATTTATCGACAGGAAAAAAAAACTTTTTGGATATTTATTGCTCGCTTTCCATTCTTGTCAAACGTGTCAAATGACTTGCAACTAAAAAAAAATAGGGCTATCATCCAGTTGAAGAAACATTCGTTGGTTGGTCATATGAATTTTAATTGACTAACCAGCTATGTTAACCCCGGTATACCTGAAAGAAAAATAGCGCCAGGGCTGTGTTTTTATATTCTGCCAAGATGCCTTATGCCAGCAATATCGTAAACTGAGGTGCTATACGCTGTGTTCTCTCCAACACAGACCAGAAAAACCCGGTCAGTTTTTTTACGCATGTGCATTCAAACCCGTTTTAATATGGTTCAGGACTCCTTTGAGCCAAAGCTTGGTTTCTGACGACTACACGGGACATTCGTGTCGTTTGCTCAAGAGGCATCCGGAAGTGGCCCGCCGCGGACTTATTTGGGCACATTTCTCCACTGTGCCGGTCCATCCTAGTGCCCTGGTGGTCTCCCATCCAAAAAGCTACCCCGGGCTGGCCAGTCCAGGCTCACTAGACGCTGCCACTGCTTTCTGTGACCAAAAAGAACGAAAGTCATGGACAATTTGTTTAATTCATTAAAAAAAAGAGAAAAACGTTGCCTAGCTCTGACACGTAGCCCGAACGTCAGCCGTACCACAGTTTGCTTAACTTCGACGTGACTCTCTTCTTTCTGCTTTTGGGCTTTCGATCTTCAGCAGTTTTCCTACCATTTTAAATTCCAAGTCTGGGGATTGTGGGATGCAGCAGGTCGATCTTTTCAGCTCTCTCCAATGGGGTTCATCCTTGACGTCTGCATCGGTGGGGGGAAAATGCCAAGTTGTGTAACGTTTGGAACCATTGGCCGGAGGAATTGGTGTGTTTCTACAAAAGGGAGAGGTATTTCCAATTGTCATACTGTGATAAGGGTTTCACTGATATTGAATATATAGAAAATAGTATTATTATAATGCATTTAATATTAAGAAATAAATTCGGATTTATATTTTAATGAGGGGACATGATCAGAATTACTGTCCTGTTCAGAATCTAGTTGCAGAAGTATTTTTTGCTAAGGGGAAATACGCTTCACTCTCTCTCCCCCCACGCCCCTCGCTCGTTCTCAGACACAGTTTTAAAATGCCCAACAATAGAAAGGCTCTGACTGTTAAATCTCTTGAATCAAATCAACAGCAGCAAATATGACACATTTTCGTTCCATTCGTTTTTCCCCTTGATGATGTTAATTTACATGCTTGCTTGGGTTTTCTTTTTCTCCTAATAGAGAGGTGGGGGGAGAGGAAAAAAATTAAATCATTTCTTTATAATTTAATATTCTATTTTAATAAATGCATTTATTACATATAAATGTAGTAAGGAACTGGGCTAAATAAAAATACTTTTTATTAGGTAATTTATTATAAGGGAAAAAGGATATTTTATTTTATGATAAAGTGATCCTTAAAAAGATTAGAAAGTTTAGAATATATGTAGGTTAAAAATACATTTGTATGCAGAGTATTGCTTAAAAAGTGTTTTTAATATATGTTTCTTTTCCCCCTTTCCTTTTGTGCGTGCGCGTGCGTGTGTATCTGTATAAGTGAGTAGTTATGATAAGAATAGCCGTTCCCAGAAATTAAAAAGCTATCGCAAAAGTTGTATGTTAAAACGATTAAAAATGACAAACATTATGAATTGGACAAAGGAAGTGCCACGTTTAGCAACGCAAGTTGTTGTTTCTGACTTAAGATGACCCCCTGCTCTAACTGCTGCGTGGGCGGGGGCGACCCCCCCCACGCTCGGCGTCCCACCGAGACCTCCTTCCCGGGGTCGGCCGCCCTCCGGTGCCCGCGCAAGCCGGCCTTGAGAGGGGAGCCTTTAACGCCCGGCGCTCCCGGTCGTCCTTGAGTGGACGACTGTCCGTCGGCGTCCCCCCGAGCGAGCGAGTGAGCGAGCGAGCGAAGGACTTCCAGCCGCCCGGAGGAGCCCCTCCCGGGGCCGGCCCTCCGGACTCAGCTGTAGCCGTGACCAGAAGGGGAATGCTAGAACCCCGTTAACGCCATCGGCAGTCCTTTCGTTTTTTCCCAGGACAGGTCCGGGTCTTGCTGTACCAGAGGTTAAATATTTCCTTTGGCGTTTGCTGTCCAGCCCTGCCGAGGACAGACTCTGTCCCCAGGCTTGGGGGTAGAAGCAGCCAGGGCTGGAGGCCCGCCTTCTCGGCAGACTGGAAAGGGTGCCCAAGATGTGGGGGGTGGCCCGGGCATCAAGCCAGGATGAGCGAGGGGAGGGGAGGGGAGGGGAGGGGAGGGGAGGGGAGGGGAGGGGCGGCCCCACCCACCCCCCGAAAGACCCACCGGCTTCCAGACCAGGCTTTCGCGGAGCAGGTTCCACCTGGGAGATTGTCTTCCATCTAAAGCTCTCCCAGCTTTCCAGCCATTTCTCCCCTCTTTTTTCCTACCGAAAGAAAGAAAGAAAGAGAGAGAGAGAGAGAGATGGGGAAGCTCCACGGGCCTTTGGACAGAGCGCTCTGGCTGGAAGCGTCCCTCGAATCCAAACACAACAGTTCAAGGTTCCTCTCGGTTTCTGGACAGGAGCGTTTTCTGGCTCTTCTTTCTGCCTTGTAGCAAAAGGGAGGACGACGTCCCAGCTGAGCTCCAGCAGCCTTTTTTTAACCAAAAAGAGAGAGAAAGAGAAAAGGAATAGCTAAGTATATATAAAAGAAGAAAAATCTTTCTAAAAGTATAAAACTTTCTAATGTATTTCTTATAATCCTATAGAAAATGATAAAAATGAATAGTAGATGCTATCCATATAAAATATAAGAAAATTGATAATCCCAGACTGAGTGGAATGTAAAATAAACTCATAACCACAGCAAGTTTTTTTTTCGTTTGGTTCGGTTTGGTTTCCCAGCTGATCTTTTACTCTTTGGCTGAAATTTGATCCCCACTATAGCAACTTTCTGTCAGTCTAAGCTATAATGTTATTTTTTTACAGAATGGGAAAATTATGAGATCTGATAATATGTATTTTTTAAAAAAAGAACCTTTTTTTTATTGTTGATCTTTTAAAGTGTATCCATGGAACAGAATACCAGACAAAGGCTACTCTTTATACTTTTAAATTCTGACTTCCTGTACTATGCTAGGAAGGTCTCTCTTTTTTTAAAAATGAAATATGAGAATGAGATTTTTAAAGATTTCTCTGGGTTTCTGGAAAGATAAACAATTGTTTTCCTTGGAAGGAAAAAGAAAAAGACAAGGAAGGATATTCTCAAAACTATCAAAAGAAGCTTGGAAGGTTTATCAAAATGATCTCTGCATATAAATCAGATAAATATCCATAAGCAACATGATAGATAAAAAGCGCTAGGGGAAGCCGTTCTTCTGGATGGGGTCGGTGGGGTGTGGCCCAAAAACATCGAGCTGGTGACCGTAACGGGGATCAAACTCCACCTGACCTCTTAGGCGTGAAGCAGATGGCGCTTTGGTCACCCCGTCTTGGGTGCCATCTAGACTTTCTTCCCCTGGAGGAAAGGCCGGGCTAGTATTCTCCACCTGCCCCCGCCTCTTTCCATTCTTGCTGAATATACCAAATGCCCCTGGATTTAAAAGAATAACCTGGAATGAAACTGGCTTGTCTGAAGGAGGTGAAATCACGCCAGAGGACAGGCCTTCCGTGCCTCTGGGCAGTGGCGAAGGTGGCACGCTCCCTCAGTCTGCCTAACACCCGCGTGAGAGGTCTCCGAGGGGCCGCTGCCCTCCGGCCCTTCCCAGCCGCTCTCCCGTTCTCACGCTGCAGAGCCAAGCCTGGGAACTCGCTGCCCGGGTGCCCGCCTAGTTGCTCCCTGGCAGCAATCTGTAGAAACAAAACCAGAGACCCACCTGTATAAATTCAGTATTTTTCCTTCGCTCTGATCCCTCCGTCTTTTGTTCCAGTTCTTTGATCATCCAAATCCTTGGAAGTGGAAACGCAGTTCTAGCCAGCAAACAGAACCCCGACCCTGCATAGCGGGAGGAGGAAAAGAGGCAGCATCTGGACACGTTCAAGAGATTAGTGAGACGCGGAGGGCCGGCTGGGCGGTTTCTGACTAAGCTTCCAACCTGCAAGGGCGCGTAGATTAAATGTGCAAGAAACGGAGGGTGGTGGCCTCCCGTCAGCGGCATCGTGCCCGCAAAGCCTCCCTTCCTCCTTTCTGAGCCTCCCGACCGGGAGAAACACCATCGCCCAGCACTGCTGGAATCCGCCGCCTCTGCGGCACAAAAGGAGGGCAAAATCCACCCTCGGATTGCATCGTGGTTAGAGATGATGCATGGATGAAAGAGGGCAGGCATTACTGCTACTAGAGCGGTTCTCGGGGCTTTCTCGTTCTGCCATAAAACGGCCATTCCAAAATCGGGAGAGGTGCCTGCTGCACCTCGCGGCGTGTCTGTGCGCTCGATTCTTTCCGACCTGCCAGGACAGCCTCCGCGAGGCCCTGGACGTCGTGCGTCCATCTGAGCTGGGGGCGTCCAGTTTGGACCTCTTTTGCATTCTGTCGCCAGTTCTTCCTTCGGCTTCTTTTTCACCCGGACTCTTCCTCCCGAGCAGTGGGCCGGTGCACACCTGGAGCAAACCGCTGCCCGCCCCCCGCCCCCATGAGGACCACCTGCCCTGCAGCTCCCTTCTGTTAACACCAAGTCGCCCCCACTCTCTCTCTTCCAGGGGTATGTGGTGAATCGCCGCTCTTAGAAAGGGCTTGCAAGCCCCCCCGAGCCTCCATTTATTCCCACTTTTTTCCATTTATTTTTACCTCATTTTGTTATTTCTGTTTAATACTTGAACTGTAATAACAATAATGCCCAGGACTGAATTTCAGATGCACTTTATACCTTACAAATTTCAATTGGTTTCAAGCCACTGTTCCAACGACTAGCATTTTTCCTCAGAAAGAGTCTTTTTGCAAGGGTGCTGAGAATTTTTTTCAAATCTTGAATGGTCGTTACAGAGCAACCATTCCCAAAATTGCACATGAGGAAAAGCCATGTTACGATGAACTGGTTTATCTGTGTAGAGTAGATTATTTCTAATACTGGCAGTGATCTGCTGGCACATCCTTGCTTTGGGTGAAGACAACGTCAAAGGCTTTTCTCGCTGTCCTTGGTTATTGTAGAAGCAGGTAGAGAGAATATTCGCTTTTCAAGAAGCAGCTCAAAGTTCTTGGGGAACACTTGAGCATTGATTTCGCTATTTATTTTTTAATACTGTTAGAAATCCAGGATCCATTTTCTCTGAGCACTTGGAGAGACATCTTACTGGCCTCTGTTCAGTTCCGACATGCAGCTCTCTGGAGTTTTCTCCAGCTGTTAAAAGAAAAGAGAATCCGGGAACTGAATCTCAAAGCAACGTTTCACCTTCCTGATCACAAGGGAAAACTCAGATTCACTGTCTGTTGGAATCTGTGCGGTGTAAACTGAATGGGTCCAGATTCAGAGGAGGGCACAGAAGTCAAGGCAAATCAGTTTCTGAACCAAACTGGAATGGACAGGATTTGCTCGTGGCATTAAGAGATCAGAGTAGAAAGATTCAAAGTCCCTCTGTCTGGGGTAAAGCTGAATAACTGAGATTTGGAAGTTGCTGTTTAAATGCTAGTGACATTCAGTTACCAGGTTAGACGAAAGCAAGAATCTTCTTCCTGGTCACCAAGGAGAGGGGTTCTACCTGAAAGACTGTAGAAATAGCTGAAGTTCTGCCATTACGGTGTTCGGGTCCAGCCTGATCGCACAGACTGAGTGCACCCCATACCTCTTGTCTTCTGGGAGCAGCTGCTCCAACACAGGTGGAGGGCAGAGCCCCAGGAAGGGGAATCTGCCCTCAGAGTGTCCTGGAATCCTTGGAATGGGGATACAGTCCTCCTTCTGAATGGAAGGATGATTGACCTTCTAAGTTCTTCCATGATCCTTCAGGAACAATCTTCACAAAACAGCTCCTCAGGACATTTTGCTGAGAGCCACACAAGAGGGGCCCAAACCCATCCATCTTTGGTGGCCTGGAAAACAGCCATGGCCTCTCCAGTTTACACGAGTCAGGACTTGAGATCTTGCAGGACAGCCATCCAGATAGGTTCAACAGATCTGGAGCACACCAGGTTGGGGAAGGAAGCAGCCTGACAGAGAGTAAATCAGTTCTTCGTACTCGTCCCCTTAAAAGGCCTAATCTTTAAAGAAGTTGGAATCTGTAGGCAGAAAACCTAATACCTCCACAAAAATATAATTCTCACCCACCTCCTGGGGGAAGGGGCACCACTGAAGTGATCTGATCTTCAGGTGAGCCGTCTTCTCTAGTTGTACAAGAAGGAAAGCCCCTGCATCTGAAGCCAGCTTTTCGTGGGAGAAATGGCAGGTTTGCTGTTCAGTTTAGGGTGTCAGATTCACTGGTTAGGAATGGGCTGAAATCTTGAAATTCTTTAGGTTATTGTGTTTAGTCATTTATTCCCTCAGATGTGTTGGAAGGTATTTCCTACAATTCCTAGCCAGCAGTTGGTTGGCTGAGGAGTTTGGGAGTTTAGCTCAACACCTGAAGAACAACAGTTGTTGTAGGTTAAATAAGGACTATTGTGGACTTAAACTTTTTCTTTTAATATGATGCTGAAATGTTTTTCTAATTTACAAATGTATTTAATATTCATGGTTCACTTTGTATTCCTATGATCCTGGGTGTTTCTACCCATTCTTTGTTAAAATGTTGGAATTTCTTTTACATAGGAAATTTGTAGTCAATCTTTGGAAGCTAATCATACATTCCTGGCAGGATTTGGATTTTATTTTGTTTTTGATTCCATCTCTCCTCTCTCTATATAAAAATCCAAAAGAAAAAGAGATAGAACAAGAAATATTATCAAGAAGAAGAAGAAGAAGAAGAAGAAGAAGAAGAAGAAGAAGAAGAAGAAGAAGAAGAAGAAGAAGAAGAAGAAGAGAAGAATAATTGTTGTTGAGGCATATAGTAAAAAAGATTTTTAAAAAGTTAAAATTTTAAAAAGAGAATAATGATGTTGCACAACTTGTAGGAAAACAAAGAAGGGAAAGGGTTATTGTATTAAATGTGCTAAATTACATTAAGAACTTAATTTTATTAAAGTATTGTTACTTAAGAAATTCAGAGTCTTGGACTGATTGATTCCTGGAGGAACTGGACGTTTGTAAAAATAAAGGGGGGGCCTGCCCGATTTCCTACTTTCCCTCCTGTGCCCGCCCCCAATTTGTACAGTTGACCCAGTGCCATAACTGGCTCCTTCAAGGCCAAGAGATGTTTTGCATGCTAAACATACCACTCAGCTTGGCAGCTTCCCCGCCAAGCACGCCTGGATGTTGCCCACTGCAAGATCAGGCTACTCTCCTTTGGGGAAAAAGCCCTTTGCTTCCCCGTGTGCTCCAAAGGCAGCCGCCCAGCCTGAGTCTTTCACCAGCCTGGCCTTTCGGAGTGGATTTGGAGGGTAAAACAGTGATGGAGGGCACCAGGTTGGAGACCTGTGACTTTCTGTAAGGGTTGCAAGGCTGTGGCCGCCACTGAGTCACTATAGGATGCAGTGACTCAGGAGGAAAAGATTAGAGTATTAGTTCACAGCTCTCCCTGCCTGGCTGCTTCAGATGACTTCATCCTTGGCTGGAAGCATCTCCAGGGCAGGTGGGCATGGCACCCCCCGCTGCTGCCCTGGGCCAGGTTTCTCCCTGCGGAGACACTCTCCTCTATACTGGAGGATGACGCACGAGGGCTTGTTCTGCAGGCCGCCTGGTCCTGAGGACCAGGAGTTGGGGCAGAGCCCCCGCAGGAGCAAAGCAGGAGCAAAATACTCTGGCAGGCCAACCCTGGGTTCCTGTGCCTTTCCTCCAAAGGAAGAAGGGTCAGAGCATCAACCCCAAACTGTCAAGAGCTGAAGCTAAGCAGAATATTCCTGCTCTTGGTCCTGGCCCCTCACCTGTTCCCGCAGCTGGAGGAAGAGGCTCAGCCCCCGGATCTGGCAGCCTTGGGAGGAAGCATCGAAGAACCCTGGAAATGTCTGAGGGGCCCATCGGCTAAATTCCACCCCAGTCCAGCAGAAGGCTCTTCTCCCAAGTGGAGGACACGCCTTTGCATGGATGGTGGATCAGGCCACTGACTGTTCACTTGACAAGAAACCTTCAATCGTTACAGAGAGAAACTCAGAAGGAGGAGGAATTTCCTGCCCAGGAAAAGCTGCTAAGCAAACGGAACAGCGTGGCTCCTGGAGCTGCGGATGCTCCATTCCCAGAGATTTTCAAAGAAAGGTTTGTCTGGGATGGTCAGAGGATTCCTGCCCTGGGCAAAGGGTTGGACTAGATGCTCTGGGTCACATGGGGGCCACGGAGGTCCTTGTAAAACAACATGGGCAGCCGAGCCAAGCAGAGCAGGGCGCCTGGTGGCAGGGCACCTGTCAGACAGTATCCATCTCCTTGGGCAGCTGGCAGAGCAATGCCTCTCTGCTTCAAAGGGTCGACCTGTGTTCTGTGTCCCCCTCGAGCAGAGCCACGGCACTGGTCTCAACAAATAATTTTTCGTTCATGGAGTCACAAGGGGTCCTTGACTCCTACTCCATCCCAGGGAAAGCCTCCAGGTTGATGGGTCTCCATCCTCTGCTTGAACACAACCAACAAAGGGGAGCCCCACCTCTTTGGTACAGGGAGTCCTCATTTAGCAACCGCAATGGGGACTGGCCAGTCGTTAACTGAAGCAGTTGCTAAGTGAAACTGCAACTGTGCTTATGATCTTTCTTCAGCTTTCCTCTGCCTGACAGACCTGCAAAGGTTGTAAATGCAAGGATTGGTTGCAAAGTTACTTTTTCATCACCGTCATAACTGTGAACAGTCACTAAATAAGGCAGTCGCTAAATGAGGACTACCTGTAATTGGTTCTACTGTCCAACTGCTCTTAAGTGTGGTGCCCTAACATTCAGTGAGAATCTTCCTTCCTGTAACTGAAATCCATGGAAGAGAAGAGGCCCCAACCTGAATGACATTTATTTATTATTTTATGCATGTGCTTTATCACCACCAAAACCTGGCGAGGCTCTGGGTGGTTTACGGATTTTTTTAAAAGAGAGTACTAACAATACGACAAAAACAGACAATCATAAATCACAATAATAACAGTAGTAAATGGCTCTGTGACTAATCCCAGAAGATCCCGTCTTCCAGAAGATCCAGGTTTTACCAACTGGGTTTCCTTGAGGAGATGCTGAAGGCCCAGGAGGACTCCCAAGTTCTGAGCTACTTCTCTCTGTAGGAGTAAACCCTCTTGAGAGTCCATTTGGTACAATCATGGAATCTGAATTAGCAGCTACTCTGTTTTGCTTCGGTTGAGTCTAAGCCTGTTTTTTTCCCATCCAGACCTTGACAGCAGCCAGGCACCAAGTCAGAAATTGCACTGCCTCCCCCTGGGCCCAGGATGGAGATGTTCTACTGAGTAACATCAGCGTAGTGATGACATCTCCTCCAAAGTTTCCGTGCAGTTGTTAAATAGAATCGGGGAAAGAAGTAAATTGCAGGTTGTTCCTCAACAGAGCAGCTGGGCGCCTGACCTCTCCAACCATTGCACCCACCCTCTCGGGCAGGAACGGAAGCACTGTGGAATGGGGCCCCAATTCCTAATTCTAGCAGAGGATCCAAAAGGACATCATAGTCAACACTACTGAAAGCTGCTGAGAGATGTAGGAGGACAAGGATGGTTACACGCGGGGATTATGGTTGGTTGTTAAATGGTTGTTTTAAATCCTTCTACGTAGTCCAGAGTCCTTTTTGTGAGAAAGGCAGCCATCTAAATTGTTTAAGTAAATAAATTATGCTCCTTCTCTCCAGATCCCATTGCAGGTTGCTCATGAGAGTGCCGGACTGCTGTGGGTCCAGGTAACCCCTCTCCATTACAACGTTCTCTAATTGCAGCCCCGTCATTGTCTCAACAACCTTTCCCAAAAAGGGGAGTTTGGAGATCAGATGGTAGTTGTCCAGCGGTGCTGGATCCCAGGGAGTCAGTGGATCAGGCCTGATTCAAGGCTTCAGGAACCTTTCCTTCCATCACAGAAGCACCGACATCCTTACAGGTATTTGAGGAGTGCTGCCTCGTCCCTCTCAGCCACCTTTTCTCAAAGCTAAACATCCCAGCTCTTTGGACTAACCGTTCTCAGCTAAATCTACTCCGTTCCCGCCATCTCTTCTAATACGACCCGGAGTTCTTCCTCGTGTTCTGCTAAGCACAGCACGAAGATGCTTCACCAATGGTGGCTAAAGGTCATTTCAGCATAAAGTTGCCTCTGTCTCATCCCCAGCCCTTTGTGGAGGCAATTTAAATGTCTCTTTACTGGTTTTATTTTTATAGTAGTGCTTTCCTATGGTACTGTTCTTATAGTAGTATGAGAAACCGTCAGTATGACAGCAATGGTTCCTACTGGCTATTTGAGAGGGCTGCAGACGTGCCCCCCTCTTCTGGTTGCTCCAAACTGCTCTCCGTGGCCCTCGCACTTGGGCTGCCCAAGGAACTGGATGCCTGGCTGCACAGAGGTGACCCACAAGTTCCTTCCAGCTTTACCCAATGCCCCCTCCTCATACCATTGACCTGCCAGGTGGAGTACTTGGACAGAGGTTCCCCGCTCACCCAGAAGAGCACAAGACCCACATTCAGAAACAGCCCGAGCGACAAGTCACCAGCACGAACCACCTCTGCTCTGGTGACCGTTCACTTGGGTGTCGCCCCTAGACCTTGGTTCCAGGCCTCAATCCACACCTGCCCAACCTCACTCAGACTATAGGGCAACCATGGGGGCCCCAGCAAATTATCCCAGCATGCTTTTTGGCCTAGACTGGAGCAGAGGTCATTTAACAGACTTGTGAGGAACAGCCCGTAGTTTCTAGTTATCTTAGTTGCCCTTTCTGGACCGGTTCTAGTTTGGCCTGGTTCAATTTTAAAGCCAGAGAAGGTGATGAACTCAGTTTCCAATGGGGGGACATCCTGAAGGTTTTGGACATCGAGGGTGACCCCAATTAGCACAAGGCAGAGCTCCGTGGCAAAGAGCTACTGGTTCCCCACAATTACATTGAATTGAAGCCCCATCCATGGGTTTTTTGGAAGATGCCTCATGCAAAGGCCAAGGTGATTTTGGGGAAACAGAGGCACGAAGGGCCTTCCTCATCCAAGAGAGCACAAGTGCCCCCTGGGGTTTCCCTTTCAGTCAAAGTCGGAAACAACATGAAGCGCTGGAGGATGTTCAAGATGTGGTCCTCTGGGTGGACAAGTTCGATTCTCTGAATGAGCTGGTGGACCATCACGAATCCAGCTCCAGCTCCATGACCCAAGAGGTCTTCCTTTGAGACCTTGGAGGTGCTTCTGCAACCCAGATACATCTGGGCTCTGTTGGACTTCATCCCTCAGGAGGAGGGGGAGCTCGGCTGCAGTTGGCTGGGGAATTCTGGGAGTTGAAGTCCACACACCTTACAGTTGCCAAGGCTGGGAAACACTGTCTTAAAGTACTGAAGAATTGGACCCAATACTCAGTGTGGGGTCTGGCCAAAATATAAACAAATTCCAAATATTTGGAAGTTGTACTTCTGTTGAAGCTGGCTAAAACTGCCTTCCCTTGTTTTTACATCCACATCGCGTGGCTGACTCATATTTGTGTTGCACTCAATTACCAGGCAGAATTCCTAGAATGATGTAGAATTTCTACAAGATAGACTGCAATGCTATTTGTAAAATAAAAATAAAATGAGATGCCCTCCATATATTTCCCTGGGTTGGCTAAACCTACTGGAATGACCATTGTGATATATGTGGAGGACACCAGGTTTGGAAAGGCTGCCTCAGCAGGGGTGGGATCCATGGGAGGGGGTTTAAAAAAAGTAAAGATGGTGGCCACAATCACGCAATTGGACCCCCACTTTTTTTTTTTACATGTGTTTCAATCACATAGCCACCATAGTTGTAGCCACTATCTTGATTTTTTGACCCCCTCCCTGCAGACACCCCTGTGCCTCAGGAATCTTCAGCAACTTTCTGAAGAATTCCCCCATCAAGTCAGACACAATGGCTCATGAACGACCTGGAGTTAGCCAAATTGACATCTTGGCTAGCTAAGGAAGATCTGATGCCAAAGTGTCCAGTTTCCCAAGATCTCTCCTGCCATGGCATGGGCCAAAGTAGAATCGTCATTGCAGGCAAGAATGAAGCCAATGACCTGTATATCCATGGCTGTTTAAACTCACCATTTCTACCTGCCACCCTTCCCACAAATCAGCAGACGCTCAGTGGCCTTGAAGCCGAGCAGCTGATGTATGCTTACAAATCTGACATCTCTGGCATGAGAGCCCCCGACTTCTACCTCAAAACCTACACAAAGAAATATCAAAGTGACGGAGGAGAACTTGTGACAAGATCCACCTCAAGGCTTACTTCATGACAGGAACGGTAGCAAAGAGGGCTGAGGAATTTGGGCCCTGTTACACTTTTTTGCCTGCAGGAGGCGTGAGAAGATCGCTTTGGTGGCCCAAGCAAAACTCTTTGAAGGTGAAGTCTTTCACAACTGTCCAAGCTTGATTTTATATTGTGATTTTGAGCCTTGAGGGGCACCTTTAACAGCTCTGTCTACAGTTGTGACGGTGCTTCTCAGGTTTCGTGCAGCCTGAGGTTGTGGGCAGAATTCCTGCAGGCAGGAGATGTACAACACAGGTGTACTGTTTTTGCCAGTCCTGGTTGATTAAGCCAGATTGAGGAGGAAATGACCACCCCATCTCCTTCTGTAAGGAAGTTTCCAAGTCTCCACTAATTCCACTGGTCAGAAGCAACTGGAGTTGATGGTAGTGGGGGCAGGAAGGCTATGTGGCCTTGAACTCAGGCTCAAAGGGGCCTTCCAACTGGGATAGCTCCTAATGTATTGTTAAAAATGTTTAAATTATACATCCCTTTTCTATATGTGCCTTATTAAGGCAGTGAGCAATACAACAGGACCAGGAGAATCCCATTCCTCCTATCTTTGTCCCACCACCGTTCATCATCAAGAGTGATCAATGCAGTTTTGGTCCCAAATCCAAGCTGGAATCACCTAGTCCTACCATCTTCTCAAAACAGAAGAAGAAACAGAAAGAAGAAACAGAAGTTGGGGAGAAGGGTCAATAATTATCCAAGCTGAGTGATGGTTTCTGGAGGAGGCAACAGGCAAGGCCCATCAACCACCAACTGCACCCGGTGTCAGAGTCTGCACACTCATTCCCAAAGTTCAGTAAATCCGCTGGAGACGAAACAGTTCCATCAAAGATTTCTTTATTAGGAGAAGTGCACAGCAGCACAGATGGTTGAGTCTAATTCTACAAAGCAAAACCTTCCCTTTTTAAGCCCAAATTCCCCCCCTTCTCCTTTCTTTTCCCGCTTGAATTCTTCGCGCCTCGCTCGGCTCTCACAGTGCTCGACCTTGGAAGCGCCTCTGAAGAGATAACCGCACCTGGCATCTTCTCTCCCCACTTTCTCCTAACTTCAGTGGCAGGTCAAGCAAGCGGCCTGCAATTAACATTTTTACTATTAACCCTTTAACATACATTGCTGAGCTAAATTAAAAGCAATTAAGTTTTCTAGCTTGCGTAGATCCTGACACCCGGCCCCATCCATCAGGTCCTTGGTAACTTTCACTAGCCAAGTATGACAGAATCCAATCTGCAGGTGGCAGAGCTAACCACAGGCAGAACCCCGCCCATTTCTTCAGGATCCAGAGATTCAAACTAATGCCAGGTAATCTTTCAAGACAAGCCTTCTGTCATCATCTTAACTGGACTCGACAGCCGGGGGTCTCACTCCAAGTGATTTTTATCCTCCAGATGATGAGCAAATTCTTCGCAACACCCATGCAGGGGATTTTCCCAAAAAGGATTATGGAACCTTAAACGAGCTGTTGGATAGCTATCCATGGGTGCAATGAGAGCAGAGAAGCAAGCCTCCTCATCACTCTTTACTATCGTGTTGCAGGGTTGAATTTAAGCTCTTGGCAATGTCTGGTCATACTCATTCTTTGTTTCACACCAACCTTGCTGCAAATGTTTGGTCTGCTGCTTCATCTCCCAGAGCCCCTCAGTCATTCAGTCAGTCGAGGACTTCCCTCGGATCAGCAGACAGGGGACTCTTGTGTTCTCCGAGACCGGCCCACCCCAACTCCCATATCTCCTATTGCCCACCCCCAAAGGAATTTCCTTCCCTTCCCTTAACTCCCCAACATCCTCTTCATCCCCACCTCCTGGTCATTCTCCACCATGCCCAGGGTCCCGTTATGCCATCCACTCATTCTCTCGGCTTGGCATCAGGGTGCTTCTGACAGACACTAAGCACCCCTAGCATAACTACACCATCCACTCCCCTCCCCCCTGCCAAAACCTCTCTAAATCCCCTGCCCTTACCCCATGTTCTTAATTTTGCATTGTTGGGTCTCCTTCCTGGTCAGAAGTTTAAGCATATGTGCTTCAGTTCAGTTCTATGGTTTCCTAGAATCTTTGAAAGGTCCCAATAGAGGCAAATATGTGTAGCTCAGGGTTGAACTGTGGGGTCCTTGGGGTTCTCTGAGCTCGGTTCTTTTCTTGCAAACGTTTCATTACCCGGCTAGGTCACATCTTTCAAAGAGTCACTTTTTGTGACATGGGGGGTATCTAGATTTGAAATATAAATAAAAATGATATTCTTCTCTCTACTTAAGGGACCCTAAAAGAGAGAGCCTGGATTTGCGCATTACTTTAATGTGCAAATAATGTTGTGTGTCACTGAACATGTGTGAATTCAGCATCATGATTTGTAAACAGTGGCTTGCAACTTAGGACAATCTCTGAAATTTCTTCATCATCATCATCATCATCATCCTGGTTTCCATTGTGCTTATTTGTCCACCTTCAGAAGAGCAGCCCCATGGCCAGGTCTCACCTACCCCAGCTTTTCACATCCCTCAGAAGCTGACTAGATGCCACCAGGAAGCTCCCAAAAGCAGAGGGGGTGGGGGGGCGCTTTTCTGCCATCACCTGCTGTTATGATTGCAGGTCTGCTGCCTATGGTTCTGGAGGCAGCAATAGACACCTGACAACTGTTTCTTAAAACCACCTTCTTGGCTGTCAAATTCTGGTTTTAATGACATTTGGTATAAAGAAGTCCTTCCTTTTATTGTCCTGAAACTCTCTATATTTAGTTTCAGTTTCAGTGGATGACCCCCAAGTTCTAACATTTGGGGCAAGGAGAAAAACTCTCCCCTTCCATTTTCCATCTCCTGTCTCCCATTCCCACTTTCACCCAAGGCCCAGGGGCTTAGTCCTGACATACTCCATCCTTGATCAACCAGTGGGACTTACTGTCTCTAGGACAATATTCACGTAACACACATAACCTGTACATTAATCTATTTTCTGGAATCACATAGTAATGCTGAAGCATAAGATAACCAAATGACATTTGCCCCAAAGTGGCTTGAAGCATAACGGCATGCACATCAAGAGCAACATCCTGACTGTACAAGCTGTGAGCCAGTGGAACAGATTGCCTATGAAGTGGGAGGCTCTCCTTCATTAGAAGACTTCAAACAGAGGCTAGATAGCATCTATCAAAGAAGCTCTAGTACAGGGTTAGTCAACCTTGGCAACGTTAAGATGTGTGGACTTCAACACCCATAATTCCCCGGCCAAGTTGCTACAGTTGACAAGCACTGGTCTAGTGGATTCTGCACTGAGCAGATGATCGGACCTAGGAGGACTCTAAGGTCTCTGCCAGCTCTAGAATTCTATGAAATGCTGAGCAAACACACCTTGCTAAGGTGGCCAAATTTGTTGAAACCAATCAAGCTTAGCAGGTGATGCATACGCAAACCCTATGGATCCATGAGAAGAATATTAGTTCTGAACACAAACCTTAGAGCTCCTGAGAATCCCACCTAAAATTTTTGCTAAGAAGTTCCTTGTTCTCTTGATGTCCTCAGTTCTGGACAGCCAGGCGGCTTTTTGGTGCCCCCAACCTGAACTCTCGTTATAGAGCAGCCTCTTTCTCCCATAGAGCATTGGAGTTCTGTCTGGGTCCTTCTTGAAAGCGTGATCCTGGTGGCCCTCCAGCTGCAGAGCATCAGAGGCCCCAACCTCAGATTTCCCCTTCAGAGACGGCTGCTTAACGTGGCTCAGGGAAGCTCAGCCTGATGGGCTAGATATCCCACTCCTTGCCCCACAGGTGTTTCTTCCGAGGAGCCAGAAACATGGATCAGCCCTCCCCTCTTCCTTTTGTCTCATTATTGGAGGCGGGGGAGGATTAGAACACCAGGACAAATGTTTGCTTTAAACTTGAGATGAGGAGAGTCCCAGGTTCAGTTATTACCATACTCCAGAGAGCTTCCAGAACACTGTTGTTAGACATCTTTTATTTAAACACTCAGATGCAAAATCTGAAAGATCACATGAAACACAAATTCCAGATCACCACATTGCACACATTAAAATTCCCCCGTTTTATTATGTACACAAAGGTTGCAATTGGAGCAAGACCATGATAAAACTCTGGTGGCAAGGCTTGGAGGCTTGGAGAACCACCATTAAAGTGCTCTGATGTTTACCATCTGTGGATTTTTGAAAGCAGCCCTCCAAACGAGGACCCTCCTGGACCCCACAAGACTCCATTTGTCCGGGCGCAAATTCTGCAGGAACGTGGGAACAGTCACCCACTCTTTCCAGAACCACCTCTGAGAATGTTTGCAAGACACAAAGGTAACAAGAACCCAATCCTAACAGAGGAAAAGGAGGGAGATGAGGTAGGATGGTGGGGATGTCTGTTTGTGAGATTCAAATCCACGTAAGCGAGTGGCGACAAGGACCTGATCCCCAGGAAGATTGCTACGGCGACCAGTGGCTTCCTGAACTGTAGGTACCGGCAGTTAGAAGTCAAGCTGGACCAGCAAGTTGCATTTTTGCAGGCAGACACACCCAAAACTTCCAGTCCTCGGAGGGAAATCTCACTCCTTGTGGACTCAGGGGGGTGCCCAGCTGAAAGGGTTCTGCAGGCCAGCCTCTTCCTCTGCGGGTGCCAGCAGCTAAACCAACCTACAGTGTCTGAGACTGAGGGAGCTCCCTGGCGGCACCAGAGACTTTTAAACCAGCTCAAATTGTCCAAAGAACTTGGGGTCATATGAGGAAAGTTACCCATTTTAAAGAGGTGCCCCCTCCTCCAAAGTAGCCTTCCTGAGCGGCCTTGGCAGAAGCCATAAGGGCAGATACCCTTTGCTCTGCTGGCAGCATACGCAGCCACCCAGGAGGATGGACCCTTGAGGACCAACGTGCTCCAGGGCTCTCTGGAGGTCTCCCTCAAGGCATCGGTGTACCACCTGGCAGGCCAGAGAGAGCCGCTCCCTACAAGCCAAGGGGGCAAAGGAGTTGGGAACCTTTCCGCAAGAACTCAAGGGGCCTTCAGCAGCCTCCTTCATGCTTCCTCCTCCCCCACCCCAGGATCTGTTGGTGGCTTCATCGGAGGCTGAAGCTCAGCCTCCCTAAGGAGAATCCAGGGCTGGCAGCCAGAGGGGGCCTCGGCTGGAGCAAATGGGGAGCTTCAAGCAGTGTGGAGAAATGGGTGTGCATGATACAGAGCAAGGAGGATGGGCACTGGGTGGGCCTGGCACCTGTCTTTTCCCAGGGGTACAGGGAAGGCACCTGGTGGTTTTTGGGCTGCGTCCTCACCCTGCGATGGTTTCCCACCCAGGTTAGATGTTCTGGCAGCAAGGGGCCTGTCTCCCTTCCTGGTGGGTGGGCAAGACTTTGATGGGCTCGATGGTGGTGCCGTGGCTGAACTCTGCCTCAGGCTGCCCGCCTGCAAGTTGCCGCTGGGATACAATCCGGTAGATTTCTAGAGGGCAAGAAAACAAAGAGGAGGCCAAATGGAGAGGGAAGCCCATCCTGGTGCTGAGCTGAAGCAGTGGCATGAAATTAGGAGGACAGTCAAGGCTAAAAAATAAGTGAGGTCCATAGATCCCAAGCAATGGGCCCCCATACCCGATTTCCCTTCAAAAATATATTAAATGCTATATCCTTATCATTAATTTCACAAACATCTTTGCCTCATGTCCTATTCTCTCTGCAAAGAGAGTCAGTAAACGCTGATGTCATGCTGAAGTGACTTCTTCTCCCTTCAGTGTTTACTGACTCTCCCTGCACATTCAGCAGTCAGAACACGGGAATTTCCAAGCGCTTTATTTGGCACCCATAAAGGGGTGGGGTTCAGAAGGCTTCCTCATCTGGTGGGCTGCAAAACTTTCAATATGTAACAGGGTGTAGTGGCCTTCATAAAAGGAAAGTCTGAAAACTGCTGAATTAGGGAACAAACCACCTCTCCTTATGCCTGCAGAAGTTACGAGATCCAACTACAGAGCAGGAAAGAAGCTGCTTCCACAGAGACATCTTTTGGCCTTGCACAATGTCTTGAAGCACAAAACAGCCTAAAGAACTGTGGTCACGAAACACAAAGGCCAAAAATGCAAACAAACCTGTACAAGATTAAAAGTAAGCCAGTTTCACATGATCTGGTTGCACCTGCTGTGCACACAGCCTGTGTCAGTGGTTGGCCAAGTACTACCAAGACCATTCCTGCCCTCACGCTAGACACTGCTTCCTCTAAAGTAAAACTTCCATGTCTGCCCAAGATGAACCTGCAGGCGTTGCTAGAAGGAGGTTCCAATTTGGACCGTGTCTTCCCAGACGTGGTTTTGACACTAAGATCTCTGTGGGGTCCTTGGGGTTCTCTGAGCTTGGCTGTTTTCTTGCAAACGTTTCATTACCTGGCTAGGTCACATCTTCAGTGCTAGAATGGGATGGGGTTTGCTCTCCGTCATCATCCTCCCAGCAGACAAAGGCTGAATAAGAGTTATTCTGGATAAATCACAATACTTGCAAAAAGCCAAAAAGTTATTAGAGGACAAAGAAACCTACATCCCAGTTAACATCAACCCAATACAGAAACTAGACAACCTAATCAAGAGAACCCTTAACAACCTAACCAAGAAGGGCCAGATCACAAAAGAAGGACAGTGGCAGATGAAAAGCAGTGGACCCATCCTTCCATGTTTCTGTGGACAACCAAAAATACACAAGCCGGACATACTGCTCCGACCAATTGTATCTTTACCAGGGACTCCAACATACAACGTAGCGAAAGAACTGACAAAAAAGCTTGGACATCTCACAGAGAAGAGTGAATATTCTATCAACTCCTCACTACAGTGCCTGCAGAAAATCAAAGATGTACACATAGATGAAGATGAAATTATTGTCTCATTTGATGTCACAGTACCCTTTACATCCATAAACCCAGAACTAGCGAAGAATCCATATCAGCAGTACTACACAACACACCCGATCTAACCAAATACACCCAGACTGAAATACCCAGAATCATGGGCCTCATCAACCTCTGCCTCACCACCTATTTTCAGTTTGATGGACAAATATACCAACAAATCAGAGGCACACCCATGGGGTCACCACTGTCAGGACTCATAGCAGAGACTGTAATGCAACGCCTAGAAACTCTAGCACTTCCAGACATACAACCTAAAGTATGGATCAGGTATGTAGATGACACCTTTGTTATCATAAAAAAGGAACAACTAGAGAAGACACACGAAACCATCAACAACATCTCCAAAGGAATAAACTTCACCAGAGAGGAAGAAAACAACAGCACGCTACCCTTCCTGGATATCCTCATCAGCAGAGGAAACAGCAGCAGATTAGAAACCCAAGTCTATCGGAAGACAACCCACACTAATCAAGTGCTCCATTACCAAAGCAACAACCCCACCTCCCACAAGAGGAGCTGTGTAAGAACATCATTCAAACAAGCACAGACACACTGCAGCAACCCAGAACAGCAGAAAAAGGAAACAGACCGCCTATACAACACCTTCCAACAAAATGGATGGATATCCACGCAACTTTATCAAAAAGTGCCTGGCCACTCAACCTACTACAACACAACCCACACAAGCCATGAAAAGGATCACACTGCCATACATCAGAAACGTCTCAGAAACCACCAACAGACTATTGCAACCACATGGCATCTCCGTAGCACACAAACCAACTGAAGCCCTCCAAAGCGTCTTAAGCAAACCAAAAGACCCCGTAGCCCAAGAAGAAGAAACAGGAGTCCTCTACAACATACAGTGTAGTGACTGTAACAGCCACTATGTAAGACAGACAGGCAGAAGACTAGCAGAGCGCATCCATGAGCACCAACTAGCAGTCAGAAGACACGATGGAAACTCCTTAATCTCACAACTCATGGACAGACTCAACCATAGTTTCAACTGGGAAACCGTCAGCATCCTAGGCCAAGCTAAATCCAAAAATGCGAGGGAATTCCTGGAAACCTGGTATTCAGACAAGGCCGCCATCAACAGGCACATAGAGATAAACAGCATCTACACGCTATTCAAAAGAGACAATAGAAAAGGTAACAAAGGACCAGGACATCTCCTCACCAGCAATCATCACCCAGATAAGCAGAGATTAACACCAAGATTACCACCAGGCACACAATCAAGCAGTGAGCAATACCCTAATCAAGGAACTACCAGAGGGAAAAATAAAACAAAACAAAACCCACACCCACACCCACACCGGCAGGGCACGCAAGAGTATATAAACAGAGAGCAAACCCCATCCCATTCCAGCACTGAAGATGCTACCTAGCCGGGTAATGAAACGTTTGCAGGAAAACAGCCAAGCTCAGAGGACCCCGAGGACTCCACAGTTCAACCCGGAGCGACACATATTCGCTTCTGTTGGTGAGATCTCTGCTGCAGGGAACCTTCAGTTAAGCCTTCTGGGTGCTCATGAACTTTCAAGGTGCTTCGTGGGCCCTGTCAGGACCCATCCAGCCAGCAAGTGCTGGACATGCCTGCCTTTCAGCACTCCCAAACTGGGCACAACCAGGTCCACCCAGATAGGTGTGAAGGGAAATCAGACATACCTGCCAGGATGTTGTGAAAGGCTGTCTCCACGTTGGTGGAATCCAGAGCTGACGTCTCTATGAAAGACAATCCATTCTTTTCTATGGCAGGTGAAGACACAGAAAGAGAAACCAGCAGTCAGGGCTTGTCCACACACAGTCTCTGATAAGCCCCGTCCAACCCTCAAATGCTCCTCGGACCTCAGCTGCCTCGTCACCATCAGAAGTGCTGTGGCTCAAATCAACCTTGCTGGGAACCACCTCCCAGCCTTCTAGGGACACTGCTCTCCCCGAGTGACATCAGCTTTAGGCACTAACCTCAGAAAACCTGCAGCTGGCAAGGAAAATGGCGCCACCAGAAGACCACCTCTTCCTACAGGTCCCTGTACCAGATTGTCTTCCTTCCAATTAAATACAGATTTTTTGTTTTGCTGCCTTTCAGATCCATGTTATGTTTTAATGTATATCTTTATCTATCTTCTGGTTTTAAAATGTTTTGTAATTTACTTTGGGAAAACTTTTTTGAACGGAGGCATATAAATTCATAAATATATCAAATTAGGCTGAATGTTCTACAGTACTCCATCAATTTTAAGAATAGCGAGGGTTGTTTCCAGAAGACACAGCAAAAGTTCAGAATGAGGATCCAGGAATCTTAGGGGGGGGGTTAAATCTTAAAAAAAGAATACACGTTTCTAAGCTCCCAAGGTTGTAAACCATGAACTCACAACCCACTGACCAAGTGAAGCTCCTAAGACCTTTTAGTGTGCAAACAAGTGTTTTTCAGATGAATTAAATTTGCCCCCTGCCCTCATTTAAAAATAAGCGAAAGAATCAGTGACATCACACCACCCCTGGATTTGCCACGAGCCTCCAAAGGCCAACGGAAAAGACACGCAGACTTAAACACAGCCCCCTCCTCTCGTACAGCAGTGATACAAAGCTCAAGGAAGGGGCTGTGGCCCTGTGGCTGAGTCTCTGTTCCACACGCTGGTGGCCGCAGGGCAATGCCCCTTGCTCCAGGTCCAGGAAACGCCTGGCCAAAAACCCACGTGGACCAGCCATCTGGCCCAGGAATGCTCTGAGGTTCTCATCCTTCACAGAAGAATGCAACAGTGATGCCAAAGGCTTGGCTAATGAGCACATTTAACAGATTAGCATGAATCAGTCACGCACTTAAGTCACTTCCTGTGGCAAAGAGGCATGAGTGAAATGCTCTGAGGTGCCCAGAATATCCTCTAACCAACGGAGAAGCCCCGGAGCCCTCCTCCATGGGCAAAGGAGCCCTACCTGCAAAGCTCTTGGCCTCGTCAGTGGGCACGGCCCGCAGGTGTCGCAGGTCGCTCTTGTTGCCCACAAGCATGATGACAATGTTGGTGTCTGCGTGGTCCTGCAGCTCCTTGAGCCAGCGCTCTGCGTTCTCATAGGTCAAGTACTTGGCAATGTCATAAACAAGAAGGGCGCCAACCGCTCCTCGGTAGTAACTACAGAGGGTGGGGAAGATGAGGAGGAGGTAGAGTCACTGGCCAGCAGAACCAAACCTTCAGCAATTTCTCCATCCAACCAAATTGGATGCGCCTAATCCAACAGGGCCTCCCCTTCTCCCACTTACAGGTGGCTGCATGGCTTTGCCTTTGCCAGTACAAGCACAAAGTCTTGTAGGACCTTCTCGCTAAGCCCGTGTATCTGCATCTAATTTAATCGCTGTCAGTTGTTAGCAGCAGAAATGGGCTAATAGCCGTAGCAGGGATTACGAGATTACAGCCCCCTTTAACTGTGTCATTTAACCTGCTAACACGAAGGAGGAACTCCACTGGAGAGAAGAAGCCACTTTCTCTTTGTTTTTCCTCATTCCTTGACTTTCTAATTCCCACGACTTAGGAGCTGGTCAGCCCACTGGAGTCCTGCTGCGTTTGGCCAGCGCTCCCACCTACAGGGGCAGTTTGCCACTTCATGAAATGGATGCCATGATGGGAGTGCAAGAGGGACGCTTCCATGATGACCAGACGGGTTCTTGCATGAGCCACATAGAGCCACCTCAGCCAGGGGCTGACCCGCAACTCCTGCCTTCTCTGAAACCCATAGATCAGTGTTTAAGCCACGTGGACTTCAACTCCGTGCTGGTTGGGGGAATTCTGGGAGCTGACGTCCACATGGCTTAAAGCTGCCAAGGTTGAGAAACACTGCCATAGATGGACCCCTTAAGCATCACATCTACCTTGCCTCAGCCCCCCGGCAGAGGATCTGAGCTCCAGGAGGCCCTGACAAGCTAATTCAGAATCAGGGACCAGACTAGAGGGTGAGACCCATTTTAAACGCTTCTAACTGCGATCTTCTCAGAAAAGAAGATCACAATCAGCAAAGAGGCCCTCTCTCTTTCCCAGACGCAACAGCCGAGTCTCTTACGCGGAAGTAATGGCCCGGTAGCGCTCCTGGCCCGCCGTATCCCAGATCTGCGCTTTCACGGTCTTGTTGTCCACCTGGATGCTGCGGGTGGCAAACTCCACCCCGATGGTACTTTTGCTCTCCAGGTTGAATTCGTTCCGGGTGAAGCGGGAAAGCAGGTTGCTCTTCCCCACGCCCGAGTCCCCGATGAGGACAACTGCAAAGAAGCAAGTGACTTAGTGAGGAATCAAAGTATCTCCTGAGAACCCTCCTTAGCTTTCCCATTAAAAATAACGTCTCATACTTGCTTGTTGTGGTTTTTTTTAAAGAAGTTTATCTCATCCACGTTTTTAAATTACTTCGAAGCTTACAAGAGATCCCATCCTCTGGATTCTGTGTAGGACATACAGGACCGGCTTTGCACAAACCAAGTTGACATCAAAGCCAGGAGAAAGCGGCAGCAGAGCACTTTAACCCCCCAGAATATTCTATTGCAGATCTCAAATTGGCCACTTAGAACAAAAAAAGTCCCCGGCACAACAGAATAGGGGGCAGTTGAGCAACAGCAACAGTTGATGCCTTATAGCAGTGTTTCTCAACCTTGGCAAGTTTAAGATGCGTGGACTTCAACTCCCAGAATTCCCCAGCCAGCTATGCTGGCTGGGGAATTCTGGGAGTTGAAGTCCACGCATCTTAAACTTGCCTAGGTTGAGAAACACTCCCTTATAACAAAATGTGTTACTTGTAAAAGGGGCTACCAGACTCTTTCCCTCTGAAAAAGACAGAACAGTAAAGGCAGCTTCACACAGCAGCTTCGGGCTTCTTCGCAGAGAGAGGAGCACTCCGGTCTTCCGAGTGGCCCACAGAGGGGATCCCAGGGTCCCCGCACAGCACTGCCCTGCTCCTGAACCACTGGCTTTGCTTGCCCAAGGGAGCCAGAGCGGGTCCCTCATTCTGGCCTCTGAGCGACCTGCACGTGATGCCCGTGGCATGTGGCCCGTCCTGCGCTTGTCCTGCAAGTTGACAGCTTGGCTTCAGGCAGGAGTGCCCTGAGGGCCAACCCTGACTCACCAGCTGGGAAGCTCTGTCTGGGCAACATCAAGGAGGGGGCGAGGGGGGGACGAGACCAGATGCCTTCCGAGGCATTTTGCTCTCTTGCTTTTTTAATGTGGGGTGTGTGATGGAATGGACTTATGAAGGCCAGGCTCAGGGAGATAAGCGTGTTCTTAGCCCCCAGCGAGAGCGTGGGAAGTTCAAGATGAGGCTGGCACCTCCCTAAGGAATTCACGGTGGTGTGGCTGGCTGGCTGGCTGGGGAGCTGGGGTTCAGTCTGGGGAGATTTCTGTCCTGAGGTTGAAGCTAATAAATGCAACAGGACTGTATTTGCATTGTCTCTTGGAGTTCTTTGGGCTGAACCTGACAGGTGGGAGGTTTCAAGTCTGTGAGCAGCCTGATGCAGTACAGGGAGTCCCAGGTTAAGAACACCCAGTTTACGGATGAGCCCTAGTTAGGAATGGAGCCTGTTGCAGCAAATTCAAATTAAATACACCATGGTTCGAGTTCATTACACAATACTACTTAGACAGTATTATACAATAATACTGTGCCGGCTTACATATAAATTCGACTCAAGGACAGACCTTGGGAACGGACCTCGTTCTTAAACTGGGGAGCACCTGAAGCTCCTGCTACCCTTTGTCTGAAACTGGCCAAAGCGCATCATGACTCTTGAACTGGGTCTCCGACCCACCTCCTGCATTGCTTTCTATGACACTCAGCCCCGCTCATCCCTCCAGCTGTTAGAACACCCTCGGACTCCTCCTCTCCCCTCCCCACCCCAACTTTATATTTATTTACTTATGTATTTATTATTAAATTTATATGCCACCCATCTCCCCCAGAGTAACTATGGTTTCTCCTTCCCAGCAGCAACCATGGTTAGGTGCAAAGCCCGACTCAGCAAATATGAACTAGGAACGCCCTCCAGGCCAAATGCATCCACAGAGCCCTGCCCCAAGGCACAATTTGCCCAGCCGTTCAACACTGGGCCTGCTCATCTCACTGTGTTTGGACTTCTCTGCTGGCAGTTGCCAAAACGGGTTGGTTTCAGGCAATCCAGAAGGAAAGAGAAAGAGGACACACATGAAAACCAGGCGAAGCTTCAATCATGCCACTGCAGCCGCCATCTTGACTTTTTTGACACCCCTGGGGGCTTGGGGGTTCTCAGCCATGGCACGAGCCGGTCTCGGAGGCAGGAAGACAAGCAGGCAGGAGAATCCACAGCTGTTTTTCTCCCTCTAACAGAAGGGGAAATCCAACCGAGGTGGAGACTTATTCATGGCAGCAAATTTTTTGCAAACATTGCTCTTTTCTTAATTACATCTAGAGGCAGACCCTTTGTCCTTGCTGAAACCGATGTCTCAACTGGATGCCGCGCTGTCCTGCCTACTTGCAAGGGCACCCGCTCTGTTTGGCTTCTGCCCAGTGAACTCTAATTTTTGTTCTTTTCCGTGTTTTTCTTTTATTGAAATTTATTTCATCATTCACTGAGATCTAGCTGACTCTCAGAGTCTCTAGAAACAGTATTTCCCCGGACAACAGCAGCGATGTTTCCTGGCTCTAGGAGAAGCACGCGTGAGCCACAGACTCTAAGGTTCAGCTCACCCTTGTCATGACCTGGAGGAGAGTGGAGACTTTTCCCCCCGCATGATGGCCTAATGACCACCCACCTTTGGCTTGCTTCCAACGGTGCTGGACAAACCCATTGCAGAGTAAATTTAGGTATTTATGGGCAGCCTTTGATTAATCTGGGCTGTCTGCAAGATAAACAAATCTGGGCATGACGGGGGAAGAAGGTGGTCAGCTAAGGGCGGTCCTGCTCATAACAACGGGACTGTTACCCGCCTGAAGTGCAGCAGCAGCAGCAGCCCTGGACCCTCCAAGGCGTCGCACAGGCCCTCCCGTGCTGGCCTGAGACACCGAGGGAGCCCAGGTGCCCCGGCAGAGCGCGGTCCACCCCTGCTGGCAACCTAGCCCAGGCCCATCTCCCTCGCCACTCCACTTGGACAAAAGGTTGCTCGGCTGGCACGGCTGGATGCCGCCCCTGCCCCACGGGGCGCAACCCAGAGAAGGGACCAGAGATAGCTGGATCGCTCTTGGAAGCTTCCCGTTAGGAGCCCGTCCTGCATGTCGGCTCCTGCACACGGATTCTTACAGCCGTCGCCTATCCCTCATAATACAACAGGCTGCTTGCGAAATCCAAAGGCAGCGTGCAGAATGAGAAAGGGGTGTAGCTGCTGGAGTCTTCCTTCCTGCCTTTGCAAAGGAGGAAGAGGCCAGTTATTGGAAGCTGCGGGGATGACCGTCCCGGGAGTCACCCTGACTCACTCCCGAGGCCACTGTGGCAAACTACAAGGCAGAGTGGAAGCGAGGCGCCCTGGATCGTGGCCTGGGGGAGGGCCAGACCGCTGACTGAGTACGGCAAAACAGGCCTGCACCGGGCCAGAGGTTCAGGCAGGAGCCCTGCTTGGTCCGGGGGGCTCATGAGATGGAGCCACCACAGGAGACGGAGGTGAAGCTTCCCAGTCAGTTCACGAAGACCAGCCGGCCAGAGCGAGGCCCGAGTGGTGGGTGTCCACCTGGGAAACCCAGTGGGTCATCCTGGATGCGCCTGACTTCACTGGATAGGCCTTACTCCCCTCTTGAGGAAGCGATGGCTGTGAGGGGAGCAGGACACCGAAGGGCAAAGTTAATCTTTGGCAGTTATTCTTACGAATGAAGAAAGGTAGGTTAAAACTGCCTGAACACACACACACACACACTGACACCACACCTGCATTCCCGCAACCCACTAACACCAAAGGCACCTAACCAGTCCAGTCCTTTAGACCAGCAGGAAGGGTCTTCTGGAGATGCCCCCTCGCCAGACGCTCAGCTCACCCGGTTGTGGGAAAGGGCCCCAGGACTAGGAGTGCTCTGGGCCCCTGCTCTCCCCACTTTCAGAGAGATGGCAAAAACCCACCGTCCCTTTCAATAGATTTTTTGTTAAATATATTATAACTTGTATTCTTAATTAATGTATGTGGCCTTGACAGCATGCACAGAAAAGCAGAATAAGCATTTAATAATAAATGTAGATTTCAGCTTAAAAGTGTTCAGCTTATTCAACAAGGAATATTTAAATAATCCATGGCTTAGTGCAATGAATGAACCTGGCTGCGGGGGAGGCACTCCAGAAAGCCAAAACGCGCACACGCACAGCCCTTGGCTTTGTTTCTGCAGCTTTCTGACACTAATATGATAGCTAGATTACACCACTTGCTTAACAGATCACTAAAAGCTTGGCAGCAGCTTTCACACAACATGCTATTCTTGGTTTCTTGATCTGCATCCTAGATGAGGATTGCACGCGCCCAGCCTATCTGGTTAGCTAAGGGTAGAGCATATCGGGCAAATCCAGAAAAACAAGTTAACTCAGCAGCCGGGTTAAGGGCGTTGTGTGAACCCGGCCACGGATGAGAATCCATTTGCAAAGGCTGTGCAAAGCGGCAGCGCAAGGGTCGGGGGAACGCGACGCGCTCGGCAGCAAAGCGCCCACCGGGGCGCAGAAAGGCGGGCGGGCGGGCGGACGGGGGGGTCCTCGGCCGGAGGCCTTTTCTCTTCCCCAGCGCTCCCTTCCCTTCCCTTCCCTTCCCTTCCGAAATCGGCACCAGCCGCGTCAAGCCAAAGGCTCTCAGCCTCTCCGGCGAAAACGGGCTGGAGGAGGGAGCCAGCGAACAGGCTCGAGGCTGCGTCCTCCAGCACGAAACCGCAGCGGCCGCCACAGCCGCCCCCACCGGGCAACGGACCCGGTTACTGCACGTTCGGCGTTCTCACAAATCAAGCCAGCGGCTCTCGAACTTGGCAACTTTAAGAAGCCCGGCTGGGGAATTCTGGGAGTTGAAGTCCACACATCTGAAAGTTGCGAGCAAGGTCTCACGCGGGGGTCTCGCCTTGCCGGGTCGCGGAGAGGGTTTTAGGACCCGGGAGATCCAGGGCTGGGGTGAGGCCTGACGACAGGCGGGGGCACCGAGTTGCCCGAGGCGGGCCGGCATCCTACGGGGCTGCCGCCCTCCGCCTTCCTCCCTGTCGGCCCCTCTGCCCGGGCTGGGTGGGCTGCCGCTCCCTTTGCTGGGACTGCAACTCCCAGAATCCCACGTGGGCTCGGCGTTCGGGCACGCGAGTCCCGGGGTCCCCGCCGCGGGGCTCGGCCCGGGCGGGGAAGGGGAAGGGGAAAGAGGGAGCTCCCACGGACGGGCCGGGGGCGGGGGCGGGGGCGAGGCAGTGAGTGTGCTCGGGGGCGCGGGGAGGCCGTCCCACCGGGAAGGTGAGCCGGCGGGGAGAGCGGCTCTCGCGTTAGGGCTGCGGGGCAGCGAAGGAGGCCGCGCTCGCCGGGGCCCCTCGGGAGGAGCGCTTACTCTTGAACAGGTAGTCGTACTCGTCGTCCTTGGCCCGCATCGCGCCGAGACTTCTGGGCCCTCCCGCGGGAGCCGGCTGGCGACACCTGCGCGCCTCTGCTGCGTGATCTCACCGCCCGGCAATTTCCTGCCTCGCACCGGCTTCAGGTGGGGCGGCCGCAGGGAGGCCTTTCCGGCTGCCGCTGGCTGGCTGGCTGGCTGATGCCCTCGCCCTCGGCTGCGATTGGCCCGGCCCGCCCCGCACCTGCGATTTTATTCAGCGCAGACTGGCGATCCAGGTGCTCACCTGGCCAGGTAGGTAGGAGGGGACGCCCGGGCGCTCCCGCCCGCTCCTTAAAGGGCCAGCCTCCTCCCGCGAAAAGGGAAGAAAACAAGGGTGGGGAATCGTGGTTGGCTTCTGCCCGTTTGCATACTTCTGAACTAACACCACCCTGGCAAACTAAACGGGGCATGCAGCTGTTGTTTCCTTTCCAAGCACAGGGTGAGTCAACTCAGAGCCCAGTCCTGGGCTCAGAGACCACCATGGCTGAGGGCTGCTTCTGTCGGCTTGGAGAGAGCGCTACTCAGCCCCCAGCCTGGGGTCTATTTTCCTGTATTAGCCCAAACACTTCCGACTCCATCCCACCAGATGTGCTTGGAAAGGTCATCACCCAGATTTGCTGACAGCAAACATTGCCTGTTATTTATTTCCCAGTCCTGGTAATCGCAGGTAAAAAGCCCTTGCCGATGGAAGTGCTACATCCTGTGATGGTCAACCGGGACAGACCAATCACCGTGTCTGTGAATTTGCCTAACCCTTTAATAATACATTTAATCTGTACTTAAATCTGGATTAATGAAGCACAGCTGTTTGGAGCTGGAATAATCATTTTTACCATTTTACCCTAGCTCTGAAAGTTACACAGAACCAGTTCTTAAAAACAGTTATTGATACTTCACCCAAAACTCCACCTGTTCCTCTTAGGGCAGAATTTGGCCCATCCTTGGGGAGTGCTTGGCTGCGTTAATGGCAATCAACGGGTCTTGCTGCGAGATGATAGATTCCTGGTTAACCAGTGCTTTGAAGCGCCAAAACTTCGGAGGGATTACACATCAGCCCTTGACAGTTTAGTATTCCTTCCGTTCACGGGAGCACTGCCTCAGCAGCCCTGAGGAGCTGAGGGTCTGGTTTTTCTCTGTGATTTTAGGGATGCTGGGTGAGGCCCTGCTCTCTCGACCGGCCACGTGATGCAGCTGCTGAAAACAGGCTGCTTAAGAACTGGTTACCTACCAAGTAATAACCGTATGCAGAGTAAACCAGTTCTAAGATTCCAGGCTGTGTCAGTTTGAAATCCAACAGACGACAGTGTCATGCAGCTCATACTTAAGTAGCCTGCTAATTAAACTGTCATGGGGCACTTTGTCAAATGCCTTGTCGAAGTCCATATAGGTCACAGCCTTCCCACAATGTACTAAGGAAGTTCTCTGATCTGAGGTAAGATGAGTGGCATGATTTCTCCTGGACACACCCACGCTGACTCCTGGTTGTCACCTGCAGTGCTTCTGGCATGTTCTCAGGCAGGAGCCCAACCTGGCATAGAGATGCGGCCAGAGCACGCTTATAGGGATCCTTGCAGAAAAAGTCAAAGGAGCGGAGCATTGAGTACCTTCAGCTAATGTGAGAGGAGGGGGAACTCGCAGTCAAGAAAGGCATTGCTGTAATAGGAGCTGACAAGAAACTTACTTCCCATAAGGGAGAGGATCAGACAAAGTGCAGCCGACTCAGTGGACAGGACTGACCACTAGAACCTGTTTTGCACTGCTGGAACTCAGACCGTCCCAGAAGAAACACCTTCTGAACCTTCAAAGAACAGGAAGAGGCGCTGTGGAGCAGGAGACAGGATGGTGAATCCCGAAGGGCAGAGGGACCTGCCCCGTCGGCCCAGAAATTTGCCACACAAGCTCGAGGCTTCATATCTAGAATGGGGAGACTTTGGCCACGGGGAAGGATTCTCTCCCCCCAGGCTGACAGTCTACGTTTTGTTCTTCTATTTGGGGTGGGGGGTAAGGTGGAGAGTGAATGATGCTGGCTTGATGTCCCACAGCCTCCTCCCCATGTCCTCCTGCACGGAGCAAAATGAGACCATGAGGTCCTCCTTTAAACCTGCCTGGCCCCCAGGGATGGCGGCGTCCTGGATTTGGTGACCTTAAGGGCCTGTCTGGGAGAATCCCATCTCCTCCTCCTCTTGTTGGGGTGAATCCAAGATGCCTGGCACACCCCTCCCAATTCCCTTCACTTTGCAGTGCGCTGTTTTCCAAGACACACAATGTTTTTTTCCAGAGTACCATCATATTAAGCCATGTGATAAACATACACACCCAACCATCCAGAGCAATTTATTTACAAATATGTTCATATGTACATATTTATAAATGTACACACGCAGTATGACAGACTTCCACCCCACAAAGCCGTATTTCTGTCTTCTGGGTGGAAGCATTTTAAAAAAACCCCAAGTTATGGAAACAGGCGAAAGAAATCGCTGCCGGTCAGAACTCCCAGAAGCGCCTACCGAGACCAGCCCCTCCCTGGTTCCCAAGTAACCATCTAGGAAGCGTCTAGGCAGGGGAGGGCGACCCACGGCTTTCGGCTTGATTTCTCTGCAGGCAAGCAGTTCGGGCTTCTGGCAAAGGTGATTGGTCCAGTTGCAGCCCGCTAACCAGGGAACAAAGCGGAAGAGAGCAAAACTAAAGGGGAGGTCATAGAAGAGGTGCTGCTCTTCCCACGGCTCCGGCCATCCGCCCTGGCCCTGCCCGACCGATTATTCCCGAGAGAACACATCTCTCACCGTAAAAAAAGATTGCGTGAGGAACGAGCTCCCGTTGTTCTCCCTCCCCACAATAAAAGGGTCACCGATATCCAACTTCTACACACATACATACATACATAAGGCACAATTCACTCAACCAATTGTGATGAAAACCAACCACAATTTGGTGCATCTGTGCTGTGCACTAAGCCACAACTGGTGTTTCTCTAAGCCAGTAGCTGGGCCCACGCACTGTCCTAAGCTAGAACATAACCTGCATGCTTTGAGTTCTGTTTATTAATTTAATACATTTACACGGCCGCCCATCTCATATACATGACTCAGAGTGGCTAACAATTAAAATATTGTTTTGCATTTCCCTTCAACTCAATTATTATAGTTTGTAACCCATGGTCGGTAGCTTGGTGTCTTGTGTAAATTTGACCACTCATGATTTATGACCTATGGTTTGTGTGTGTCATGGTCAATCAACTATGGTTAAAATGATCCAGGGCTTATGTGTTAACTTGGCCACAAAGATTCTCTTTTGCCAGTTCCTATACTTTGATGGCTTCGCATCAACCAGCCCTCACCACCTCCTAGGAATGCAGTTTCATAAATGAACTTTTGTCCAGGCCACCTGCTGCCCACCTGCCAGAGTTACAGGTTCTCCTTCCAGGCCACCAACCTTGAACTCCTTGGAGTAATAAAAACTTAGTCTTTCTTTTGGAATAGCAGATTTGACGTGCACCTTGAACCCAGAGGACTTCTCTGCACTGCAACCCTTCCCAGATTTCAACCCCTTTCTCTGTGGTGGCCACGGTGATGGCCTGGTGTTGTGTCTGGACCACCCTTCCCATGGCGGACTCCCTTTTACTCCTGGACCAGTTAAAAGAGAAAACCACCTTTAATCATCTTTCTTCCACTTAGGCTAAAGGAGAACTAGCAGAACTCTTGTCAATTTCATCTGGTTAAAAAACAAACAAAGCCTCTGCTTTTCACTGAGGAGAAGGAAAGGGCAGCAGAGAGCACAGGACCAGCGGGGAGGGGGCTTGCCTGCAGCGTCAAGCTGCAGCGCCAAGTAGCCAAGCAAGGGGGGGGGGGTTTGCCTGCAATGAGCGGAGCTCAGCAGGGCGACTGGACACCACCACTTGCACCAGCCCAGGTCAGAAAGCACTTTTAACCACCATCAGGAAGACGAATGGAGGTTACCTTCTTGGTGGGCTGGGGGCTGGAAGAGGACGAAACTCTGCTTTCCTGTCCTTGAGCAGCTGTCAGTGGCTGTATCTGCACGGGGCAAGGTGGTCATGAGGATCAACCCATAGTCACCATGAAGAAAAGTCACTGACTTCAGGTAGGCTTATCTGTGAGTAATCATGGTTAAGATCAGATGGGAAGCCTCCTGCCATCAGTTCCCGCCCTAGCCCAAGTTCTGCCAGACTCCCGTGTGAGAAGGAGCTGCCGGGGAGCAAGAGGCACCTTCCCCAGGCAGGGCTGCCCATGCTGATGGGTTCTGAGTCGCAGCCCTGGTTGGCTTTAGGGGCTGGAAGGCAAGATGGGGAAGCATCAGTGGGAGGGAGGAACAAGCTATTAGTTTCACACGTACAGCTAGACATCTGTCCTTGGAACTGGCCTGTGGGTTTCAATGAGTGTTCTAAGCATGAGTAAATCTGGATCCAATCTAGAAGCAGCTTTGGAACAAATTCCTGTGTGGCTCCAACACAAGACCACATTCCCAAAGTTGAGGTAGGCAAGCCAGAACAAGAAGTTCCAAAGTCCAACTATGGCTAAGCCACAATATGATAGGCCTTTAGCCTATCATGGCTTAATTTTGGCTTAATGTGAACCCAGCCACTGGCTCGTTCAGCAATCCAGGATTAAAATGTACTCTTGGCTTAAGGCAGTGCATGAGCCCCGCTGCTGACTCCCACCCCTCTAGCCCGCTCAGAGGTTCAAGCAGCAGGCTCGTCTCTCTTCAACAGCTGGAGAAGTTGATGCCGCGCTGGGACTTTGGGTAGAGAGCGAGATTTTGTTGTCCAGGGGGCTTTTCTGCTTCTGCTTCTGCACTTTATTGAAAATGTCTAGAAACAGGAAAAGAAAGAAAAAAGGGTTCTTCATCTTCCACATCTGTAGTGAAGGGAGCAGGATAGTGGGGAACTTTCCCTCCCATACCAAAATGCCCTCCAGATATATTGGACTACAACTCCCATCATCCCTGGGAGAAGACTAGTGTATGCTTTACTCTTTGTTGGCTGTTGTGTTACTGTCTGAATGAGGCTGTGGGGAACAGCCTTTGGGAGAGGGATCACCCAATGTTGTTCAACACACAAACAAGAATGTTTTACAGTCTATCGCGATGCTCGGAGGCCCGGATCTGATGCGCACCGAGGAGGAAGTGGGCAGCTTTGGATCCCATCAATTCTCTCCCATTCAGCCACCCTCATCACAATCCTTTGCATGGGGGAGCAGGGGAGGGGAGAGGAGGAGGAGGAGCAGCAGCATGGTACCGATGGGAAGAAGGAGCTATGGCAGGAGGCCAGCTGCTCTCAGGGAAGGGGCAGCTGAAAGCTTGGGGCTGATCTTCTCTTCGGGCCCCCTGGCCTCACCTGCCAACAGTTCCTCCTCATCCGTGGTCAGAACATGGAGGAGAGGGCAGATCTCACTAACATCAGCGAGACCTGGGAGGTAGGCAGGGGCTGGTGTTCCTTCTCAGAGAAGTGCCCGTCTCAGTTTCAGGTCTGAGTTTCATCTGGGAGGCCAGCAGGTGACCAGAGGCAGAGACACCTGGATGCTCTAACCCAGCTTTTCTCAACCTTGGCCCCTTTAAGAGGTCTGGACTTCAACTCCCAGAATCCTGGGAGTTGATGTCCAGACCTCTTAAAGGGGCCAAGGTTGAGAAACGCTGCTCTCACCAAGTTTAAGCAAGAAGGGCAGAACAAGTATCCGGAGTTTGGTTCTTAAGGGGGAAGAAGAACTGGCTAAAGAACTGAAATCAGAGACACACCAAAATCTCTATGAATGCTGTACATTAGTCAGAGTACCACAAGGGGGAAGTTAGAAACTAATATTTGTAATGTTTTTAGTAGCTTTGCTTCTTTAATTTTTTTCTTTTCTTTTTCTGTATTCTTAAACAACAACAAATAGTGGAGATTTTGGCACTTAGAGATTTAAATTCCTACTCATGTTGTTAAAATAATTTAATAAATGTTTTTTATGGTTAATTTCTCATCAGTGATATACTGAGCACTAACTCTGCAATCTTGGTCATCCTTTTGTCCACTTATTCTATTTCTGTACCAATTGTTTTCTTTTTTTCTTTTTTCCTTTTGTTCGCTTTCTTTCCCTTTTAAAAATGATTAATAAATACTGTTTTTCAAGAAAAGAGACCTGGATGTGCGGCATTCCCGAGGCCGGTGTCAGGGAGCAGCTGAGAGACGTCTGCGGCCACCCTGTCTGCCCCGTCGCCCAGCAGCACCCTTCTTCCTCGAGCAGCTGGATCTCACTTCTGGGTTGCTGTTGGACTTCCCCAGGGATACAATGCTGGGGGCCTTTGTGAGTTCATGACCGCTATGACAAACGTCCCTTAGGGGATCGCAGCCCCAACACATCCCATCTGGTTTCTCTCTTGGAGCAGCTGAGATGTGATCTGAGGGTGGGGGACGTTAATATCAGTCCCTGGTCAGAGTCAAATCACAGCTGCATTCCCCTGTTCAGAGGTGGTCCCTAAACGGGGGGCCCTCTTGGACTTGCAGCTCCCGCTTGAACTGGAAGGCCTTTGCACAGCTTCATCTTATGCGCCAGTTGTGGTCATTCCTGGATTGGGAGGCGTTGCTGAGAGTCAGTCAAACCTTTTCACCTCCAGGTTAGACCAATACAACTTGTTCTACGTGGAGCTGCCCTGAAGACCCCGTGGAAGCTTCAGCTCACCGGGATGGATCAGCCCAAGTAGTAAAAAATCTCTACATGGTTTGCCCATGTGGCATCACCACTTCACGAGCTGTGCTGCCTGCCAATCAGTTCCTACTCCTTACTAGGGAATCCCTAGGGAACGCCAACACCAGGGGCCCTGAGGGCAAGACTTCTTCATGTCAGCCCCCCTCCTCTGGAACAACGGCCCTCTCCTTAACTGTTGTTCGGAGGGTCATTAGGACCTGGCTCTTCAGAAGGGCCCTTGGAGATGGCAGGGATAGTCAAATGAGAAAGAGGAGGGCTTTGCAAGGATTGTTTTGTTGTGTTTTCCGTTTAGTTTGTTGCACGCTGATTGTTTAGCCTTAGCTCTGTTTCTGATCTGATGACTGGACTGCAGAGCGAACGCTGCTCAGAGATGCATCTGATGGAGTGGCACGTAAGAAGTAAGTAAATATGCAAGGCCCTTGAGTGGCTTTGCAACAGTCCCGACGGTTGAACCCCGAGGGCTGGGAACAGCTCTCCATCTAAAGCTGTGGACAGTCTTTGCCAACCTGGGTCTGATCCAGAAGGTCCAGATATCACCACGTTCTACTGAATAGCAGAAACTCTCTTATCCCAGGGGACAGACCTAAGAACAAGGGTCTGCTGCGGACTGAACTCGGAAACAGGAACAGCTAGAATTTTCAGACTGACTTCCTGGGGAATTAGGAAAGGCTCGTTATAGAACAACCAAAAGATCATTACGGTTACCGTGCCTACTACTTCTTGCTGGATAACCAGGTAGAAGTCTACCAAGCTCCATGGTCTTCTTTTTGGTGCCAAGTAAATAAAATGTTACAGACTTCCATGCGTAGCAGAAAGCTAACTCTGGGCTGGCAGTCAAAGGGCATCTGGTCCTGCCGACGCACCGCTGCCCTGGATCACCACCACCTACCTCTCAAAATGGTCTCAAACGCCAGTTCCACGTTTGTGGAGTCCAGCGCAGACGTCTCCACAAACAGCAGCCCGTTGTTCTCTGTGACAAGACAGACAGAAAAATGTTCTCAAAGGCCAAAGAAGCAATGGAATTTAATTGAAAGGATGTGCGAAAGGAGCCAAGCCCACTAAAATGAAAGATATTCTTATTTGCAGGAAGACATCTTGACAATGACCTGCTCCTTCTGCAGGTAACAACAGCCATCTTAGAAAAGAAATAACTACTTCAAAGATGATGATAGCTGTCCTGCAGTGCCCACATCTCATTCTACAAAAAGAACCTGCATGCTTTGGGGGGGGGGGGGGGATCTGTTTGTGTTTCTTCTCAGATGCCCATTTTAATGAATGTTACTAAGATGCACTAAATCAGGACAAGTAAAGAGCAGGACGTGCCCATTTCCTTTCTGCTGCAGCTTCTAGCTTAAGGCCAAGCAAACTAATTACCTCCAAACTATTTCGGACTTCAAATCCCATCAGCTTGAATTACTAGGGCCGATGGGAATTGTCATCCAAAGCATCAACGAGGCACGGGGCTGCCTCTTCTGGTTTCTCATGCAGAGGGAAGAACGTGGGCCGAATCCTCCTTTGAGCCCAGCGCTGGGCCCACACCAAGTCAAGCCCCAACGCTCTGGGGAAGCTCCAGCCGCCCCTCCCTACCAGCATACATCTTGGCCTCTTCTGTGGGCACCTCTCGGGCCTGGGCCAGATCCGTCTTGTTGCCCACCAGCATCACAACGATGGTAGCCTCTGCGTGATCGTACAGCTCCTTCAGCCAGCGCTCCACCACATCGTACGTTTGATGCTTGGTGATGTCGAAAACCAAGAGGGCGCCCACTGCTCCGCGATAGTATCTGAGACAGATAACGGGGAGCAAAAAGTGAGGAAGAAGAACCGAAGGGTAGTCAGAGCAGCAAGAGGAGATGGGTGCTCGTCGTCCTGACCTCCTGCCTCTCCCCAGAGCTTCTGACTCTGTTTGCTATCTCTGGGCAACTAACTGCTTCCCAGACCAGGCACCTTAGGGCGAAGTGTCAGCCACGGTGGCTGGCTGGCTGGCACCTCCTTTTGGGCAAGGAGATGGCTTTCCTCAGAGAGACCAAAGGCTTCAGCTCACAGCATCTCCTCCGGTCTGGATGGCGCTGGTAGAGCTGGGCCAGTGCTGTCAACAGGAAGTGTTTACCAAGGATTTGTGGAACAGCCCTGAGCACGGCCACTGTTTCTGAGCATCGTGGTGCCACAAATGCATCGCAGAAACTGAGGTAGCTGCCTTGGCTAACCAGACTATTCTCCTTCAATTAAGGCACAGACGAAGAGAAAAAATACACTGACATAGACACATGTTTGCTACTTTTACTGCAATGCTTGGACTGGGTGTGCGCACTATGCTTAACCAAGTAAGCGAAAGGCCCAGCAGTTGCATGTGTGTCATGTGCAAAGCTTTGTCAATTTTAACCAGTTTTTGATAGTTTAGGATCAGACAATGTAAGCCCAGCTGCTTCAGTTTATGCTGAACCTAGAAAATGGGTGAGTTCAGTCATCCTATATGACAGATACAGCCTCTCCTTCACACCTACGAGAAGTTCCTCTAAACTAAGGACACGTCTAGATATGCCCTGACCCAACCCTACCTGCATCCACATCCAGGCTGATTTTCCTATGACTCAGTATTACGCACAACAGGTTTTGTGGGAATCACCTATAAACACCTGTTCAGGTCATGCAAAGCACTGATAAGTCAATGGAATTTCCCCCCTTGGAAGCTACTCTTGATAGCTTAGACCTACAGCCGCTAGTCAGAGTGGCCAAGAAAAGTAAAAGTTAACTTGTTATGCTGGGAAAGGTGGGAGGAAAGAGAGGAGAAGACAAGCATCAGCAAAGGGGGTGGGCTCAGTTACGGTGGCAATGAGTGCACTGTTGGGAGACTTGAAAGAATGGGTTAGGGATAGATCATCATGGAGAAGATTTATCTATGTGGTCACTGGGAGTCGAAAACTACTTGATGGCACAATCAATCCATAGCACTTTTAATGTTTATACCTTTTGGGTTTCGATTGTCGTCTTTACTGAATTTTAATGCAAACTGTCTTGAGTCTTTCCAATTTGGTGGCTAAATAAGACTAACAGCAAGAACAACCTCATGTTCATGGAATTCCAGGGACACCTAGTAAGCAGAATCAAGCTTAAGATTCTTGATGAATTTGAGTTAGTAAAGTCTACGTGTTGTTTTATATGACACCACAACAGACATCTCTGCTTTTCCTCGGCTGAATTTTGGAAAAGGGGCTGGTCCTTCTCTCAAAATGCAGTTCTTAGGCCTGGATTCACCTGTGTTTTGGCTGAGATTCAGGAATCTCCAAACTTGGCAGAACTGGAGGTGCAGGCTTACTTCTACATACCCACACACATTATTATTACCTTCTATTCTACAGATTCTTGGCGGCTTAATCATCATACTAGAAAAACATCAACACAAAACATTCTACAGATCGTGCATGTGCTGCCTCTGATTAAATAGTACCCGCGGCACCCAAGATGAGCAAGCACCTTGAATTGGACCTGGAAGCTAATGGGCAACCAGTGCAGGCGGCTTTTGCAATATAGAAGCCACTCTGCTATGCCAGCATTGAGTTGAAAGGGTAGCTTTCAAGAGTAGTCCCCTGCACAGTAGACTGCGGTAGCTGTGAGTTGATAAAGGTAACTTGATAGAACCTCCTGATCCAGACAAAGGGGTAATGCCATCCCATTCAGAATTAAAGACGGCTGCTGAGTGTAGGACTAGGAAAGGGAGCGCTCCCTCCATCTAAGTCCCATTGCAGTTTCCATCTCATGCCTGCCTGGAAGGTCTGGCTAATCCACTTCATCCAGGATCTTCTGTAATTGTCACCCTACTAGCTTCTTAACCATCTTCCCTAAAATGGGGGGATAGGATGTGAGCTGTTCAAACTGGGTCAAGGGTTGGCCTCTTGAGGAGAAGGCACAGCAAAGCTGGTGGCATCACCCCTTCTCTCACAGAGGACCTACAACTGCCCAAACCAAATTCCTCACCCTCTCTCTGGCAGCCTGAACAAAGCATGAGAGGCAATGATCCGGCTGGGAACTCTGTCCACATTCTCAGATTTCACAGGTCCAAACAAATCCCAGATGACTTTGCAAAGCATCACCCCATCATCTCTGTGCATTTTGCCCATCCAGCATCTAATTCTGAGACAATGAACAAAATAGTTCCAGTGGCCCATGGGAAGTTCTTCTGGCCGGTTGCTCCCTTAATGAAGAGTAGGTTGCTGGACAGAAACCTGCAGATGTGGTAAGTGTGGAGAAGACTACGCTCTGAGACCTTTGACCAGTGATCTTCCTAGCTCACAGCCCACTACCCACCTCGGCCACCCACCCTTTGCCTCTGCTTACGCTGAAGTGATGGCCCGGTAGCGCTCCAGCCCAGCTGTGTCCCAGATCTGGGCTTTCACCAGGGCATCTCCAACCAGAATGGTGCGCGTGGAGAACTCCACCCCAATCGTGGTACGGCTGTCATGGTTGAACTCGTTGCGGGTGAAGCGCGACAGCAGATTGGTTTTCCCTACTCCAGATTCTCCAATCAGAACCACTAGGAGAGGCAGGAAGAAGACAGTGGTATGTTAGACGCGAGGTGCGTTTCTCAGTCAATTGCACACACGCTGTATTAAGCCAGTGCTTGCTTTAATTGGGGGGGGGGGGGTAGTAAACCACAGTGGTTGACTTCAGCCATGTTGATGCTTGCAGCTGCAGTGGCTGGGGTCAGCCAAACCATCCCATTCCTTACAATCTTGCTGGCTGTTATTTGCATTTGCCACGGTGCCATGGTCAAATCCAGAAAAAAACCCAACCCAAAGGAGAGCGCAGTCCAGATTTGGACGCGGAAGAGAGCAGCGAAAGGGAGCTGTAAGGGCAACATGGGGGACAACGCAGCCAGGCCCACAAAGGCTTAGCTTACCCTGGGCTGAGGAGGAATTCCCTGGAGGAAAACTGAGGCTCGCTTTGGACTTGCAAGGGCCTCCCGGGGCCCTCTGCCCAACAAGGCAAGCTCTTCTCCCCCCACCACACCGTGGCTGAGATGGTGCACGAGCTGACCACATTTTAACTAAGTGTGTGCAAATCCGGTGGATGAGGTCAGTCTGTGGTTCACTGTATTGCACTATATTGCTCACTCAGGAAATTGGGTGGAGTAAACCAAGATTCGGTTAACCATGGGCAAGGCATGTGATGAAAGCATATCTTCGTTGCCTCCGCAACTGCCTGTCCTAGGAGGAATGGACCCCCCCCCCGTTTATTTATTTATCTTTACAAAAGTATCTGCTGCACGCTCCCGAACAGCTCTTGGTGACTTAGAAGATATCTCTACATATTCTGTGGCCACAGAGCGGTCCTCTTATTTCAAGATTTCACTTCTAGAAATCTGGGAGGATGTGCTGAAAACTGAACACTACCAGCACTCTAATGTGCATGCCAGCTAGGGAGAACAAAATCTTCCCAATCTCTTTGCCAAAAGCAAAGCAGAAATGCAACATTGGTGAAACTTGCAGCCTTCCGCAACTGAACCCCTGCTAGATGTACTGGACTACAACTCCCATCCTTCCCAGCCACCATGGCCAACATATCCAGAAAGTGAGGGGCTGAGAAAAGCAGCCCTGCTGCTCGATGCCCTTTGAAGGAGAATGTACCTGCAACTGTTAGAAAGGGTCATCTGGATCCCACCCCACTGCTCCCCCTGCCATTGGCCAGACTTGCACACTTTGTGGGAAAGGAGTGCACCACGGTGGGTGAGCCCTGGTGGAACTGCTTGAGACGAGACCTGGGTGTTCTAACTGCATCCTTTTCCACTCCAAAGACCCGGATCCTCGTCCTTTGCAATGGGCCAGGATGCCCTTCGGACGATTCCCAAGGCCTCCAAGCCACCTGCGTTTTTCCAAAGGCCACAGCCAGAAGCACAGGTGCGCTGCCCTGTGCAAAGCTCTCCAAAACTCATTTCACAGCAGTGATTTCATGCCCTAAAGGTTTTGCAACTTAATGGTGACGGGAAGGGCAAGTGCAACAGGCCACAACCCACGTGAAATGCACCCCCAGGCAGCGCACTCCATGACTGGCAGCTCAGGGAGATCCCTGCACAGAGCCAATCGGCTGCCCTGGAAAGGGACCGGCTGGGGAGACGTGACAGTCCAGGGGTTCCGTGGGTCTGGCTTTCTGGCTCCTGAGGGAGGAGGCCTGATCAAGCGGAGCCCAAGTGAGCTTCATCAGCAGGGGAAGGGCCCGGATGGACAGTCATCCGCAAAGGGACACAGCAGGAAGCTCCCCAGCAGCTCCCCGTTTCTTCACTCCTCCAGCAGTCTACAGGGCCCCAAGGCATGAGCACCACCTTGCAGGAACAGGTGAATCACACACACACACACCCCTTGTCCAGCAGGATCAGAGAGGCACCTGAAGGCCGCTGGGAGGAGAGGGAGCGTGACAACCCCCCTCCTATTCCCAGGTCCAAGACAATGCCCATCAGACCACAGAGACTTTTAGGGGACTGAATTCCCAAGGGACGCGGACCCTGACCGCTCAGCCGCTCGGCCTCTTCTGCTGCACCCCAGGCGGGAGCGAGCTCTGAAGGAAGCAAGCACTTCCTGGAGGAACAAGCTCCAGGGTCCCCTCCCTGGGGCTGAACCACATCGATTCGCTTTGTTTGCCTGCTTGCTCTGCTCCGCCCGCCCAGCCAAGCTGCTTGTTTCGGCCTCGCCTCAAGCTTGAGGTCCTGCTCCAGGGAGGGGCCACTCAGGTCCACAGAAGTCCACTTTCTAACTTCCCTCCTGCTTAACTGGGGAAGTGGGTGACTGTTCCCCCCAGATGTGCCTCCGACCTCAGTGTTTACAGCCGTGGCTGCCAGTTTCCAGAGGCGAGAAGTTTTCCTTGCACTCCAGGAGGCCAAGCACGTCAGTTTTAGGCCTAGACACTAAATGTGTCTTTCCAAGTCCTATCAGTGCTAATAATCCCCGCCCTGCTCCACCTCTACGTTTCTTAGTAAAAGTAAATACCAAATCAATCAAAGGAAGTTTGTGCAATAACAAAAGAGGGATCCCTCTGAAATTTCAGCACTTAGAGAACTGAGTTGACACAAAACAATTTTTTTTCTTCTTGAAGTGGATTCTGTTTTTATAAAGAAAACTTCTACATCTTGTTCACACCAGGAAGCAGATCATAAGGAGGGAATTCTCCGACTTCTAGAGTAGCCTCACTTGACCCTGCTTGTTTTCTCTCTTTTCCACTTGTTACTCCCTTGAATGCAATAATAATTGTAACCATGTGCGTGGGTGTTTAACACACCAATATCCACATCTCCTTTTTAACGCTTTTTAATGTATTGGAATGAAAAGATACACTGAGGCTGAGGCCTTCTATCATAATATTGGTGTCCTGTTACTCTTCGGATTTAATATCACATTTCATGAGGTCAGTGAAGGCGGGTTAATGCAATCAGAAATCGTCCAGAGAGAGCAAAGGCCCAGATCTCCTAGGTTAATAAGGCTGCCGTTCTTTGCTTCTGCTGCTAGGGATCAGCGTGTGTGTGTGTGTGTGTGTGTCTGAGATGAGTGTAAGAATGCTCACTGCAAATAAACAGTTGACCTCTGTACACCCAGAGGAAAACGTTCCTTCTGCTCTGAAAGCAAAAGGTGAAGGATAGGCAGGCCGACAACATTCAGGTGCATGCAAATACCCGACTGGGCACTCACAATTCAAGTGTTCCTAAGAGCAGAAGCGGTGAAAAGGGGCAGGGAGCGTTACTGCTCACGTGGGAGCCGCATCCCCCCAAATGTTGCGAGTGAAGCTCTACAGAACATTCGCACCTTTGGAGAGCAACACTTCTATTCTGGGTATTTTTATCTAAAAAAATGTAACTGTTCAGAAAGAAGTAGGACAGTGTTTCTGGCTACGTTGCCTGGACGCAAAGCAGACCTGGGGCCCTGCTGGGCACCAGAAGCTGCAAGGAGAAGCTGGTCCACTCTGACCCCCTGGCAAAGGCTGACCCCCTTTCGTGAGCCCGCAGAGGAGGAAAGAAGCCCCGCCTGACGGTCCTGAGGCTGCACGGGTGCAAGGCTTTCGGCATCTGCTGCGCGCTCCCACCCTGGCCGAGCCCGGGGATTGGCAAAACAGGTCAGGTCAGCTCAACAGGAGCTCTGCAGCATTTGGGGATGAAGCACCCCGGGCGGAGGGGCACTAATCAAAGACACTGAACATTAAAACGGTCAGAAAGTTTCAAACGGGCAAACAAGTCACCTCGTGCCCCCTTTCTGGCCAGCATTACGGGCTACGGAATCTGCCCGGAAGACGACGTTTGGCCTCTGAACGCCGCACCCTTAAAAAAAGATGCCGAAAGACGGGCCGGGCCGGGCCGGGCCGGTACGGCCGGAAACGAAATCCGATTCGTTTGCCGTTTAAATGCAGCGGACTTTGAAGCCGCGCAGGGGAGCCGAGGTGGTTCGCCGCGGGTCCCGTTTCCTGCCGACGCCTCAAGAAGTTGGCGAGCAGAGGGGCCGGGCGGACTTTCGGCGGCGCGCTGGCTCCGGCTCCGTGCGCCTCTGCGCGTCCGCGGGAAGCCCGCCAGGAAGGGCGGCAGGCGAGCCAGCGCCGCCGAACCGCCCGGGCGCGGCTTTTCTCTGCGCGTCCCGCCGACCGCCGCGCTTCTAAGGCGGGCAGAAGCTCCGCGGGCGAGGCCTCCCCGAAGCCGGGGGGCTTGCCGTCCCCAGCGGGTGAGCGCGGCGCGGCGCGGGCAGCCTTGGCCCGGCCTAAGCCTCGTCGGCGAGGTCCGTCGCTCGCCCCCCAGCTGGCGGGTTCGGGAAGCTTTCGGGCGAGCGGAGCCGCCGCGGCTGCCAGGCCAAGAGCGAGCCAGCCGGCCAGCCAGGCAGCGAGCGACCCCCGGCCTCTGCCCCTCGGCCGGCTGCGCGGGACGCGACCCCGGGCTGCCGCCCCGCCCCCGCCCGGAAGGCGCCCCCCCGGCCCCGCGCGGCCCCGCGGCTTGGCTGCCCCGCAGGCGCCCCCGCCGCGCACTCGCCTTTGAAGACGAAGTTGTAGTCCTCCTCCGGCGTCGGCGCCTTCGCCATGGCTGCGAGCGCCCGCTGCTGCCTCAGCGGCCGCCAGGGAAGAAAGGCGGCGCTCGCGCGCTCCACCTGGGCCGGGCAGCGCGAGGGTGGGGCCGGCGCGCGACAGGTGAGGCGGGGAGCGGGCGGCTGCACGGCGACGCTGCCGAGCCGGGCCGCCCGAGGGCGGCGGGGAAGGGCGGGCCGGCGGGCTCGGAGCCGCCGCTTCCTTGGCTCCGCCGTCGGGCTTTCGCCCGGACGGCGGCTCGGGCGCTCCTTGCAAGGCCGGCAGCGAGCGGCGCCGCCGCGACGAAGGGACGGAGCGCCGCAACCTCCACCGAAGGCTCGCGCCGCGGGCTGGGTCCCGGCGGCGCGCTCGCCTGCGGGCCCGGGCTGGCCAGCGCGGGCTGCGCCCGAGGACGGCCCGCCCCGGGCCTCGCTGTGCTGCCAAGCCCCGCTTTCAGCCGGGCGAACGCGGGCCTGGGGCGCCCCGCTGCGGCGCCGGAGCCCGAAGAGGGCGGGTCCGCGGGGGCGGCTCGGAGGGACGTGTCTGCGGCGGGCCGGGCCGGGTGGGCCGCCGCGCGGGTCGTGCGATCCCAGCTTCGCTCCTTCTGTGGCCCCAGCCGCGGGGGCTGGTTGATGCCCGGCATGGCGGGCGAAGCCGCCGCCGCCGCCGCCGCGATTGGTCGCGTGGTGTGTGAATCCGCTCGGTGGGTTGGAAGTCGTACAGACCCAAAGGACGCCTGTGACCACCCTTACAACAAGCCTGCCGGGTAGACCAGGGACAGAAATCATTGGGCTGGGTCATCTGCCAGAGCCTGACTTGATGGGCACCCGGCGGCGGCGGCGGCTTTTTCCAGTTGGAATTGAAACGCAGGTGCCTTTCCGCCTTCGCAGACCCCCGCAGGCGGGCAGGCAGGCGGGCTCCTCCTCCAGGGGGTGGGCGCTCTTTATCAGCCGTGACGTTGGGGGACACCGCAGGATCGATTTCTACAAATTACGTTACTCTACCAAATGAACTGATAGAAAAATGTTACCGACAGAACATTAACATTAAAGGGGAGAAGGCTTGGAAAGCCCTGCTATAAGCAAAGCGGCTGCCAGACGATCGGCCAAATGGTTCCTCTTTCGTGTCCCTTGGCTGAAAAATGACCGATCATTTTGGGTCTCGGTCAAGCTATGTTGACAGAGAACACGCACTGGCATCCTAGTGGTGCAAATCAGGGGCGGTGGTGGCAAACCGTTGATGGCATCCTGGAGCGTTGCTGGTGAGCTCTGGAGTGCAAACTCTGGATGATGGCACTTCCGCTGAGAACCAGGAACGTGCTGCTTTGCAGGCCACAGGAAGCTGGCTTTCCAGGAACTCATTTCGCCCCTCGGCAGCGAGGTCACGCGCACGCTGAACGCTGAGCCTCCCCACCAGGAATTCACCCAGCCGGACCAGAAGGGCGGAATGCAGAGCTGATAACCGCCGCAGGTCGGCTGCAATGTGGAAAGGCAAGCTGAGGTGCTGCTGGGAAACCGTCAGCCTCACCTTGGTCACCTTGTTTACCTTTTAAGCTCAAAATGCTTGGAGACGTTCAGGGGTGCCCACAAGGCGTGCTCAGAAAAGTCAAGAAGGGGGCCACGGCGGCGTGATTAAAGCGTCTCTTGTTTTTCACGTGTGGCCTGTGGGCGAAACGCCTAAAAAACGAGGGGAGCTTTGATTACACCATTGTGGCTGCGCTCTTGACCTCCGTGACCCTCCTTTCAGAACAGAGACAGAGGACATGGCTCCAAGAGGGGCAGCAGGGCTGGCCACCCCGGATCTGGAACTGAGAGGGACTGACCCATGGGGGAGCAAAGCTGCAGCTCTCTTCCCCCACCTTGTGCCCTCCCAATGTGTTGGCTGGTTTGTGGCTCTCGCAATCCTCCACCAGCACTGCCTCGCCAGTATTGAATTTCTTTACCTATTTTATTGGTTTTATTCCATTTGCATGCCCTATTGTCATCAAGCAAAACACAGTTAAAGCATCCGTGGTAATTTATGTAAAAACAAAACTTTCAAATTAATAAGAGTAATAAGATAAACGATGCATCCTCGTTTGATTGGCCCAGTTGGCGTCCTCTCAGACTGTGAAATGTCACTACCCTGCCTTTTGGCTAAGATCAGGTGTGATCTCTCCTGCATCTCTGAAAGAGCTGGGTTTTCAGTAATCTCCTGGATGACATCAGAGAGAGAACAAGTCGGATTTCACCTGGAAAGTGGCCTGAACTTCCAAGGCGTGGGAATTCGGCTGGGTTGGTGCTGCTACTGAAAGAGCTGCAGCCGATTCCAAGCAGGGCTTCTTCTGGGACAGCCCCCCCCCCCGAAATCCCTTTAGAAAGGCCACGAAGGAAACCTTTGGCGCATGGTGGAGAGTTGGGGTTCCTCTCCCCAGACTAAGTGGCAATTGGTTACTTTGGTATGATTTTTCCTCAGCCTGAAATTAAGGGCTGCTGCTTATTGTGTTGTTATATACGATGGATATTGCGTTACTGTATTTTAATTGTCAGAATCAGTTTATGACTGAAGCAGCATTGACAACTGAGTACTAAATAAATAAATGCTCCTCCCAGAAAACTGCATTTCCAAGTTACTGCCAAGGGTGTTCCCACATGAAGCGCATCACGGTAGTCTAAGCTTGGTCATTGTGGGAGGTGAAACTCCTCCAGGGAGGGAGGTGGTTGGTAGTCTTTGATAGGTGGAAGAAGGCGCTTCTTACCAGCCCTGCCCGAAAAGCCAAGGACTGCGTAGGATCAAAGAGCCCCTCTTCTCTCTGACCTCATGTCTCTTCTTCAGAGGAACAGACACCTTGTTTGCATCACATCTCCCCTGACTGCCAAGACCGCTGCCTCGTCTGGATTCAGCTTTAGCCTGTGACATTTCATCCCACCCATGGTCCAACCCAAGCAGAAGCCACCAAAGACCAAGTTGGTCACCACCCCCTTGGACGAGCAGTTTGGTGCAGTCACAAATTCCCCAGTTAGCAAGCCAGGATCCCTAGAATCCAGAAGCCACAAAGGTCGGCCCTCCGAACCCTCCCTGCACAGCCTGACTGGGTGATGATCTGCCCATGCCAAGGGAGTCACTTCTGGCTCCTCTGTTCATGGAGCATCCCTCTCATGGCAGAGGTCCACTTGTGGGTCCTGCTCAATGAGGAGCAAGGGCTGTTACCTGAGATAGGCCATGGAAGCCATGACCTCCTGAGCCCCTTAAATGACAACCCTGCCTCAGTTCCCCTCTCTCTTCCCAATGGTTACCCTGGTCCTGGTTGTTGCTGCTGTTGCTGAGACGGTGCATAAAATGAAAGTGGGGGATAGAACATCTCTCTAGGGCAAAGGAAGGCCTGATTAATACCAGGGTGGGAGATCTCCAGCAAATCCCTAGGAGGGAGACTAGGCTGGGAAGTTAAAAAAAAATCCTAGAAGAATGAAATGGGAAACCTTACCAAAGAACTATATGAAGATCCCCTTGAAGCCACCAGCTCAAATCAAGAGAGGCATAGCCTTTACTTAAGCAAATCCATGTCTCCAGGGCAAAGTGGATTACCTCTTGGGGTACTGAAGGAATGAGCAGAAGTGATCACAGAGCTGCTTGCTGCAGTCTTCAAGAACTGGAGGAGAGCAAGTGTCCCTATCTTCAAAATGGGAATGAGGCCCCAGAAAACGACAGGCCTGTGAGCTTGAGGTCCACAGTGGGCAACAGATGATCAAGCACTTGGGTAGGCAGGCTACAGTTAACAGGAGTCAGCTTGGCCATGCCAGACCAACCTTATCTCCTTTTTTGACAGTTACTAGCTTAGTAAATCAGGGCAGTGCCATAGACCTAGTGTTCCTGGATCTCAGCAAACTTTCAGTCTCTCATGATGTCATCCTTCATAATGGTCTAGTATTTCTCAACCTTGGCATCTTTAAGACATCTTCAAGTGGCCAAGGTTGAGAAAGGCTGCTCTGGTGGATCCTGCACTTCCAACTCTATGTTTCTGTAATTAGAAGAACTACCAACTTCAATCTGTTCCAAATTCTGGAGGATGGACCGAAATTCCTCTTTCTTCTCAGGTACAGCTTTATGCTGGGCATGACAAGAGTATAGAGGACAAAAGCATTAAAAGGTTAACCCCAGCCTCATACAGTACCAACACTGAGCTCCTGCACATTATCCAGTGTGACTTAATGTTCCCACCCTTTGCCCATACTAGGGGTGCATAAATAGGCTACAGTTAGGGAAATTGATGAAATGCATGTTGAATTCAGTGGGCTTCAGTGTCCATTGATGTTGGACAGGGGGCTCCTCATAACAGATGAGTGCTGTGCCGCTTTGATGTCCAGCCCTCCTCAGACTTACTTGCTCCTGTATGCACAAAGAGGGAACACAGAGATTCTGCGTCGACTTGCTCAGTTTTATAGGGCCACTTTTCAGCTTCTGCTGAAGATGCCACTGATCACATATGCCCTTAACCCTTGCACATCTTGGCTTATGAAAGCCTCCGGGGAAGAGCGATTAGTGAGAAGAGGGCAGGCAAGCACCTAGTGCTCACAGTTGTTTCAGAGTATAGTTCCCGGAGTCCTTTGCCATAGCTCATGCCATCCGAGGCTGATGGGTCTAAGACCCCAGATGATAGCAGGTTCGGTGTACCCTTCTGAGGGGGAATGTGACCCCCTGATGTAACAGGTGTGGTCACTCCTGAAAAACACTCTTTGGACACAAGAGGTTCCTAAGGATGCCCTCTAGTTACGCAAAAACCTCCTTGTGGGCAAAGGGGACATTGAGGGCTGCAGCTGAAGACTCTGGAAGACATGTAGGGTCTGGAGTGGGGACTGAATTGGCTCTGCTTGCTGTTAGGGGTGATGTGCCCCAGGGAAGACCCCTCCCCCTAGTTTCCTTGAACTGCGAGTTGTGGTTGGAACCTCTGTGTTGCAGGTCATCTCATAACTGCCAGCCATTCGCAGAGGCGCTCTGGGGAACTGGCGCTCAGCCCTCGCTAACCATGCCTTTGCCCGGTTCCATCGTTCTCAGAGAGGAAACTCTTTGGAACTTGGAGCCAAGTGTCACAAGCAAGATGCTTGCGGGATGCTCAGCCGTGCCTCTGTCCCCGCCGAAACAGGTGTGGTTGTGCATGACTACACTGGGGCTGGAAGAGAGCCAGTTGATTGAGCAGCCTATCTTTGGTACAGGCGGAACTGCGTGGGTGGGCAGGTCCCGGTTCCAGGGCTGGTCATCTTCTGCTGGACGGGGCTGCCTTCCACAACGGCCCCCTGGCAGAGTACAGTGCAAAGCCTTTTCTCTGGAAAACCAAGTGATGTTGCTGGCCAAGAACATCAGCGAGCAGTGCTGGCTGGAGCGACGGCCACAGTCTCTTGATCTACATGCAAGCCAGGTACTGTGTGCGCTTTCTGTGAGCCGCCCCACGGAGGGCAAGCCCAGGCTGTACACTGGCAGAGGATCCAGGCATTTCCCAGAGCTTCAGCGGATGATTGTGGGGTGGGGGGGTGGGATTTGACTCTTCACGTTTAATTTTTTCATGGTGTTAGCGTCCTATTTTTTATGGCTTTATTGTAAAGCACTTTGAGATCCTCTGTGAAAGTAGAAAGCTGGTTATCAGAGTTTTTAAGAAATTCTACACACAATCCTACACTGGAAAGTTTTAGAACCGCAGCTTTCATTGCAAACAAGTAAGGACAATTCCCTAGTCCGGTGCTTCTCAACCTTAGCAACTCTAAGATTGTGGACTTCAACTCCCAGAATTGAATTGGCTGGCTGGGGAATTCTGGGAGTTGAAGTCCACACATCTTAGAGGTGCCAAGGTTGAGAAACACTGCTCTAGTCTCCATGATGCTGTAAGTGTTTTGCTTTGTAACTTCTCTAGTAGTTTCAGTAACTGGAAGAGGTTTCTGTGCATGTGCAGAGGTCAGCCGGAAGCCCCAGAAGAGACTTTTGGAGGCACAGAAGCCTTTCCCAACTACTAGAAATGGTAGGCGAGGCTTCAGAGGGATATGAAGGGCCTTGATGAGGTGAGTCATGGCTGCCTCACCCCCTGCAGATTGACATGAGACATAAAAAGAGAAAGGAGTGGCAGGTGCAGCTTCTGAAAGTCTTGGCACCCTAAAGCTTCCTGAAACTCGCTGCGCTCCCTCCCTACAGTAGACAGAAGCCAGCCTGACACCCCACCCAGGGAGGGACCATTCGTAGTTCAAGAGGTTTGCAGGAAAACTCAGAGAGAAAGCAGGATAGAAGAATTCACTTATTCCTCGGTGGGATCTCAACTCAGGTTGGTTGAAAGAAATGGTTCAATTTACAAATACAAGGCCAACGGGACCCCTCCCTCTCCCCCAAATTTGAAGACTACCTTCTGCTCTTCCCCCAGGCACAGCACGAGCCCCTCACTTGGCAACGTGTCGTTTGACCCTGAAATATTGCACCAGCACCAGAAGGGAGGAGGCTGAGCAGATCTGGGTGCTGAAATCAAAAGAGAACATTAAGGAATGGAATTGTCTTCTTGAGTCTTTGGTGACACCAAGTGGGGGCCTGCAGTACTGACTTCCAGCTTCGGAACCCATGCTAAACAGTGACTCCTTCCCTTCCCTTCCCTTCCCTAGGATATACTCCCAGGTAAATGCATTTAGATGATTCCCCGCACGCCGGCTTTCCCTCTGCCTGATGGATGCGATAGTTCTCCTGCCATGCTAGTTTCCACTCTTCTCATTACGACATGATGGCTCAAGTTACCGCTAACTGCACCCCTTCCCCCTGAAGACAGCTCTGGGCAATATGCCAGGCCTCGAAGCCATTCCCAGCCCCTTCCATCCATCCTCAGACAGACAGAGCCAAGCTGCTCAAAACATCCTTTATTCTCTTCCCACCATTATTCTCACATCTGAAAGAAGCACAAGGCGCTGAGCGCCCCTCACAGTCTGCCGGGAGGCAGGACCTGCAGGGCAGAAGGGCCAACGTCAAGCCTCGGTCCAATCGCGTTCTGTCTTCGCCCCTGGGCTCCACCTCTTCAGGAAGCAGCCACCTGGGTGAGGGGGTCTTCAAGGTACTGGACCAACGCTTCAGCCTGCAGAGAGAAGAGGAAAAGCTGGCCCGTCAAGAAAGCACCGAAACCGGGCCTGGCCTCAACTCAGCTGCCATAGTTAACTTACTCCTGTGCCAAGTAGCTCTTGGATGGCAGCTTAATGCAGGGGGGAGGAGGGAGGGAGCACACACTCTTAATACAGGATAGTTAAGTCTGCCTTCAGTAAATTTATTTACTCTATTTATATATGAAATAAAAATAGAATCAGCCGCTGCTCTTGGTGCAACCGTCCCTGTCTCCCAGACTGACAAACTGGTGATGCTGAAAAAGAAGTATGATGTCCAAGTTCCTGGACATACCTAGTTGAGTTTGGTTCAGGCTGCCCTCCAGCCCCTGACTGCCCTTCACCGAATACTGTGGAGGGGAAGAGCTGACTGGATTCACACCACATGCTAAACCTGGATTAAGAAGACACATTTTGGCCAATGAAAATGAGCCAGCTATATTAGGGCTTAATGTGACGGTCTGGTTCCCACAGCAGCCTAAACCACCAACATCCCATGTTAAACCTAGTCAAGTATGGTAGGGCGGTCAGCCACCAAATCCCAAGCGAGCTTAGCATACTTTAACTTGACATGGCGAGTAAAGGGAGGAGGAACGGGGGTCAAAAGAATACATTTATATTCTGAGATCCAGACCAACTCAACCTGGCACCAACAGACAGCAGGGCCTCAGGTATAACAGGGCCCACCCAGCACCTCGGAGCCAACGCGGGTGAAGCCTCTGTTCTGCCGCCGGCCCAGAGTCAGCCGAGAAGAGAGAAATGGACTCACGAAGTCCTCAAGCTCTTGCAGGACTTGTAGCGCATTGCAGAAAATCCAAACAACTTTTTACACCAGTGATTAAAATAAACACTGGAAAATATTAATATGGAAATGTATAGGAATTTTGGAATTTTCCATTCTGTTTGGATAGTGCTGTTGAGGTTTAACGCTGCAGTGATTTTGTACAGAATAACCTTCATGAGAACAATATTGAGAGAAGGCAAAAATAGTATATTAAGAAAGAATTTTACAGATTTTTCCTTACAGAAGGATATTTAATGACATTAAATTAGCCTGATTCGGTGTATAAAGCAGAACAGAACTGGACTAAAGCTTTTTTTCCTCCCTTTTACTTTGTGATACAAGCTTCTGTTGTCTCTCAAGTTCTTTGCACTATTATCAGATACTGTATTTCTACAGATTAGAAAGCATCAATTCTCTACTAAATCTATTTTGCATTTAATACAATTTGTTAAAAAGGAGGGTAAGAGATTGGCACTTCTTAAAATAACCTAATTATTGTATGCTTTCTAATCAATTAAACCTGCAAATCTATGCTGTACAGGTATGTCTAGATCTTCCCCCTACAGAAAAAGGGTGCTTTCTCATCTTTTAATTATGTGCAGATCTGTTCCAGGGGCCGTCTTATAAGAGGCATTCCTGCTGTCAGGGAGGGAGGGAGGGAGGGAGGGAGGGAGGGAGAGAGAGAGAGAGAAAGAAAGACAGAGAGAGAGAGAGAGAGAGAGAGAGAAAGAAAGAGAGAAAGAGAGAAAGAGAGAAAGAGAGAAAGAGAGAAAGAAAGAAAGAAAGAAAGAAAGAAAGAAAGAAAAAGAAAGAAAGAAAGAAAGAACGAACGAACTCCTATTCTAAAGTTTCCTGGAGGAATTTACCCAACCTTAAACCATGGAATGGCCAACCACATTTTAGCCTAATATGCTGAGGGAGCTCTGACAGTGCAGCGCGACTTTGCTCAAGCATATCATGAGAATCCAGGAAATAGGATTAATTCCATAATCCAATACTTAAGCCAACCATGTATAAGCATGTCACAAAGTATTACTGAAAGTATTATTTCAAAGACTCTTCGCAGCCCCATTCTATGTGAGTTTCTGCCGGAGCAGGTCCCACAGAATCCAGAAGGAGATCTCCCTAAAGTCTGTCCAGACCGAGAAGAAAAGGACACGGCGCTAAGCCTGAGGGCAGAACAGGCTCCCCGCGGCATGTGGAGGGCCACGCGTCAAAAGCAGCGGGCTACGTCCACGCATTACTATCGCTCACTTTTAACTGTCTGGACGACCCCGCTCCCCCCTCTTCAGCTCCGCAACCCCTTCCTCTCTGACAGAAGGCTCCCGGCAGATCCTGCCACCGCCCCGGGCCCGGTTCCAGCAGCCCCCCCTACTCGCGTTCCCTGCAAAGGCGGCACCCCGCAGTCCCAGCCGTGGGCCGTACCTTCGCTTTCAGCATGCCGAAGCCCACCGTCTCCTTCGCGTACATGCACAGCAGCAGGTTAGCCACTCTGGTGATCGCCACGCGGCCCTCCTGGGACGGCGAACAAGAAAGGCAAGCCGGGAGAAGCGGCGTCCAGCGGGAGGCCGAGAAAGGGGGCGGCGGCCCCCCTCCGCTGTAGCCGCTGCCCGGGCTGCGGGGCCGGGCACCGGTTCCACCCCTGGAAGCCCCCCGAAGCTGAGAAGCGCTCCGGAAGGCTTCAGCCCCGCCGCGCCGCGCCGCGGGGTCGCCGGCAGGCGGGAAACGGACGCCCGGCACCCGGAATCGCTCCTCCCGGCCACGGCCACGGCCACGGCCACGGCCGAGGCGCCGCGATCGCTTTCGGCCTCAGCCACTCAAAGGCTTCGGTGACGACCTCACGAGATTTCAGAGACCCCCCCGATCCCAGCCGACCCCGGGACACTTAAATGACCGGTCGCCGTGACTTGACCGGCGGGCTCCGGGGCCCCCGCGGGCCCCGGGCCGCGACCCCGCCAGGGGCCCGCACGTACCATGCAGTCCATCAGGATGAAGCGCAGGTTGTCCTCGTTGAAGGCCTGGTGCCCGTTCTTGTCGTAGGCCACCCAGATGTTGCTGGCTATGGCGGCCGTGACCCTGGCGTCGGTGTCCCCGTAGCCGGAGTAGGCGAGCAGGGAGCCCTCGTTGTTCAGCAGCCTGCGGGCGGCAGAGCGGCCGCGGCGCCGGGTGAGGCCGGGGAGCCCCGCAGGCGGAGCTGCCGTCGCCAGAGCCGGCCGGGGCGGGGGCCGGGGCGGGGGCCGGGGCGGGGGCGGCGCCCTCCTCCTCCTCCTCCTCCTCCCCCCCCGCTCGGGAGCAGAAGGGCCCACCGCGGGCGCCCCTCCGAAGAGAAGCCGCGGGATTTCTGCGCTCGCGGGCCCGAGCCCGCCTCCAGAGCCCGCCCTGAGCATCGCGGCGCGGCGCGGCGCGGCGGCCGCCGGAGGACTCACAGGGTGCTCTGGACGCCTCCCGTGTTGGCCTGGCTCAGCACCTGCGTCAAGGCCTTGGGGCGCAGCATGGCCTCTCCTCCGGCGCCCGGTCTTCTCAGCTGACCGGCCCGCACCGCCGGCGCACGCTGGGAGTTGTAGTCCCCGGCCCCGCCCGTTCCGGACGCCTCCCCGCCTCCTCCCTCCGCGCGGGCGCCGCTCTATCCCCGCGCCTCCTATCCTCTCGCTGCGTGGCCCTCCCCTCAGGCGGCACCGGGCCCCGATCCGCAGGAGGGCGAGCGCCGTTCCCTGCCGAACCGAAGGGGGGCGCTGCACGTTTCTATCGCAACGGTGGGAGCGAGGGTTCTCGCGAGCGCTCCTGGGACGGCTCCCCGCGACAGCATGAACCCCGCCGGCGGCCCTCCGAGAGTTCCGGAACTGCGGCCAGATCGCCGGAAGCCCCCGGCGTCCCTCTCCGCTCCCTCTCGCTCGCTGGCGGGCTGGCGGCCAAGATGGCGGAGCTGAGCGGCGGCGGCGGCGGCGGCGGGGGCGCCTCTTCCTCCTCCTCGCAGCCCGGCGGCGGCGGCGGCGGGGGCGAAGGCGAGGCGGCGGCGGCAGGCGCCCTGATCCGCGTGACGGTGAAGACGCCGAAGGACAAGGAGGAGATCCTCACGGGCGAGCGCATCTCCGTCAAGGAGGTCAGGCGGGCGGGGGCGGCGGGGAGCCCGGGCGGGCGGGCGGGAGGGCGGCGCGGGGCCCGCCTGGCCCGGCCCGGCCTGACCGCCCCCCTCGCGGCTGCAGTTCAAGGAGGAGATCTCGCGGCGCTTCAAGGCCAAGCAGGAGCAGCTGGTGCTGATCTTCGCGGGGAAGATCCTGAAGGACGCGGACTCGCTGCAGCAGCACGGCGTCAAGGACGGGCTGACCGTGCACCTGGTCATCAAGACCCCGCAGAAGTGAGGCCGCGGGGCGCGGCGGGGGCGCGGGCGGGGCGGGGCGGGGCGGGCGGGGCCCGGGGCCCCCGCCTCTCGGGCTGCGCTCTCGTGCGCTCAGGCCGGGGCCCCGTCCCGGGACGGCTGGGCGCGCTCGCGGGGTGGTCCGAGGCAGCCCCGGCAGTCTCCTGCCTGACTTCGCTCGTAGGACGCAGGACCTCTCGGGGGTGATGGCGGCTTCCCCTCCCGCCGCCCCCGCCGCCGCCGCCGCGACTTCACCCGCCGCCGGGGCTGTCCTCGCCGCCTCTGCGGCTCCCGCTTCGCCCGCGGCCCCCTCTCAGCCCTCCACGTCCAGCAGCAGCCTTTCGGAGGCCGGGAACGGCGGCTGGAGGAACGGCGCCTTGGGAGGCCCGGCGGGCCCGGCGGCAGAAGGAGCCCCCGGGGGCGCCACCTCCATCCTGTGTGAGTAGGCCTTAGGCCGGCCGGCCGAGCTCTTTGGCGGGCGCTCGGTGAGGCAGAAGCTGCTTCTCGGTTCGAGTTGCCAGCTCCTCAGACGGCCCTGCGGGAGGGTCTCGGACGAGGGGCCTGGCTTGCGAGCTGTCACCCGAGGCAGGTGAAGGAGCAGGCGAGACCTCTTAGGGAGGGACCCCATTTGCCCTTTGCTGCGCCAGAGAAAGGACCCGAAGCCCAAATGACACAGAGAAAGAATTAGGTGAGATGCTGGGAAGCACGTTCTGACAGCCCGCGCTTGCTGGAAAGTGAAACTGCATCGGTAGGTGGTGGTCTGCCCCTCATTTTGAAGCAGAGACGGAGGGATGGCACTGTAGAAGCCTTCATACAGTGGCAGGGGCCGGGTTGATGATCTTTGAGGTGCCCTTCAGCTCACTGTTAAAATGGGTTTGGTTCAGTTTGCACTTTTCCATGCCATGGGAACTGAGTTGTGCTTTTAGCAGGTTGAATGAACAGGCTAGTTAAGTATTACATTATTGTATTGTATCATATCGTATCATATCATATCATATATTTTCTGAACTTAGGGTTAAACATGTTATAGGAATCCAGCTCATGATTCTGTGTTTTCTGCCTGACCTATGGGGGGCTGGTGCAGGAGGGAAATGTTCTGGGAGGGACAGGATCACAAAGCACGTGGAGGTTGGGTAAGCTGTAGTAGATTTTCACTTGGTCTGTGTTAGATTTGAAGATGTGGCTGTCGCCTTCAGTTAGGGCAGTGTTTCTCAACCTTGGCAGCTTGAAGATGTGTGGACCCTAACCCTCACCCCCAGAATTCTGGGAGTTGAAGTCCACACTTCTTCAGGCTGCCAAGTTTGAGATAACACTGAATTAGGGTGAGAAATCCTTTGGTTGCTGGAGTCACCCCTGTTTTAAGGCTGCCACGGAGGGTAGGATTTTCTATTGTTTTTTATATCCCTTGAGTTTAGGACGCTCATTTTCAAGAAAATCATTAAGCCTATTTGATAGTTTCCATTACAGTCTTTGGTGTGCTTCCTGACTCAATAGGGTTTTCTCAGTATTCAGTTGCACGTTTGGTGGGAGCTCTGGAAAAAAGGAAATTCAAAGACTGACTCTTATCCTCCCCTACCTGAGAAACTCTTGTAGACAGCAGCAGACTTCGAGGTTGAGAAGAGCTCGGGTTCCAAGTAGAAGCAGAGATTTATAAAGGAATATTTGAATTTCAGTTGAAGGAAAAGAAATTATTCTGCAAGGAAAGCAGTCCCACTAGTTGAGGGCTGCAGGTGAGAATTGTTCTCTTGCAGACACTGCTGTCTGGCTCATTCCACCCGCACCCCTGGTTCTGCTGCTTCACAGCCAGCACGTAGGAAACAGGCTGCCTGCTTCTCCTTAAGCTCTGCTCGAGATCAGGTCTGGGCAGTCACCACCAAGCACGCTTTCTTCCTTGTTGCTTGTTGTCTGAGCTGTTCCTTCTTTCCTTTCTGCCCTCCCCCAGCTGGCTTTGGTGGCATTGCTGGGCTCGGTCACTTGGGGATGGGCTCAGCAAACTTCATGGAGCTTCAGCAGCAGATGCAGCGGCAGCTGATGTCCAATCCGGAGATGCTGTCCCAGATCATGGAGAACCCGCTGGTCCAGAGCATGATGTCCAACCCGGACTTCATGAGGCAGATGATCATGGCCAATCCCCAGATGCAACAACTGATGGAACGGAACCCAGAAATCACTCACATGCTGAATAACCCAGAGCTTATGCGCCAGGTGGGCAGCTTCTCCATTTTCCTGTGACTTGTGGCGTTGGCTGTGTTTGCATGTAAGTCCAAGACAGGTGTGAGGAGCGTGGCCTTTAAGTGTCATTCAGCCACAACTGTTAGCAGTTCCCAGCCAACGTGGGAAGCTGGGAGACGTAGTTCAGCAGCTTCTCTGCACTGTTTCATGCTAATTGGATTTTTGCCTCAGGATGATCAAATCATCTCTTCTCCCTGCTTTCTCCTGATATCTGAAGCCTCATTGGTGTCCTGCAGAGAGAAAGGAGGGACCCTTCTCAGTAGGGCTCAGGATGCTTTGAGCTAATGAGCACCAGTTCCTACCTTGAGAAACACTTTCAGGCATTCTGACTTAGACCTTGCCAGAAGGGCAGATCTCAGTCCTGCGGGAACACTGAGGATTCCTCAGGCAGTCTGCAGAGGGCTGCTGGACTGCTTCTCGGAGGAGAGAGATGAGGCATTTATGCGCCAGTCACTTCCCCAACTTCCAAGACTGCAGTGGTGAACAACTGAATTCAGCCAAAGACAGACTGGTCCACTGCTTGCCCTGGTGGGCTGGATGAAGCAAAGTTTTGTTCACGAAGCAAAGTTGTGCAGAGCGAAGTCCCGCCCAGTATGCTGTATTCTCTCAGTATGGCAGGGGTGGGAGACTTGCTCTTGCTTTTTTTCCCCCGTGCAGAGAGTTTTCTCTGTGCCCCGCTGAACCGTTGATCTAGTCCCGCCGGCTGCTCCGGAGGGGAAGCTTCCAGCCGTCACTGCAGACTTGCCCCGTGCTGGCTTGGGAGGCCTGCTGGTGGTCGGTTCCTCTTCTCCGTGCAGCGAACGGGCTAGCAGCCCATAGGGAGTCAGGTGGCTCCTGGGAGTCCTTGAACTCTCCCAGGCGACCGCAGACTTATTGTGCAGACAGTGGGAGAAGTTTGTTTTCTAGCCATTCATCCTTCCTGCCTCCATTTCCTAGCAGGGCAGAAATAGGGATGAAGGACACCCCACAATGCTGAGAAGATGTAAAAGCAGAGCTCATTTAATCAGCTGTTTGCCAAGCTACGATGTGTATTAATCAATCATGGTTTAAAACCCTGACCGTCCACTTCTCTGTTTCCACCATATTTCCAGAAGCAGAGCGACAGGTATGATAGCTTTTCCAAGTCAGATTTTGCACCATATCCTGGGAGGCACGTGTGCTTGGAACCCTGGTTTCTGACTCTGGTCTGGTCTTCTTGCACTATTGTAGACACGGGTTCTGCCTTTCTGGCTCGTTTCTCAGTTGCTATGCCACCGGCTCCAGCAGCCTCTCAGAGAAGCTTGTTTAGGTAAATGATGGTCAGCCCTTGCTTCTCGCAGAATTTTAGGAAGCAGAGAAGGCTCTGCTTGGCGAGCCTCTTGCTGGCTGCCTGTTGTGCCTCATGCTGCAAAAGAGGCGATGCCAAGCAGTCGGGTTGGTTCTCTCTTCTCAGACAATGGAGTTGGCGCGCAACCCAGCTATGATGCAGGAGATGATGCGCAACCAGGACCGAGCCCTGAGCAACTTGGAGAGTGTTCCCGGAGGGTACAATGCCTTGCGACGCATGTACACAGATATCCAGGAACCGATGTTCAGCGCTGCCAGGGAGCAGGTGCGCCTGGCTCTGCTTTGTGGAGTGTGATTTTCAGCTGCTAATTAGAACAGTGAAATCTTAATCATGACCGGCAGGGATTCATGATGTGGTGTGCAAGTTTTAAAGTTGCACACAGTTGCTCCTTGGGGAGGATCACACATTTGGGTATCCTCAAGAGCCCAGATAACTGGAAACCTCGTGGCCTTTCTTAGAGCTCTTGTTGGCTCAATTCCATCAGATATGGGTCATATTAATCACCCAGTTTGGCATATCCAAATCTAGAATGGCATTCATAATTCCACGTGTACAAGCAGCCAAGGTTTTGAATTGCTTTTCCGCTTCCATCTGTGGTGGTTCTTTTGATGCAGCAGAGGACCAATGTCAGTTTAACCATTATACCTGAAGTTAGTTGATCTGCAAATCAGCTCGAACAATGGATTTTGATTCTGCTTTATAGGCTAATTGCAAACAGTAATTAATCAGTGATTAACCCCACAGATAGATTCCTTCAGGGTGGTATAGGTAGTCCTCGACTTATGTCCATTCATTCAGCGACCATTCGAAGTTACGATGGTGCTGAAAAGGAGACTTATGACTGGTTCTCGAAGTTGTGGCCCCTTAGCAGCCCCGCAAGTGGTGATCGCGATCTGGGTGCTTGGTAACTCATTTACACTTATGACTGGTTACCAAGCTCCCCACGATCACATGATCACCACTTGCAACCTTCTGTGCCAGCTTCCCAGAAAGTCAAAGGGAAGCTGACAGGGAAGTTTGTACATTGCTGGGCTAAGTCCTCCCACCCAGCACTATACCCCAGCCCCTCTGCACTCGTGACACGCTGGCCACTCATGCACCCTCCCCAATCTGTGCCGCAACCCCACGCACCCTCCTCGACCTGCATGGTGCCTCTCCCACACCCCCTCATTCCCTCTCCCACCCAGCAGCAGCCACTTACCTACCTGCCAGCCTGGGACTTGCAACTTCCTGCTGGCTTCCCCACTGACTTTGATTGTGGGAAGCCGGCAGGAAGTGCCTCGCCTAACGATCGTGGGATTCAATTAGCAACGGGAGCTGCAGGGATTGCTGTCACTCAGTGATGTGGTTGTGCTTTAGCACCGCATCACTTAGTGACAGAAATTCCAGTCCCAATTGTCGTAAGTTGAGGACTACCTGTACTCTTTTCTATAAACAGGAGCACTTCAGATCAAAGCTTTACCTCTCATTCTACCAACCGTGCGATAAGGCAGCACTAAGTGGGGATGTATGAATCTTTTGCCAATGCTTTTTCTTCCTAGTTTGGCAACAATCCCTTCTCTGCTCTGGCCGGGAGTTCGGACACCCCAAACTCGCAACCTCTGCGGACGGAGAACCGAGAGCCGTTGCCCAACCCTTGGAATCCTGTGCCTGCTTCTCAGAGCCAGGCGCCAGGGAACGAAGGAAGCCCTGAGCCAGTCCCAAGCCAGAGCAGGCCCACCGTCTCCAACCCTTTGGGGATCAACGCAGCCACTCTGGGGACAGGTATGGCCTTCGCAGCGTAACTGGGATGAGCTTTGGCAGCAGCAAGTGGTCATCGGCATTTCTGGTTCCTGGCGATTATTTTTCATTCAGAGAGGTACAGTTCTGGAATGTCATGCCTTGCGCTGAAGGTTTTTATTATTTTAAGAAAGGTGAATCGGTTGATGTTCTTCTTGCGTTATATCTGAAATACTGAGTAAGTAGAAAGCCTTACTTTTCAAACGAGTGCTTCCGGGTTTGTTTTGGTGCATTTTGGCAGACCTCGGGCCAAATTGGCGTTTGTGGGCAGGCAGGAGGGTGGGCCAGCCGCAGCCCTTGCAGCCGCCTCTGGCTGTGGTTGCTGGAAAGTGGAGGCTGCTCCTGGCCATTTTGAGGGGGCCATGGAAACTCTAGTGAATCCCTGGCATGCCACCATTTTTCTAGAAACCAGAACCCCACAGAAACCAGCCCAAAATGCTGCCCCAATCCTGCTCCGTTTTTAATATTCTTTCTATGCCTGAGCTTGCGGGGTTTCTGTCAGCCCCCTTTGTTCCGAGGGAGGTCTGATAATGTTCCCATAAAGGACAGTAATACTGATAGCGTTTTCCTCGGTGTCTTCTGTGTGTTTCACAGGTGGGCATGGCATAAACCTCTATTTCCACTGTCTTTTCCCCCAAATCGCTTGTATTTCTCTGACAATTTTTTTTTTACTAAGAGAGGTTTGAGTCATGCTGTGGCACGATTGCCTGTAGACTAATGTCCCTTTCTACCCCACCTCTCAAAATCCTGCAGGAATGTTCAGTAGCCCCGAGATGCAGGGTCTCCTGCAGCAGATCTCAGAGAATCCTCAGCTGATGCAGAATGTGATTTCTGCTCCTTACATGCGTACGATGTTGCAAACACTTGCCCAGAACCCAGATGTTGCAGCTCAAGTGAGTACACCTATTTTCAAACTTGGCTGGGTTGATGAGGGACTAAGAGGTCTCCTTTACTAGAACACTGGACCTAGTGGGATGCTCTCATTCTCGGACACAGTTATCCCTGAGTTCTATACACTTGCAATGCAGCTTTGCAGAGTTGCTTGCTTAAGGTAAATACAGGTAGTCCTCGTTTACCGACTGTTGCAGTTATGATGGTGATGAAAAAGTAACTTTGCGACCAGTCCTCACATTGACAGCCTTCGCAGGTCTGTAAAGCAAAGGAGAGCTGAAGTAAGATCTTAAGCACAGTTGGTTTCACTTAGGGACTGCTTCACTTAATGACCAAGGTGCTGGTCCTAGTTGTGGTTGCTAAACGAGGACTACCTGTAATAATAAATAGATTATTAGTTATGAAATGTGAAGCTGCCATGAAACTGGGGAGATGGTCTCCAGTATCCTTGGGCTCTGTGGCCTCAAGCGTGGCGAGTTCTTGCTTAGTTAGTTTGGGGAAGGGGTTGGATGTTTGCTAGGAGGGGTACTCCCCCACTGAAGAGGGCTCTTCTGTTCCCTTGCAGATGATGGTAAATGCCCCGCTCTTTGCTGGCAACCCTCCGCTTCAGGAGCAACTGCGCCTTCAGCTACCAGCCTTCCTACAGCAGGTGGAGCATCCTGAGTACATGTGGGGTCAAAGTTGGCAGGGGCTGGAGATTTGGAACTTGGGGTAGAGGCTGAGAGTCATAGCCCCCTGGGTATCAGCCACCTGCTGTGGCGCTAGGTCACAGCACTGGACCCATAAGAAGATCTAGCCTTGGGAACACCGATGGTTCACTTGTGGCTCTTTTTTTGGGTCCCCCAGATGCAGAACCCTGACTCGCTCTCGATCCTGACAAATCCTCGTGCCATGCAGGCTTTGCTCCAGATCCAGCAGGGGCTCCAGACACTGCAAACGGAGGCCCCGGGCCTCATGCCCAGGTACGAGGAAGCAGAGGTGGGCTTTGGGGGCACGGCTGCGGGATTCAGCCCCGGAGAGGCAGCGTCGAAGCAGGCCTCTTTCCCTCGGCCCCAGCTTCCTGCCTTGCTTCTTCCCTAAGCAAATGCATTCTTTCCTTGCAGTCTTGGGTCTCTTGGAACCCCCCAGCCCCCCGCTCCTTCTGCCGGAGGAAGTACAACCCCAGAGCCCCCTATAGCCAGTAGCTTGACCCCTGCCAGTGCCTCACCAACTGGGGACAGTAACCCCTCCCAGCAGCTCATGCAGCACATGATCCAGCTCCTGGCCAGTGCAAACTCTCAGGTGGGTGATGGTGACGGCACCTGGTGTCCCACCTGCGTTTATCCTCCTCCGACTGCTACAGTCCTCCTCCTCTGGGTGGCCCCCCCGCCCATCCTCTTCAAGATGGCTGGTGCAGCTTCCTTCCTCCCACTTAAAGCTTTGAGTGAGAGTCAACCGGGGCCTTCTGCCTTTTAGCACTTGCGCTGGTTCTTTGGAACGGCCTCCGTCCAGCGGGCATTTGGGCCTTGACCCCATCTTGGTCTGGTTAGTTTGGTTTGGTGTTCATGCTTTTCATTAGTTTGTGGGTTTTTTATTTGTATATTATTTATCTTACCAGTAAACTGCCAGAGTCCTTAGTGGTTTGGCGGTCTGTAAAGGTGATAAATAATAAAAGCTTGGGCTGCTGGAGGGTGACGCCACTCGGATAGCGGTTGGGAGTGTTGGCAGACACTGCCGAGTAGCTCATGAGGGTTCTGTTTTCCCCGGCAGGCGCAGAGCCCAGAAGTCCGGTTCCAGCAACAGCTGGAGCAGCTCAGCGCCATGGGCTTCATCAACCGCGAGGCCAACGTCCAGGCCCTCATTGCCACGGGAGGAGACATCAACGCCGCCATTGAAAGACTGTTGGGCTTCCAGCCCTCCTAACACCATTCAAGGCTTCACTGCTCCGCTCCAGGCTGTTGGCACACGGGGACCTTTCCGGGAGCGTGCTGTTTTCATACCCAACACTGGTAGCTGCCCATCCCTGTAAAGACCGGAACAAAAACCCCTCGAGTTCAGCACGGCCAGTTCGGTCTCGCACCGAATGCTTTAGACGCCGCATCGTGCATGGATTCCAATTCCCGTGACTGTTTCGGGCCTGTCTTTTTCTCCCTCTCCTTATTCCTCCCCCCCACCTTGTTCTCGGAATTAGGCTCCTCCTCCTCGTTCGTAGAAGTGTGACTTCTAGGTAACCCGGATGATTGTGTTCAATTAGTTTGCCCGTTGCAGAGTTTCTTTTTCCTTCCCTGCTCCATTCTCCTCCTCACCAGAAGCCAAACCACGAGAAAATGCCAGCTGTGGTTTCTCTGTCCAAAGATGGGTCTCATGGGAGAGATAAAGATGGGACAATATTGTGAAATGCTAGTAAAAATAACAGAAAGCTCTTCTGTCCCTTTTGCAATGGCGCCCGTCTCCCGGTAGCAGATGCCAGCTGCCGTGTCTCAAGGTGGGGAACGCTGGCCTGCTCTTGCCAAGATGTGGCCTGGGGCTCTGCTTCCGCCACGGCAGGGCGGGGGAGGCCTGCCGCTGGAAAGGAATGTTTCCTCCCCACCACAGAGGGGTGTTTTGAGGCCTCGATTGCCCGCGGCCCCCCGTGGCATACCGTTCTTGAGGCGGTTGGTGTTCCTTCTCTCTCCCACCCAGCGTACGGCTTCTCCCCTCCAAAGTCCTTAGGGGCTGTTTTGGAGGTCCAAGGATGAGGAATGGAGGAAGGGGGACCGCTTTTTGGGGCCCCTTTCCTGTTTGGCTCAAGGTGCAGTTCGTCTTCCTCTGTCCTTCCTGGGAGGGGTTGCAGCAGGGGAGGGATGGAATTGCAGCACGGAGCTCTGTAAAGGTTGCAGTGAAACAGCCCGTGTTGGGTCATCTCTGTTCTTCCAGAGTCACTGGGGCAGGCGCGTTGTTAATGGCATCCTTTGTTGTGCCAGCTGTGAAGAAACCCTTCCTGTCTTTTGACCTCAGGGTTCTGGTATTCTGGGAGACGGCGCTGGCTTTGGTTTGATACTCAACGTCATCTGGCCTTTGGAGAACTGTCTGTTTTGCCTGGCCAAAGCCAGAAGCTAAGAGCCAGTCTGGGGCAAGCCCAGAGCACCTTGGTTTCTGGTTCACTCCGGAAAGAGAGGAGTGTAATCTTCAGCCCACGTATCAAGACTGAGTGCCGTGCCCTTCTGATCAAATAGATGGGGACAAACTGGAGATGTGCCCTAGGGAACCAGGGGGAGATGGAACGGTGGTATAGGGAACTGTTATTTTCTTGGCTTTAGGGTTCCTTCCAAGCTCAGAAGGTTCTTGGGAATGGCTTGGGAGCATTTGGGGCTACGTGGCTCCTCTTGGCCCAGGTGGGCCACAACCTAACTCAGAATTCAACCTTCCATTGGTGGGACCATCTCTTCACCTTGTCTGCTGCCAACATTGTGGTAGAAGCTGGGCATGTAAGGGGGCACTGGCTGGACTTGACATAGTGGTAGCTTTGATTTGGCAGTTTGCCACCGACCCTGTGCCAAAAAGTAGACGCCACCTTGAGAGAGAGCCGCAGCCAAAGATTGGTGGCCTTTCTCTGACTTAACGAGGCACAGCAGAGATCTCTCTTGGCCTCCTGCTCGTCTTAGGCTCTGAAGACAGAAGGAAGCTGGAGCAGAAAGGCCTATCTTAGTCTGATCCAGGAGCAGTACTGGGAGAGCACCCTATTTAGAAAAGCTTGGATCCAGATTTAATCATGTTCATGGGGAGATGTATTGAAACCAGGGGGACGTAACGAGTAAACAACTCCAATCCATTTGTTGATGGGCTGAAGCCTGGATGCAACCATGGGGTGGGTTTGTCCAACAAAGTTAGGTGAACATGAGTTCTGGTACTTTGTGATTCAGCATATTGTGAGAAACCCAGTTGTAGCCTTTGTAGGTTGTGTGGACTGGCCATTAATATATTTATATTTGTATTGTTTTTATGCGTTCGGATTTTAATTGTAAGCCGCCCAGAAGGAAGGGGATTTATTGGACATAGCATGTTGTGTGAAAAGAGCTGCCAGGTTTGTTAACCTGTTTGAAGTTGAGTGTGTTCTGTAAACCCAGCCAGCGTGTGTACAAAAGCCTTTGGGGTTTTGGCTTTGCCACCTTTCTGCTAAATAACATTCAGCCCTTTTCACAAGTGGCAGGACGTGGAAGACTTGTTTAGGTGCAGTCGCGCCTTTGAACTTTCATTCCTCCCCCGGGGGAACAATCCATGAAGGAGAGAGACCAAGAACAAGCAAAAACCCACATTAAGCCCAGGAGGGGAGCATGCTCGGGGGGGGGGACATTGGGGCGTATGCTTTGAGCTCACAGGCCGGGGGGCTGTGGTGGAGCCACCCTGCCATCTGGCACAGAGGGGCCCGTGAGCCCCGGGCCCCCCTCACACCACAAGGAGAAACTGGACCTCTGCAGGCTGCAGAGTGGCCTGGAGAGGCCCAGCTCCCATTCCCCCGGGCCATGCAGGTGTTGATGCAGGTCGTACCCCCTTCTGTCTTTTGCAGGCTGACCTACAAGGAGTGTTCTCGGCCTGCAGTCCACAAGTGGGGAGTGGGGAAGGCTGGGTGTGGTGCAGCTTTCTGTGTTTGGAAGGTTCTGGCGTGGCCAGTGAAGGCAGCCCCTTCTAACCGAAGGAGCAGGCCGCCCTCCCAGGACCAGGAGGCGCTGGGGGCAGGCTGTCTCTTGCCAAGAGCACAGCTCTGTCTTTCTACCGCCCGTCCTCATTTTATCAACGAAAGGACTGGCTGATTTCCCTCACCAGGAAAGCGCTTTGCTTTTTTTTTTAGTTACTGGGGAAAACAGAACAGCAAGGCTGGAAAGGGTACTGTATTTTTACATAAACGGGCATTAAATTTGAAAGAGTAGTGCTTGAGTTTCCTTGCTGGCTTGGAACTCAGAGGGGTCCTGCCTCTCTCGTCCTCCAAAGATAAAAGCAAGCCAGGTACAGAGAGGGGCTCCTCACGCCCAAGAAGCTGGTTCCCCACTGGCTGAGGCGGCATTCCCTCCAAGGAGGCTTTTCTGTCCTACGGTCCCACGAGAGATCTCCTCCCCAAACATGCTTGTGAAGACCCCTCCCCAGCACTTCCCTGCAGCGTCTTCCCTCCTGCATCTCCGGCTCCTTTGCCCTAAAGGAAGCGAACCAAGTAAAGCAGCGCAGACCGTTGATTTTGTAAATGATGGCGCAAGCTCTCCCCCAGCACATCTTTATTCAAGGAAAGCAAACACCAAATTTGTATAAGCTTTTTTAGAGACTAACAAGAGCTTCTTGCTTGCATGGATCTGAAATGCAATCAAATTAAGCAAGCCCTCTCACTGGCCCCGAGAGCAAGATCTGCACTGTCCTCCTGGGGGGCATTGGAATGTGGCCCCACAGGACCTCTGGGCTGCACCAGCGCCCCCTCCCAACTTCACCTCCAGCAGATGGGCCTCAGAGTCTCCCCCGAGCCTGCTGCACCCCGCTGGACCGGGCCTGGTCCTAGGACAGGCGCAGGACGCAGTCTGTCTCTGGGTACGCCGGCAGGTTGAGCGCGTACTTCTTCTGCAGGGCCTCGGGCACAAACCTGCCCCCGAGGTAATGGTAGCGCCCCTGGAACTGCCGGGCCGCCTTCTTCGGCGCAGTGAGCGAGATCAGCATGTCCGGCTGCAGCCCGTCAGGGTTCCCCTTCTCCACATCCCAGCCTGGCAACGAGAGGAAAGGGGGCTGCGAGTGAAAGACAGACTGCCTGCGGGTAGCTGGCCAAGGACCACGCTTGCTTCTCCTGAACAGAGATGCCGCAGAGGCAGCCCCACTATGGTCCCCTGGCTTAGCTAAACCCGTGGTGCCCCCGGCATCCGATTCCACCCTCACGCATCCTTTGTAAAATCAGCCCCATTTTCTCCAGATTTCAGGAGGGGCAAAGCAAGACCAGAAGAGAAAGGAAAAAATGAAATATTCAGACAATACTCAGTGAGGTCACCAATACAGAGTCAGAAGAGTTAAACTACTGGATTCCAGAGCCTGGCCTGGCAGACACGGCGACCTCACAAAATACTTTTTGAGAGGAGATAAATGGGGAGGAGGCTCCCCAAATTACCCTCCAGCCCCCCCCCCCCCCAGCAGCTGGCCTCCACTTCCTCAGTTTATTTTAGAGGAGAGGTATGCAGACCTCCCTGTGTGGCCTCTCTGGCAAGAAAGGGGATGCGGGAGGTTGGTACAGGACTCGGTTTCATGTTTCTGAATTCGTTTAAAGCAAGCGTCCCCAAACTCTAGCTCATCAACCCCTTCATGAAGTTTCAGATTGTTCATTGACTCCAAACATATGAAAATAATTTAACAAATACTACTTTAACCAATTGTACTATGAATAATAACGACAACAGTGGACAGTCCCATCAACCTTTTGGAGAACCTTGGTTTAAATGAATGCCTAGAATATTTGACCACTCATAGCATTAGGGGGGAAAAACAGACTACTGCTATGAAGAAACCCTGGCTAACTGGATTCAATCTTTCAAATTACGAGTCTAGAATCTGCTAGAGGCCCAATTTCTCAGCCCCTGACCAAATTCTATTCAAATTCTCCAAAACTCTTCTTGGGCAGAATTATTTCTATAAACTGCATGGAGGGGCAGGAGAGGCGGGTTAGTTAAATCAGTGCAACTCTACGAGACTCAGCCGAGCCCAAGACAATACCAAGCAGTTCATGAGCAAATCAAAAGGTTGCAGAATTTCACTGCTGCAAAACAGAATATCCGAATTTACAAAGACCTAAGTTTGACAGAAATGGGGGTGGGGCACACAAGAACAGAGGTGAGCAGGATGAGATATGAGCCCCCTCCCACCTTGAGGCCTTTCCTCAAGGTCTGGCCAGCCTGGGCCAAACATACCAGAAGGAATATCGATGCTGACAACTGGGATGGTGACCTTCTCCAAAGTGCCCAGGATTGCACCAAAAGGCTCCCGCACAGCTCCCTGGAAGCTGAATCCAAAAATGGCATCCACCACCAGGCCGTAGACCGCGTCAATGAGGGCAGCCTGCCAGGGAAATCGCAGCTGTGTGAACGCAACACAAGGGCTGCAGACGGAGGAGCCGCAAGAGATGCTTCAGTCTGGGGGCTCTCTCTAGGGCAGTGCTTCTCAGCCTTGACCACTGTAAGATGTCTGGACTTCAGCTCCCAGAATTCCCCAGCCCGCAAGCAGGAAGCGCTTTCTTTTCTACTTACTTCGGATGGAAACTCCACGAGGAACGGGATGTCCATCTTCTTGCACTGGGTAGTTAAACCTTCAAAAAGCGGCTTATTGGGGCGTTTGGGATAATACAGGGTTGGCTCATAGCCCTGCGAAGACAGGAGGGTTGATCCCTTGGTGCGGAAGGGCTTCTCTGGCCTGCCTTGGGGGCTGTTCTGTTCCTTACTGCCATTTTTGAAACCACGGCTTGAGAAGCCCAGCCGATCAAACAGCTGCATCGACACATGAACGTGCCCCGGTGAACCTCCACGGACAGAGGTCAGCAACCTCTGACCATCGTCTGCCAGCCTTCCCAGAGCCTCTTCCCGACCTGGGCCTGCCCCAGTTGCAGGGCTCTGATGGCACTGCTTTCCACTTGTCCTGCGCGGCAGGCTGCTGGGGCGCACGTTCTGCCCCACGCTCTGGAGTTAGCTGCCCAGAGCTCGGTTAGAAAGGTGCCCGTCTTTTTTTTTCATGGGGCATGAAAAACAAAGGTGACCTGGCGTGATGTGGTGGCCAAGAAAATTACACAGACATGCTCACGCGGTCACCACTTTTTAAACTGCCTACTCCTTTATCGCTAAGCAGTTTCGTCATCAAGTATTTCCTTAGGAGACTGCTCCTGTTTAGAAGAGCGGCATATAAAAACGGTACAGGAATAACAGCCCCGGCCCACTCCCAGCCGTTCTGAAGCCCAACCTCCGGATGCCAGCCCCAGCCGTTCCCCAGGATCCCTTACGAACACGCCCAGAATACGTGCAAACCACTCACAAACATTTTCAGATGACGGGCACAAACTAGCCCGTCTCCGCCGTTGTTCCCAGGGCCGCACACGATCAGGACCGCTGGCTGGCTGATGGTGAAGCTGCTGCTCGGGTACGCCTTGGGGAGAGAAAGAGAGGCTCGTCCGTAGGGAAGCAAACTCCCTGGGAGACCCCCACACCCAATGGGGATAACGGGGAAAGGTTTGCAAGGGTCCGGGTTCTAATCTAAAGAATATAAAGGTAAAGGAGAGCAAGTTTCTAGTCTTCATGACTCCATAAACAAGCTTCTGAAATCTCCTGGAAATAAAGGATAAAACTGTGCATAAACACAGTTTTACGGTGCCCGGAGTTCTGCTGTTCTGCGACCTTCAGCAGTAACTGGAATTACGTACCTTTGCTTCAGATGCCCGGCCCCCTCGCCCACGTCCACCTGGAAGGAATGTAATTATTCCCTCCCTGAGAAGGGGTCATCCGCCTTCGTTCCCACTCTCAACCATCTAAGACGGCTCTCCCATCTCACCCCACTTGAAGTATAAATTATTTAGAGGGAAAGAACCTCCTTTTCAAGGAAATACTGCCCATCCGCGCACAGACTCACACGGGCTGAAAGCTCTGTAATTTCCACTCAACTCTGTGTTTGCGTTCACAGAACACACTTAACCCTAAAACGGGCTAACAGAACGCGAGTACCGCATTCTCATCTCACGCTTTGCCCGGAGAAACCAGGCAACGCCGCCGAACGCGACCGTCCGGTGCACGTGAACGTGGGAAGGCGCGCGGAGACCAGCAGCCCTCGCTATCCGGCTCCGCTGCGTCTCGCCCAGCGTGTCGTGCGAACCCCGAAGAGCTCAGGCCTGCCGCCGAGCTGCACGACCTGAGCGTTTTCACCTGCAGCCTTGGGTCGGGGGGGGTAGGGCGAGCGGGGGAGTCTCCCTCGAGCCCCGCCGGACAGAGCCCGCCCCCCCCACCGCCCCCCCTACCTTGGCAATGGCCGAGGCGCAGCTGAGCCCCGCCAGCTCCATCAGCTGGTCCACGCTGAACTTGTACTCCTCGAACAGCTCGCGGTCGATGGCCTGGGCCTCCTCCTGGCTGGCGGGGGGACGGAGGGGACCCTTCAGCCCGGAGCCGAGCCGGAGCGCCCTCCTGCCGGCCCGCCGCCCACAGAGCCGGAGGCCGGCTGCGGACCTGAACCCGGCGGGCCTCCCTGCCGCTGCACTGCGGGCGCGGTTCTCTGCCCGCCCCTTCCCGGAGCTACGCGCCCGCCCGCCCGCCCGCCCGGGGCAAGGCCGGCCCTGCCTGCCTCCGTCGCCGGCACCTTACTGGGAGGCGCGGCTGGGAGTCCGGGGCGGGGAGAGCGGCGGAGGCGCCCTCGAGGGCAGGCGGGGCGCCCCGGCGGAGGAGCCGCGCGCCGGCCGCCCCCGCTGCTCCCTGCCCGGGCTGCGGCCCAGCCCGGGCTTCCCCGCCCCGGCGGCGGCGAGAGGGCGGACCCCGCTCCCAGAATCCCCCGGCCGGCAGGGCTCGGGGCCGCGGAGCTCTGGGGCGGAGAAAGCGCCTCCGGGCCCCGGGCCGGCCCCACCCCGACTGCGGACCCCGGCCGGGGCAAGCGCCGCGCCCGGGAGAGACCCCACGGCCGGCCCAGAGCCGGGAGGGCGGCGCGGCGCGGCCCCGGCAGGCCCCGTCCCCGGGAGAGGCCCTACCCCAGGTACTTGGGCCCGGGCGCGGGCGCGGCGCTCTGCATGGCGCGGCGCGGCGGCGGCGAAGGCGGCGGCGGCGGGGGCCGGAGCCCGGCCGGGCAGCGCCCCGAGGCGGCCGCCCTGGAGAGCAGCAGGCCGAGGCCCAGCAGGGCGAGCCTCCGCGGCCCGGACATGCGGCAGGCCCTCCGCGGCGAGGGCGGCTCCGGGCGCCGCCTCCGCCCCGCCCCGCCCCGCCCCGCCTCCCGCTCGGCCGCGAGCTGCGCCGCGCCGCGCCGCGCTGCCCGAGCCCCGGGAGCCCGCGCGGGCCGGGGCCGGGGCCGGGGCCGGGGCCGGGGCCGGGCGCGCCCACCCACCCACCGCGGGCGAGGCGCGCGCGGGCAGGCCGGGTCGCGGAGCGCGCTGCGTGCACGGGGCCCGGCCGGGCGCAGAACGGGGCCCGGGCCACCTTCGCCCGCGGCCCCTTCCCCCGAGCGAGGCCGGGGCCCCCGGCGCGCTGGGCGGGGCGTCGTGCTTCAGCCGCGGTCGCTTCTCTGCTCTGAGGGTCTGCCGTATCGCCGCCCGCCGCGGGCGCCTCGGGCGAGCGGGCGGCGGCGCTCCGCGGGGCTCCTCGCGAGCGGGGCCTCGCCCGCCCGGCCGGGCCCGCGGCTCCGGGCCCGGGCGTCGGGCCCGCCGGACCGCGCTGGCGGCCGCGGCCCGGACGGGGCTCGCCTGGGTCGCGCTCGCCGGACGCTGCGGGGCCCGCTCGGCGCCCGAGGCTCCGCGACCGGCCCGGCCCGGCCCGGCCCGAAGCTGCGCGGCGCCTCCCCGCCCGCGTCCCGCGTCCACCCGGGCGAGGGCAGGCCGCCGCTCAACAGGCCGCGCTGGGGCGCTCCGGCCACGGCGACGGAGGACCGCCTGGGCCTTGAGGGGGCGCTGACGCCGCGCGGCTGGGCCCGGGGCCGCCCGGCATCAACGCCGATCGGGGGCGCCTCGCTTAGCGGCCGGGTCCGCTTTCTGTCATCTTGGATCCCTAAAAAGCACGATGGGTAAGAGATGGGACAAAGCGACAGACGTCCGTAACCGCAGAGGGGGCGAAGAGTCGCAACGTGTGTTGGTACCGGTTGCGATGAAGGTCGGAAGCGCCTCCTTTCTGTATTTCTTTTCCCCTTCCTTATCGCGTTCCTGCTTTTCTTTCTCTTGTATGTTTTACGGCTTCTTTCTGTTCTCTTTTCCTTCTTTGAGGTTAATTTGTATTAGATTTTACTGTTATCATCAAAATTCTTAATAAACGTGACATATTTCCGCTCCCGCCCTGGAAACGAGAGGCGGTCCGGGGTCTTTGCCTGTCTCCTGAAGGGTGGGAGAGGGCGAGACCCCTCCCCGCCGTCCCTTTACGAAGTGCTGAAGCTGCGGCCGCCCCGGGCGAGGAAAACGCTGGCGACCCAGGGTCCCCCGGGGCCGAGCGCGAGGGAGCAGGGCGGCGGTGCCCGGGGATGTCCGGCTGCCTGGCGGAGGGCCCGAGGGTGCGGCAGCGCTCCGTCCATTTTGACAAGCGTCGCACCGTCTCGGCTGCCCTCTTCTCTCTCTGGACCGTGCCCTGCGGATGCCCCGACCGACCGTTCCTCTTCCAGAGGTCAGCGTCGCCTTTTGGCTACAGCCTAGGGACACCGATGCTCTGTTAGGGAAGCCGTGCCTTCTTTGCAAGCCGGCACCCTCGCTCTCTCGGCGTGCAGCTGCCGCGCCTCAGGAAGGAGACGGCCGGGGCGGACTCCCTTTGGCCAGACCTCCTTCCGCCTTTCCGGTTCCGTGTCCGCTTTCTCACCTGGCTCCTTGAAGGCCTGGAGCGCGTGAAGGTAATGCTTCCTGGCAGCAGCGCGTAGGCCAGGTTGCTGAAACGCCGCCCGCCCGTGGGCCCCCGGACAAAGCAGTCTCGGATGACGCGCGTCGCCGAAGACGTTGAAGGAGGGGAGCCGTATGGAGAGAGACTCTGGAGCCAGGAAGCAGAGGGGTCCGGGGGCACCTTTCCCGACTCACCCATTTCATTAAAGGCAGGAGTTTTCGTGAGTTGCAACTGCTGAAAGGTGCTACCAGGCTCCTCCTGATTTCATGCCACTGGGGCAGGGTTTCTCAACCCTAGCAACTTCCAGATGTGTGAATTTCAGCTCATGCTGGCTGGGGAATTCTGGGAGCTGAAGTCCACACATCTGGAAGTTGCTGCGGTTGAGAACCCTGCACTAAGGATTTCATGGCTTCATACAGAGAAACGTCGCTGTTTCTCTTTAGTTTGCTCGGGGAGGAGAGACGGGGCCAGGAGAGACACAGCACGATCCCTCCACGGGGAAAGACGACGGGCCCCTGAACTGCAAAGCGCCACTTCAGAAACGAAGCAAGTGGAGGCTGCCTTCGCTTTCGACCTTCGGCTTTCTTGGTTCCGGCCTAGGGCTCCCCTTCCGAAGAATAATGTTTTGCACCCGCGTGACCAGCTCCCCACCACATCCATCCCAGAGTCTGAAGGCTCGTGGCCGGGCCTCTCCTGCCTCCTTACCATGCAGCCAAGCAGCTCAGAGCCACCTGGACATCCCCTCCCGAGTGACCTGTGTGCGGCTCTGAGGTTTTGGAGGACAGCGGCTTCTTTGTGCCAGCCGCCCGGGAGAAGATTCTGAGCTGGGAGAAGCTGAGGCCGGTATCATTACGCCGTGTTGCTGTGAAAGAGAACTATCTGGGGCAGGGCTCGACTCAGTCAGCATCCCTGAATTTAGTGGGTAAATGATCTCGGACCCACTTTAATGTGCGTGACGCAGCAGGCGCATCTTCCTCGTATCTCCTTCCCCTCAGCGCGCTTCCCCAGTTCTAAAAACGCCTGCCTGCCTGCGACACAACACCTTTTGAAAGAAGCCCACTGTTCGGAGGGGAAGGAGAGGGAAGACAAGTGGGATTCCAGGGGAAAGTAAATGGAAGAAGATGCAGGAGGCTTCGGGAGAAATGAGATGATCAGAAAGCAGGAGGAGGAGGAGTGTGGGCAGATGCAAAGTATTTTTTGAAGGAAGAGAGGACACTGGGCCATCTGCAATTTCTACCTCTCCTGCAGTCATCAAAGACACAGGAACCCCAAAAGGAGCTGTTAAGTGCACACCTACAGTGCTTATATGGTTGCAGGGCTTACCAGAGAGATCCAGAGATCTCAAACAGGAGTTGAGGGGCTGCAGAGCACGTTCTGCAGGCCCTGTGAGATAAAGGCAAATCTCCATGGCAACCAGCTCCAACAAGGGGTCTCCCAGCCCGCTGCACTCGGCTGCCGTGCTCACTCCGTCTCACCCTTTCGGGGCATCCCGCACACCTGCAGGGGCGACTGCAAACCGAGAAGCCACCCCAAACCCGCTCCTCCCAACATACCGCACCTCTGTCCCCCTGCTCCATCCATAGGGGTGGGGCATGCATGCACCCCCAGAACTCCCTTGGGGCAGTATTGAAAATGCCAGAGCCTCTTTTTATGGGGGGGTCTTGCACGCTCTTAACCCTTTCTTCCATTTTCTCCTCTTCTTTTTCCTTTGTTTTAGACCGGTTTTTACTCAGAGTAACAGTTACTTTCTTGAGGGTGTGATCCCCAAACACTGGTGGGGTGTCACCCTGCCTGCCTCTGTTTAACCCAGCAGTCAGCAAGCAGCTGAAGGAACATCGCACAGGAGACAACCAAGCTGCTTCTCCATTATCCCCGATGTCAGGGCGCAATCGTGGGCGCAGGGCCCCTCTCTGTTCAGGCCTCGGTGTGAGCCTGAAAAGAAGGCGCCCCTGCTCAGAGAGCCAGTCGCCTTAACAAGCACGTTCAACGGCACAGTTCAAACACTTCTCCCAAAGCACACACGCAGCGCGCCTTTCAACATTTGGCATGACAAACAGGCGCTGCAAAGATGTAGGAAACATCAGGATGTCAAAGCAGCCAATCTTTGCAAAATCACGACAGCCTAATAAGAATCAACCCATTTACACCCAGTAAAACCAATCAAATAGGCAATCCCCTAGATTGCCAATTAAAACATTCCATTAAATAAGCACTCATAAAACAATAATTTAAAAGTCCACTTGTTACCTGCCGGGGCAGGGATCCAATTTTCTAATCTTGCAGTGGTCAGCTTCTTCCTCTACGTTCTGGACTGAAATAACTCTTGAAAACCCTTCCCAAATGTGTTCCAGCTGACTGATGTCTAGAAAGTGTCATGGACCCAATTCCACAGCCCTTGGTCCTACACGGGTGTCCGTGGGAATATGGTCAAAAAAGTCAAGATGGCAGTTGTGGCGATGCCATTGAGGCTCTGCCCTGTTTTTATAGCTTTATGTGACACATGTGCATACAGATGTGAAAAGACCTATCCCCAGTGGCTGCTCTTCCTCCAGTTCCGTCGCATTCACGGCCTGAGATTAGGCAGTGTGAGTCTGCTTTGTGTTAAGTCAGCCAGCGTGGTGACCTGTGGCTAATCTGTCATTACGTGATAATTTCTTAATTTAAATCGCTGGTGCTCTCACTCATAATTAGCCAGTGCGGATTGTATTCACATATAATTCCTCAGCTGGGTGACGATTCGTTTCGTGAATCTGGATTCTGCTCTTTGTTCTCCAGGTCTCTGAAATACAGTCTTGGGGCCCTGCTAACGAGCATCTATAGACAACTTTTCCTTCCTAGTTCAGGACCGTGTGGCTCCAATGGCTATTTGCCAGTGATTTAGAATACAAATGCTTTTTTAAGATGGCATTATCTGGACTAAGCACCAATTACTTCCCACAATCCCCAGTTCACATGCATAATTGGAAGTGCAGTAAAGATTTGATTTGCTACTCCCCATTTCATTTTCTAGAGTTGACATCAGATCTTCCCAGGGCCTTCCCTTAGCATCTTTGGGACTCGAGGATAAATAGTTCCCGTACCGTTTCAATAAAACTGTATGTATTAGAAGAGACTCTGCCAGTAAACATTCTCACTCCAAGCAGAAACCCAGATATGCTTCCAACCAACTGAAAAAAGAAACTGGAATTAGACCATTTCTCACTCTTTTGTACCAGTGCAGAGCCATTCCACTGTCTTTTGGTTCTGATAAGAACCCCCTTTAAAACAACAGACAAAAGATAAGGCATAAAACTCGCCTAAGTATAGAAATCTTCCGTGTCTTTCTAGGCACCTACCCAGAGAAACCTTTTAATAAGGTGTTGAAGGAAACAGATGAACTCTGTATTATTGGTGGAATTGGGAGCTCAAATGCCCGTTCTCTTAAACCTGTAGCGGCTTTAAAGAATGTGAGCTCTCTTCGAATGAGACTGACGCAATGGACCATTTGCCCTACGTCTCCTGCGCATCCCACCGAGGTGCGAGGCAACCCTTAGAGTGCATTTTCCACACTACAGACTCTGCTGAAGACAGATCAAAGCGGACCCCTTTGCGGCCCGGCGGGAGTCAAAGGACGGGAAGCGGCGGCAGCCAGAGCAGCGGAGGCCGGGGACGCCGCAGGACGCCTGCGCTGCCCGATGGCCCGGTTGGCCGCCGGCGCCACCCGCTGCTCCACCGGAGCGAGCGCTCTGCTCACCAGCTGCCCGGGACGCGGCGCGCCCGATGACTCAAGTCCCCAGCCGGGAAGAAGGCACCGTTCTGGGGCCAGGACGGAGGCGGGAAAAGCGGGGAGCGCCGCGGTTTCCGCGGCTGCTCCCCGCCGCTGAGTTGGGCTGCGCTGGCTCCGCTCCCGGCTGCCCCCCTCCTCCCTCCCTGACGCCCCCCGCCCGGCTCGCCTGCCCTTCCCTGGGCTCCTCTGGGCGGGAGCTCTGAAAGGAGCCCCCAGACGCCCTCGCCCCCCGGGGCGCCAAGCGCCAGGCTCTCTCCCCTGAGGCAGCCGTTGCTCTCCTCCCTCCAGACCGGTGTTTCTCAACCTTGCCGACTTTGAGATATGAGGACTTCAGTTCCCAGGATTCTCCAGCCCGCGTGGCTGGCTGGAGAATCCTGGGAGTCGAAGTCCACGTGCCTTAAATTCGCCGAGGCTGAGAAGCCCTGCTCCAGACCGTCCGGGGGCGAAGCCCTCCTGCCCTCCAAAGCACCAGCTCCACGCTGGGACAGCTGAGACAGCTTCAGGCTGCCCCGGGTCTGCCTTGGAGGCAGGGGTGTCGGCAGGATAGGGTCACGAAAGTCACAGCGGCGGCCACAACGGGGCCATCGGAGCTCCGCCTGTTTCTTATGCGTGTTACAAAGTTTCGATCGCACCCTTGTGGCCGCCATCTTGCCTTTTTTGACCGTTCCCTTCCAACAGCCCGGTCGGAGGCGAGAGGAAGGCGTCGCTGGGAGGAGAGCCGGGGCAGGCGCGAGCGGCTCGCAGGGACCGCAGCCCGCAAGCGGCGAAGCCGAAACACACCACCGCAAAGCGGGACAGGCCTTCGACCGCACCGAGGGGCCCCTGCAGAGGAGCGAAGGGGGCCCCAAACGCGCTTCGTCTCTGCCCGCCGCGCCGCGCCGCGCCGGAGGAAGGCTTCCCAGGGGCCAAGCAGCCGACGCGCATCTGCGCTCCTCAGCGGCCGCCCAAGGATGCCCCGGCCCGCGGGCGCAGCCTCTCCGCCGGCTCCGGCGCAGCCGGGCGCGCTCGCAGCCCCGGCTCTGGACGGACCTGAGGACCTGCCCAGCCGCGCCACGCCACGCCTCCCCGGGAAAAACTACAGCGCCCAGGAGCCTCCGCGGCCAGCTCAGCTGCTGGCGAGGGAGGCGGCGGGAGATTCAAAAATCCCAGGCGGAGCGCAGCGCGGCGCGGCGGAGGGCTCGGCGATGGCGCAGCGCGCCCAGGCTCGGTCCGGCTGTGAGTCTGCGGGACGGGGGCGGCTGGGCACGCCGGGCGCGCCTCTCCCGAGGGCGGCAGGCAGCCGCGGCCCGGGGTCTCCCAGGCGCTCCAGCGCGCCAGGGGGAATGGTCGAGGGAAGCGAAGGGCGAGGCTGGCTGGCGCGTGCCCCGGGCTCGGAGGGGCGCTCGGTCTTCCCAGCGGGCCTCCGAGAGGCGCCCGCGCCCGAAGCCCCCCGTCGCCGTTGCTCTCCTTTGCCCGGGGGCGGGAGGGAGAAACGCCGCCAGAGCCCCGCGGCAGGAAGGCGCCTTAAGCGGGTGGGGATGGCGGCGGCCGGAGGGCGTGAGTCACAGCCGCGCCTCGGCCCTGGCGCTGTGGAGCCCCCCCCCTCCCCTCCGCTCCCCTCCGCTCCCCTCCGGGGCGAGCTCGGCGGGGAACGGTCCGGAGGCGGGTGGGCTGCGCGGCCTGGCTGGTCTGGAAGCTGCTCCGGGCTGCGTCTCGCCGGCCGGTCCTGCCTCCTCGGGTCGGCTCCGGGCCTGGGGATTGCTACGCGGCTCTCGACTCTCTGGAGGTTGGCAGACTCAGAACGAGCAGGGTCGGAGCCCCCTTGCTCCGATCTCTGGAGAAGGCTAAGCTGTACATTGTTGCACGCGCCGGTCTGGCTGCATCCGTGCACACGCCCTGCCTGAAGCGTCCGGGGAGTCCGGAGCCGACGAGAAAGCGAGTCGGCCCGCACGCTCGCTCGGGTGTGCTTCATTTGCGAGTTACCTGGCCGTGGTTCCTGACTGAGCCATAATGGCTGGGTTCAGACGCGGGGCCAAAACCAGCAAGAACGCGCTGTGGTTTTGTGCAACGTGTGAAGGCCGCCAGAGAGGCAAACTGTCGCCGTTGCTCAAGCCCCCTGGGTGATTTTGGACCACTAGCTTTCTCTCAGCCCAGCCTACTTCAAGGTCGTTGCTCTGGGGGGACATGGGAGGGGGTCCTAGCTGCCTGGAGCTCCTGCAGGAAAGGTGGGAGGCAAATCTGTTTGAATAAAATAAAAATGGTGTGATCCATAGCTCCAAGGGGGAGCTTGTCAAGGAAATTGCGTTCCACTAATTTTTTGCTCCTAATTCAGGAATCCCTTTCCTTGATGCCCTTATATTGCTGGGCATTCTCTATTCATACACAGAGGCGAACTTTGCAGATGGCGAGGGATCAGAACAAACATGTCCACAGCCACATTGCTTGGCAAATTTGGAGAACTGCTACTTCTTTATTATAATCTGCAGGTTATTAAAATCAGTTTCTGCCTGAGATGACAAATCATGGACAATACAATCATGTGCAAAACAAATCATGGTTCAGTGTGATAAGTTAAAATAGGGTGTTTACTGTGGTAGAAATTAAATTACCCTAACTTAGAACTGGAGGAGACTGGGGCAGAGGAAACCGGTTGGCCAGATTTGAAGTGAGAGGATGCAAGAGGTCTTGTGGTGGGGGGGCTACTTAGACAATGTGAAGTTTGGGGGCTGGAGAGATGGTCAGCTGCGGGGAGGAAACAGGTTGGACAATTTGCAGTTCACGTGATATGTGAAGCAGGACGGGAGGCAGTGCCTGCTTACCCAGGCTTGGGGTCCTCTGCGGCTCCTTGTCCAAACGTGGAATCGCTGCTATTTCTCGCTTCCACAAAGTGGAGTTAGAAACAAGGCTCAGGAGGATCCAAGGAATGCTGCATCTCTCCAAAGCATCTTGTAGAGCAGGAACAGACAACCTTGAGTGCTCAAGGGATGGGGTATGTGGTGAAATTACAACCTTTAGGGCTTCTTGGAAGAGAAGTAAGTCACTGTGATGTGTGGGAGAGAGAGTTTTATGATTAAAATATGTCGAGAAATCGGAGCAGTAGTTTTCTTCATGAAACCTCGACCCGTGGAGGCATCCAGGGAGGCCCTGCCCCACAGTGCGCTGAAGAGGTGGGGAGGACCGTCGCCTGGAGCAGCCGCAGCCGGTTCCAGAGGCCTGCCGTGGCTGCCAGTTCTGGGGTTTGGGGAGCAAGAGTGGGGGAGTCTTGGGCTCCTCTGAGGCTTTGACTGCTGCGTCTCTTAGATGCCATCTCTGGGGATGGAAGGAGAGAACCAGCAGGAGTTCCAGCTGGGGACCTCCTGGAGTGTGGTCTTGGGGGTGAAATTCTTTCTGGTTTTCACAGATGAACGTCTCACAGCAGATGAAATGGATGAGAGGAGGCATCAGAACATCGCCTACCAGTATCTCTGCCACCTGGAGGAGGCTAAGCGGTGAGACAATTTTTGGGGCGGGTGGAAGAGGACTCAGGACTCTCCTTCCCAGGGAAGCCCCTTGTATTTGAAAGACTGCCCCCCCCGAAACCAAAGCCAGCGATCCTGAGAAGTGGTGGATTCCCCCGAAATATACATGATCCATCGTCATGGAGAAAATCCATCCGTGTGGTCGCCAGGAGTCAAAAACGACTTGGAGACGTATCATCGTAATATGTGATCAAAGAGGCTGGAGAGCCACAGAGAAGCACAGAGTTGGAAAGACCTTAGAGGTCCTCTGTACAGGATCCACTAGAGCAGTGTTTTTCAAACTTGGCAACCTTAAGATGGGTGGGCTTCAACTCCCAGAACTCCCCAGCCAGCCATGTGTGGGGAGGTGTCTGTATGTTCACAAGTAAAGCGGATAGAGATATTTCCTCCTCCTCCCCCTGGCCACAGGACCTGGAGGGTCAGCCACTAAAATTAATTTTGAAGAGGGGGGTATTTGGACAATTCTGTCCAGTGGGGAGGAAGGGGCTTTGCTGGCGCTGCTGCCCGAAATCCCAGGTCGGGCTGGGTGTCTCCTGAGGGCACTGGCGAGGGGCTGCTGAGAGCATTGATCGGATGTCCGGGGCCGGAGAGGCATAACCATCCCCCGACTTTCCCCCTCAGCTGGATAGAAGCTTGCTTGAAAGAGCCTCTGCCCCCTCCGACGGAGCTGGAGGAGAGTCTGCGAAATGGTGTCACCCTGGCCAAGCTCGGGCATTTCTTTGCTCCCGACGTGTGTCCCTTGGGGAAGATCTACGATCTCGACCAGGCCTGGTTCCAGGTGAGGGGCTGAGAGCTCGGGGGGCCTGGAGTCCTTTTGGTCTAGGGCAGGGGCCTCGTGCACAGGGGTCAGGCCGGGGCCCCTCTGGTCTAGTTAGCTTTGCCCTTGGTGACTCTGGCTTCTGCCGCCCCCCAAAGGGGCCCTGACCGCTGCTGGCGTTGTCCCAAGAGCTGGTCCCAGTGCCTCTGCGGGCGGGGGTGGGATGGGGAACGGGCTTGGAAAGGCTCCCCGGCAGTCCCCGGGGCTGGTGGACCTAGCCAGGGGCCTTGACCCAGGGCTTCTGCAGGCCAGCCAGAACTTGTGCTGTGCTCGTACGAAGCTTGCGAGACCATAGGCTGGAGAACCCCCAAGGGAGATGGGCGACCTAGTTCTGGTCAGGGGTCTGCAATTTCTGGGAGGTCTTGCTCACCCAGACAGCCTTGTCCTTCCCACCAGAATGTGTCCCTTCCCCCTTCTGCTCGTTGTGACAATCTGTGGTTTCTCCCCCAACTGGAAGGCTGGATGGCTGCTCCTCCCTGCCAAAGACTTTTGGGCAGGGCGCTGGTTGCTGGGATCCTAGGCAAAAGGGTCTCCCAGGGGCCCCCTCTCCTTGCCACAATCATCCCTGCCCATTCACGTGGCTTTTCCCACGTCCACCTCACCATTAGAAGTGTTTCTCAACCTCGGGAACTTTAAGACAGGTGGACTGGCAAGCTGGCTGGGGAATTCTGGGAGTTGAAGTCCACCCGTCTTAAAGTTCCCGAGGTTGAGAAACACTGATCTAGAAGAAAGACCGCTCCATCTCTATGCTCGGGAATGGTCTGGAGGAGGAGCTGCAGCATGGGCCTTTACAGGTGCCCAGCAAAAGGATGCCAGCCTCTGGTGAGAGCCTTGGCAGCAGTGCCAATGCACAGAGTCCAGCCTTCCTTCTGGCTCTGAGATTGGGGGCTGCTCAGTTCTGGAGTGGTCCCTGCCCCAACCTCTCGTGGTGGGGCTGGTACAGGCAACATTCTCTCCTCTTCCTCCCTGAAGGCCTGCGGGCTGCATTTCCGCCACACGGACAACATCAACCGATGGCGGGACGCCATGAGTCGTGTCGGGCTACCTGTGGTAAGGCCTCCGGTCCCCCCTCCTTCGCTGGGTGTCCAGGGAGGGTCCCCTTTGTGCTTTGACCCCTCCTCTCCTCACAGATCTTCCACCCTGAGACAACCGACATCTACGACAAGAAGAACATGCCTCGCGTGGTGTATTGCATCCATGCCTTGAGGTGAGCCTGGAGGTGGGGGGAGGAAAGACCCCCCAGTAGGTAGTACGTTGGTCTCAGTTCACAAGGAGGGGGTATGAACTTTGCCACCGCAGACCACAGAGCTCCTGTTAGCTGGCTTACATATTTTCTAAAACGAGGCATTTTTTCTTCATTGTCTCCATGAGAAGGCACATTCTGCTTTCTGAGGCAGGGCACGCAGTCCTGCCAGGGCAGCATGCCAGGGCCCCCAAAATGGAAATTCCCCTTTGAGGAAGGGCCATCAATTCCCCAAGGTTGAGCTCAGGAGGAATTACACATCTGTGGAGTTGGTGGGAGCAGTACGGAGGCAGCTTTCTGGTGTCTTCTTCTGGGGAGGTTTCCAGCTTCCTAGCCTTGCCTAAGGCCAGGCGGTTTCTTTGTGGTCCACCATCCAAGGATGTGCCAACCATGCTTAGCTTCTTCGAGGACAACCAAGGTTTGCTAGCTGCTGCTATCTGTTGAGGACGCTCAAGATAGTACATCAACTAATTATTGGGAAATAATTGGATCGGTTGTATTTTCCTACTGATGTATGCCTTTCACATAATAAAAAAAGCTAGAAGATAAAAACATCCTCACAATCTTTCAGAACAACTGCAAAGATCCTATATATCCTATCTTTTTAATGCATAGACCCGGGTCTATGGCTTTTTGTTCTCTTTGTTACTTACTAATGTGACATGCCAATACTTTTTTAAAAAATTAATTATTTTTTATATAAAAGACTTGTATTTCTCCAGTAATTTACCTTTTAAAGGAGATGGTTGTCAGATTAGGTGAGAATGGAGCTGGGAAGGCAAATGAACTGTTCCTCTCTACTCTCTCTTAAGGAGAAAGAGTTTTAAATTTAGGCTTATCTTTCTTTTGAGTAAAATTGTAAAGAGTTTGAGTGTATAAATCCCTCTCTAGAAGCTGCAATAGTTTTGGGAGACAGGTTAGGCCAAGATAGACTTAAAGTTATGTTAAAGTTCTGGGATTGATGAAGGAATAAAAAAGATTCATACCTGCGTTGCAAACCAAGTAGCATGGGGTACTACGAGAATCAAGAAGCGTCTTTTATTCTCGCATCAGCCCTGCGAAAGCCTTACACGGCTGCTACCTCTCTCCTCCTTCCCCACAAACCCCGGGGTATCTCATCCGGTCTGCCGGTCAGTCCATATCCGGAGACTTCACTTCCTGCTTTGGCGGCGTCTCTCGCTTTGTAAGTCTGGTCTCCAAGTCTTCCTGTTCATGTTGGATTCACGTTCAACCAAATCTTCCTCCTTGCTTGTTCTTCTGATCTGCCTCCTAGCTTATACCTGTTCAAGCGTGGGCTGGCTCCCCAGATTCAGGATTTGTATGGAAAAGTTGACTTTACAGGTAAGACTTTCCCAGAAGGAGACTTAGAGTTCTTTGGTGGCTTCTGATAGAATCATAGAGTTGGGAGAATACATGAATGAAAGAATGAATGAATGAATGAATGAATGAACCCAGTTTCTTATGGCCTAAGAATCCCCTCCCACCTCTAGGATTCCGCTTGTTAATCATTGATCGATAGGGTTGAAGACCCTGAAAGGTTGTGGGGGAGCAGGATGGCAGTCCAGACCCTTCCACCTGACGTGGCACATTGAACTCTTCCCTTTCTCTCTGCTTTATTCTAGATGAAGAGATAAACCACATGAAAGGGGAACTAGAGAAATATGGCTTGCAACTTCCCTCCTTCAGCAAGATTGGTGGGATCCTGGCTAAAGAGCTCTCAGTAGACGAGGCAGCCGGTATGCGTCTGGCGCAGTGTTTCTCAACCTTGGCCGCTCGAAGATGTGTGGACTTCAACTCCCAGAATTCCCCAGCATGGACATGAAGTCCACACATCTTCGAGCGGCCAAGGTTGAGAAACACTGGTCCAGCAGTTCACCGCCATCTGCTCTGTGGGACCTGTTGCTGCTGCTCTCCGCCACGTTAACTCAGCTTCTCCCCTTCAGTGCATGCTGCCATCCTGGCGATCAACAGCGCAATAGACGTGGGGGTTGTGGCAGAGACCGTGGCGGCTTTGTGCAACCCCAGCGCCATGCTGGTTGGCCTGCGGGAGAGCCTGGGGGCTCCCTACCAGGAAGAGCTCTTCTGGGCCAAAGCGGAGAAGGCTCAGAACGCAAAGAATCGGGTAGGCAGAAACAGCCAGCCTTCTTTCACCTTTCCTCATGCCCCCCGGCCCCTCTTCTCCCTGCTCTTGTGGGCACTTGACGTTAACCCTGGTCACTGGGTTTCGGCCGGCTGCGGGGGAAGCCAACACTCGCCGGCAACCTGGAGCACAGGAGCAGCCTCACAGCGCTGTGGCGTGGAAAGCTCTCCTCTGCTGAATTTGCCTCGGCTCCCGTCCCTGATTATGCAAACCTCCTTGCAAGTTTTAGTAGGAAAACACATGCAAATGTGCAATTAGCTCATGCAAATTAGCCACCATTTGCATAATATGTTTTTTTCCTAATGCCCCAAGTCCCTGGTAGGTTCTGAGAGAGGGGCGATCATGGGAGGTGGGGATGAGTCCCACTTCCCTCAGGGCGATTCCCAGTTCTCTTACTCTGTTTCATTCAACTGGAAATATTCTGGAAGCCGCAAAACGCTGCTGTGGGCCTATACCTTTCTCTTTGCTCGCTCTCAGCATCTGCAAAAGACACCGGATGGCGAAGACATTTACGATCGGTGTTTGACCCAGGCTGAAATACAAGGCAGCGTCCATTTGGTGAACGGTGAGTAGACCGGGACCCCTCCCTGCCTCTGCTGCTCTAGAAGTAGAGAAGTCCCTTGCCTAGACTAAACATTGCTGCAAATCTGTTTCTACTTGCAAGAATTAAGAATCCAGACCATGGTTTGAGGTTCCAAATGACACGTGGGCCCTGACCTTTGCTGGCTTTCCTTTCCCATTCCGCTTTGGGGTTACAGAGCTGGGCTTGGAGGGGTGTTGGTCACTACTGGCGTTTGTCTAGCCAGCCTTGGCAGAAATCACTGTTTTCAAACCATAGTTTGCCAATGAAGACATCTGGTCAACTCAAAGTTAGCCTTCTCTGAAAACGCCCTGGGAGGTCTACTTCCATCTCCCTGTTGCCGTCTCTGTGGCGATGGTCAGCCAGCAGCTTTCCGGCTGCATCCAGGATGCTCTTCGGAAGGCTACACCAAGCACCCTCTCCCTTGGGATGCTCCTGAGAGGCCCCCTCTGGCCCTCTGCTTCCCGCAGTGCCCAGCTGCAAGGGAGCAGGGAGGGTGCTAAAGCTGACCCCAGGGATGAAATGCCCAGATCACGGCCTGGAGAGTTTGGCAGCGTGCCAGTCTCCGTAGGATGGTGGGTTCGGGGAAAATGTCCCATTTCCTGGGAGCTATTGGTGGCCCTGCAAAACGGCCTTGCCTGCAGCTGAGTCAGGCCTCGGGCCTTGGCTGAACTGAAGCAGAGCTCAGGGTCTTGGGCAAAAAGCAAAGAAGGGGCCTTTCCAGCATCCCTGACCTGAGCGGGTGGGGTCTGGCCACCCTCCTGGAGGTTTCTCGGCTCCTTGCTGGGGACACCAACCCTGAGCCGGGAGGACCTCCTGTGTCATTGGTTGCTTCGCTGCAGATCGATTGTGCCCAACGACCCAAGTTCCTTGGGCCGCATTCTTCTTTCCCTGCCCGCGGTCCGAGAAAGAGTTTTTGCACGAGCATCGCTCGCGACCGTTTCACTCTCTTTAAATCAGTCAGGAGTGCCCTTGAGGCGGTCGATGATGCACTGAACGCCGAGGACCCTCAGACTTTGTACCACGTTTTGCAAGACCCCATCCTGGCCCTGAGAAACCTGCGGCAAGACAACGCAAGCTGGTACCTGGATCAACTAAATGCTGACCGGGAAGAGAAGGCACTGGTGCGCCATGGGGAGCGGGACTGGGGCAGGGGGGGAGAAGGGGTCCTCCTTGGCAGTGACAGGGCTAGGAATTTTCTGTATTGTGCCCCATCTCTCCTCATCCTTCTCCCAGCAAATTGGAGAAGGCTCCGTCTCTGGAACAGAAGGACCCTTCAGGTGGGCTCTGGGACGGAGCTTCCGGCTAAATCAGGCCCCCTGGAGCTGCCAAACTAGTGGGAGCATTTTGTGCACCCCTGAATTCATACTCTCCCTCCATGGCTTTTCCTCCAAAGGAAGGAAAAGGAATTGTCAGACAACCGTTTTGTTGAATTTCTGACTTCTCTGAGCAGCATCTTTGGGGTAGGAAACATGCAGGAACTCCATGATTGAGGGGGTGCTTCCTGGGTCTTCCCACTCCAATGCCAATCAGGGCAGTCCAGCTCTTTCCTACCTAAAAGCTTCCCTTCATTATGATCAATTGAAGAACATCACAAGAGGCCCGCTGATGCTCCAGTGTCCTCAGCTGCTGCAGCAGCCTTCCTGCTTGCAATATCTAACCCTTTTCCACCAAGCAGCAGGGTGTTCTGCTGTCCACCTTTGATCATCTCAGCCGAGTTGCTTATTCAGACCCCTCTGTCTCCTTCCTTCTTCAGGAACTGGGCTACATTGACTTGCTTGAGCAAGGAGAAATTCAAGCTGGACTTCATGTGGCCAACCAGAGAGGCGATCAGGAGCGTGCTGGTGAGTGGGGTTGTGCCCCAGGCCAAGAGGGGAGATGTGGCCCAAAAACTCAAGGCTCCAGGCCTTTCCAGAGTATACCTGTGGTCCCAAAGGGATGGGCTTCTGGCACAGAGGACCTCCCCATTCCAGCTTCCTTGGGAGGCTGTTGTGGGAGAACTGGGGATCAATTGCAGTGGGGTATTCTCTGGCCCCACAGCCCTTGGGTCCCATTTCCCCTGCCCAGATCCGCATCTGAGGCCAACCTCACCCAGAGCTGGTAGCTTCTCTGGGGGAAGAGCACCAGTGCCATGGCCGGAGGATATTGGTGACTTCTTCCTCATTGATAACGATGATTTTAACGTTGGGCTGAGCTGGGTTTTATCACCTCCTTGCAAGGAAAGAAAATAAAAAGAGCCAGGAGGCATTTCCTTTGTCGGAGTTTTTTATCTGTCAAGCCCTTGTGCTGGCACCTGTTTTTGTGTCAGCCCTTCATTCCCTGAGTGCATCTGGGCATTCTTCAGAAAGCCCTTTTTGCACCCAGGGCCAACTGGATGCTTCGCTCATCCTTTTAGAGCAGTGTTTCTCAAGCTTGGCAACTTTAAGATGTGTGGACTTCAACTCCCATGCTGGCTGGGGAATTCTGGGAGTTGAAGTCCACACATCTTAAAGTTGCCAAGCTTGAGAAACACTGTTTTAGAGCTTTTCTAACTCCCCTCCCGCAAGTACACGCTCATCTGAGCAGCATACGTTGCCTGCAGAGGAGATCTCCTGCCGTGAGTGAGTCAAGCTGACCCCTGGGAGGGGGGAAAGGAAAGGGGCCTGGTGCAGAGGAGGAGCAGTGGAGACATTGCAGCCTGGCGGGGCAATCTGTCGGTGGGGGGGACAAGGGCAGCGCCAGCAAAGCACCTACTCTTATGTGATGCTTGGGGAGGGGAGCTGCCTTGGGTCCAGCCTCGGCTCGTTGGGTGCCGTCTGCGCTCTTTGGGGACAGAGAGCCACTGGGGAGGGGGTCTCCTGCAGGAAGTCCTGCGTCTTGCCGGTTGGCCGGAGAAGCTTTGGGGCCGCCTCGTTCCCCTTCCTGACTCTTCCTGCCCCAACGTCGTCCTTCTGAAACACCTGAAAACCCACCCTGTGCCTGTGTAGCTGCGCATGCCGTAAGCCACATCAACGCTTCCCTGCGGAGAGGAATCGCAGAGGAGACATTGCGGGCCCTGGCGAACCCCGAGGCTCAGCTCCCGGAGGTCTTCTCCTTTGCCGCTGAGCTCTACCAGCGAGAACTGTCTGCTCTGCAGCGGCAGCACCCCCAGGTGAGTGGGCCCGGGAAGGGCTTCTCCGGGTGGGCTGAGCCCCAGTTGGGTTCCAGCCCAAACAGCTGCTGCCTCTCCTGTCTTATGGCCCTGCCCTGCCCTGCCCTGCCCTGCCCTTCGCCCTGAGCTCTTCAAATCTTTTCTTAAAACATCAGAACTGTGCTTCTCATCCCTTTCAAACCCTACAAAATATTGAGAATGAGAATCGTTCGAAAGTCCATTGTACGGAATCAGGCGCACGTCCTGGGCCTGCCAATGGGTATCTCCTGCTTGTCGGCTGGCTCAGGAGCATCTGCTCGGGGGCTTCTTCTGGGCACGCCTGGCTTGCCAAAAAGTAGGTAGTGGGCTTCCTTCGGCAGGGGGAGCTGGCTCAAGAGGAGCTCTTCGTCGCGGTGGAGATGCTGTCCGCAGTGGCGCTGGTCAACCAAGCCCTGGAGGACGGAGACAGCTCCAGCTTCTGGAGGAGCCTCCTCAGCTCGTGCCTGGGCCTCTCCGGCGTGGAAGAGGGCCACGCGCAGCGGTAAGACACCCTCTCCGGCTCAGCAGGGTGGCCCTTCCCTCCTCCTTCGCGGCATCTTGTGCTGGGTACCCAGCTAGCCAACGGTTAGCCCCAGAAATTTTTTGCAGTTAGAGTAGACCGTGATTAACTTCTGTAGTCTAACTAATGCTAACTCTGGCTCCAACCCGGTGTTCTCTTTTGTTTTAATTCTTCAGTTACTTTGAGAGCCTGTCAAAACAGAAGTGCCTCTTTCGGGATACACGGCGTGACTTCCTCAGCTGGAACGATATCCAGGCCTCGGTGAATGACGTGAACGCCTTCGTCTGCGAGGAGAGGGAGAGTAAGGCTCTTGCCCAAGGGGGACTTTGGGTCGATTGCAACGGGGTGTGCACAGAGGGCTGCAAGCGACAGCCCAAGAGCCAAGTCCGGCCCTCTGGATCCCCCAGCTGGGACAGTCCCACCTGCAAAGAAGGAAGGGGGGTATCTCGGAGATCAACTTGTCCTACCCCTGGCCCGTGCAGAAACCCCTAGCAGAGCATCCCCCCCAAAGATGCCCATCCAGCTTTAGTGTAAACGCCTCCAATGAAGGAAAATCCATCGCCTCCTAAGACATTTGGTCCACTGTTGAACAACTCTGATCTTAGGAATCTTTGCCTGATGTCCAGCGAAATCTGCTTCTTTATACTTTAACCCCAGGTTCCTGACCCCCTCCCCTTCTGGAACAGCTCTGAACAAGCCCACCAAGACACCTGAGGCTTTTTGCCTGTACAGGTAGTCCTCAGGTTATGACAGCAATTGGGACTGGGATTGTCATTGCTAAACGATGCAGTTGTAAAACATGATGTCATGTTTGGCCGCATCGCTTAGCGACGACAATCCTAGCAGTCCCGGTTGCCGTCGTAACCCTAAGATGCATGGGTCATTAAGCAGGAAGCGGTGGGAGTCCCAGGTAAGGAGCACAGGGGTGCCGGGGGGGGTGGGGGAGGCCCTGAGAGGCCTGGTGCAGGCTGTGTGCAAGTACAGGGAGGCCAAGGGAAGCAGGGAGGCTGGGGAGACTTACCAGAACAACTTGCAACCTTCCCCGCTGGCTTCCGCATTGACTTAGCTTGCTGGAAGCTGGCAGGGAAGTTCGCAAATGGTGATCATATGACCACAGGGCATTGCAACTGTCATAAGTGCGAGCCAGTTGCCAAGCGCCCAGATTGCGATTACGTGACTGCGGGCGCTGGGATGGCCAGAACTTTGAGGACTGTTTGTAAGTACCCCTCGTTCAGCACTGTCGTAACTTCGAGCAGTTTTGAAATCAGGTGCCTATACACACAGCCTCCTAGCAGGGTACCCTTGCATTGCCTTCCAGAGGATATAGGACTCATTTCAGAATTACAAACTTCTAAAGATTCAATTTCCAGAGTTAAAGACCTCTGGACGTTAAAATGTACAAGTCACAAACAGGCTAACAGCTGGTGGATTCCTCGAGGTGCCATTCTGCGGGAATTCTACCAAATCCTTAAGAAGCATCTCTCTCTGGCCCTTGGCTTAGCCAATGCCTCCCTCTTCTCTTGCAGAAATCCTTGCCGTCCGGCTGATCAACGAGGCTCTGCTGGGAGCCTGTCCAGAGAGGACCCTCACGGCTCTGCTCCTGCCGTCGGCCGGCCTCTGTGATGTGATGCTCCCGAGGGCCAAGCGATACCATTTCGTTCTGGTCCAGATGTTGAGGCAGAAAGCCCAGGTGGGGAAAGAAGGCGTGATGTTTGGGGTGGGGATGTCCTGTACCAACACCAACAGGCACTTTGAGCAAAAGTTTCAGGCTGTCCCAGAGCTGGGTGCATGACCTCTGGATCAGCTGTCTCCAGAAGCCGCACTAAGGGTTGTACAAAACCAGGATGTGCTTTTATGAACCCATAGAAACCAGACGTGGGATTGATCAATGGTGTTTTATTGCCTCCTTTCTCTGTACAGTATCACTGCCTCCTCCAATCTGGGGGCCTCCCAGTTGCCTGCCCTCCAATTCCCAGAATTCTCAGCAATGACCATGCTTGGGAATTTGGGGAATTGAAATCCACACGTGTGCACATCGCTGAGGTTTGGGATCGTTGGAGCACAGGGCTGCATTGGTGATTCTACAACTCTGTGCCAAATCCGGGAGGATCAGCCGTGCAGCACGGTCCCCCAAAAAGGGAGACTTGAACCACAGGCGCCCGGGCCCTGATCCGCCGCTCTAGGCCAGCTGGTCTTCTATTATGCCACTGGTCGGATGGCGCAGGAGGAGAACCGTGTTAGTCTACGGGAGCCAAAAATCAGAAGGGGTCTGGTAGCACCTTTTCCGGCTTATGCATTTTATTACACGGCTGGAGCTTGTGAAAACTTCTGCCTTTTAATAAAACGTGTGAGCCAGAAAAAGCGCCACCAGACCCCTTCTGATTTTTTTGCCTGTAGTTAGAGAACAGAGAGGGAGTCCAGGCTCCTGAAGCAGGAGACGGGCCTGCAAATGGTTGGTGGGGCGCAGCTCCTGCGCTTGGGCTGCGTAGGATGAAGACAACCGCTGTTGGCGTGAGGCTTACAGGGGAACCCTGCCCATGCTTGCCCTCGCTGCATGACCTGCTTCACAGGGTTGTTGTGGGAAACGTAAGGCAATCCAATACGCGGGTCTTTGATCCGCTGTATCAACTCACTGCAGATTAGGCTTCTGTGAAGCCGGCAAAGCTTCATTTCCAGCTTTGCCAGAGCCTCGAAATCTGCCTGTAAAAGCCAAAGGTCCGCCAGGCGTGGGGCAAAGCTTGGCTGCATCCTCGGCTTCTGGGGGACTCATCAGAACGGGGGGCCGGTTGCCCTTTTCGCCTTCTCTGCCCAGGTGACGGGAGATGCCGGAGCGCTCCTGTGGTGGGAAGAAATCCAGGAGGGGGTCTGCAGGGCCAACCAAGACAGCGAAGCTGCACTCCAAAGTAAGGCCCAGGCTGGGGGCTGCTCTGGGGTCCTTTCCGGAAGCAAAGGGGCCGCCGGGTCGCCCGGACTCGAGCAGCTTTTGGGGCTGGGGGATGAAGATGGCTTGGAAGATGTTTGGCCCCTCCCAGGACCCACGGCTTCCCGTCCCGGCTGCAGCCCCTTCTGTATCTTCCCACAGTGGCCCTGGGCGTCGCCGCCATTAACCAGGCCATCAAGGAAGGGAACGCGGCCCAAACCGTCCGAGTCCTGCGCAATCCTCATGTGGGTCTCTGTGGCGTGGTGGTGGAGTGTGCTGTGGCTTACCAGGCGCAGCTCTGTGCCGTGGCGGCTGCACGAAAGCCTGCAGGTAAATGAGGGAGGGTCTGCTCCCGCAGCCAGAATTCAGGAGGGAGGCCCCACTCTTTAAACGCTGTAAGCCTTTCGGCCTGATCTTCGTCTTTAACGTCGGGCCTTCTGCGCAGGGGACTCAAAGGCGCCCTGGGTGCGGCACAGACTGAAAGATGGCACGGAGTACTACTTCAGCCTGCGGTCCTTTGAGGGCTCGTGGGAGCAGCCCAAGCCCCTCGCCCTCCGCACGGCCCACCTCAGCCGGGAGGAGATCCAGGTGGGTGTGACAGAAAGCAGCTGCGCGAGAGCGGATCCCTCCGCTGAACGCGTGGGCGACGAAGCCCGTCCGGCTAAGCCACGTGGCACCGAATCAGGGTCAGGGGAGGGTTGAAGGGGAGACAAGCCGCGGAGGGCAGAGAAGAGGGCTTGAAAGTGGCAGCCCCTTCCTGGCGCAGCCTCGTTCACAGAGTCCCAGTCTTGGCACGGCCTCCCCGCTTTTCCTGCCTCCCCAGAAAAGCCCTTGAGGGCATCATTGCAGCAGGGGGCACGTGGGGTCCCCCGGAGGCCTGTGCAAGCAGCCCGGCGTGCTCCAGGGCAAAGCCCAGGGCGCGCAGGGAAGCCTCCCAAAGCAAACCGTTCCACCTGAGCCGTCCCAACGGACCTTTCGTGGGTCTCTGCTGCAGGCGGCCGTAGCCCGAGTGACCTCCGCCCATGACCGGGAGCGCCTGTGGGGATCCAGCGTCCGGCTTGTCATCCGGCTGCAGGCCCGCATGAGGGGCTTTCTCGTCCGTCGCAAGTGGGCAGCACGGCGACGGTTCCTGTCCCAGCAGGTGCCGGCAGCTGTTAAAATCCAGGTAGGCTGCAGCTGTGGGGAGGGCCCCCGATGGAACTCCCCCTTCCCCAACCTGGTGCCCTTACGCTGACCTCCTTCCTCGGTCCCTCTCTGGCCCTGTGGGTGGGCCACCAACCCCGTGGAGGAACAGCAACTCAAGAGTAGCTCCGCCAGAAGCCCCTCCGCTCTCTGCCCGGTGGTGGTGGCAGCGGCTGGACCCGGCAGGTTGGCATTAACTGCTCCCTCTGCCCTGCTGGCGGGCCTGCTCCCCGATTGCCAGGGAGGTATCCTGCCCCCAGAGAGGCCGTAGCCCAGCGGCCTGTTCCCTTCCTGGGGAGGAACCGGGAAAGCTCTTTGCCGGAGACAAAGGGGGGCAGCTGTGGAGAGGCAGCTTTGGGAGGGGGCATCTGCTGCTGCTTTAGAGGAAGACCCCCCCCCCCCCAGTTTGTGGTCCCGTGTGAGCAAGGCTGGGAAAGCCAGCGAAAGGAGAGAGGGTTCTGCTCGATGGGCCGAGGGGAGGGCGAGGCCCCAGAGATCAGAGGGTCACCCCGGTCCCTCGCCCTCTGCCCCCAGGCCTCCTGGCGCGGATACCTGCAACGCAGACGCTACCTGGAGAGGCTGCGCCACTTGCGGAGGAACACGGCCGCTGTGATCAAAGTGAGCCGCCTGGGTCAACTGCTGGGTGGGTGGGCGGGCGGCTGGGGGCTCCTCTAATCACGGTGCCAGTGGCAGGGAGTGATTTTGCCTTCCCTCTGCTCTCCCTGCTGCGCCAGATTCAGTCCTGGGTACGGATGTGGCGTGCCCGAAAACGGTACCTGGAACGCTTGCGCTACTTCAGGGAGAACGTGAGTGTTGCCGCCCCGAAGGCTACGGAGCTGCCCGGTTGGGTGGCCGTGCTGCCCGCCGTGTCCTCTCCCCAGGAGAGACCAGCCAGATGCCTCCAGCGAGCCCTTCTGCAGGCACCTCGACTCTCAGGTTGCTCCTGAACGTGGAGGCTCCACTCTTAATGCCACATCCCTAATAAACGTGTCGGGAAGACCTTAAAATGACAACAGCAATAAGCACTCTTCTGCCGTCACCCACCTTCCCCAGCCTGCGCCCTCCAGATGTGCAGGAATGGCATTCCCAGAATTCACAGCAAAGGCATCGGGGGAACGGGAACGGGCCGGGGCGGGGTGGGGTGGGGTGGGGTGGGGCTCAGCTCGCCATCCACCCCCCGTGGTTCTCTCTGCGGGTGACTCCGCGGCCTCTCGGAGGTCTTCAGAGCGGCTGGAAACCGCCGTGGCCATCTTCGTTCCCTGCTCCTGGGCTGATAGTTCTCGAAGGCCTTCTTCGGCTGCCGCTGTGGACTAGTGCATTCTGGGAGTTCACTCTCAACACATCTGGACAGCTGTCTTGTCAGAAAGCCCTTTCTTTAGAACTTTCTTGAGAAACCGCTAAATAACACGGCCAGGTTCACATCAAACTAAATTCGGGGGACAGCTTAACTGGCCCTTTTTTGCCCCTGTGAGCTGGTGAAGATGCCGTGGCTTGGCTGAAAACGGCAGTCTCTTGGCAGGTTCCAGCTGTGGTTAAGATCCAGGCCTTCGTGCGAGCCAATAAGGCAAGAGAAGATTACAGGATGTTGGGTGAGTGTCCGGATTCCTTGCTTGGGGGTGGGGGGGTGCGCACTCCATTTAGGCTCCTCCTGCAAAACCTGTGGGAATTATTGCCCCCATTTCGAGGTGCTTGTGAGGTGCCAGTGAAACGCCCGATCTGCAGGTCCCAGCTTCGCTTCTAGCTAGCCTGGATGGTTCTGGCAGAGCTGCTGAGGCGCAGCCTGATCGTGGGGCTGTGCAGAGCCCTCCTCCGCGCTGAATGGAGGGGGAAGGTTCCCGTGGGCTCCCCATTTGCAGCCTGGCTGCAACCCGGGTGACGGGCTGGTTCTGCGCTCCCCCCACCACCAGTGCACAGCAGGAGCCCCCCCGTCAGCATCATCCGGCGCTTTGCCCATCTGCTGGAACAGAGTCAGCGCGACTACGAGGAGGAGCTGGAGCTGCTGGCTCTCCGGGAGAATGTGGTGAGGGGAATCCGCTCCAACCAGCAGCTGGAGAGTGACCTCAATCTGATGGACATCAAAATCGGATTACTGGTCAAGAACAGGATCACTCTGCAGGTCAGAGGGGGGTGGAACAGACCTCTGCATACGGAGAGGGACTCCAGCTTGGGGCGTGGCTCCGACGGAGAGCCCGGGCGTTGTCAGAGCTGACGGACCCTTCTGGGGCAGCAATGAGGCACCTCGGCTTGCTTCGTTGAGAAACTGCACGCTTGGGGGAAGTTGCTCCCTTCTATGAATCGGAACCCGGCAGCGGCCAGTGGGCAACGCTGGCACCATAGGAGCTAACCAGAAGAGGCAGGGCTTCAGCCTCCAAAGGGGGAGGACGCCACCGCTTAACCCACATCCGAGACCTTTTCCACCCAAAGGCAAAAGTGGTCCTTGCTTTGCCATGGAGCAAACGAGCTGCCTGGCCAGCTGGTCACCCGCCCTGCTGTGGACTGGGCCGCAGAGAGATGGGTCTCTTTGCCAGCATCGCCTCTCCTGCGGCCGGCCGGCTGGCCGGCTGCCTCCTCCAAGGCTGCTGTCCCCCTTGCTTCCCTTGCCGTGTGTGTGCCTGTCTAAATGGAGCCTTGTGTGACTGCTCTGCTGCCCCTCAACGAGGGGATGACGCTTCCCTTCTGCTGCCCCCCCAGTGGGGCCCCGCAGCCCCCTTCCGAGGTAGCCTGTTGCCTCTCTTATTGATCCGCCTGCAGCCTCAGGCAGAGGCTATCTTGGCTGGAGAAGAGAGATTGAGGGGGGCGTTGCTCTGGCTGTTGGGTCATTCTTCTGTGTCTCCTCTGGGGCAGGAGGTGGTATCGCATTGCAAGAAGCTGACCAGGAAGAACAAGGAGGAACTTTCCAGTATGATGGACTGGAGCAAGGAGAGCGGGCTGAAGGCTCTCAGCAGGGAGAAGCGGAAGACCCTGGAGGCCTATCAGCACCTCTTCTACCACCTGCAGGTTGGCGGGCATCTCCCGAGCCCGGACCTTTTGTCTCAGACTAACACACCTTATTAAACAGCAAAGCTCTGGTGAGCTACAGCTCACTTCATCAGATCCATTATGTCTGACAAGATGCTGCCAGACCTCTCGTCTGGGGCTACCGCAGACTAACGCAGTGCAACGTCTAGTTTGTGATGCGTGCGTGACCAGTGATACGACTGGGGCCACTTGGTGGTTATGTGTGCAGCGTCTTTTTTTCAAACAGATATTTAATAGCACAACCATGAAGAAAAAAGGAATAAATTTATATATTGTGTAAAATTAAACAAGAATTCTCAAAATAACATTAGATCAAAGAGACAATCTTGAAATATTTCATCTTTGTTTTATTAAGGATTAAGGTTTGCAATACAGGTAGTCCTCGACTTATGACCCCAATTGGGACCGGAACTTCCATTGCTAAGCGATGAGGTCGTTAAGTGAGTCGCGCCCAATTTTAGGACTTTTTTTGCCACAGTTGTTAAGCGAATCTGGCTTCCCCCATTGATTTTGCTTGTCAGAAGCCTCCTGGGAAGGTCACAAATGGCAATCATGTGTCTCTGGGACACTGCAACCACTGCAATACATGCTGGTTGCCAAGTGCCCAAATTTTGATCGCATGACTGCAGGGATGCTGCGACGGTCATAAGTGTGAGGACTGGCTGTAAGTCACTTTTTCAGCACAGTCGTAACTTCAAACGGTTGTTAAATGAATGGTCATAAGTCGAGGACTATCTGTATATGCAAATTATTGTCTCTCCACTGATTAAATTAGAACTGAGCTTGGATTAATCCAGTACCACCACCACCCCAAAGTTTCTAATCCCCCAGGCTGTAAAGAGGGGCACCATTTTGGATATTTCTGAAGTCAGGAAGCTTGATTTTCAAAAAACAGGCTGGAGCATAGTAGCAATCCTTCAACTGCCATGAGAGAGCTGCTGAACTGCTCCCAGTAAAGTATTGCAGAAACCAGCAGTCCGTTTTGATTTTAGCTCGCTGCTCAGGAACTAGTATTGATTTACTATGTCACTCACATAATCTTTATGGGGCCCACAGATGGTGATGCATGACTCAAGCTTCATTGGGATGTTTATTTAAAAAAAATATAGTTGTGAACATTAAGGCATGATTTGTACATTTTTAGTAGGAACCCTTTTGTTAGAAGCACATTTTCCCCTGTATATTTTTTTAGACAGAAAATAATTGGTACACAAAATGTAGGAAGTATAGAGCGTCTACACGGTTACTGAAGAAAAAAGAGTTTTCGTCCGTTTGGCTGGTTCCAACAGGAGCAGGAAGCGGAGCAGGGATAGGGCTGCCCTATACGTAGTGCAAAAGTCCAGATGGTGTCAAAAGGCTGCAGAAAGTGCCACGGTTCATCCAGGCACGTAATCCTTTTGGATTCTTGTACTATAATCTCACGGTCCCTCTGTGTGCAGGGAGTGTAAAACTGCTGCCCCCCCACAATGAGCAATGAGCAGTGGGGGGGGGGTTTCTGCCCCGGGAATCTGGTTGTCTGCTGGGGCTCGTGCGCCTGATCTTCTGGGTCGCGTCAGCACAGGAGTTGTTAGTGGTAGTAGTTACCCCTCGCGTGGGACGGGGGGATGTGGCACCCCCGTCCAAGAACGTCTGGGTAACCCTTTCCTGCTGTTCTTTCTCCTTCCAGACTCACCCGGTGTATTTGGCCAGGCTGATCATGCAGATGCCTCCAAACAAGTCCACCAAGTTCATGGAGTCGGTGGTCTTCAGCCTCTACAGCTATGCCTCCAGCGCCAGAGAGGCCTACCTCTTGCTCCAGCTCTTCCGGTGCGCCCTGCAGGAGGAGATCGCGTGAGTCCCAGTTCTCCTTCCCGCGGCCGCTCAGCTCACCCTCCTCGGAAGCCTCTGCTTCTCCCCGTGAGGTCGGCCAGGCTCTCTCTGGCTCTGCAGACCTTAACGGACGTGAACCCCAGTTTAGGGCACTGAAGCCAAACCAGCGGAAGACGTTTTATGGAATCTGCAGTCCCAAAGCGTTCTCTTTATGGAAAAGACAAATGTTAGCAGACCAGCAAGCAATTTGTCGTGTTGGTTTACACATATTACGTCACCTTTTCCTGCAGACCTTATTAGGACAAACGATGGTTGTTCCAGAAAAGGAACTACCATGTCCTTTATCGTACAGTTTGGACAAAGAGAGTTTGCTTTGGACTCTTGTATGCTCTGTGCTCCTTATCACTTACTCCCTTTCCTGCCCGTATTTTGATTTATGCAACTTAACTGCTATTGTGAGGGCTTCTAGCTTATTCTATCATGGAGCTAAACGTGGTTTTGGTTATGCCTGCTGGGGTTTACCGAGTGCAGGGTCCAGCACTGAGTGCACCAGGCTAGCGTATGAGATCCAGAAAGCCATTTGGCGTCATGGAAGGCTTCTTGCGGTAACTCTCAGGCTCAGTGCCGTTAACACGAGAGGGTCCTCGTGTGTGCCCAGAGGGCAGCCGCTCTGCACGAGTTGCGGTTTTTCCCAAAGCTTTACCTGTGTCCATTAGCGATTCCCAAGGAAGAGGAGTGGAAGCCAGCGTGATCAGCACAAGCTTTATTAAAGGTTTACGTACAGGAGTAAACATGCAATGCTCCCTGTTACGGACAGCGGGTCGTGTGCTATGTTCTGTTATGGCGTGTCCATGTCAAGGGGCTGGTTTATAAAGGTTTATAACCATCATGCTGAGCCTGGTCAAAACGAGCTGTGTGAGAAACAAGCTTATCAGCCTGTGAAATGCCTTTCCTGTGAACTGAACGCGAGAACTCAGTGTCTCTGCGCCTGGCATTGCCCCACACGTGTCTCACTGTTTCTTATACTGAAGTTCGTCCAGCGGTTAAACGTGGCGCTAGCTCGGTTCAGGTGCACGGTTGCTGACCTTGCCTTTGAATTGCCAACCTGGGAGGAGGAATTGTTACTTTCTCGACTCGATTGACTGCAGGGGTCCATAGAGTTGAAAGGGCTGCTTAGCCCACGGACACCAACCTGCTGCACAAGGCGCCATTCGGTTTGGAGCTGCTGGAAGGATGCAAAGAGGCTTCCTGCTGTGCGTCTGTGCGGGCCCAGCAAGAAGGAATATTGGCCAGGGAGGGGTCGGTCTGAGCCTACCCTAACTCTTTCCCTGTTTCTCGGGCACAACGTGTGTTTTTGCACGTTGTTGTAACCATCTATGCACAGTTTCTCCAAGGTCATCCCTGCGGCTCCTTACGCGTGCTAAGAGTCCAAACGGATAGCTTCTGAAATAAAATGAAGCCGGCGACCGAGTGGCCCCCTCCTCCCAGATCTGAGGGGCCGCTCGGTGCCTTGGCTGCACCCAGGACGCCGCCTCTGTCCCCCTTCCAGGTCAAAAGTGACTCAGCTCCGGGAGATCCTCACGGGGAATCCAACCGTGATCCGCATGGTGGTGAGCTTTTATCGCAACGCTCGTGGGCAGAATGCCTTGCGCCAGATCCTGGGAGAGCCGGCGCAAGAGGTCCTGCAGAACAGAAACCTGAGCATCCGCATGAGCCCCGTGGAGATCTACAGGGGCTGGATCAACGAAATGGAGTCGCAGAGTGGGCAGAAGAGGTGGGTGGGCGTGACCGACCTTTTCCCCCTCTGCTGGTGCTGGACCGCGAATCCCAGAGGGCGATCTCATGGCTTCCGGCTTGGAGAGCCACAGCCCCAACGTGTGTACCGGCGGGCTGGAGGGGCAGAAAGTATGAGAGAGATCGGATTTTATGTCCTTTGTCATAAAACACAAGCTGGAGCAGAATTGAGGGTGCTTTGGTCTCCCTTCGCGGGGTCTCGGGGAAGGGCCCAGGCCGGTCTCGACAGGAAGAAGGTGGCCAGAGAGGAGAGGCGGGGGGGACTTGCAAGGAACCGGGGGGACAGAAACGTGGCCATTGGAGGCACCCCACAGCTCGCCTTCTGGGTGGAGGCAAAATAACACTAACCCTCCAGCACGGGAGATTGGGGGAGGCGGAAGTGGAAAACGTGACTAAACTCTGCTCCCTGTTCAGTCGGATCTGTTTTTCCATTCCCCAGCAATCTTCCATACAACGTCACCCCCGAACAAGCCCTCGGTCACCCTGAGGTCCAGAGGCGGCTGGACGCCACCCTCGGCCATCTCCTCGTGCTGGCGGACAAGTTTCTCTCGGCCATCCTCTCTTCGGTGGACAAAATCCCGTACGGATTTACCGCTATGTCTCTTTCGCTGCACTGCCTTGTGCGACCGTTCTTAAACAGGCGTCGCACCAACAAGAAATAAAACCATTGATGTTAGGGAGTGGCCGCGATCTGGCAAGGTTTCGGGCATTAATGCTGAACTCACACTGGAGTTTGAGGCCCGATCGCTGAGCTCTTGTGGGGTTTCAGGACAGGGGTGCCCGGAGGGTGGGCGGGCGGGCGGGCACAAAAACAGGTCAAGCTGTTAGGCCACACACTGCAGATGCCCCTGCTTCGGGCCAAGCGCCCTTTGGGTTAAACAACAATAGGACCCCTTGTTGCTTTGCAGGACGTTCTGTTGCAGTATAAAATCCATACCCAGAAAGGTACTTGCCCAACATGGTGATAAACATTCCTGAGACATACTGTTTGTTTACTTACATCTCTGTCCTTCCTCCAAAGAGTGAAAGACAACTTGCGATGTACCTTTGCAACAACCCTGTGAGGTGGACTGAGCCAGAGAAGAGGGAGAGATTAGGCAAAATCATGGCTAAATGGGGCCCCACCTGCCTGCCCGCCCGCCCACCCCATAGTTCCCCTTCCTCCTCAGCATCACTCTGGGTATGCAGGGCGGCTTTCCCACCCTTCAAATTAAAGGTTGCCAAAGCCGCGTTTCTGCTGAATTGCTCCGGGCCAGAGAGGGGACACAGGTGGGCTACGCCTTGCCCTGCCAGTGCGCTTTTCCCAGCCTGCAGCTCTGGGTGCCGCCGCCATTTCTTCCTGGGACCCGCGGGAGCCGTGTCTCGGCGGCTGAGAGCCTGCTCTCTTTCCAGGTATGGGATGCGCTACACGGCCAAAGTGCTGAAGACGACCTTGACGGAGAAGTTTCCAGATGCCTCCGAGGAAGAGGTCTACAAGGTCTGGGGCCTGGAGGGTGGGCCAGGGAGGGAGGGCAGAACTGGCGTCTGACCCTCCTTCTGTGTTAGGTTATTCTGGCTCCTCGGTTTCTCAGGCAGCATTAAAACATTTACATCGCATGGCGATGAGCTGCGGGGCAGGGAGGCACAACTTAACTAAATGAAACGAAGAGCACACGTAAAGGTGGCGACTATGAATGTCGCAGCAGGTGATAGTACCCACTGATTTGGTTGACCTTGAAAACTAACCTTAACTTGGTTGGTCCTTGGGTGGGAAACCACCAGGAAGTCCCCAGAGGACAAGAAAAGTGTGTCTGTGGAGTTGCAGGGAGTTGTCTTCAACTCAAGGGAAACTTTATTTTACTACATCCCCTGTAGCAAATGGCCAGCCACGCCCCCCCCCAGCAGCGTCAATAGTTTGCGTCAATGTTCTCAACGCTCCACGTGCCAGCTTTGCCCCTTGAAGTGAGACCTGCTCCTCCCGCCTCAGGTGGTGGGGAATCTGCTCTATTATCGCTTCATGAACCCGGCAGTGGTGGCCCCGGATGGCTTTGACGTTGTGGATCTCTCCGCTGGAGCGCCCCTGCACCCTGACCAGCGGCGCAATTTGGCCTCTGTGGCCAAGATCCTGCAGCACGCGGCTGCCAACCAGCTTTTTGAGGGAGAAAACTGCCACTTGAACGTGGTGAATCAGTACCTGGAGGAAACGCATCAGAAATTCAGGTTGGTCAGGAGACGGAACGCCATCTCACCCGCCTGTTATCCGTCTTCCCCTTCGCCCTAAAGAAGGAACAAGATGGTCTTCCTTCGTCCTCTGAGAGTGACGGGACTGCTGCCTGCCCCTTGTCCGGATCTCTTTGCCACTTCGATGCCTGCGTTGGCATCCCTGACCCTCTAAATGGGGGTCACCCCCAGCACCTGGCTTGCGCAGGCAGCATATGATCAACCCCGGCTCCTCGGCCTCCGGCTTGCTTGAGCTTTTGGCCAAAGGAAAACTGCGCCCTGCGAGTGCAAAGTCCTTCCGTCTGCCCAAACTGGCAGCTCCTCCCGAAGAGTCTGTTGCGGGTGGGCGGCTAATAAATTCAGATAAATAAATAAAATGAAATGAAACTTCTGAAGGCGGGATAGTGAGCATTCCTCTCCACCCCGGCGATCTTGGTCCTGGCTGTTTGCGCGGGAGGGGCCCACCTGCCCACCTCATCTTTTAATTATTTCTTTTTCATTCTAGGGCATTTATCAGCGCAGCCTGTTCCGTCCCTGAGCCAGAGGAGAGATTTAACGTGGACGAATATTCCGAGATGGTGGCCATCACCAAGCCGGTGGTCTACATAACCGTTGGGGAGCTGGTTAACACCCACAAGGTGCAAACGGGAAACTGCAGCTCAGCCTGTCGAAAGTCTGCTTTAAGGGGAAGGGGGCAATTCTTTTGCGCACGGGCCGGACCAAAATCCGGCTTGCGTGTTTGTGATTCTGTGTGTTCGTAACCCGTGCTTTATGGCTCGACATGTGCACGTCCAGCGATCTGTGTTTGGTTTTAAATAAACCCACTGTTTTTATAGACCTGCCCCAAGAACCCGCTTGCCCCCAAGTTGCCCCCTTGGCTGTGCCTCTTGGTTTGGAGTAACTCTGGATTTGCTGTTTGTTAGTTTGGGGCTCTTTGCCGTCTTATTTCTGTTTATCCCTTCGCGCATTCGTAATTTTGGGACTGTGTTTTGATTGCTCGAATTCTTTGTTCCGCACGCAATTTGGATAGGCAGGTGGCGTAAAATGACGAACAGTGAATGTCCTCATCCTCTGCTTGTTCCCCTTTTCCTCTGCCGGTGACACAGTTGCTCCTGGAGCACCAGCGCTCCCTGGCTCCCGATCCCCAGGATTTTCTGCACAGGCTCCTGCAAGACCTTGGAGAGGTGCCAACCGTCCCCTCGTTAATCGGTAAGCAGAGGGCCCCGCCCAGGTGGACGGGGCCTCCCAATGACGCGGGACCCTTATTACGTGGGACGGCTCCGGCAGCACCTTTTCCGATGTACGTGTTTCATAAAAGGCTGCAGCTCGCAAAAGCATATGGTTTTAATTAAATTTGCAAGTTGGAAAAGGTGCCGCCAGACTCTTCCTGATTTGGGGCTGCCGTAGACTGGCACGTCTCTCCTCCTACAACATCTCAGTGCCTGTGCTCGTAAGCATACACCGGGTTTTTCAGGGAGAGCGGTGGCGTGACCGTTGGCTGTATTCGGCCCCAACTGCCGCTTTTGGGGGCTTTCGGCGAGAAACCCCTGCTGTGCTTGTTTGAGACCCTGCCCTTTAGGTAGGATGCATCCCAGCCCTTCAGGGCCACGAATTTGCTGGCTGCTCCACCGTTCAACTGGTAGTGCCACTGAGTTCCATCCCCCTGGCAGGGCCGCCGCCCAACTTCATAATGTCAACCCTGATATACGTTTGAAGATGGCAGCTACAGGGGCCGAGAGCCATCCTCTTGCCGCAGCTGGCAAGGGGGTTGCCATCAGCCCGCAGGATGGCACTAGGGTGGCAGCAGTTGCCTCCTGGCCTGGGGTGACAACCTGCAGCAAAGTCATTCTGCGGTTTTAGTAGGACATTTTGACTTGGGGCAAAGGAGCGGAGCAGCTCCCCAGCCCTGATCCGTAGCGCGTGGAGCGCCTCTTTCTCCTGACTGCTTTTTGGCAGCTTTTCACTTTTAAGAACGCGGGGCGGCTGCAAGGGCACTCCATGGCACGTCAGTCTGCGAGCGTGACACCGATATGCTCATTTAGCAGAGAATGTTTACCTGTAACCGAGAGTCCAAACTCTTTTTCTTGTCAGTCCCTGGGAAGCAGGGACATAATCCTCAAAACCTTTTCCCGGAAACGTGCTTGTTCTTCGGCCACAGAGCAGGGTTTTTCAACCTGAGCCATTTTAAGATGTGTGGACTTCAACTCCCAGAATTCCTTGGCCAGCATGCTGGCCAGGGAATTCTGGGAGTTGAAGTCCACACGTCTTAAAGTTGATAAGGTTGACAAACCCTGCCATAGAGAATTTGTTTATTTTACTTATTATTTATTTATCAAATTTATACGCCACCCATCTCCCTATACGAGTGACTCTAGGCAGCTTACGCATAAAAAGTGATAAAAACAATAAAATACATTTACAATATACATGGGGTTAAAAGAGGAAAGCGTCATATCAAACCACCAACCACCCCCAGTGCTGCGAGCCCCCTGCCAGCAGAATAAAACACAGATGACTACAGCTTTTACTGAGAGCTTGTCCCAAAATTCAGCAATGTGTGCCCAAGCTAACGGCACAATGGCAGAAATTAGCAGGGAGACCCTTGGGATTTCCCGCTGCCTATTATCTCCTGAATGCAAATAGATCAGAAAGGGTTTGGAGTCACAGTTAAACTAATTTTAAACAGATCGTGCAGTGCATTTTGCTACCTTCTGTTATCCCGAGAACGCCATTCCCCAATATATTGGAGGAATGTGGGTGTGGGTTTTTTTGCACATTATGATAACAAAAAGAGAAAGAAAAGCCACTTTTCAAAGGACGTTGCTGCTGCAGAACTGAAGGTTGAATCCATCAGTCCTGCGGAGCGCGGCGTAGCAACTCCTTGGTTGCCACAAGAGTGGGCAGGCCAGATTTGGGGACGGGGGGCCAGAGGTGCAGGCCTGCCAGCGGTCGGGGGAGGAAGGGGACCTGGGAGCCCAGTGGCTCTTCTCCTCAAAGGGGGACAAGCTGGGGGGGAAGACACGGCCTGCTTCTGAGAGGCGCTGGGCAACAAGACTGCCCAGCCAGCTGGAGCAAAAGCAAGAGCCGTTCCAGCCTCGGGGACCAGCGGGCATCGGCTGAGCCATTCCTCTCGGGACGCGTTCAGTCCGGCAAACGTCCTCGAGGAGACCCGGGCCAGCGTGACCATTGGAGGCCATGAAGTGGTTGCTGCAGACAACAGGTTGGCCCGTTCGCCAGCTTCCCTCGTCTGGTGCCAAGGCAAACTGCTTGAGGCTGCGTAAGGGCTCTGCCAGCCCTGTGCCCGTGCTGGGGCCAGCTTTTGGCTGGCTCAGCTGCTGGTGCTGTGAGGGAGGAGGAAGAGGCTGCCCAGCCTGCAGCCTTCCCGGAGAACAAGATCCCTTACAGGGTTTGCCCCGGTTTGTGTTTTACATGATTGGCTTGGATGCTGTGTTTTATTAACTGTTGCCCAGATTGCACGCAAATAGTTTAAAGAGGTAAGCCATGCTGTTCGTCCGCATGGCCTTGTGCCTCCTGGAAGCCGACAAAGGCTGAAGGAGAAGAAATTCGTTTGGGACGCGATCCTTCACCGCCATCCTCTGTCAGGTTCTTATTTTTTCAGCTCCGGGGTTAGGGTTAGGGTTAGGGTTAGGGCCCCGGTCACGCCACAGGAGATGAGTTAAACAGTCACGGCAGACGTGCGCAGGACACCGGGCGCTGCTAATTAACTGGGAACGAACCACGCACGGGGCCAGCGGATGGGCTGTGCGCGTTGGACAGCAGGACTCAGAAGACTTAAGCCACCTGCAAATAAATCACTTATTCTGTGCGGCGGCGCAAACCCTGTGCCGTCACCCGGCGTTATGTTGGAAGAGGAAACGTGGTCAGGCTTCACTGACTTCTAGCAGGAGCACTTTTAAGCAAATGAGCTGTTGACTTCAAAACTGCGCCGCTGTACGCCTTTGGGCGGAACATGCTAAGTGCAGCATTTAAACCGGGTATTGTGAGGGGCGGCGGGTCCTAGATTCCCAACTCCTCTGCCGCCCCCTTCCTGTGGCTTAAACCCTGCCCGTCCCTCTGCCACTCGGAGGGGGGAATCACGAGTCCCTCCCCTTCCAGCCCCCGGGGTGGTCCTCCTTGCCCAGGCAGGGCCTTTCCCTGAGGCCGGGTCGTGGCAGCGGCCCCACGCCTGGCTGCTGATCTTTGCGGAGGACCGCGCCAGGCGCCGTTTCCATCTCCTCCCTCCCTGCCCTTCAGGCTAATACTGCTGGCATCCCACGACTTGGGCTCTCGTAACCCACGCGGGCATCTTCCCCAAAAGTTGGTTGGGCTCCTGGTCTGCTTTCTTCCCTTGCTGCTTTGAACGGGTTGGGTCGCGGTCTGTTTGCAGGCCACAGCCCGGGCCAAGGGGCGAACGGGAACTGGGAGCAGGCGTCGTCTCAGCTGTCCAGAATGGAGCTCTCGCTCACGCTCAGCGGCAAACGCGACGGGGTGGAAGCTGACGCCGAGGGCGAGGGCGAGGACGATGCCAAAGGCCTGTGGCTAAGGTGGGTGGCTGCATCCCGACTCGCCCACCCTAAAATCCTGTGAACAGTGGGTGGGTGATGAACAGGAGTGCAGAGAGTACTAAAGATAATTTATAACTGGCTCAGTGATACAGGAAGCCTGTGTAAATGGGGAAAGTACAGAATTACACGTCCTCAGGTGATGATGGTAAGTGGGATCGAAATTCCGTCGCTAAGTGATGTGGCCGTAAAATGCAACATCACCTGACCGCATCACTTACCAAAGGCAACCCCGGCTGAGCTTGCTGACTTTGCTTGTGGGAAGCTGGCAGGGAAGATCACAAATGGTGATCATGTGACCTCAGGAGCACTGGGACAGCCAGAACTTTGAGGACTGGTTGTAAGTGCAGTGCCGTTGTAACTTCGAATGGTTGCCGAACGAATGGTCGGTAAGCGAGGACCACGTTGTGTTTTGCTGAACCAGATTTTAACAAATCCATCTTACCAGATTTTAACAAATCCTGCAGAGAGCTTGCAGAGTCTCTGTTCAGCTCCCTCACATCGAGTTCATGGACACGCTCGCATGGTGATTTGCTACCGCTGTCTTCCTAATCTCGGGGGTCTCCCATCCAAGCATTAACCAGGTCTGGTACAGCTCAGCTCTTAGCTAAGCTGGATGTGAAGGGACCCCTGAGGCCAAGAATACTGAGACCAGCCACCCGACGGGTCAGAAGGCAGCATCCGGTTTTCCCTGTCAGCCCAGAGAGTAGATTCGCACCTCACCCTCGCCCACACCGTGCCTTACCCCGGCGTTGTGTGCTGAACGGACACGAGCACGGTGGTTGTAAACTGTGGGATGCCGTTTGACTGTGAATCTGACTATCGGGGCTTGTTGAGAAAGCCCTTCTTAATCGAGTGGTAGCTCAGTGCAGAATTCCAAAGTGCCCCTTTTTGCTCATAGGGCCACCAAAAAGATCACTCTTATCGCCCTGTTTACTTGGTGGTAAAGTCTGTCCTTAAACAGGATTCATTCTTCCAAGTAAGTCTTTCTAGGATTACAGCCAAGAAACCGCAGGCTCCGTTGCTTTGTCCAGTCCCCCGGACCCTCCTGCAGGCCTCGGGGCTGCCGGGCGAGCCTCGCAGGGCAGCGTCTCTCTCTCTCTCGCCCGCTGGCTCGCATTTCAGCCGGGAGCCGGGCTGGCGCGCCTGCGGGCAGGGGACAGACCGCCTGCTCGCTGCCGACGGTCACCCGGCTCCCCGTGTTTCCTTCCTCCTCCTCCTCCTCTTTTGCAGCACCAAGCAGATGCTGGTGGACGTGATCCGGTCACAACCTGGAGACTCCCTGGCTGAGATCCTGCACACGCAGGCGTCGGAGGACGAGGTGGGTCGACCGTCGGCAGCTCGGGAGGGAGGCGGGGGGCCCTTCCCGGGTGCGTTCCTGCAGAGTCTGGACCGCCGCCTGCCCGGGGCACTTTAATCCGGATTCCTACACGCGACGTGCGTGGGTGCCGAGTGGCTTCGGGGCGCCCCTCCGGCCCTAGGAACCCACCGGAGAATAGCAGGCTGAAGCTCGCGAGCCACGGGGAAGGGGGGGCAGACGGAGGTGCTCTGAGCCGTGGGAAGGAGCCCCCGATCACAGGAGTACCGGCCAGATAAAGTTGGGGGCGATGGAGGAAGCGCAGACCCTCTGCGGGCGGAGCAGAACAACATGGCGAGCGACCTCCCTCCTGAGACGCGGCCGGCCCTGGCCACCTGGGCCCTCGGCAAGGCAGCAGAAACGTGGCTTTGGGACTGGGGGGCCGGAGAGGGACACGAATGTGATTCCCTGGTTGTGCGTTAACGTTCGGATTGTAACTGAATTGGCTGATCTCGTTCTGGTTTTTCGTCTGTCGTGCCCTGCCCGGAGTTGCAGTGGGCCGCTGGGCGGGCCTCGGGAGCGGTTTTGAAGGGCCTTTTCTCCCGGCTGGCGTGGTCTCGGAAAACCATTCCCGCTCTCCGAGATGGAGAAGCGGTTCCCAGGAAGAGGGGCACCGGCCCCCTCCCACCATCGCACGCGGGGGCCTTTCCTCCTCCTTCCCTACGGAGCCTCTTGTCCCTTTCCGCAGGAGCGACTCCACCGTCGGCTCGTGCAGAGAAGGGCCCTCTGCGCGCCCCAGAGCCAAGAGGGGGCCTGGCGCTGCCACCCCCAGGCCGGCAGCGGCCCCCTTTCCCTCGCGGAGAAGAAGAAGAAGATCGTCAGGAGCCTGCAGCGCCTGCAGCGCCTGGGCTGGGGGGACCCGGCCGGCCCGTCCCAGGCCCTCCTCGGCGAGATTGCCAAGGTAACCTGGGCAGCGGCAAGGAGGCCCCCGGGAGGCGGGCTGGCGAGGCCCCGTGGGAAGCGCCACTGGCCTCTTTCACTCTCTGGCCCACCTCGCAGGGCTGTTGTGCAGCCTGGCCAACGGTCACCATCAAATTATAGAGGGGAATTAAATTGCGGGGAAGCTACTGTTGGGCTGGCTGCGGGAGGAGGTTCCTCTCCTGAAGGGCCAGGGAGCCTTTAGCGTCAGCAGGAGAGGGTCTCCGTCTTCTCGCTGGGGGGTTCTGGGAGTCGAAGCCCCCCCCGTTTTACAGCTGCCGAGGAGGAGGGCCCCGCGCCCGATGCCCCCGTGGGCAGCGGACTCAGGCGCGTGGCTCATTGGGCGGGTCTCCTGCTTCCCCGCAGGACATCTGCTCCCGGAGGCAGCACCGGCAGCGCCGCAGGGCGCAGCTGGCAAGGCTGCAGCGGGCCTCACGGGGCCTCGGCTCCAAGCGGAGGTTCTACGAGGAGCAGGCGGACTACTACCAGCAGTACCTCCGGACGTGCCTGGACAACCTGGCCGCTGGAAACAGGTACGGGGCCTGCCGGCTCGGGGGCTAAGGAGAGCCCAGCACCCGCTGCCAGCCGTTGGAGCCAGGAGGGGGAGAGGGCAGCAGTGCTCCTGCCCTCTGCCTCGGGGCTGCCCTGGACTGGCTTGAAACGGGGGTGGGGAGGGGGTCCCTGCCTCTCCTGGCTGGGGAGCACCTTCCTTTGTGGCCGAGAGGAAGCAAGAGGATCGGGCCGCTGTCTTCCCCCCGAAATGAGCCCTGCGACCTTGCGCCGTCCTGGCAGGGAGGCACTCACCCGCCTCACCCTCCAAAGGGGCATCCTTTCCTTGTGGCTCCCCAGGCGGGGCAACCAGAAGGGCACTGCAGATGCTGCTCCCCAGAAAGGCTCCCCCGAGCAGAGTTCCCCTCCTGGTACCTTTTTGGACGGGTGGCAATGCCCGTGCTGTGCCCCGAGTCCACCCTGGGGAGGCTGGCAGAGACGGCCCGGAGTTCAGTGAGGCTTGGGCATCCACCACGCTGGGGCCCCGGCGGCCACCCTCGCATATCCAGGCTACCCCCTTTTCTTTCCTTCAGGCCCAGCAAGAAACAGGCGGTGCTGCATTACACGGCGGCCCGCCTGTTTGAAAAGGGGGTCCTGCTGGAGATCGAAGACCTCCCGTCAAACCAGTAAGTCCGGATCTCCCCCACCTCTTCTGTTCACCCCTGCCGCCCCTCATCCCTCCTGGGGGAGCCGGGCAAAGGGCGACGACGGCAGAGCTCTCCCGTTTCCCACGGGACGTGAAGCGTGGCCGTGGCGCCGCGCACGGGCTCTGCCTGCCGTCTGGTCCCTGGGAGGTTGGAGCACGGCTGACCACCAAGTGGGCAATGCTGAGCAAAGATGACCCCCAGGGTCCTCTTGGGAGGGTCACTGGAGATCGCCTAGTCCGCCCCCTTCCGTGCAGCACAGGAACCCGCTAGGACTGTTTTCCACGTCCGCACCTGGACGCCTTTGGACTCTTTCCTTGGGGCGGCAGATGGGGACGGTCATCAGGACAGGGCAGAAAGCGTGGGATCTAGGCTTGGTGTCCTAAACGTGAGGTCCAGCCTTTATTTTTTTTCCATGCCGTGGAGAAGCAGAAAGTAGATCTCATTCCTGCAGGGTCCTTACCTCCAATTCCACGTTCTCAGTTTCATGGCTTTAATTCCTGCCCCCCACCCCCATTTCTTTCAGACTTAGAAATGTCATTTTTGAAATTATTCCTTCCCGGGAGGCTGGCAAGTTCCAAGTCAAGGCGAAGTTTATGGGGATCGATATGGAAAACTTCCAGCTTCATTACCAGGTAAGGAGGCAGCTGATGGGGGTTCTCTCCATGCAATTCGTTTATTTTTATTTAATTATTCACCGTCTTTCCAGTGGTAGTAGACCCTGAGTGAGGAGGTATATACCCATCACTGTATACAACCATCGTTGGTATAAGTAGCGCCTACGATATTCTGGGCCCCGTTAGCAACGGTTCGTATGCAGTCATTCTCCTGTAACTTTTCAAAAAGAGACGGGTGGGAGCTGATTAACTGCCAGAGAATGCTACTTCCGGAGATGGGGGCCACAGCCGAGGACACCCCCTAAGGGAAGGGATCTGAGGAGAACCTCGTCTCCCTGATCTTAAAAGATGGGCAGAAACCCCCGGGCATAGGCAGTCCTGAAGGTACCCAGATGCAAAGCCATGAAGGGTTTTAGAGCTGACAGCAGCGCTTTGAATTTCACCCAGAGACAAGCTGGTAGTCAGGGCAGCTTGGAGCAGTGGGTGTTAGGGGTGCGGCCGGCGATCCGCGGCCTTCTGGAGCAACTGAAGCTGCTGGAGGGCTTCCGAGGGCGGCCCCCGTGGGGCGCATTGAGCCAGGTGGCCCGGATGAGAGATTTAGGACCGAGGCAGAAGATGGAGCTGTGCAAAGGCGCTTCAGCCACAGAAGGGAAAATGGAGTTTCTCTGGAACCGGGAGGCTTGGGGCCCAGAGCCGCTCCATCGGTGGGACTGAGCCTAAGCTAACTCCTCCCCGCCAGATCCCCAGAGCCTCCAGGGATCAGGGCAGTCCTGAGAAGCAGGCCCGAGTAACAGCAGCGGAGTGAGGATCGGTGACTCCATGCCAACCGAGCACGTCACCTGGCAGGTCGCGGGGGTGTTACGTGGGAGAGGAAGAGGAGGAAGGCTGCTGGGGCACGGTGCCTTCCGCCCCTAGCCCTTCCGGGTGGTCCAGAAAGGCATCGCGGGGGATCAGAGGATCGGGCAGAGCCGGGAGGGTGGCCCTTCCCTAAGAGGGATCAATTTGGACCAAGCCCAGCCCGAAAAGGGTTCGGCTCCTCTGTTTCCTCCAGCACCGCCTGCAGGTGCAGAATCGGCGCGGGAGCGTTTGCAGCCTAAAATTAGGTACAAGGCAGAGAAAGCTGAGATAGAGAAAAAGGTGGATGCCACGTGGTCAGAAACTGGAGGGAGTTGAGTTACCGCAACGTCTCACGACAAGACCCGGCCACCTTTTGTGGGAACTGAAGGCGCTCAGCAAGCTGGGATGCATGAGAAGGGATTTGCTGGAAGGACCTGAGTCGCCTCCTGCGAGTGCCAGCGGAGGGAGGCGGGTGGACAGCGGGCAAGGGGGCGTGCTGTTGGGGGAATTGTCTCTCGGCCTCCTCTCTGGGGCAGGAATCCTCTGGGCGTGTCTCAGAGGGAGCGAAGGCCGACTTGCAGACGCCGAAGCCCTCTTGGGCTGTAGCTGCTTCTGCCGTTTCGAGACTTAACGCAATTTGAAAAGACAAGAAAAATTCTCAGCTTGCCCGTCTTGCACCATACGAGGGCCTTCGCCTTTCCAAAACACTTTTGGCTGGATTCACACACGTGCGTAACTGGTTTACTGAGCTGACATGGTTAATTCTGGATTTGCGCAATACACTGAGCCATACACAATCCAAACAGGTCACACAACATGCTAAGTTGCCAAACAACTAACCAAGGTTAAAACCAACCAACCAAGCTTAGCACTGCTCAATCTTTCCCTGCTCTGGTCAGCCCAAGTTTGGGTAACCCCCCCACTTTCTATTCGGAAATGTCGGTTGAAAGCTGGGAGGAAAACTCTGAACGTGGATGTGACCTTTCTCTCCCTTCAGGACCTCCTCCAACTCCAGTACGAAGGTGTTGCCATCATGAAAATGTTTGACAAAGCCAGAATCAACGTCAACCTTCTAATCTTCCTTCTGAACAAGAAGTTTTTCAAGAAGTAATGGGGGAGGGGGGTGCTTTGGGCCATGGCTGCGGAATATTGGGGGCCGTGTGGGAAAGATGCCAAAGAGATAGTGGGGCTTGCTTTACTCCAGATCTGCTTCAGAGAAACCCAGAACCACCCACTCAGGGGGACCCCGTGGGCATCTGGGCCGGACCCCTCGCTGGCAGATCCTTGCATGGCAGAACGCTTCCTTGTGCAATGTGCATTTCTTGCACGTAGAATGCTGGCACAGTATATCAAGGATAGGCTAGTTTTCTAGGTGCAAAGCATTTCCTCTGCAATCCAGCCCACCCCCGCAACGGTCAGTTCAGCCTAGATGTCCGCTCTCCAGTTCCTAAAGCTCAGTGCCCAGGGAAGAGCTGCTAAATGTCCCGGGGAGCAAAATGTATGCCCCGTCTCTTAGATTCAAACGCCCGCCTCTCTCGGTTGCCAGAGTTGGAGGAGGCGGGATGGTGCCCACCCGGGAGAGCCTTCCTCCTGCTTTCATCCCTCCTCTGGACCCCACAGCCTCGGTCGGTGGCCCTGGCGTTTTGGAGGGGCCGTTCGTTTTCCAAGAAATGGGGCAGCTGGCAAGAGTCCGGCTGGGGGTCTCATGCTGCTAGCGCTATAGAGAGGAGGGAGGGAGGGTGTGTGCGTGAGAGAAAGAGGCATTTTAAAACTTGTCACTCACAATCCTGAGAGTTTGCACAGAATCAACTTTCCTCAGAATGGAGAGTTTTAGAAATTCAGATAGTCTGAAACAGAAGCTGCCAAGTTGTCCAAGGGCTCAGCTATTTTTATACCAGCGCTTGGGAGGCTGCTGCAAACCGAGAATTTAGAATTCTTCCCCGATAATTTAAGTTTTCAATCAAAAGAATATGATAATTAAGTATCACGTTTGCACAGAATGTTAACGTTCTCAGGCATTTTATTAAAATCTGCAATAAATTCCATTATTCAATTTTTTAATACCGTAAATGTTGTCTACTAGATAATTGCTATGGGTGTAACTGTGAAGGACTTCTGTTTTATGCTTTGTACACCAGGTTTTCAAATACTCAAAAATTATGTCATCATCCACACAATTCACTATTAAAATGTAGAATTAGACCCTAATCACCGAAAACTGAAAAAGCCTAATTGAAGAAATTCTATCTAGCCATTGGATAAGGAGAATGTGTGGGGTTGGTTGGAAAAAGAGAGAAATGAACCTCAACTGTCTGAAAATTTGGAAAGATGCTCTGAACGCCTCCGGCGAACATCCTGCCCCACATCCAAAATATATGTAGATATTCCTGTTATTGAGAGGCACTGGCTATTTTTAATACGGCTTCTGGTAAAAATTATCCAATAGATTCAGGAAAGAGGAGGTGAAGGGTAAGGAGGCAAATTATGCCAGTTCCCTTCCCCTGCATCTCTCTTAATTTCCGAGCAATATCTGGCTAGTTGCTGGTGAAAAGCGAATGACTGGGGTGGGGGGCACTTTGGGGGCCAGGCTCAGTGGCTTTTCTCTGCTGTTTTTAAGGTTTGGGCTGAGATAGCTGGAGTAATAGGCTCCAAATTCCTTCTTTGATACTTGCTCTCTTCCTGGGAAAAGTAACAGCATTTCAATGACTCATTCAGAGAGAGAGATATTTGAATGACCCAATGAAGTCATTTCTCCAAATAGTCCCAAGAAATGAATAGAAAAGCAGCCTGTCTCAGCCTGGGAAGGCTGGGGAAAAAGGGTGCCAGGAGGTGGTCTCCCCGTTAGGTGGCATTGTCTTCCCAGGAAGCCGGCCAAGCGGGCAAGGCGGCGCTGCCTTGCGGGGCGGGGGCGGAGGCGGAGGGAGAAGAACGGGCATCTCAGCCAGGCAGCTGCCCCTGTTCAAACTTGGGAGCTGCAGCCAGGCTGGCAGGGAGTGGCGTGGCCTTGGGTCAGCAGGCAGGCACCCTCCAAGACCCCTTCCTGGCCTGCTCGTGGGCCAGAGCCGCCTTCATGGCTGGAGGGACACCTCATGCGAGGGGGGCAGAGGCTCCCTCCACAGGCGTGGGTACTGCGGCTTCTCCTGCTGAAGGGTTGGTTGCCCCGTGTGGGGAGGAAAGAGAGGTAATGGGGGGGGCGCCCCACCTGCCTGCCTGCCTGCTTTTGGCTCTGGCCCATCCACACTGGCCCACGCGGCATCCAGAAAAGCTGGCTGTGATGCCCAGGAAGTGGCACTGGGATGTGGGCTGCTTGGCAGGAGGACGCTCATGAGCTCTGCGCCCATCAGCCATGGAGAGACCCTCTGCCCGTCCTTTAGCCTAATCCCATTTCAGAGCCTTTGAAGCTGGAGGCCGCATCCGGCTAATGCCGAAATCCTTTTCTTCCTTCCTTTTTTTGGCTTGGTATCGATAGGGGATTGTAGGCAGGTGATTTAACAGCTGGAGAAGCATCGCAGTTGCCAAACAACCCCCAGCCAGCTTGCCTTGCCCCGATTTGCCCACACTGTGGACAGCTGAGCGTGAGTCTGTGGAGACCTGGCAGGTGGGGACGGAAGTGGCCGGAGGGGGGAGCACCGAGGAAGCCCCGCAAATGTGAGGAGGGCTTTGGAAAGGGGCTGGGCGGGCACAGGTGGATGGGACCATGCAAGATGCTTAGGACACAGGGTGCCCAAGGGCTGGCTCCTGCCAGTCTGCCTCGGCCCAATCTATTCATTCAAGTTCCCCCTGAAGCGAGGGGCCAGCCCTCCACCCTTCCCTAGGGCTGGTCCCTCCCGTCCCTTCTCCTCTCTGGATCCTGCCTGCCTGCCCCTTGGATTTGCCCACAGCAGCTGGGAATTGGTGGGTCCCATCCTGCTGCCGCCTTTGCCAGGTGGAAGAGCTGACTCTCTGCCCCCCTGCTCCCAGCCTGCAAGCAGGGCTGCAGATGGCAAGCCATGAGCCTCCCCGCCTTAGAAGCCAGGGTGGGCCTAGCACCAGGCTGCCCTCTCCAAATGGTGGCCAGGACGGCAGGTTGGGCTGACCAGGAGGGAAGCTGGGGCAGTGCCCTCCCTGCCTGAGCCCGTCAGAATCTCGGTTTTTGGAGGGGGCAGCCCCTGCAAAGGCGCCCTTCGTGGGTTTTGCTCTCCCACGAGCAGGTAGTTGTGTGTGGGTGTGCAAAGGGACACCTTGCAGAAACCTGGAGCGGCCAATATCCCACTGCAGGAGAAGCCTCTTCCCGTGCGCGGCGTCTGCCGAGGGGCAGCTGTTTGGACCTGTCTGGATTCACTCCAGGCTCCCGCGTGGGGCTGGGCAAAAGCGTTCCCAGACCTCCGCCGATGGGGAGAAAAACTGCCCCGGTGTCTGTCCCCGTACAAAAGTTTGGCTGCAACGTTGACAGCAGCAAGGGCTTTCTGTTGTGTGCTAACTCTTGGCGCCACTGTGCATGTGTGTTTTCTCCCGTTGCTGTGGAAATGGGGGAAGGCAGGAGATTGTTTCTGAATTCATATTTTCTTTAAGTGGCGTGAGACAGGGAAGTGGAAGCGATTGCTGCTAGCACAGGCGATTTTTTAAAAAAAAGGACAAGAGAGGGTAGCTCTTGAAATACCGGTTAGCCACGCTATCTGGAGCCCCCTGTTCAGAGGTAGTCTACCTCTTCGTCCTGGGAAGCAGGATGCTCTGTAAGGTAGGCCGGTGGGTTTCTTTGCCCTGACGGTGCGCCCAGGGCTAAGCTGAGCACTTCCTGGCCCTCTGCCCCGGGGGCAGCTCCAGCGGGAGGGATCCTGGCGTTCTGCTGCTGGAGGCGCGAAAGGGCCCAAAGGTTCGGGCCTCCCGCCCAGTCAGGTACTTTAGCTCACCGAGCTGGTCGGTCGAGGGGGGCAGCTTTGCTCCTCCAGCCCGTCTTCCTTGGCGCGGGACGAACGCGACGAACCACTGAGGGAAGCCGACGCGCACAAGACGCTAGACGAGGGTTCGGTGTGGGTGGTTCAACAGCTGGTGGCAGACTGCATTTTGTGGATTTGTGGTGTGAACCCAGCCAAATACCGCTAAAATGGGCTAGTTATGCAGGTCAGGTTTATGACTCAGGTTTATGACTCAGGACCACACGTCCCTCCCCACGCACAGGTCTCAGATCTACTTCTCCACCACCAGCCCCCAGCAGTCTGAAGTGGGGCGGCTGGGAGGATGCTGCGCAGATGCTGCCAGCTGCGCTCGGGCAGTCAAGCTGTTGATGCTGGAGCTCCCGGCTTTTCCGCCGCCCCACAGCAGGCTTGGCTCCCGGAGCCCTGCGCTGCTTTGGGGCCACGGCTGTCCTCGGCCCAAGCTCCCCGGCCGAGGGCAAGGGGCCGTGCGTGCTACAGCCCCTGCAGCCAAGGGGCCCGGGTTGCAGACCTCACAGGGGTGTTGTAGATCCCAATTCCCCACCCCGGCTGTTGTGGGGTGGAGGCTCGTGGGGTTGGATACACATCAGCATCCTGACGTTTGAGGTCTGAGGATTTTCTCCTCTTCCTTCCGCCAGCTCACGCTCGCTGCCCTCCCTACGGAGCAATCACACCGGACGGGTGGCGAGCAGTTCTGGCCGCTGTGCCTTCAGGACTTTTCCCAGTCAGAGGAGATGCAGGGAAGGCAACGAAAAGGCCTAAAATATGAGCTGCCCAGAGGGGGCAGTGGGAGGGGGTCTCCGGGGCCTCCCCAAATGCATCTCTTGGCCACAGCGGGACCCAAAACAGGCCCGTGGCCTGGCCCAACCGGCAGGGCTGCTCTGACGCCCGGTGCTTCTCCGCTAGGCCTGGCCCCGTTTTCTTCCTCACTTCACCTGTGTAACCGCAACCCGTTTCCAGGGCTCCAAGTCCAGACTCTCACGTGACTGGGCGACGTCTCTCAAAGGCAGAATAGAAAAGCGTCACTGGGGCCCTGCGGAGAGATTGCACTGTTTGGCTGATTTATTTAAAATATTTGTACAGCGTTATGTCTTTCAGCGGCATCAGGGTCTCCCAGGGAGAGCGCAGCGTAAACCAAGCCTGCTTGTTCTGCGTCCAAACGATAATGGAGCGATTCAAATTTGCAGCAAAATTTTAAAATGTCGCTGGTACCTCTAATACCTGAATCGCCAGAAAAACGGCAGCCTGAATTTGGCATCAGAAACAATTCTGTAGTGGTAGTAGACAAATATAATTAGGGAGAGTGAAGATTCAGCCCCCTTCTTTCTCTTTCCAGCGCCCACATCCCCTCTTCTCCCTCCCCTAAGTTCACCCCTAATGGTGAGCCCCATTTTTACCTGTGAAAGCCTTTCAGATGCCCAACTGGGATGAACTGAAGCTGCGGCTGGATGGGAAGTTTCACCCGCCCTCTTTCTGCCTGCTGCAACCTAATTTCCCCCCGGAAAATGCTGCCATGGTGGCAATTAATCTTTAATAAAAAATTTTAAAAAAACTTATGCTGGTAGCCCCAGAAGCTTCTAAGCCTGACAGCTGGGTGGAAGCGGGGCCTTGCAGGTCAGAGGGGGAGGCCCAGGGGTTCCCCCCATTTCCCCTCCCCTCCAGGATGGCCATTTTTGCACCTCTGCTGGACCGGTGCCCTCCCGCTTCTTCATCCACCACCTGGAGTCGTGGGGTCAGGAGGGTTAGGGTTAGGGTGCAGATGGTTAAAGCGGCCAGGGGGTTGTAAGCCAGGGGAAGGGAATGCCAGGTGGGGCGCCAAATCCGAAGCAATCAGCTGCTGGGATCTGAGACTGCCGGGCCGGGAAACCGTGGACCCGGCGTGCAGATGCTGTTGGGAAAAAGGACACATCTGTAGGGCTGGAAGTGGGGAAGAACAGAGCAGCCAGAAGGCTCCAGCAGCCCCTGGACTGAGCACGAACACTCGGGGAAGAAGCTGCTCCGAGCTCCGACTAGCAAGAGGGAAGTCCGGAAAAGGGTTACGATTCCAGCACAAGAATTCTGGGGTGCTTCTGGATGCTTTCGGCATGGACCTTCAGTGGGGGGAAGCCTCTCTCTGGAGGGGGATGGCGGCCTGCATCTGGGCGCTGTCTTCTCAGGGGCTACGAGGCTGTCTGTCCGAGAGAGGGTCCCTTCTCACAGGCGGTCCCGTTCCCAAGAAAGCCTGCAGCGTTGCGGGGGGTCCTTGAGGCAAAGAAAGGAATCGGGGAGAGAATGGATGAGAGAAGGCAGCAGCTTTCCGCCATCCTTCAAGCGTCCCAACCGGCTCGTGCGGCAGAAGATTCAGGGTGGACCGATGGAAGAACTTCTGCGTGAGCCCATAACGGAGCTGCGAAATTGGCCTTCGCTCTGCCTTTGGCCACCTGGGCTGTTTTGAAAAGCTAGCCGGGATCTTACCAATGGGAAACCCCAGGACGGCAGGCTAGTCTGCGAAGCAACAACAGCCATCCTGGGACAAAACTGAAGGTGCCCATGAATTCACCTTATGGAATCTGCTTTTACGCAGGGCAGCCAGAAGGGCAGTTAAAAAAATGGAAGCAACGTCTCTCGACGGAAAGTCCCGGTGAAGACCCGCTCTCTGGGTCCTCTTTGTGCCGGTGGGTGGGCGCAGAGGCGAACTGGGGATCCATATCCTTCGGAGGATTTTGTTCCTGATCACTGTTGGTTCCCCTTCTCTGAGCCTGTTCCTGATTCTCAAAACCCTTCTTAACAGTTGGGTCCCAGAAATGGACATAGGACTGACCGACGCAAATCACGTCCAGGTGGGACTTCTGTTGATGGGCTTTGCCTCTTTGTAGCCCCATCATGCTGCTGACTCGCCCTCCCTTTGCACGCCGTTTCGCCACGCGAGCCCTTGCCAGGCCGTGTGTCCCCCCCCCCCCCCCGCCCCTGTGCGTTGAGTGCTGTTTCCCAGATGAAGGGCTTTGCACCCAGGACCCCTCAGGAAATGCGTTGGGGGGAAGCTACCTCAGAACCTGAGCGGGGCTTGCAAAGCAGCCTCTCCGAATGAGGCCTGGGCACTTGGGGGGTGAAGAACGGCGGTGCCTTTAGTCCTCATGTTGGCCCAGGCCTTTCCAGCTTAGGAGTGTCCTGTGCCAGTCTGGGGCCTCTGCCAGCTGCACTGACCGGGGTGGGGGTGGGGCTCCCCTGTCCCCTTTAGTGCCTGCAGGTCCTGGAAAGTACAGAGCAGCTTTTCACTCCTGGTTCTTGTGCCCTTCTTTGGCTGGATTAGTTCGGCTGTCCCGATTGCCTCGCGGGTTCCTCTTGCTGCCCCTGGAGCAGCAAGAGAAAGTTCTGGGAGGGGTGGCCGGGCAGAGGAAGAACAGCTGAACGCTGGGCCAGGCCAGCCCCAGCCCCATGCTGCTTCTTGGAAGGGCTCGTGCGCACTCTTTCCGACTGACTGGGGCAGCGCCTGGAAGGGGGGCCGGGCTGGGCAGCAGAGGCATCGCTTCCACCGCTGGCTAGCCGGTCGGGCCCCACGTGACGTGGCAGCCCCAGGCTGCGCAGCCCGTTGCAGGAGGACGGGCATCTTCGGCCGCTGCAGCTCAGCCACGCCGGAGCCAGAAGGGGGCAGGGAGGGTTAGGGAATGCGTCCCTTGAAGTAGTGGCCAAAGAGTGGGGCTCAACAAAGCTTTGAGCCCTAAACAGGGGGGGGGGAGGAGGCCTGTTGTGTGCTCTGCCCAGTCCGGTGACCCCGAGGACCTTTAGGCCTCCTAGGTCAGCCTTGTGGGTTGTGGGAACTCAGGTGTGTGGGGGGACAAAGAAGCCAGTCCCCAGAATGGAAGCTGCAGGCTGGCAGCCAGCCGGGAGGCCTCGTTCCCGCCTTCATTCCTGGCCAGCGTCCTTGGCTGGAGCTGCGTGGGCAGAGCAGAGGCCAGAGGCGTTGGCACATCTGGCCCAGCTCCGCTCTGTTCTCCTGCCAGAGACGCCCAGCATCTTGCAGAAAGAGCAGGAGCTCTGGCTGGGGCTGGGCTTCTCCATACTGGGCCTTTGCACCATGGTCATGGGGGCGGAGGGATACCAGCCCCCCCTTTCTACCCTGACACAACTGTCCAAAGCCATTTCCTTTATTAGACAGTGAACCTTCTTCAAATTAATGAACATAAGGTTGTTACGGTTGCCAGGGCGACATCTGATCGCCTTGGCAACCGCAGCCTGGCAGACCCAGCAGAGTTTTTATCAAGGGTCACGTTGCAAACACGGGAGAGAAGTGGGTTTTTCTAAGAAGCCGGGGGAGGGGGAGGCATCGGATCCCACCCACAGGCAAGCGGCAGAGGCCCGAGGCCCGGAGCTGCTGCCCACCTGTCCCCTCCCCCACCTCTCTGGGGTATCTGGCACCAGGCTCCCTCTGGGGCTGCTAGTGCACGTGGGCATCGTGAGGAGGGGGGACCTTTTCCTGCCTCCCCCCTCACTCCCCAACTCACCAGCCTGCCTCGCTCTTGTGCTGCTGGGCAGACGTGACGGTGAACGATGGGCCGCCTGCTCCAACATTCACTCCCCGGCGGAGGAAGACCCCGGGGACCGCCCCGCCGGCCAGGGCTTCTGCAGGACCTCAAACTAACCAGCCCAGGATGTCACGCACGTTCAACCTGGGTGATTAGTTAATGGCTCTGGGTCCTCCCCACCCAAAAAATTGGGCTCGGTAATTACTTATGGTAAGTGAGTTATGCAAAGGCACCCTTCGCTCCTTGGCATATACGTCCTGGCTGGTGAGAATGCAGGCGCTGGCACGTTGGCTTAGAGCGCGTTCTAGATATTGGAGATGGTAGCTTGCTTAGAAGAGAACGAGGATGGCCGAGGCGGAAGCGGACTTGGGTGGCGTTTATGGCATCGTGGCCACATCGTGTGCTGTCCTTGGCATTAGCAGGGAATCCTGCGGAGCACAGATGAAACCGACTGGTAAACCGGTCTAGACGTCCTCTACGTTACAGAGAAGCATTGCGTGAAAGCCTTGATCGAACAAAGCAGTGACGATGCTCGGTGTCCATTGTGACTTCGCATGTAAGAGGAGTAAATGAGAAAGAGCCTGAAATAACGAAACAAAAAAAAAATAGGTATGTTGTATGTCTGTGAAAATAAGAGCCTTTCCTTGCCACTCGCGCCTAATTGCAGCATAACGGTGCCCGGCCTCCTTTTTTTTGACCATGTCCGCCTGAAGTCACCTTCATCTCTTATTTCAGCCAGATTGAAGTTGCTATTGACTGTTCCAGCATTTAAGCAGACCATGGCTACAATTTGGCCAGTGTCATGGCCACATGACCCCAAGGCTAGGATCACAGAACACTGATTATAAAGGCGGAAGGGGATCTTGGAGATCATCCAGTCTGCCCAGGGCAGGAATCCACCACTTCTGTTTAAGCGCCTCCGTTGAAGAGGATCCACCATGCCCTGAGGTGGCCTGCTCCACTACCGACCGGCTCTCGCCTTAGGGAATTCTTCCTGCTGTCCAGCCAAGGTACTTCCTTGCCATTCAAACCCCTTGTTTCTAGTCCTGTCTTCCGGAACAACTCTGGACAATTATGCTCCATCTTCTAGACGTCAGCTCTTCAGATATTCACAGGCAGCTCTGTGTCTCCCTAAGTTGTCTCTTCTCCGGCTAAAGATAGCCAGTATCTCCAACCATTAACACATGTTTCTCTTTCCAGGCCCCTCGTCGCTTGGTCGCTCCTCTCTGGACGTGCTCCAGAGCCTTTAGCCTTGTGCAAGCACCGCCCTCCCCTCCAGTCTCTGGGGACCATCTCCCGAGGCAGTGGGAGAATCGGGCTCTTTCCAGCTAGGCTCTCCCCTTGTATTGGCCAGGTCACTGGGGGGACCCCGACCCTAACCTTCTTCATGACCCAACTCAGCCTAAACAGCGTTTGACCAGCAGTGGGGGGGAGGGGCTTGATCGAATTTTGTTGGTTGTGCGTGTGAATCTGTGTGCACTTTTGTATGCAGACAAAGCTGTGCTCTTGGGTGAGAAGACATCTCATTTACCATGAATCTTACATTGTATAATGCAATGAGGACTACAGGTTTGAAAATGAATGTATGGAAGATCAAAGTAGTTGCGTTTGCCAGAAAAATGGAACGAACAACTGGAAGTTAAACATAAATGGTGAAAAACTAGAGCAAATACATGAATTTCTGGAGTGGGTCTACTGAGGATGGGAACGTGTATAAAGAAAATTTAAGGTGTACAAATATTTGCCCAAGGAAGTGAAAATGGTTGTGGCTCAGAGAGAGCTTCTGCCCACTTTGTTATAGGGAAGTGAGAGTTGGGAATACAGGAGAAACAGCAAAGCAAGTTGAACGCGAAAAGAAAAGGACAGGGAATCAGGAATGAAGGGATGCTGAATGAAAGGGGTTTGTTGAGAGGGCTTGAGGGAATCAAAGTGCAAAACAATGCATGAAGCTGGGGTGCGCATAGGGTCCCGTCACAGTGGTCAAGAGGCACCTACGATCTGCTCCACCCAGTTTTTTATGCACAGAAGAGGGAAGGTGTTGAGAGGAAGGGGAGGAGAGAGAAAGATGTGATTAGATGGAGAGGTGAGAAGTTTAAAGGAGAAAGATAATGCATAAAGAAAGCGGTGTGCTAATGAGGCGGAAGCAGAGATGGTGTGCAACAACAGAAAGGCGTGGAGAGACAGGGTGAACGGTATCGGCCAAAACTAGATTTATTACATAGCCGCCCATCTTGTTCCCTTTGGGCAGCTCCCAACCCAAAAATAAAACATCTATTCGCAATAAAAGTATTAAAACCAAAAGACCTGGCACCATAGCTCAGCTTTGTCATGCAGCCCCCCACAAACTCACCCCACCGATCTCAGCCTCTCGCAGCGCTTGGGGAAAAGCCAGGGCCAGGCCGGAAGACTAAAAGGGTGTCCCGTGGGGCGGGGGCAGCTTCTCGGTCCTGTAGGATAGCAACATTTAAGGGAGGGGAACAGGAGCGTGCCCACCTCATCCAATCTGGTAGGAGGGGCAGATGCCCTTATAACCTGGTCCTGTGCCACAGAGAGTTTTAAAGGTAGTAACCAGCACCTTGAACTGCACCTGGAAGATGCTGGGCGCCAGCACAGCTTGCGCAACGGGGGTGTAATGTGGGCGAACCCGTAAACACCCAATACTGCGTGCGCCGCTGCATTCTGGACCAGCTGTAACTTCCGGGTGGTCTTCAAGGGCAGCCCCACGTAGAGCATGTTGCAGTAATCCAGACGGGACGAGACCAAGGCACGAATAGCCACGAACAGGGTCTCTCTAGCCCTTCTCCCCTTTCGTTGCACGTTGCTCGCTTGTGTGCGCTGCCTGGCGCGGCTTGCCACCAGGGGGCGCTTGCAGTTCCCCGTCTTCTTTGTGGGGGGAGCCAGAAATGGCTGGTTTTCCTGCCTTGGCTCCCATATGCTGGTTGGCCACATTGATGGTGGCTTTCTGAAAGGTGGTGAAGACCAAATTCTTCCAGGGGACGAAGACTTTGGGAACTGAACGAGTGCCTCCTGGAACTGGATTTTATTTGTTAATTAATTTACATATTTATTACTATTGTGTTTTATTTATTGTGGCTTGTTCATTAGTTCGATCTGCTGATTATATTTGTTTAATTTTGTTGCAAGCCGCTGTGAATCGTTTATGGTTTGGCGGCGTATAAGTTTGGTACGTGAATACGTAAATAAGTAACATGGTTGGGCGAACATAACCGGGATATGCAATACTGAAATAGTGATGGTGGTGGTGGGGAAGGCTGCTCCTAGAGCAGTGTTGTCCAAACTTGGCCACTTTAAGATGAGTGGACTTCAACTCCCAGAATTCCCCAGCCAGCTGGGGAACCATGCTGGCTGGGGAATTCTGGGAGTTGAAGTCCACTCATCTTAAAGTGGCCAAGTTTGGACAACACTGTCCTAGAGTAAGGGGAAGATGAGACGGGTCTGCGGATTTTCCCGAAGGCAGGAGCTGAAGAAGATTTTGTTAAGGTGCTCTTAACGTTTCACTGCATTTCAAGCCTTTGGAAGTGCTGTGACCTCACAGATGCCCCACCAATGGCTGCCGCTGACCGCGCAGAGGTGCAGAGACAACTCTGGTGGAGAGCAGATTTTCAGCTGCTCCCGGTGGCATCTGTCCTGGGTGCTGATGGATTTTCCCCTATAATTAAGGAGCCAGAAATAGCCTTGAGGTCTGCCGAATGCGGACAGGATGTTTGAGGGGGAAAACAGCAGTCTGAGAAGAGCATCTGCATTCGCTTTCTTGGTAATGACTCAACTCAAGTTGTAGGAATGTTTCCGTTACATTCTGGTAGGACTGCAGGAAGGGGGAAACTGGGGACAGTCGTCACTTGCTGCCTGAACAGGCTGGGCAAGGCAGCTCTGGGAGTGAGCTCACAGCTCTTGGTGCAAGAAGAAGGTGGGGAGATGCACGTCTAGGAGCTAAATTTAGGTCGCTCGTGCTAGTTTGAAACTTAGGAATCCCCAAGACAGTTTGGTCTAAAATGCTGCCTCCGCGGAGCCAGGTGGAACCGTTCAGCGACGGGCCAGAGCAGAAGAGACAGAGATCGCTCGGGCCAGGGTGGAGCCGGGCTGCTGGCTCTTCATCCATTTTTGTTTAGTTGTGAAGGCAGAACCCTTTTATTCTGAAAGTGGAAAACAACTCGAAAAGACCAGTTCAGAGTGAATCATCCTCAGGAGACGAGGTTTAAATTTTTCCAATAATCCAAAGAGGGACAGTATGGAAGACAATGGTCATAAAGGAAATTGCCTGCTGGAGACATTTGGAGGGACAGAGGTATTTATTGGGTGGAAAGACATAAAGCAAGCAAAGAAAGGGTCCTGGGTAGGTGAAGCTGACTAGGCTATCTCTTTAAAGCGGGAGCACAGATCCTCATGAGACACCTGTGCAAGCTGCTCATTGTATTCCCTCTGGATGCATCCATGCGCTAGACTCACCATAAACCTTGGCTCCAAACAACACTGGCTGAGGCTATGCACTGCCTGTTTTATTTCCTGGGGAGAATAGGAAATAACTAACCTTAACTGCTGAAGTGTTCTTCCAGGAAAACTGCTCGGTATATGATTAAATACAAAATTACAAAGCGTACAGAAGAACAGGTTGTGCTGAAAAAGAATCAGCGTGTCATCTGCAGAGGAGGTGATCCGATAGCTTTTACCTGCACTTTCAAAACCTTTAAAGATTCTTGAGCAAATACCGAACACATGGAATAAAAGGAGAAATACTTGTATGACGGGCAGCTGGTTATACAGGAAGAAGAGTTAAGGAATAAATAGGACATTCTCATAATGGCCTCTCATTGACCGAGAGATGCTCAATGCTTCTTTGAAGGAGGGTGTGATGAAAGAGCTGCTTGTGCGTCCTTCTCCTGGCCCAGCCGTCTCTGGTCACTTCTGTCCCATCCCCAGGCTCCCTTTTTGAGGCTAAGTTGTTGAGAAGGCAGAAGGGATCAGCTACAGAGGATCCTAGAGTAGATTGATTATTTGGCTCTCTGCCAGTCAGAGTTCAGGTCTGGACCTCGGACAGAAATGACAGTGGTTGACGACCTTCATCAGCATCTAGGTGGAAGGGGGAGTGCACCCTTCTCGGTCCCATGAGACCTCTTAGCGGCAGCCAGTACCATCAGCCACGCTATCCCTCTGGAACGCCTGCAGGTCTGGGGAATTGAGGGCGCTATTCTGTGGTGGTTCTCCCCCTACCCGAGCTGGTGGTTCCACTTGGTAGCAACGGGGGAAGCGCTCTGGCTCTCGGTTACTCAGATGTGGGCTTTCTCGGGGCTCGGGGCTCTCCCCACCTTGCTCAACATCTCTATAAACTGCTGGGAGAGGTCACCTGTCAGTTTGGGGTATGGTGCCATCAGAATGCTGATGTCACCCGGCCACGCATTGCCACCCTCTACGCTGGAAATGCCGTGGAAGGCCCGAACTGGCGTCTGGAGGCTGTCGGGGCTCAGATGGGGTGAAACGAGCTCAGACTGAACCCGAGAGAAAGTTGTTTGCCGCCCTCTGTTGACCTTGGTCCTGGCAGTCGCTCTGGATGAGTCACACTAGTTGGTTCACGGCTTGGGGGTCCTTCTGGAGTTGGGGCTCATGCTGAAGCAGCAGGTGGAAGCTGTGGCGGGGGCCTTTCCCCAGCTTTGGCTGGTGGGCCAGTTGCCACCCAGCTATAGCAGGACATCCCAGCCACCGGGACTCGTGCCCTGATACCCACTCATCCGGACTGCTGCAACGCGTGCCACGTGAGACCGCCTTTGGAGACAATTCACAAGCTTCAGCCGGTCCAAAACGGGGCGCGACGCCTCTGCCGCCGCAGGACAACACCAATCCTTAGGTCAGCGCACTGGCTCCCAGGCCCAGTTCATCACCTCTGACGCCTGTATGGTGCAGCGCCGGATGCGGTCAGGCAGCGCCTGGCCAGAACTGAACCCGCCCGCCTGCCTGCCTGCCTGGCCCAAACGTCTAGAGCCGGGGGGCTTAACCTGGGGTCCACGCTGGGGGTCTGCGGATAGATTTCAGGGATCCGTGAACTTGGCCGGGAGAAAGTTACAACTTGATTTTCACACGTATTAGCCTGTTACGTTAAAAATATTTGGATAACTGGATTTGGGCATATTTGGTTTCCTTTAAAATCTGTCTGTGTTTTATTGCGTGCAGGTTCTGATGCGTTTTTCTCAGAAGGTCGCACAGACGGTTTCATCCGGCTGTCTGAGGGATCCGTGGCAGAAAAGGCTGAGAACCCTGCCCCAGAAGAGGCTGCTGAGAATCCCCCCGTGAGAAGCGCGGAGAGGGTGGGCTTCCCTGTCCAAGGACGCGCTTCCCCCGGCAGGACTCTCGGCCCCTTCCTCCCTTCCTCCCTTGCATTGCGCCAGGCGCTTAAAGCCGGACTATTCAACGCGCGTTCCTAGCGGTCGGCCGCGTGAGCTCACCCTGAGCAGGTATGAAAGCTGTTTTTATTTCATGGATTCCCGTCTTATTTGGCTGTTTGTTCAGCACCCAGCTGCAACAAGTGGGGTAGTCTATGAATTTTGTAAAATAAATAGATGAATTAATAAAGTGTCTGTTTTTTTAAAAAAAAAATATCGTTACTGTACCCATCAAAAAATGTGTAGAGGTGAAAAAAAAAAAGGAAACCGAAGTAATCTTATAAGGACAAAAAAAGTGCTGCCCCTTTTCCACGGTGTAACTATTATACTTACAGTAACCCAGTGTTTCCCAACCTTGGCCACTGGAAGAGGCGTGGGCTTCAACTCCCAGAATTCCCCAGCCAGCAAGGAATTCTGGGAGTTGAAGCCCACACCTCTTCCGGTGGCCAAGGTTAAGAAACAGGGCAGGCACCCAAGAGAGCCACCTGGCAGATCTGCATGGGAGGGGAGGAGAAGGAAGCATGTCTTCCAAAGGAGAAGACACTTTTATTCCGGACTTCAAGGGCCCCCGACTTACGACAGCTCCCGGTTACCGACGGATCACTTCTCAGGAGGATGTTTCCGGCTACACGAAGCGCGAGCCGCCGGCCCCGCGCAGGCGCGTCCCGAAGGGGAGGAGCCGGGAGGGGAGGGCGGGGCGGACCGCAGTCTCCCGCGAGGGGGCGTAGGCCGCGCGCCGTCTGGTCGCGGAGGAGACGGTGACGCACGCGTGACGCCAATGCTGCGGGGCGGGGCCACGGCTCGGCGTCGGCGTGAAAGGACCGGCCGCGAGAGGGCAGAGCGGGGCGTCCTCCGCCGAGGCCCGGCTGGGCCCGCCCCTCTCGGCGGCCGCACCGCCGGCCCCGCCGTAAACACCGTGTCCCTCCGCCGCTCGTGGGAAATAGTCCCGCCCGCCGCCTCGGCCGCGCTCCCCCGCCCGGCGCGCGGGTCGTGTGAACCCGGCCCGCGTCGCCCCGGCAGCAGCCCGCGGGGCTGCCCGAGGCGACGCGGAAACTCGGCTGGCCCGGGGAGGAAGCGCCCCGGGCCTTCGCTCCTGGCCGGGGGGAGCGGCCTTTGCTGCGGGGATGCCGCGGCCTCTCCGCCCCGCGCGCGTCGGGCCGAGCGAGCCGCTGCCCCCGCGCGAAGCCGGCGGGCCGCGGAGGATGCCGCCGGGGCCGCCCGCGGGCCGCTCCCCTTAGCCGCGGCTCGGGCGGCTGCCGCGCCGCGCCGCGCCGCGCCGCGCCGGGGACGCCTCGCCTCGCCTCTTCTGCGCGGCCCGGAGCCCGGCGAGGAGGGCGGCGGCGGCCGCGGGCGCCCCCGGGGCCCGGCGGGGCGAGGCCGGGCCGCGGCTCTCCCCGGCTGGAGGCGCGCCGCCGCCTGCCGGCCCGCCCCGTCTTCCCCGGCGGCTGCCGCGCTCGCCCGCCGGCAGGAGGCCCGGCGCGGCGCGGCTGCTGGGCGCCGCCCCCTCGCCCTGCGCCGGCCCAGGCGGAGGGATACGGGCGGAGCGCCGGCGTCGCAGGCAGGCAGGGAGGGGAGACGGCGCGGCCCTCCCCGCCTCGGCTCGGCTCGGCTCGGCTCGGCTGGGCCCGGCGATTGGTCCGCGCCGCCGCCGCCGCCGCCTGCCGCGCTTCCTCGGCCCGCCGCGCCGGGTGCCCCGCCCGCCCCGCGACGTCTCCGGAGCGGCCGCCAGGCGAAGGGAGGAGAGCCGGCCGGAAGGTCCTTCCCGGCGCCGCCCGCCGCCCATGCGGAGCCACGCGCGCCCGCGGACCGAGGCTTGAGCGGAGGCCCTCGCCGGAGCCCGCAGGTGAGCGCCGCGTCGGCGCGACGGGGACGGGGCGTCCGCGCCGTCGGAAAGCGCCGGAAGCTGGCGGGGCAGCTTTGCGGGCGGCCGGGGCCGGCGGCGCGCCCCGACGGCCGGTCTCCGGGGAGGGGCCGGGAAGCGCGGCCCGCGCCCGGCCGCCGCCGCCGCCCTTCTGGAGGGGGCCCGGCGCCGGGGTGGGCGCTGCGCCCGGCGCCCGCCGGTGCCCCGGCCGCGAGGGGCGGGCAGCGGCGGCCCCGGCGCCCTCCCCTCCCCTCCCCTCCGCTCGTCGGGTCCCGCGGCAGCTCGGCCGCGCGAGCGTGCGGGGCTGGCCCCCTCTCCCGGCCCCGGCCCCGGCCCCGGCCCCGGCCCCGGCCCCGCGATGCGCGCCCGCCCGGCAGCCGGCGGGAACGGCCCCGGCGCCCGGGCCCGGCCGGCGGCCGAGGGCGGTCCAGTCAGTTTTCAGCCCGTCCGGCTGACTTTGCGGGACTTCGGGCGGCCTCCCCTGCGGAGGCCGGGCGTTCCTGGCATCGGCTGCCCTGTGCGCGGCCTCCGCGGGCCTGCACCGGGCTCGGGTGCCGGTCTTCCCTGGCGGGCTCTGCTTGCCCCGATTTCGGAAGAAGCCACGGATGGCGCCGTGAGTCAGACAGCGGACGCGCCGTTGCTGGCGTGGGGACCCGAGTCGCAAATAATGGGCTGCCGATCACTGCTGTGTGTGTGAGAACGGTGGCGTGTAACTTACGAGTTATCACGTTGCATCACAGTTCATTCAGTAAGCTGTGGCTAGACCATGGTCAGCGTTTGAACCCCTCTGACTGTGTCTTAGTTTTAACCTCGATACAGCCGGTGCGGTTCCTGTGTATGTCCCGCCAACTCCCAAATGGGGTTGATTGAGTAAATAGCGCTTCGGTCAGCCGGGGGTGATGAGCGTGCTGTGTGAACCCAGGCTCTGATGCGAAGGTTTCCAGGTTCTGACAGAATTGTAAGTTGCTTTCTAGCAGTTTTCCTGTGTGTGGGTTTCGTCGCTCTCCTGTTGAACGTGATGACTCTTTGAAGCTGGCTTTCTTGGTGGAATATATTTATTCGCGGTTAAGAGAATTGAATTTTACTCCATTGAAGCATTTCCCCAAGTTTGGGTGACGTATTGATCCACAGAGAGACCACCCAGGTTGGTTTGACATGCCAGGGTGGCTGGTTTGGGTGCCATGCAGAAAGAGGGACTGGACCCCCCGGGCAATGCCGTCTGAGGACAGAATGTCCTGCGGCCTTGGCCTGTGTACTGCTGTTCGATTATGTCCCTAAACCATGGCCAGGTTTCTTATGAGAGCCTGTTGTGGAACCAGCCACTGTCTTGGAAGGGGTCTCCCATCTTCTGGGTGTGGCCACTTCTATCCCCTGAGTTGGGGGGCCAGCTGACACCTCTGCTGCCAGCGTTTAAATCCTCGCTTGAGATGGGAGGGTGGTGCTGGAGGGCAGCCACCCTGGCGGTGGGGTCTCCGGCAGGCAGCAGGCAGCGTCTGGTCTGTCAGCCGCTGAGGCTGGGCTCTCGGAGTGCCTCGGTGAGCCCAGACTTGTAGCCTGGCCCGGCGCGTGAACAGCCAACTGTGCTGGTCAGACCCGCATCCCTGGCAGGAGTCGGGGGAAGGGGGGAGCAGGCCCTGGACTGGGAGAGTTGGGAGGAAGCTTGTTTTGTGGGGAGGGAGGAGGGAGGCGGGTGACGCAGTTCAGGGCGTGATGGGCATGGTCCGTGAACGGTGGAGGCATTTTTGCCATTGCCCAGCTCTGGAATAAGTTTGCTTGTCAAGTGAAATATGACTGATAGCCATGGCGGTTTTGTTTTCACCCTTCCCCTTTGCTGTCCAGGCATATGCGGGCACAGCTGTGCACGCACACTCACGCGCTGCCCAGGACGGATGGTTCCCACAGCTGGGTTCCCACAACTTGTTTAACTTGGTTCCCGAATGAGCGCCATATGCTGAACCATCAGCTGACCAAGGAGGTGGTTCACACTGAGCCAGTTAAATACATTGTGCAAATCCACTGAGCCCGTGTTGCACTTTTTTGCCTGCGACTCTCCAGATTGGAACCGGCAGCCGGCCTTCTCCGGGATGCTCCTCTGTAGAGAAATGGGGCACTGGCGTGTCTTCGAGGAGGGCTAAGCCTAATTGTCAGAGCAGAAGGAGGTCCTGTGGGCTGAACGTCCGATTGCCTCGTGTTAAAAATGGCTTGGATGTGGCTGGCATGCATCATTTATTCCCGTTACATAAGTCGAGAGTTTGCGCACCACCTGAAAAATCTGTAGTTCTCCGTGCCATAGGAACAGTCGCTTCAGCTGCTGAGTGAACAGCTGAATGCCAAGTCAGCGATGGGCATCTGATGGTTGCTTTGGTTTCCCACCCTTACATTTGGGCCAGCTTTCTCCAAGGAAGGGAGCGTGCTTAATGGTTTTGCCGTTGGCTGTGCTTCAGCTTCCCGCAAAACAAGGCTGTCTTAAGATGCTCGCGTGTGAAATCTCAGCCTTCTCCATCACCGGGTAACTCTGGGAGGAGACGTCGTTTTGGTCCCTTATTTGGAACACGCGCTTGAATTGCCTCTTCTGAAAGGTTTTGTAAGTGCCCCATTTTCGGGCTCCTCTGTTAATCAGGATGGCTGGAGCTTGGTGCAAGTGCTGAGTTTCAGATCTGGCTTACCAGGAGAAACCTCAGCAGTTTCGGTACGAAGGGAAGGAGGAAAGTTTGGTTTATGCAGAAGAATGAAATTTTGGTGCAGTTTGGACCATTTCAGATGCTGGTGAATGTTGCTGTGAAGCCCCAGCTTGTGGGAGGGAGAAATCCTTGCCCAGCTTTGCTGTACAAGTTTTCTGTCTTTCTAACCCGCCCCCCCCCGAAAAGTCTCAAGTGGTACAGCTGGCCCTGCGCCCTCCAGACTCCACTACTGCATCTCCCTGGGTTGTGCTGGGGTGGAGCAGCGGCCTCCGAATGAGCAAGGGGCCCAAAGGCACTGCTCAGCTCTTTGTTCGGGGGCATTTTACAAGCACGCACCCATGCATACACCACTGCCACCCGCTGTCTTGCCCAGTTGTTGCTCTCAGTATTCCCTGCCCCCCAGGCCTGGGGGGAAGCACGGCTGCCGTCTTCCCAGACTGGCAGAGGGTGCGGGCGCTTCCAGCCAACACAGCCACCTCTCCTGCTCATCAGTGCATCTCTAGCTGTTGCCCGTTTTCCTCTGCCCTGCCTTCCCTCCCTTGGCCCCATGGCTGCTCCCTTTTGGACAGTGCTTGGGTTGGCAGGCCTTGCCCGGGGCTCGGCGCCTCTCTGTTCTTCCTCCTCCTTTGCTCCGTTATTTGCGCTTCTATGATTTGCCATGTTGTCGTGTTTGCTTTTGAAACTCTTTTATGGAGGGCGGTGCTTTTCCTCAGTGGTGCCAGCTGCCTGCTGCTCGGAAGGGCAAAGGTGGAATGAAAAATGAGGCCAGAAACACCTAATCTCCCACTTCTCTGCAGCCACAGGAGAGTCCAGTTTCAGGCTTATCTCTTCTTTGGTCTCAATGAAAGTATTTGGCCTTGTCCTGCCTTCTGCTCTTGTGACCCTGCTGCCTGGTGGAAGGATCATCTGCTGTGGTGCTCGGGAAGGCTCCATTGTGGCCTGTGCAAAGCTTTGGAGAGAGCATTAGCCGCCTCTTGAACCTGGCAAACAGAGGCAGAGGGGGCGAGAGACCTCTGTGAAGCTGAGTCTGGCTTTGTCTGGTCCTGGAAGAGCGCAAGGAGCTCATCTCCCCAACTCTGTGGGCAGCTGTAAGAAACCACGGTTTGGGGTTCTTGACTGTGCTGTGGTTTTTGAGTTTTGCCTTGGGTGGATCAACCTTGAAAGTGATGTTTTGTGTGTGTGTGTGTGTGTGTGTGTGTGTGTTGCTGCTGTTGATTATTTTGTTTTCATGGTGAGCTACAATTTTCTCTTTAATGGTTCAGTTCAGTTTTAATTGTTTACTTTTTAATGGTTTAATTCACTTTTTAATGGTTCAGTTTACTTTTTAAATAACTGTGTAGATAGAAGGACAAGCTAAAAGTAAATCCAGTCATGGTGTCCAAATATCTGACTTTGCACCTCGTGCGGCCCTGCGGTTTCCTTAATCCTAGTTTGCTGAATAAGCCACAGTTGGCTGGATGTGTGTAATGTTAAATGCTTTAGAATTCATGCTTTAAAAACAGTAGTAGCTGGAGTCGCATAATACACTAAGCCAAAAACATACAAATCACGTGATGGCTTTATGTGTTGTAGGAAGCTGGTGAGTAACTTACCTAAGACCTGTAGTAGTTGCACAGCCAGGAGACACAAGGGACAAACTCCAGCATGGCCTTCCCGAGCCCAGCTTGCTTTGTCTAGCAATGTGGTTGAGAAGTCTTGGGTAGAAGAATGCAGAAGGAGGAATCTGAACAGTTTCAATGAAATCACCCGCAACGTTAGCAAATTTGGATGTGGTACGATAAAACCACAGTAGTGCTGCCTTGTTCCTTAATTTTGCAGTCCTTTTCCCCCTAAAATCTGTATTACTGGAGTTTGGGGGTTTTTTTGGTATACTGTCCCACTGTTCAAGTCATGATCTGTTGCTGGTCTGTGAGTCCATGGCTTCAGAGCTCCAGCAGGCAAGTTGATCAGCTGTGATAACCCTTCCCAGCATCGGGCAAGAGGGAGGGGGCTGGAATGGGTGATGCTCCTCCAGGTGGGGTGAGAGTTGGAGGGCGCTGGTGGGAGCCTGCTGCTGCCAGGGTTCACAGATGCTGAATCTTGGGGATGTGAAGGCAGTGGTTATGCTGCCTTTGCCCGTCTCTCTAGGTCCCTGGCCTTGGAGTTCTCTAGGAGCTTTGGGGATCTCGTTCTAATCCAGCCCCCCCCCCCCCCCCCCCCCCGGGAAGACCATTTGGTCTCTCTCTTCTCGTAGCTCCAGTGAAGGAAAGGCCATCAGCTCCTGTGGCAGATGCTCATAACAACTTCTACTTTTGAGACGGTTCTTTAGCTCAATTTATCCATCCATTCATTATAGCCCACCTACAGGGTCTCCTGTTCAGCCCCTCTTCTTCAGAGAGTTTGTTTAGCTTTGGACAAGTCCTGTTTGCTTCCTTGGGATAAAAATTTTGCACGTTACCTATGAGCGATACATTTTTCTGTTTCCCATAAATCTCTTGCCATTCAGTGCTTTGACCCTCCCCATGCTGCAGATCAAATCTATTCATGTGATCCTAGTCCTGTACTGTGTACCAAGATTTGCATCTCCTGACTGGATTGCAAATGTTTGTACTAAATACTAAACTTCCAGATGAAGGAGGTGAGGGACGCTGTTCACCCTGGTAGGTGGGTATGCAGGGACCCCAAGCCCCCGTGGCCCATGCCTGCTCTCTCAGAGGGACCTTTGCATTTGAATGGTTGCTGATGGGTGCTGGACCATGGCAGTTCTCTAATGTAGCTGTCACTTGGAAGCACGGAGTCGTTCCAGTGTTCAGCCAGTTCAAGGTGAGTCAGTCTAGCACGAGCGTTGGGTGTGGGTGGGGAGTCCTCCCTGCAGAAATTAGCACCTTAGCAGCACAGCTCTGATCAGCCAGTTTAGTCTCTGTGCAGTGCTTCTTGGTCAGGAATCTGATGTCAATCAGCTTTTCAGCATTCTTTTCAAAGGGGCTGGTCAACCAAGTCACTATTTTACAATGGACGACTGAGGCAACTGAGTGAAGCCTTTGGACTTGAACCCTGCTGTAGTTCTGCTCCTGGGGAAGCCAATGCCAAGTTCTCTCGGGGCTTGGCGGTGCTTACGCTCAGGTATGCCTTCCCCCTTAAGCCTAAGGATGCTGGATGCCCGGTTCCCCAGTTGGGTTTTGTAGAGAATGAGGCTGAGAGGGCTAGAAAGTAGGACCGGTCTGCTGCTTATTATAGGCCTGCCTGCTCGATGGGCAAGAGGCATCGTTGTTGGCCTACATTTCTGCTGTAGTAGCGACCTGCGCAAAGACAAATATATTACAGCAGGGTACAAATTGAATAACCGACTGCAGTGGGTCCTGCGCATTAATTGCACGTGCTGCTCGGCCGTTAGGTGCTGAGGTCCAGCTTTTCAAGGCGGGCCAGGCATACGGACCTGAACTCTTTAAGATCCCCACGAGGGATGGACTTGAAGGCAAGACTTTCCGTCACGCTCACGCCTGCGTTGTCACCATCTTGTCAGGGTTATTATCTACTGCCGCTGCTGTCCTCCTAGCGCACGACAGACAAGATCGGGTCTCCCTAGCCCAGGCTCAGCCTGCCAAAGCAGGAAGGCGAGGAGGGGGAGGCTCTCCCAAGAACTTGTCCCCAGCTCTTCTCTGAGATAAGGAGGCTTCACCCCCCGATTGAGACCTCTCCCTTCTTCCAGGAGGCTCTTTGATATCATTCAAGCCTTCGTGTGGCCAGTGGACATGATGCTCCTGTAGGAGAAGAAGACATCCTGTTCCTCCATGGGAGAACATAGCCTTGGCCTTTTGCCTCAGATCCCATTCCCTGTTCTGTTAAAAATAAGCAAAGATATGTGTAAAATATCCGTCTGAGTAATTCCCACCGAAGTCTCGGAAGTTGAGAGCCGCTCTTTGGAGACCGGTTGGCCCTGTGTTCCTGGTGTGGGGTGCTCGCCTCAAGCACAGCACCGGAGGCCGCCTTGGGATGGCCACGCAGCTTCCTTAGCGACGGCGCAGAAGCGTCTGGAGGCTCCTACCTTCAGTGCCAGCCGTCTCCCATCCAAACACCGCCCGGGCCTGCTTGCCATCCCAGCCCGGGCACTGCCCCTTGTTGAGCCTCAGGGGATGGAAAGCAGCCATCCTACTTTCACGTTTTGTGGGGAGCACCATTCTACAAAGTGAAGAAACGGAGTACAAAATAATAAGCCCAAATGAATAAACAAACAATAAATAAAGGCTCGAGATAAGGAAAGAGTAAAAGGAAACGTAATTAACTCTAATTTATGGCAACAGCATTCCTTATACCTCTCTATAACTTTATATCCTTGCTTCCACCAGATCCACAGGCCGCTTCAGGATCTTTTGTTTTAACCTTTTTGTCACGTCTTCAGGATCTCATCACCTCCAGCCAGTCAGTTTTCTGGGTTGTCATCTTCCTCTTGACCCATCCACTCTTCTTTCCTACACTTGTCCTGTGATTCAGCACTCATTAATTCTCTCTGAAAGATCAAACCACCTCAGCTGACTTTTTTTCTACTGGTATTTAGTCCACATTCCTTCGGCACTCATTTATTCTTGGCTGGAACGCCTCTTGCTTGATCACACGCACTTCTTAAGTACTATCTTCCCTCCATATTCAATGTAGAATTTTAACATTTCTCTGTACTGGTCCCTAACATAACTTGCTTGAATCTGACCTCCAGCTGGAAAATTCCGTCTTCTGGTTTCCTGGAAAAATCTGGTACTTGTTTTGTTTGTCCTTAATAAGAGTGACATCTGACTTGCAGAAGTGAAAGGAAGAATTAGGAACTTCTTTGCTGAATGGAAGGGTCGCTGCCAGAGGCAGGGGGTGTCTTGATTTTCCAGTGGCTGTTTCTCCTGCACCCTTTGCAAGGGGGTGGGAGTTGCCAGCTGCGTCAGTTCCTTGTGGTAGTTGTCTGCCAAGATGAAGGTCGGTTTTATCCAGGCCAACTGTTGGACGAATTGGTTGGCTGAGTTTGGCGTTGCTTCCCTGCCTAATATTATGGCCATGCTTTGGATCTTTCTCAATTTGAGACGAATAAGAGCTTGGCTCGCTGGGTTTTCATTGAGGGTCTTGGTTTTCACAGAACTGGGCTGATATTTATGAAAACCAATCTTAGTTTGCCTTGTAATGTGTGTGAAGGACGTCATGCACAAGTGGTCCAGGGTGCCCATCGCCAGACCCTGCTCCGGTTTAGCCAGCAGAATCCCCAGTTGGGAGGATTTGGACTAAATTTTCTTCCTGGTGGCAGTTTGTTTGTTTGTTTGTTTGTTTGTTTGTTTGTTTGTTTGTTTCTTTCTTTCTTTCTTTCTTTCTTTCTTTCTTTCTTTCTTTCTTTCTTATCCCCAAAATGAGTGTCATTCAGTGCCCAGAAGAAACAGCTGGTCCCTGTTGGTTTTCCAAAGGCCTCGTGTGGCAAGGCCTGTGTGACACATACAAGATCCTGCTCAGTCTCTCTGCGTGCCTGTCCCGTGCAGTCGTGACAGGCCTCAAGCACTGGCTTTTTCTTCTCATGTGGTCCCCATGAAGGGAAAAACAGGGCAATTGGTAGTCATTAGAAGATGCAGGGGCAGCCAGTGTCGGGGGCTTGGCACTTGCCAGGCTCCAGGAACGCAGCCTCTCTCTGGTCTGGTGGCAGGGGGCTTGGCTTGGCCCTGGGGCTCAGGCAGAGGCTCTCAGATCCCCCCCCCCCCACACCCAGAGACCTTCTAGGTAAGGCTTGACTTGCTCTCCAGAAACCACGAGAAGGAGGCTTGCCTGAAATGTTGAGACCTGAAATCCCTCTGTCTGGACAGTAACACTGATTGGTTTTCCCCCCTTCCCCCACTGCTTTCCTTTTCCTTTGGTGTCATAGCTGCTTGTTTTCAAGGCTACTCACATTTTAAGCTCTCTGGGAGCCTTTTCACCTGAAGGGGGGAATACTGGCAGGGTGAGAGTGTCAGTTGCACGATTCTTGGAGTTAGCTTGTGAGTGCTGAGTGCAGGAGCTCCAGAGGAAACCTGCTTCTCTCTCCGGCTTGCTCTGCTTTTCCCCGCTTCCTGATTCTGTGGGCCCAGAGATCCACAGGAAGGGTGTGCGCCTTTCAGCCAATACGAAGCCCAGGCTGCGTCGCCAGCTGGAACCAGCAGCTCCACAAAGAGCTGAACTTTGGCTGGTTGCATCTCTTTCCCTCCTCTTTGCCGCTGGAGAGAGAGACCCATCCTCCTGTGTCGTCAGTTGCAATGCATGCACTGATGGCACTGTGGAAATATTTGGAAGCTGTTCCTCGGCCCTGGAGAGCCATGATCAATGCCCCTGGGACCAGAGCTGCCCCTTAACCAGAGACAGAACTGAGGTTCGTTCCTTGGGCTGCAGGTTCCAGAATTGGCCCCTCCGTTGAAGAGCTCGGTTTCCAGAGGACACCGGTCTCTGAGGGCCCAGAGGGACTTCCTTGAGGAGCAGCTTCCCCTCTGCCTCTTTCGAGGCCTCGCCTGCTCCTTAATGAGACTGAGGACTCCCCGACACCCAGCTGGGCGGCCCTCCCTCTCCTGACAGCCATTGAAGGACCTTGGGCTTTAATTGGGTTGTGTAGCTTTGGTCTGCTTATTGTTTCACGACAGTCGCTAATTTGCATTAGGAGCTCACAAGAGAGATAAAAACAGTTGGCCAGCAAGGTCACGGCCTGGCCGGACCCGCGGGATCTGGCGCTTGCCTTTGACCGGCTTCTTTTCGGTCAGTCCTCAGCCAGCCAGAAATGCACCTTGGTTAAATCTGGAGGCCCCTTGATTTAAGATGTATCCCTTCTTTTTTACTTTTTCTTTTTATAGATAGAGTCCTCCAGATGGTGCCCAACAGGAACTCCACAATCTGAATGGGAGAGGCGGGAAGGGACTGAAAGGCTGTGGGGTCCACTGGGGCTGGGGGCTTTGGAGCAGTGATGGGTTTGGAAGTCCCCACTGTTTTGCAGTGGGACACTGGGACTTGTGAGTCTTTGGGCACAGGGGTTGAATGATGGAGAAGCCACCAGTCCAAGGCTTGAACCCTGTTCTGGCCACAGACTCACTAGGTGGCCGTGGAATTTGCAGTATTAACACTAGCCTATCCTGCATGGTTGTGGTTGGCAAAAAGTCATTCGTGAAACTGGGAAGCATCGGCGTGGGATGGCAGCTGCATCCCCCTCCCCCCTTCCTTGGTTGAAACTCAGAAGAGCTCTACTTGATTGTGTATTGCAAATAGTTGCTTGCGAGCTGGCTGGCTGGCAGATGCCTGCACCGAAGGGCCTGTGAGGGCCCCTTATTTCAAAATTATGGCCCTCCTTTCCCCCAGTATGGCGGGCCTGCAGTTCTGGAGGGATTGCTTTGCGGAGGAGGAATCTGGCTTGTGTAATTTAGGTGAAGTTCTGGAAACTCTTGGCCAGAACCAGTGGCCGTGGGTCAAAAGCATGTGTCCTGTGGAAAGAGCACGTTGCCCTGGGCTTGGACGGCTGGCTTGGCTTTGGCGAAAATACCTTTAAGTACACGGTACACCATAAATACAGTAATAGGCTTCTTCACTTGCTGTCTTATGTAAGGCATCTTAGTCACAGAGCTCAAGATGCTGCCTTGCCGGTGCATTGCAAGAGCTTGTAAACGGAGGCAGGCAGGAAGGAAGCCATGGACGACCTTGGCTCCGACCAGCCATTCCACCTCTCCTCTTGGCTGGAGCTCACTTTTTCTACAGAGGTCAAAGAAGGTGAGTCTCTTTCGAGCATCTGTATTGACAGGTGGAGACACGGACAGAATGGCAACTTTCAAGAGATGGCCTTGCCATTTTGTATTTAGGTGATTGCTGTTTTTCATAATGCAAAAATAAATTATCTGATTTTTCTTTCTCATCCTTTTTATCCTGGCTTATTGTTCCCCCCTCTAACATTCTCCTTCCTCTCCAAGAATTTCTGATTTTACAGCACCCTGAGAGTTTCTGTGGCAATTTTTGTTTTAGTCACACATTTAATGAAAAATAAATGGTCAGATTTTGGGTAGGAAAGATGTGAAAAGGTGAGAATTGAATGCTTTTCTGGTCAGTCTTTTCAGCTTTTAGAACTGAGTTTGCAAACTGGCAAACGTTCGAAGAAACATTGCTGCAGGTTGGATATGACTTTCAGATATTAAGAAATAGATGCTTTTCGGTCTGCAAGGCAGAAGAGGCTGGGCTGTCAGAGCAGAGTTTCCTTGGTGGATTTGAGTCACTTATAAGCCTTGCTCAAAAGATGGGGCCACGGAGAGGCCACAGAACCCAGGGGCGCATCGTCTTCCTGACCGTTGCCAACCCTTTGTCTGGCTTTACACTTTCACTTTGCAGGTGAAGCATAGAAGGCAAGGGAGAGGGAAGGGAAGTCCTCTTTCTGTCTGCTCTGTTTGTTTGGCTCCAGCTGGTTGGTTTCCAAGCCTTGATGGCAGGGTGCAGGCATCATGCTCATCCTGAGGCCTGTGAGTTCACAGGTGGTTCACCGAAGGTCCCAGGTGAGCCCAAACGGAGCATATTGTAGCTGAAGGGATGGCCGGCCCACCAAATAGGTTAGGGTCTGAAAACATGCTGGACCAGATGCCAGCCTCCTTTATCGTGTTGTGGGGAGACTGGTTCTTCCACGATATCCGTGCTGCTGTGTTTGGGATCATTGCAAATAAAGCAGCCCCTTGGGTGAGTGGCATCTTCACATGACGCTGGAGTCACCTCACCTCCTTAATGCCTCCCCAGAATTGTGGTTTCACTGTGTCTTGCATGGCTCCCCTAAATCAGCCTGAATTTCCCACTTCTCCAGCCAGACTCGTTGGGTTCCAGGTTTCTGAGAAAGGCAGAAGAATGTCTCCTGATCCACTTGAACCTTGAACAACTGCATAAACATCTAGTATGAGGGCCTTGTTTCTAAGCAAAATAGCTCCTTTGGATTGTCCTTCCTGCATCTTTCCTGGCTGGGCCACCTGTTTGAGGAGATCGCAGGGCTGCTCGGTATTCCAGTCCCTTCCCTAACACCCCATCGTGGAACGTGCCCTTTTTACAACTGGGTGGCTAGCTTGCTTTCCATCCCAGTCCCTCTTTCTGGATAATTCTCACTGGTTACAAACCCATCAGGACAGGTATGAAATGAGGGTTTTATCCCTCAGTAATTTGATGTCATCAACTTCCCTGCTCAACCCTGCCTCCTGATGATGAAAAGATTATTAAAACACTTTAAATATTTCACATTATGAACTTTCAAAAAATATGGCTCCCATGGGAGGATGCAGTCTTGTGAGAACTGTTTATTGACTCTTATTAACTGCCTTCAGTTCTTTAATCCATTGCTGATTTTTAAGAGGGCCTCTTACCCCATGACTTTTAAGTCTTCTCAGGAGCTCTTAAGAAAGGTTGCCATAAGTCTTTTAAAAAATACAACTTAACAAAGCCTTCAGATCGTCTGTACCTGTATACTTGTGTAAACGTGAGAGATTAGTGAGACATAACTGAAATTTCCAGTAAACTTGTTGATTCCTCTTTTGCAGTGCTTATCCTTCCAATCTGGGGGGGGGGCTTTGAGTCAGTCTTGACTCCTGGCGCCTGCCTGGGGAAGTCCCTGCTGTTCCCTGGGCAAGGTTTTTCGGGGGCGGCTTGCCCTTGCCTCCTTCCCAGGGCCGAGAGAGAGGGACTGGCCCAGGGTCACCAGCTGGCTTCGTGCCTCAGGCAGGACCAGGACTCCCGCTTTCTAGCCTGGTGCCTTAACCACAACACCCAACTGGCTTTCATCCATATATCCTTCCATATGGTTGAGTTTTCAAATCTTTTAATAATAACAGTTTCATTTTCTGTGGATCTCTTTCGTAAAAATTGGTGTGACATTGGCCCCCTTCCAGCCCTCTGGTACAGAGGTCAAGCATTAAGGACACGGTGTGAATTTTTGCTAGAAGATGAGCAATTTCGTGCTTGAGGTGAACCTGGACCTGGAGATTCAAGTGTTTCAATTTGTCTTCTGTTCTAACTCTCTTAAGCTCTAGACTTTCTGAAACTCTCTCCCTCTGATGAAAAGAAGCATTGCCAGCTTCTCGGTGTGTAGGGTTGTACCTCCACATCTAAATGAAGATTAGGCGAGGCGTGCTGGGGGTTCCTGCACCAGGTCAGGCCAGGCTGGTGTTTTCAGGGCTGAGGTGAGCAACCCTGATCCCCTTCTGGGTCTGGAGGGGTGGGGGGGAGTCTCCCAAGGGGGTTCAAGCCCCAGAGGCATGGGCGTTGTCCTGCTGGACACGGAGTTTCTTTTCAGGATGCCCTGGGAAGCCTTACTGTTTTTTCTCCTAAGCGCCCAGCGCTGATCTTGTGGACGGCAAAGCGCCTGACCCTTCTGCTTTCATTTCTTTTCTCCTTCTCCTTGCACTGCAGGGAAAGTCAAACATGAATCTGGTTCTTTCAGAGGGAGTCTGACGAACACATTTTATGCAGCAAAATAAATAAATGTTATTAATATTTATTTTTATTACTTTTATACTAATAAAATTTGTTTGTTGGAAAAGGCGCTACCAGACTTCTGATTTTTTGCCACTGTAGACTAATCTGGCCCTCCTGCTACAGTTTTTCTTCCAGGAAGTACCTGGGCACTCTACCCTTTCCATCTGTTTTGGTTAGCAAGGTGGCTCCTGCATGTTTAGAGCATAGCAGGTGCTGTCCAAATGCCCGGTGTTTATTGCCCATGGTTGACTGTGGCAAGCCAGCTGTCCTTGGCAGGATTCCGGCGATTCTCACCAAGGTGTCTTTCCTGGAGTCTTCTGGGGTCGCCTTTTTACAAAGCCCAGTTCCTTTTCAAGGGCTGGGCACCAGTTAAGGCCCAGATAATCTGTGCGGGGTGAGCAGGAAACATTCGTTCTCATGCATCTGGCTTTTTTTTTTTAATTTTAATTTTTGTAGCTGCTTTTGAGGTCATATTTGTCTCACCTTTTCTTCCAGTTATAATCATGACTAAGACACTTTTCATCATGGGGTTGCACAAGAGCCTTATAAAGTCGTAGGCTTTCAAAAGTACCAACTAACTTTCTAGCACACTGATTCAAATTTCAGAAGAGTTCTTGGAAATATTTAGCCTGCTTGAGTGAAAATCTAAGTTTCTGGATGTGTTATTGCTCCTACCCAAATTTAGAGCACATGAAGCTTAAATGCATATTTATAGGCTTTAAGAGAAGCCATGCATCTTCTTGGTCTGGTTTTATGTACTTTGATTAAAAATAGCTGCAGCGGACTCGGTTGCCCTGGTCTGCTCTCTCTGCAAAACCAGATGCTTGGGATATTCGGAACCTGCTGGCCTTTCAGGGTCATAAGCTTGGAGCAGGTCATTTCTCTGTGCAGAGTGGAGCTTCAAGCGAAACCGCTTGGAAGAGATGACGTTACACAGCTGGCACGATATAATTGAGACCAGACTTGCTGTGCGATGCCTGGGCTTCTGGCCTCGGCCATTTCAAACAGGGCAAAAGACGTGGCCGACTGCCTGCAGGGACGGCGAAGGCTCCTCGGCCAGCGCTCTGTATATTTTTTGCAAACTCTTGGATCATCAAGTGCATCTCTTTCTTGAGGATGGGGGCAGCTGAAACCTGGTAAGCACCAGTTTGTGGCAAAGCGTGGCCAAAGCTTTTGGGTCAGGGGCACATTTGGAATGAGTTGTCTCACAAAATGACTCCCACTAAGGTGTTGCCTGCCATGAAATATCAATTTTCCAGAAAACAAACTCTTTAAGATGCCCCCTGTCCACTTTCTCTTGCTGCCATCCCAGAGCTAGCAAAGAAGCTGCTGGACTGCATCCAGTCACCACTTTTAGTTTCTGAAAACGTCTCTGGGGAGAAGATGCAGAAGTATTCTTGGGAATGTCCTGGAGGCCTCGAGCTGGTGCTTTTCTTTCTCGAGGAGGCAGGACTCTGTCATGGAATCAGAAGGAGCTGTTGGGGTCGCTGAGTCCAGCCTCCTGCTCAGGGCAGGAATAATCCAGGGCCAGCCCAGCCGTCTCTAGCAAAGGGGAAATACTCTGGGTGATGAGTTTCACAGTCGCGCTACAGTTATTGTTGGAGGCTTTTCCTTGTACTCATTCAGAATCTGCCTGCCTTGGGCTTAAATGTGTCCTACGGAGTCGTCTTCAGTGTGGTATCCTTTCGGGGTTTGGGAGAATCCTGCCATGTTTGAAATTCCCTGGACCCTCCTCTTTTTTTTTTTTTTTGGTTTACTGAAGACAGGGACAGGATTAGTCTTGCTCCAGTCTGCTGGCATTTTATTGATTCTCCAGGATTTCTCAAAAGATAATACCTAAAGGTTCCACCAGACCATCAGCCTTGTTCCTTCAGTATCTTAGAATTCAATTCATCTGGCCATGGAGATTTAAACTCATTCAAAATAATTAGGTTTTCCTGAAGTTTCTGTCTGCCTTAAGCTTCATTACGGCTCCTTTATCCTGTTCACAATTATTTCGGTAAAATGAAAAGCCTCTGATTGGACCAGACTGAGCCAAAATTAGGAATTGAGAAACTCTGCATTTTCATTGTCACGTGTTAACATTTTGTAATTAGCTTTTTGTGGTTCTGAGCATTTGTGTCTCACCTCACTTCGCTCTGAGCTTTTGCATTTCTGACACCAACTCAACAGTTCCAGCTACTTGTCTGGACTTCCCATTTCTGTGTGTTTCCCTTTTCATTTCCAGCTCTTCCCTAAGCTTTTAGGGGAGCCACGTTGGCATGTTCGGAATTTTCTCAACAATTGAGAAACAGTTGTTGGAATTGTTCACAATTGTGCCTTTAGTATCTCCTTTAGTGAGCTGCTTTTCCCATTAGCTTACTTTTTATTAGTGCTCTTAAATTCCCCCTTCTTGAAGTCCAAAATATGTATTTGAATATGCTTGGCTTTACAGATAGTCCTCCCTTAACTATGGTAATTGGGACCGGCAACTCTGTTGCTAAGTGACGCAGTTGTAAAGTACAACATCATGTGACCGCACCAACTTATGACGGCAGCCGCGGCAGCTCCAGTTGCCGTCATTAGGCAAATCCCGTACGGGCGCAATGTCCCACGGTCACGTGATCACTGTTTGCAACCTCCTGTTGGGATCATGTGACCATGGGACATTACAACCATTGTAATTGTGAGCTGGTTGCCAAACGCCCAAATCACGATCACGTGACCATGGGGATGCTGTGACAGCCTCAACTACGAGGAACGGTCGTAAGTCCCTTTGTATTGCATTGCAACTTTGAATGGTCGCTGAATGAGTGGTCACTGAATGAAGACTACCTGTAGTTTCCCTTGAAATCAAGAACACCAGCATTACATGATCACTTTCGCCCAATGTTCTTGCTGTTTCTCTGTCCTCAACCATGTCTTCTCTGTTGACTAGTATCCAGTCAAGGTTAGATGATCCTCCTGTGCCTTCCTTCACTCTCTAAAGGCGAACTTGTCGGCAAGATAAATTAGGCATTTCCTGGAAGGCCCAGGCTTGGCATAGTTTGTCTCTTTCAAGGTGTCAGGGTAACTGAATTCCTCCATCAGTACAATCTCATGCCTATTTGAAAGATCTGTGATTTGCTTTTGAAGCCATCATCCACATCTCCTCCTTGGCTGGAGGAGCGATGAAACCACACTGGTTTTATTTGTTCCTCCTCTCACATGCAGATGCTGCCTTGGATGTGTGGGAATACTTTTAAAGTAGAACTCCTCCCTTTTGATTGTTTGTGTTCCTTTGGAACAGGTTGTATCCTTCAGTTGCTATATTACAATCATGGGAGCCATCACCTGAATTTTATAATACATTTTAAAAGGTATTTTATTTTGTAACATAAATAAAATCAGGTGGGATATGGAGCCTGGCAGACACTGAGTGAGATCTTGCTGGGCAGAATGTGCCTCCTGGGGCCACACTGGGAAGCCAGCTGTAGCTCTGTGCTGCATTTTGAGCTAGTGGTGGTGGTTTGCGCATGCCAGCCTCTGCACTTGTGATAATGGAGGCTGGTGTTTTTTCCTTATATCGGCCCCATAATTCTGAATTGATGGGTGATCTGTATGCACCATTAGAGAGAAGAGTTGCTGTGGGTGGTGCTGATGAACAGACTCTTCTGCTCCTGGGGGCGTCTAGACTGCCGAAGTCCTACTTCTGCCTTTGTTGCTGGAGCAACAGCTGCAGAGAGGATCCAAAGGGAGCCCAGCAACTGGTGCTGTCCCTCCCTGGCAAAATGCTTTATGGATTTCCAAGGAGGAGCAAATCACAGCAAGAGGGGGAAGATTGTATTAGAAGATGCCTCCTTGATCCTTCCCTACCTTGCCAGAAACAGAAAGGAAGCAAGCCTCAAGACAATGCAGGGATTCAGCGTTCAGATTACAGAACGAGGACCATTGGTTTTATATGCAGATTAGGCTGCCTGGATTGGAGGAGCTGGCATATAGCAACTGCAGCTGTAAGGAGCCAAGCAAATAGCCCGGAGAGAACATCTGGAGAATCCAGGCTCATCATACAGAGAGAGAGAGATGTAGGGTTAGAGCCATAGACTGGAAGAGTTGGGAGGGCCCTTGATTCATCCCCCTTGAAGACTTCCAGCCAAGGGAACTTGGGGTCATGGGTTCCACAGCCAACTGGCTTTTAGTGGAATCTGCTTTCTTGTGCCCATTGTTCCTTGTCCCACCAAGAATAGGCCCAGGCCACTGAGGCTTTCAGTGCAAATTGGGTGTTTTATACCTTGTTTTGAGAGACAGTGAAATAACTAAGGTGAGTGAAATGTCTGAGGGATGTATCCCTGTATATTCCTAAGTTGTCACTAAGTCTTGCATAAGGCAAAATTCAAAATGAAGATGGGCAGTTCATTCCCAGACAAATTGTTGAAGGATTTTTGAGAGAGGCCAGGGACCTCTTATCCCTTGACCAAATAATCCCGCATCCAAATCATTTATCAACATGATGAACAGCAGAGGACCTAGACTAGAGCCTTGCAGCACATGGAAGCATGATGAACACTTAGTGAGCAAGCTGCTCCCTCCTGGGTTGATCGCTGGACCAGCTGATGGGAAGGATCCATTAAGTTCCAGTTTGAACTGGATGTGTCTGATAGCAACCCTGACTTTATTGGTTATCTATCTTTATCAAGGAGGGGCCCTAATTTTCCAGGCCTTTCTCCATTCTCAAGCTTCAGGATGTAACCCTCTCCTTCCTCAGTGCCTCTGGAAGTTACCTGTGAAATCCACTTGTCCAAAAGCCATATTTCCTGCTCCCAACGTCCTCCCATTCCCCCTCCCCATCTCTGCAGCTTTCACAGGGATGCGAAAGACTGGGTACCTCCAACTTCATTTCTGAGATCTCATCTGGCAGAGGACACTTGTGGAGAGGCGTTTCTTTGGTTCCCTCCTTGAGGAGCCCTCTTGATGCTGCGGCTCCTTTTCTCTCCCAAGGTGGTTTTGGCTTTGGGACTCTAATGCCAGTTGTTTAATGAGATCAAAGTCTTAAATTCTTTGCATTTTGCATCTGGCTTCTTAGGATTTTTCTTTTGTTACTTGGTCTGAGTATGAGAGAAGAACTGCCTGTTGTGGATCCTGATTTGATAATAGGAAAAAATAAATTCCTTTGAGAGTATTATTTGTGCACCCATTTGCGTCACCACCTAACAGCTGGATTGTCTCCAGCTGGATTTGCTCGTAAAGGCAGATGTTTCCTGCTTTCACTCTTGATGGCACCTGTTTTCTTTTGAGGGGGCTTGGAGGGGGCTGCCTTTGCAAAGGACTGGCGGCTGCTGAAATATGGGAGATGGGTCTTGGGTTATTTGCAGTTGTCAATATCAGATCTCCATCAGAGGCGGAGTTAATGGAAACCAGCCTGGTTATTTTCACCGTGCTTTACGAAAGAGATGGAAAATAAAACTGCAGATACCATAAACATGTTAAAGAAATCTGTAGGGCACTCACATTTAAGGTCATTGTGACTTCTTCTTACTGTCTCAGAGGATCTTGTGGAAACAGAGAAGGCAACTAAAAGGGTTGAGGTGCTGGAACGCCTGTGCGAGAGTTCGTGTGGCGTAGCGGCTAGAGGGAAAGATCCCACTTCAAATCACAAACTGGTTGAATGTCCTGAAATCAGTGTCCAGAGAGCTTTCTAAAAAGCGTTTCCAGATTACCTCTTACCAGTCGATATTAGCAAAGGCAGGGACATCCAGGGCTAGAAGTAGCCTATATCAGCTTGTCGGGTGCTGCAGGCAAGGACCAGGATGCAGCTGTTGAACAGGCATCTTGTAGGTTGTTGCGTTCCTTGGAAATACAGGTAGTCCCCGGATTAAGAATGCCCGGTTTACGGATGACCCATAGTTAAGAACGGAGCCTATTGTAGCAAAATTCGAGTTAAATACACAACGATTTGAGTTAAATACACAATGATTTGAGTTAATTACACAATGCTGCTTATACAGTATTATACAATTATACTGTTCTGGCTTGCATACAAATTCGACTTAAGGACAGACCTTGGGAACGGACCTCGTTCTTAAACTGGGGAGCACCTGCAACAAAAAGCCCACCTTTTCAACTGGAGCAAAAGTTGCGATAGAACACATCTGCTACCCCACCTGGCTAGCTGTGCAAAAAAGGTTGAACACAAATGGGTGCCTGTTCTTTTTAGGTGATATCCCTTAATCCTTCACTAGTGTTCCTTGCCCAGTTAGGGGTTTCAGTTCGCAGCGTTAGTGAGGTTGGCTGCAGAACAGTCACCTCCAAGCCAAGTTTTTGTTGCAGGGAGAGGGCTAATATCCCAGAAGGGACGCAAAAGTATCTTTTGGATGCTCATAGATCTGGAAGTGGAAGCTAACAAAGGATGAGGACAATGCTTTCCATTTCAGATAGGCATTACTACCTTGTGAGTATAAATACAAAAAGGATAATATCTTGGTGCTCCTTGATCTAACATTTTGCAATGGGACAGGTTATCTGCTACCGTAATCTGTTGAAAAAGCCACATGATCCACAGGATTCCTTTTTCCTTCCTTCAAAACCTATTTCTGAGGAAGAGGGTAGCAGCACTCAGAAGCTCACATACAGAGTAGCAGATAGTGGCTGGTCCTACATTGGATGGTTGCTTCTGATCCTCTCAAGTTTAGCTGATAAGTTTTAGTTCACCTGAAGCATCTGGTTGAAGCCCAGGATGAAAGCTGCCCCAGGAGTCTTTTACAAAAGAAATATCTGGTTCAGATACGGCAGCCAGGCTGAATGTGTTAAAGGTGACTCAGCGATCCCAGAGCCTGGGAGAATAATGACTTCTTTGCCATAGTTATGGTTGTACAAGCTTTAAGCGCGTTCTTATCTGCTCACCACCCCTGCGGAGGCCAGGTTTCCTCCTCAGTTTAGACATGCTGAAACTTCTATCTATTTGTTGTTCACCTACAGCTTTGCATGCTGCTCCTTGACCTCAGAAAGTGCAGAAGGAGTCATTGGCTGTAGACGGCAGCGATTTGGAGGGCCCACCAGCAGACGTGAAACGGGTGTCCCGCCCCCCCCGCCTCCTCCCCGGTTGATATGGGAAGAGCTTGACCCGGGAGATTCCACCGAGCCCTCCAGATCCAGAGTGACTAGCAGACATGCCCCTACTTGGTCCTCAGCCTAAAGAGGGGCTGCTCAGCAGTGTCTCTCTCTTTATCTCATTGCAGCTACTGTGATGAGTAGTAACAAAATTAGCCAATCACTTCACCCAGCAAGGCCAACGCAGTGCCAGTTTGAGTGTCAGTGGAGGAGGTGGCAGCCGGTGCTGTTGCCTTGTGATGAAGATTTGCCAGCTGGACTGAATTCCTCAAGGGACAGAGCATTCCAGTTTCCCACATGGGGGGGGCTTCAGCTTCCTCTGAGAACCTTGCATGCTTGCAGTCCTCCCCCCACCACAGTGGTATTTTGCAATGCTTCAGTGCTACAGCTTGCCTCAGCTTGGAGTTCCCTGAGAAAGGGCTTAACTTTTCCTTCCGGCTTCTCATTTCTGAACTACTTTTTTAAAAACAGCAGCCCCTCAAATTTTTTTATATGAGAGTCACTGATGGAGCCCCTTCATTCATGGAATCTTTGGTTTCTGTTGTAAGAAGGGGCAAACAGAGAGAGGGTCTTTTCCATTCTTATTGTCTAACCCATCATTGGCATGGTTCATGCAGAGCACTCAGCCATCATGTGATTTGCTTCAGTTGACTTAGTGTGATGTGTGAATCCAACCTTTGTGTCCCATCAGCACGTTGGAAAATAAGCATGAAAAAGTTGTTTAATAAACCATAGTTAAGCAGATGGTGGCTTGGTACATGGTAGAATGATAGACTATGAGGGTGGGAAGATATTATAGAGAGTAGGGCAGATGATCTTGATGGAGTTGTGGGAGCTCTCTCACCCAAATGACAAAGGGTGGAACACAGTCTGAAGTCCACAACAGATAGTGTTCGTAAGACCTCTCCCTAATTCGCTGAAGTATAAGAAGCAGGAGGAGGTCCAGCACAATCAGACTTGCAAGATTCTGTCCTCAGAGCCAATCTCAAGAAAGATAGTTTTAGCCTTCCCGTGTTGATTTCTTGGTCTGGTCTACCTTGTGGGGCTGATAGATATCTTAGAGTTGATCCAGCCCAACTCTCTACCCGGTGCTGGAATCTACTGCTCCCAGCATCCCCAACTGGAATCCAGTGCTCACAGTCCTGTTGAATTGCAGCAGCCCCAGTAAATACAGAAACCGTCAGGGAAGCCCACCCAGCCTCTTTTGAAACACCTCCAGGGAAGGAGAGTCCACCCTCCTAAGACCGGCTGACCCACTGTTGAACAGCACTCACCATTAGGGCATTTTCCTGGAGGCCACCTGAAATCTCCCTCCTCGTCATTTCTCCCCCTTCTTTCTTGTCTAACTTTTGGCACGACTCTGAACAGTTTTGCCCTGTCTTTTACAAGTGTGAGACAGTCAAGTAAACTTGTTTTTGCAGTCGATAGATTGTGGGTCTGTTGGGCGGGTTGTTCTAAGCTCCATGGCAGTTTTTCTCATAAAGGCTGATCTTTTCAGGGCCAGGGAGGGATCCTCCAGCAGGTGAGCGGAGCCTTTCCTCCCTGATCTCGTCTCGGCTGAGAAAGTTCTGCTCCATTCCTGTGGGTGCTGTCTGCCCACAGACAGCCTGTCCCGGCACTTGGTGGCTGGGAGCCAAGGCTTATTCTAGGAAGGATGGAGGAGGCTGTGGGAAAAATATGGCCTTTGAGCAGGACACGACCCTGCGGAGGGCTGCGAAGGGCTGTGGCCACCATTCTCCTTGGGTCCCGATTGGGGCTGTGGATCCCAGCCACAGAATTTACCTCTTGGGGGAACAAGGAGCAGAATTAGTGTTGGGGTGTGTGTCTTTCTGTCCCACGCGTGAGCATTCATTTGTCAATTTCTGGGGCTGGACAGGGTGGGCTTCAGCTAAGTGGTGTCCAAAAAGCCCCTTCAATAGTGGGTGAAAATACAGAACCGTAGAAACGGCGTTTAGTCATTTTTTAGTGCCATTTGTTGGTCCTGTGCTGGGTGTCTCAACCACGCTGCGCTTGTTGAATTGGTGCCGTCAGTTGGACCAACATGTGACCCGTAGCTCTTCCTCAAGATGGCCACCATGTGCAACAGCCTGACAGGCGAGAAACCAAAGTGTCGCTAAGATGGCCAGTGGTGCAGTTCTGGCCTCTTGCGTTTGTCTCTGGTTGACTTTGATGCTGATGGCTGTTCGGGTTCCCCTAGCTTGGAGCCTCCTCATCTCTTCACTGTTTGGAAGAGGAGCATTCATGGGACGGACTGAGCAGTGAACGCGTCCTGCTTTCCCATTCAGGTGGAGCCATTCCTACATTTACGTCCCAGTAGAAGGGGCTGCAGAGTGAAGATGGTGGCTGATCTGCTGGTCCTTCCCATTTGCTGGTGCAGAGGCTCTAGGGGCTTGACTGGAGGGAGCCTTCCTCTGTTTTCCAGTTTGTCAAAGCAGAGAGAGGTTTCTGCTAGCTTCTACAAATCCATTTTCTTTGTTCCTTGAAATAAGACCTTTGACTCGGAAGCGCGTGGAGATGCCCCTCACTGTGAGGATGGGTGCCTGTCTTCTCTTGACTGAGGCCGGCACTGAGCACCCCGATGGGTCTTCCTCAGCCTCTCCTGGCTGCTTTCTTGTTAACTGGAGGGGACCAGAAGTGGCATCTTCTGTGTGCAGAAGTTGCATCGCCTGCAGAGCTGCGGTTATCCCCATGTATGGAAGAAGGAGATTGCCAACACCAATAAATATTTTCTCCCATGGCAGCCTGGAGGTTGAGGAAGTAGAGATAAATGTAACTACAACAAGAGTAGAAGTGATCAGAATAAATAGTGTAGATTGTAATTACCCCATTTTGCTTAGCCAGAGGTCACTTAGAGAATGTGTGGTTCCCAAGTTAGCATGAATATCATGAGCTAGATCTGGTTTACACCAGTACCATTACCCCACCTCTCCATACCTTTCTCTGGTAAACCATCCTTGCTTCTTCCGTGTTTATACACCTTTCGTATGTGGTCTTTTGTTCTTAGAATGTCTCACCTCTTTTTATGTGTCTCATCAGCTCCATCAAAGCAGGACTTTCCTCTGGGCTCCGTCGCTCCACCTTCATATATTTCTCTTGCGATTTGGTCATCCAGCAGCATAGAAAACCACTTTCATCAGACTTCCAGTTTAGCCAGTATTGAACTGACAGTATCAAAGCTCTCAGCTGACATCCAGAAGGACACTGCCTTGACCGCCTTCCCAAGTTAGCAGGGACTTCAAAGGTCAGCCACTCCCCAGCTGCTGATGCAAGAAATCTGCTGCTTCAGCTTCCTGATGCCGTGCACCGCCATGAAATCTTTATGGAAGCTCCCACCACATTTGGAGGCAGTTTGCTTCACCACTGATCAGCTTGCATGTCAGGAAGTTGTTTTAATTCAGACCCCCCCCCCTTTTTGTGATTCAGCTCTGTTGTGCCAGTTTCCATCATCTTGAGCAACTTGAAGTGAACTTATTCCCGTATCTACCTGACAGCCCTGCCCTATTGGTTCAGTGTCCTCTTTCAACCTTTTCTCATCATCCTCTTGTGAATATAATCTAGTTTGTTAACGTCTTCTTAAACTGTGTGTCTGCGTGGTGGGGGGGGGGGGGGAACCACAAGATTCCAGGTGAGATTTGGCCAAGGAGTAATAGAGAAGGCTTTTATGTTTTCACGGCTTCCCGTAATGCAGCTAGAACCGCACTCGCTTTTAGCCACGGCGTTGTATTTTGACTTTCCCCCACACTATGTCAGGTTTTTAAGCGTGATAAGCTAAAACTAAACGATAGAGTTTAGCTCAGTATCAGAAGAGAGTCTGAGCCTCCCAAATCTCTGGGCCGGAGCCTGAGAACAAACGAGCAGAATGGGGCAGATCGAGAGTGGAGCTGCGTGGATTTCGCCAGCGGCTTCCTCGCAGGCAGAGCGGAAAGCCGAGGGCGGTGAAATCAAGACCCAGTTCCTTGGAAGACCAGCAGAAGGATGCTAAACTGAAACCCAGTAACTTCCGGTCGCATTCAGATTACAGCCCTAGTTCAGCATTGCATTTGATGGGCCATTTATTTATCCTGTGAGACAGGTTTTCTTTTCTGAAAGATGCAGTGTGCTAGTGCCGTTTAGATGTCTTAGAAAGGATGCCACTTAAGCGGCTTTCGGTTGTTTTATCCCGATAGGCAGTCCTAAGCGGGAAGATGGAAAAGGAGCTGGGGCTAGAGATTCAGATCCATTTTTGGGGTACCCATTCCAGGGGGTGAAGAAGGCCATTACCTGAAATGCTCGGGCACAGACTTCATATCAGGAGGAGCGGGGGGGAACCAACTTTTCCAAGCTCCGTCTGTAAAACAAATTTCTGTTGGAGGGATCCCACGTGGAACGCTGTCAGATCTCTTGCAGAATCACTGCATTGGTGAGATCTGAACCCTCCTTGTTTGCCCAAACGACAGTCCTTTGGGGCCCCGTGGATGTTACCTGGGCTCTGCCTTCCTGCGTAGGCTAGACCTTTCAGAACCGGCGCTTGGCCAGCAGAGCTCGGGCCTTCCCGCTCGGTTCCAGTCAAGGCCTTGTAGGGGGAGGCTGCTGGCTTTGGGGAAGGTGCCCTCTTGGTCTCTCTCTCTCTCTCTCTGCAGGAGGGGTCCTCCCTCCTTCCTCCGAGGGTGGCAGGCAAGGCGTGAGCCCCTTGGGGTCTCTGCCCCCGGGTCTTCCCCTCCAGACCGCAGAGCTTGCATCGGCGGGAAAGGCTCGCCTGCCCCGGGAGGGAGCCCTGCCACCCGCTGCCCTTTGTGCGTGGTTGGTCAGAGCAGGAGAGCGCTTGCGGCCACCTTCCTGGGGCCAGGAAACCGTGTGTGTGTGTGTGTGCGCGCTTGGTTGCCATGGGAAGGTTGGCAGGCTGTCACTCCACCTTGCGTGTGGCGCGTTGGCGCGGGGGTGGTGGGAGGGCGTGCTTCTCTCGGGTTGCTGACTCACGGGAAAGCGGGTGCACGGCTGGGCCAGCGAGGGAAGGTGCTCTGGCTGCGCGCTCTGGCTGCGGCAGCTGGGTCGCAGGTTTCTGTCGAAAAGCAGCAGGCCTGGCTGTGCTCCCGGCCGGTGGGGAGGAGGGCAGAAGCCCTGCAGACTGCGGCCGTCTTGCCCAAATACGGGCTCCTGCCTTGGGACTGTGATGTCTGTGGAAAGCTTCCAAGCCATGCCAGTTGCGCTTTCTGCAAGGGAGGTTCTGTCCCAGCCTGTCTCCGTGGCCCTGCGATGCGTTTTCAGAGTAAATGTGAGCCTTCGGAGAAGATCTCTGAAATCTGCAGCGACTTAGTAGGACTTTGGTGCCCCGGTTATGAAGGAGAGTATATTGTGTATGCTAAACGCGTATAGTCGATTGCTTCAGTTTGCAGATCTTCCTCGGTCCCTCTTGTTCCATGGAAAGGGTGCTTGTGGGCATCCTCTGGGCGTGAATTTCTTCCACAGGGGCCGGCCATCCCCCCCGCCCTTTCTCTGCTTTGTGCTGTGCCCATGCGTGGCGTTGGGGGGGGTTTCCTGGGTGCAGCGTGAGAAACGACACCTCAGCCTCCACGGGACTCGGCCATCTGTAAACCAAGCCCGCTCTGGAGCAGCAGCCAAAGGCTGCCAGTCCCAAAGGAGGTGCCACCGCCTGGCAGAGCACAGCCGTATTATGTAACCCTGCAGCCTCTCCCGGCCAGCAATTAGCCAGAGGCTCTTCAATCATTAATGCTTTTGCTGTCTTGCGACTAAGTAGGTCAGGAATGAGGTGGACCGGAGGGGAGGGGGTCTCTCCCACCTTGAGGGAAGTGAGGGCTGGGCTGAAGGCCCCTGGCCCTTTGCTGGAAGCTTGCCTGCCTGCCTGCATCTCTGTCCCCCCCCCCCCCCAAATCAGCTTGGCTTCCTGCTTCAGGTGAGAAAATTCCTTGCCAGACTTCTTTTTCTTACCCGTTTGGAATTCAGATTTCTTGAGACAAACAGAACATCGCAGTTACTCTTTGGTGACTCTTCCAAAGACTTCCTGGCGCCTCCGTGGCAGGTGCTTGGTGGTCCTCCTCTCTCCTGACCCCTGAATAGGAAACAGCAGAATCCGCTGATTGCTTCAGGCAAAGGGAGGCTCTGTGAACGGCCCTGCCAAGGGGCGCCTCGTGTGCCACGGGGCACCCCTTGTGGATCAGCTGTCCTACAGCAGCCTCCCTGTCTTGAAAGAGGTGATGGAAGGGGCGCTTCCCGCATCGTCCCAGCCAGAACTCTTCCCCTTCACGGGAGTGTTCAAACCAAGGCTCTATAGTTAATCTATTGGGGACGGTGTGGCGAACCCTGCAGTGGGCAGGGGGTTGGACTGGATGACCTCTTAGGTACCTTCCAGCTCGCCGATGGCTCCCCTCCACTTGCAGAATTTGCTTGCTTGAGCTGGATCCTAATTCAGAGAACAGGCAGGTTTGATTTGAAGCAGCGATGGGATCAAGCTGGTCAAGATGGTGGCCGCACCCATGCAATGGAAGCCCCGCCCCTTTTCACACGCCCCTGGATTTTCATGTAAAAGGGGTGTGGCTATGATTGCGTGGGCGTGGCCGCCACGTTGACTGCTTTGTCCTGCCTGCAGACACCCCTGATCTGAAGGCAGCCCGGTGAACTCGCAGCTGAACCTGGACCCCGGTGGGGCCCCCCGAGCTCCACGCCTCCCACGGAGCAGCAAGCGCTGGCCTTTCTGTCCGGCTGGGCTGGGATCCGCAGGCCTCGTCAGCCCTCCGGCAGGGAAGAGGGCTGAGTCTTGAGCGCCCTCCTGAATTTTGGCTTGCTCAAGGTTAATGTTTTAAGCGGACCGGCCAGCTGCCTTCCGTGCTTGTCAGAACTGGATTGTGTTTGCTGGCGACCTTATTTTTCAGGAGGAGGAAAATGCCTTTGTGGGGTGAAGCCTCCGGAAGTCCCCCGTTGGCCAGCGTGTGCCCGGTGCTCGCCTGTGCCTGGCTCGCCCTCAGAGCGTGTCTTGGGAACAGCTGGGGGGCCTGAGAGCTGCTTCCGAGGGCGGGGCCGCGGGCCGAGAGGGTTCGGTCCCGTCGACGGGTGGGCCGCTGCCTCGAGTTCCCCTCTGCGTGAGCGCGTCGGGCTCCTCGAACTGGGTTTCCTTGTTTCCCGGCTTGTTCCGTGTGTCTTTTGCTTCAGGCTTGCAAGGCACAGGACAAGGCCTGGGGGCTGCCCCGCATGGCTCTGAGGCCCCCGGGGGCCTCTGCTTTGGAGTTAGTATTTAAATGCTGTTTTGATTTGATTCACTTGTTTATGGGGCTTGGGGATTTATTTATTTTCTTCTTAATTTTGCTGTATGCCACCTTGGTGACCTTTATCAGATGGCGATATATAAATACCGTGAACAAAATAATTGTAGGGGGCTGTTTTTCTGTCACTGACCTACAGCATAGAATCAGTCTGCAAAATTGTAAATAATGTGGGGCTGGGGAGTTGTAGAGAACGAAAATCAGTTTTAATGTGTGCATCTGAGACCAAAAGCACCGGCTCCACCAACCACCCTGAACGTTCCTTCTCGAATATAATTTTTATTAGGAATTTTGATTACAGTAGTAAAAACTAATACAAACTAAACTTGGAGAAAGAGAAGAGGATGGAAAGAAAGAATAAAAAGTCAAAGAAAAGAGAGAAAGAAGAAAAAGAAGAGAGACTATAATAAGGAAAAAGAAAAGTAATATATAAAGAAGTGATTTCCAACCATCATCAAAAGTTGAAACAAATTCACCCTCTATAAGGTTACAAACATTTATCTCTTCATCCCATAACCCATCCCTTATCTATAAGCAAATCCATGAAACATCAACTTTTCAATCTTGGTGTCAGCAAAATGTCCATAAAAGGTTGCCAGAACATTATGTCTTATTTTAACCTTGATCAAATAAACCAACTTTATATTAGTTCCTTTTACTTTTAACAGTCTTAATCTTTAATGCAATCAAATATTATTGTAGGATTTTATTTCTCTTCAATTCTTCTTTATCCCATCACACAGATTTTTTCAAGGCTTAAAGCCTCTTTTGTAAATCCAATAAGAAAACATTTTCCAGGTCATTCTCTTGGTAATCATTTGTATTTCTCTTTTAATTTTCAAAACTTCAGCCAGTTTCTTTTGTATATCCAGTAACGTATCCTTTCCCAAATCATTCTCTTGTCCTGTCATTTGTAGTTCCACTTTCTGTACTTTATCTATCTTGTCAGATAAAATTTGTTCCGCATCTGTCATTCCTTCATTAACATCTTTTTGGACGTAGTCTATCCATAATAGAAGCAGAAATCATTACTGACAGTGTTGATGCTGTAGTTACTAACTTTGGGCCCCATTCTTCAAAAAACTCCTTTGATATTTCCAATGTTATAACATTTTGTATCATTCTGTAAGTCCCAGTATGAACTGACATCAGGCTTTATATTTTTTTTCTTCTGCTTAAAATCTTTAGTCCCCTCTAGTGTCCAGTTTCTAAAATCATCACTTATCTTTTGTTATGGCTTGCAATTGCCAGGATAACCAAAATAAGTTTGTTTCTCACAAAAAGTTGTTTATTTTTTATAGTTAATTTCAAGATCTTATAGTAAAAGTCAATATTCCAAATTTATCTGGACCCTTAATCTGTTTATAACTTTCTTAGCTCAAAACCTTATTTAGCTTTATGCCGTTTATTTTAAATTCTTATAAGTTCTTAAGCTTGTAATTAATTTTTGTTTTGTTCAGAGTTGAAGATAAACTCGCCCAATGAAGATTTGTCAAACCTGTCATTCTGAAGGTCTCTAATAGCTTTAAGACGGTTAATAGGCAATTTCTGAAAGTAATTAGAAAGTGAGGTTTGCAAACTTAGTGTCCTTTAAAAATCTCTGCCTTGGTTGTGAGCAAGATGGCTGTTCCTGTTGTGTCCCTGTGCTCAACCAGTGGAAAATCCCTGTCTTGCAGTCTCCTCATGAGGAGCAGCTGTCTGGAGCACATGTGAGTGATCTCCCACCCTCTCCTTATCTGGAGAGGTTCCAAGGAACCGGTCTACTCACTGGCTCCTTGGTCTTCACTGTAGTCGTCAGCTCTGCTTTCACAGAGCCGTCTTCAGCTCACCATGCCTCCCCCCGGAAGTCCTGAACGTTCCTTCCTCTTGGAGGAAAAAACACTACTGGGGGGTTCTTTGGAAAGGCTTGTAGTTGGAGAGTCCTCATAAAACTGACCCATCCCTCCTTCCCTTTTCCTTGCGTGGACAGCTGGGGGAGAAATGGACGGTTTTGCAGACAGCCTGCTTCTAAGTGTGATTTGCTCCAAGCTCTGTTTAGATTTGGGCCTTGTTTCCTGGGACATCCCACTAGAGCACTTGCTGGCCCCTTGGTGGTCTCTTGTGCCCTGGCTAACCTGCTGTGGGAGGTTGCCCAGGGGCTCTGGGGCTTTAAAAAGTTGCTGACTTCTCTGCAGTTGGGTGTCAGAGATCTACAGATTGGTAAGTTCCCCAATAGCAAACCTGTTGTAACTCACTGCCGCGGGGGCTGGGATGGCTTTGGGGCATGTTAATGGGTGCCAGAGAAGACCTAATGACATACTGCTGCAGAGGAGGAGGAGGAGCACTTTTGCCCCCCTCCAGGGGCTTTCTTTGGGGAGCAGAAGACATGCTTGAAGAGTCTTCAGGCTTGGTTCCTTGTACTGTCAGGATTTCCTGTGAAGCCATGGCCCTCCCACGCCTTCCGTTTACTTATGTCAGCGGAGTGACCAGTTGCTAGGAGGGATGGGGCCCTGGAACGTGCAGGCAAGGCCCCCAGAAGGATGTGGGGCTGGGGCTCTTTGTACCGCAGGGTGGCTGTTAAAGCAGTCAGTAGACACCCCTTCCCCCGGCATTGCTTGGGGTCCCTTTGATTGGCACAGAGCACCTCCCCCCACAACACGGGTCATTTTCATTTTTCCTTGCTCCAGCATCCATCCATCTGTTGGTTTCACTTCTGTCTCTCCCTGTGCAAGAAGGAAGTTGATCAGTGAGACTGAAACTCGTGGTTCTAACAGTCACAGCCCCACGTTGCTCTCTGGTTCACCACATGGGTTAGGATTCTCTTGCAGGGTGTGAGCACACACGCACACACACTGCCCGTGCATCCTGTTTTTGTTCTGCCTGCCCCGTTTCCCCCTTTATCCCTCCTGAACTGACCTGTTCTCTCCAATGTTTCTCAGAAGGAAGAAGGTCACACTTGAGATGTCCCAACACAGTGAATGCCCACACCTCTCTTGCTGTTTACACCTTGCTAAGAGTTCTGCTTCTCATGTTAGAGTAGAGCCAAGATAATGTGTTTTCTGCTCTTTGAGAGAATATATTTGGGAAAAACGAAAGAATAATTGTCCAACGGTATATTACTGGACATTTGCGTGCCTGAGACTTTCTAGGCACAGCTGGTTTTTGCAGCTCCCACGAACAGAATGTGAGCAGTGTTTTCCCAAAGCAAATGTATTCAAGGGCAGAGATTTTCCAGGGTCTTGGGCCTGTAGGGACACAGGAACGTGGGGTGCCTGGGGTGGTCCAAAGATGTCCCTGGTTTAGATGTTTCTGGGTGAGAATAAGATGCAGCAGGAAATGCATGAGCTCCCTGGAGAAAGAGGGGAAAAGAGACGTGATTAGAAAAATCATGCTATCCTAACCAAGCACAGAAGTGACAGAAAATAAATCTGTTCCCCAAAAGAGAGGGATGCTTGTGCTCTGCTGAATAAAAAAATGCAGAATGAAAATGGTGAGGATGACAACGAAGGAGTAACTGGTATCACTCCTGCAGAGGGAAGCCCTGTCTCGTGAAACCTCTGGAGTTCTTGGAGAAGGTCCACCAGTGTCGTTTCCTTGGATTTTCAGAGGGTGTTGGACGTGGGACTTCATGTTAGCCGAGCAGCCGTGGGATAAGGAGGAAGTTCCCCTTTGGGGCCGGGAGCTGAGTGGGAATCAGCTCTTGCATGAAGTGATGGAGGAGCCCCCAACAATATCCGTTGAGGCTTGTGGATTGAAATTTTTTTTTTAATCCTGATCAAAAAAGCAGAAGAGGATCCCTGGAAAATGTGTCCTGTTTTGTGACTCTCCTGTACTGATTCTTATTTTACAAACAGCGTTCAGGAGCTAAGGAGTTGCAAAATTAGTTTGTTCATCACACAACAGTTTTCTTCAGCTGACTCCCCCCTTCGCCTCCATGACAAAGTGCTTTTAAACCGGGGGGGGGGCGGGAGGGTGTGATGCAGCCCTGTGGATTTAAGCAGGAGGGTGGGAGTCCGCAGCTCCAGCGCCAGGCCCCTCTTTCAGGCTCAGCCCACCACCTATGAGAGAACAGTGGCGTGAAAGGAGGTGGATTGGAGGGGCAGTAAATAGCAGCTCTTTGTCTTCAGCTACAGAAAAGCAGAGCCTGGCAGGTGAAAGGGGTTCAGGGTGAGGCGGGGTGCAGCCTGTAATCTGGGTGGCTGTTTGACAGCTGTCGTGGAGACCTAGAGTGGGAAAGGCCATTTGCTCAGCGAAGGATTCCAAATTAGAACATGACATTCTCTGGCTGGGTTGGTGTGACCTTGGTTGGTCTGGGGGTGCAAACACCTAGGTGGGAGGAAAAGGGGTGAATCGTGGTGGGCTTCTTCTCTCATCGGGGCCTGCTGTGAAGGACAGCCCCTTTAACATAAAGGAATAAAAAGATGGATCTACGTCCTCAGCGGGCATGGGGAAATGCACTCTTTCCAAGCCCAGTTAGGCCTTGCCATCGCCCTGCTGATTCAGGACAGTTCTGCAGCTGCTACAGAGGGAATCTGGCTGGGCCTGCCCAGCGGCTTCCATGTTCTATAGCTATAACAGCCTTTGGATGCCCGAGGGTGAAGGGTGCAGCCGCCGATGGCGCTGGCCTGCCCAGAGCAGTCTCCCTCACCTTGTGGGCAGTGTGCACCAGGAAGCGATCCAGAGGCAGCAAGGGGCTGGCATGGAAAGGGCTGCTTGTGGGTTTGTTCTTGGAGTGTGAAGGGGGGCAGTTGATTGGTCTGGGGGCTAACATGCCAATCACTCATGCAGGGAGGGGGAGAGAGGAAGGCAGCCCAGCCTAGCAAGGCTGAGAGCTGCGGATGAGGCACAGGGTTTGTATGGCGTTTCCCTCAAAATGCTCAAATGGTTTTGAAGATGGAGGCTGTTTATTGTTTGGAGGAAAAAGGGGGGCAGACCAAATAAATCCATTTTGGTCCCAATGCTGCTGCTCGGCTCCAAAGATCCCAGGCAGCCTTGGTTCTCTTGCAGTGACCCAACTCCAGGCTGGAGGTGGGGGAGGCACCAGCCTGGCCTTGGGCTTGCCCCTGCCCATTTAGTGTGACAGACAGCTTTGGCTCCCAGCCACCTTCCAAAGACAGCTGAAGGTGCAGTGATGGGACAGACAGGTAAGGGGGGTCTCTGCCAAGAATACTGGGGCTTTGGTGTGGGGCTGGCTTGAGATCCCCAGTGGGTTCCAGGAAGAGGGAAATCCTTTCTCCAGGAGGGGGATTTCTACCCTTTCAAGTCTTTATCAAGGGAATTGGCCAAGGAATTAAACTGTCATCCTAAACAGTTTAGGATTCATGCTGAAAATAATTGCAACCCTTACTTTTTGGCAAGCTGATTTATCAGCTTCTGGTTTAGCTACTAATTGCTCTAATTGTGGAGAATCACCCCTTCTCTCTTGGACAGATGCAGCTGGGGCTGGTTTATAGGATTTGGTTATAGGATGAATGTAATGCCTGGAATGAATGACTAAGTAGAAGCTTGCTTCCTTGGCTCATCTGGAGGTGAGAAACTGCGGTGAAGCTGGGCTAGTGCACAATTGGGGTCTGGGGAAATGAACTTTCCCAGGACTCTGGCCAATCCATTGATGTGTCTCATCAACAGGACTGCCAGCTCTCAGGGTTGTTGGTCTTTTAGCCTCTTTCTCAAGAGTAAAGTCTATGATGGGGGGCAGTATCAAGAGGGGAGAAGGTTGGTCTTGTGCTTGGCTTGGAACCTGGTTGACCCCTCTGAGGCCAAGCTTCCCCCTTCGCCCACCTGCCTCGCCATCCCTACCATTCCATCTCCCCCAAAGCATTTTGGACTTTCTGCCCAGGAATCCTACAGCCCTCGGATCTGCCAGACTGTTTCTGTTTGATCCAGCTAGTCAAGGGTTTCAGAAGAACTGACCTGCTTGGTGGAGCCACTTGCCCGGGTGATCCTGGAGCAGAACCTCCAGACTGAGATCCTAGACACAGATTGGGTCCACTGGAACCTGACGGGCAGCTCAGCTCAGCTCAGCTCAGTGAGGTATTGGCTGGGAGGCTTCTCCCATTATCGCCCCTTTGAGTGGAGTCAGCCAAGCCGGAGGAGATTCGTGACTGCACGTGTGTATTATTCCCATACTGTAGAACTCTGGTTTTTCTGTTGTTCCTGGAAGCGGTAGCATCTTTGCTGCCTCTAAGGAAATCATGGCATACAGAATACTTGGAAAACATTTTTTTTTCTTATTAATTTAATAAAGGCTTTTGGTTTTGGGTAATGTGTATTTTATTGGTAAAAACGTCAATAAGAGGAAAAAATGAAAGCAAATCTAGCAGGAGACATTGTAAGTCTTCTTGAGAAATAATAGGATTGTGACACTTTTAAGGTATGGAGCTCCGGATAGAAAGGTGTTGAAGACATGATGATTTGCCATGGAAGTGGTTCACAAAATCATTCTTGTTAGTGTTTCTCCCAAGGACGTGATCAGAAATGGAGGCATTTGTGTTGTAATTTCTTGCCAGCTTGAGAGCTGCTTCTGCCAAGGTCAGTGGGTTTTATATCCCAGGGAAGTAGAAGTCGTGAGAATTAGCTGGCCGGAGGACGAGGCAGGCCTTGGCCCCTTCCGACAGGGCCTGATGGCAGCAGCCTCTGGCAGAACTGGCCCTTTTATGGAGGTTGCAAGAAGGAACCTTCTGTGTGGAAAGGAGGCATGGATTTACTCGCAGCAGTGGTCTGCCAGGTTTCTAAATGGCAGCCTGAGAACCCCCTAAATCTGAAGAAAACCCCGCCACTTTTTAAAATTTCCATCTTGTCAAGCAGTCTTGTGAAATCTTGGGAGTGAGATACGTTTCCTTTATGGGGACTCGCCAGCAGGCCTAGAGGCTGGGTTTGGACTGTGCTGGTCTGTGACTGTGATGAAGATTGATTTGAGTTGGGCTTGGACAGCTTGCTAGACTAGGCTTAAATGGGTATAGTAAATAGTGATTCGGTGTCTTCGGTGATAAGGCAACCCAGCCCAGGCCATCATATCTGGCCAGGATACAGTTGATCTGTCGGGGCAGACCATGTGATGTAGACGCAACAGTTGTGGCTTCTTAATGCAGGTTTGCATGAACCTTCTTAACGTGTTGCATGAACCCAGCCGCAACAGTGGGCTTGGATCAGTGCCTTTTCCTTCAGAGGCCAAACGCCGAACCTCAAGTGTGTCTGTTGACCTTGGACAAGCCTGTTTCTGTCAAGGGGTGCCTGCAGTTTGGGCCCCGGTCAGCTTCCCAGGGACTTGGGCAGAGAAGGGCCTTTCCCAGCCAGATGTTTGTGAAGCTTTGAGGCCCCCATCATAGCAATGAGAGAATTACACCCCAGAAACCTGAGGTTCCCACTTCCCCCTGCCTTTTTGTAGGGCAGGGCTTTGCGACTTCTTCCAGCTCAACCCAAGCGCTTCTTCTCCTTTCAATGGCTTGACTTAATTTAAATTTAATAAATGAATTAAATATAGTTAACCTGATGCTTTCCATTTTTGAGTGGATGGACTGTTCCTGAGGTAGCTCTAGCAAGTTTGCCATGCCTTCCCATTTCTGACCAGTCGCTTCCCTTGGTGCCCCAGAATGGATGGGTTGCCTCTCCAGCTCATTGGGAGCCCGAAGCCCTGTGGGGGTCCTGCTGCTCTGTTCCAAGCCACGTGGCACCCGTTGCAGGCTCCTTGTTAGGACTGAGCCAGTGAGAGTCAGGAAGCCTTGCCCTCTTCAGAAGTGAAAAGAGGTGGCTGCTGTCTTGAGCTCCGTCGCCCCGGTCGGGTTGCAAGGCTGGCTGGTTGCGTAGATGTCTGGTGGCAGAGCCGTTTGCGAGGTTCTTGCTGTGGTCAGCGCCTGCCACGGGGTGAGGGTGCAGGTTGCTGGCGAGCAGCTTCACCTGCAGGAAAGCAGAATGGCCAGGCGCTGCCCCCAAGGCTGGCTCGGATGGAAAAACAGCCACACGATCTTTTCTGTCGCTATAAGGGAAGTAAGTAATTGGACTGCTGTGGAAAGAACAAAAACAAAATGTTGTATATCTGCAGACTTTTTCAGGAAGAATAGCATGGGGTTTGCACTAAGTCTGGAGATAAAGCCCTGGATTCACGTGGTTAGGTAACCCCTAAATCTGGGTTGTTTAACAATACACAGTTCTGTGTCTGCTTCGTGTGATGCTCACACCAGTAAAACATAGGATAGCTTAACAGGATGGCCTTGGTCATTCAGAGTGTGAAGAGAAAGGTTGGGTTCCCACCACTTGTCTTAACTCACTTTACCCTAGTTTTGTGAACCCAGGAAGCAGGATTTTACAAAAGCGTTTTGATCCTTAGCACTGTGTTTTTTAATTTGCTCACAGTCTGGTAAGTATAGAATTTACCCCCTGCCTTCCCCCCCCCAGCCAAGCTATAAGAATTCAGGCTTTTCACTCATCTTCAGAGGGATGGCTGAAATATGACGTGGCAATTTGGGCCTTGTTGTGGTGGGAGAAAAGCAGCAATGAAGTTGAAGAAGACGAACATAGCTGTTTATTGTTGGCCTCATTTGCAGATTGAAAGAGTTGCCTCCAGCTGCGTTTATTCATGGTTCTCAGTACTGGGAAATTGCCCTGGTTTGAACAAGCATTGAATCTTGGCCCCAATTGCTTTTCTGGTGCAGTACAGGGTTAGGATCAGCATTTTGTATTTTGAAGGAGAATACAATAAGGAAGACAATGGGTTTGCCTCTTGTGCCCGATGGTGGTCTCGCGGGAGCACAGGAGAAGTCAGGGCAGGGCCGGCTCCTGATTTAGAGGGAGGGAGAAGCAGGGGTGCAGAATTGTGCCCCAGAAGGGACTCAGCCCAGGAAGGCGAGGGGGCAGAAGGCGGCACTGAAATGTTGAGGTTGCTTGGACCCTTCTCTGCAGCCCCTCCGCGCTTCTCCCAGCAATGGCTCCGGCACGGCTTCTTTTGTCTCTGGGCCTGGTTTGGGACTGTTGTCCCCCAGTGCCTCCCCCCATCCTCGTCTCTCTGTCTCAGCTCCCTCCCTTTAGCCAGCGGGGGGTTTCTTGCTGTCATCCGGGCAGGCTTAAGCCAAGCAGTGGACCAGCACGATGGGGAGCGAGGAAGTCAAGGTGAGGGGAGTCCTCTGGCGTGTGGCAGGTTGGGGTCCTCAGGTCCTACGGCGCCTTATTAGGGGCAGCAAGACGTGGATGGGCAGAAAAGCCTCTTTCTTCGTGCGAGGCAGCCGAGGTGCCCACTGGCCTGACCGGCTTCCTCTGCAGCATCCAGGGCTGGGTAGAAGTGGGCAAGGATGCCGTCTCCCCGGCGCCTCTGAGAGCTGCTTCACTCTTTCCACTGGAGAGTTAAAATTAGCAACTCCCCCCCCCCCCACCGTCTCAGCTCCTCTCCCCTTTTCGCTAAAGGACGGGCATTGTTCGAACAGAGCCCAGCCACCGCAGAGGGCCTGGTTCTTTTTAAAGCGCTTGGTGGCGTTTTGTTTTGGGAACCAGGACCAAAAGGGCCAGCCAGGCCCGGCAGCTCAAGTGAGGTCACGGATGGAGAACCTGGAACGGCACCAGAGTCTTGGCCACGCAGCAAGCAGGCAGCCCTGCTCTGTTTTCCTGTCGGTCTCTCTGACTTTTTTTTCTGGAAATTCCCAAAATAGATGCTGGAGGCGTGTGCCTGGGGAGAGGGCTTGTTTTCCTGCAAGTGATCTTCTGAATGGCTGCTGGATCAGGGGAAGTGCTTCAGAAGGAAGAGGCTACACAACTTTTCCTCCAGAGGAGTGACCTCTCCTCCAGGCCCCCGGGCTGGGAACACCCATAGCTCTCTTGTGGGACCAGAAGGAGTCTGGCAGTGCCTTTTCAGACTTCCAAATTATATTAAAAGGCAGCTGCAGCTCACCAAATTAATGGCAATTAATTAATTAATTAATTAATTGGTTAATTAATGGAAAGCCACTCAGGAAGCAAGGACCAGGTTTTAATTCAGGTGTTAGTGTTTAACTGGAGAGTTTGGCTTTGTTTGTTTCTTAGGGCTCCTTGGTCAATGTTGTGTGTTTTTCTGTGAATCCTTCCCAGGGCTCCCACCTCGTGCTGCGAGGAATACAGAAGGGAGCACAGAGCTCGGGTGTTCATTGTCAGTAAGTGATGGAGGATCTCTCCATGATCAGAAACCTCTGAGGATGTGTGACAGTTCTACCATAATGACATTGGTCAAGGTAGAGAGAGCAGAATGTCTGTCTTGCATGCCAAGGACACCCACATCTTCCCTGGGACTTTCAGAGACAAGGTGGCAGGCCAGGGAAAGGATCCTTCTGGGCTTAACTCTTCAGAAAATGGCTGAAATTTGGAGTAGAGGAACCCTGGAACAGATGTTCAGCATGTCCAAGGGCTTAACAAGCTTAACGGGTTGATGCATGCAGAGCAAGGAGCCATTAATTGGATTAGAACAGTGGCCCTCAAGAAAGAAGCTTAACCCTATCCATAGCTCCAGCACCTTGATTTACCCTCCCCCCCAGTTTCTCCTGTAGAAGGAAGGTGTCCCCCCCCACCATTGTGGCTAAACTTGTGAGTTAGGCAGAAGGTGGCCAACTGCCTCCTTTAGCCGGTCTGAGACCAGCTTTTGAAGGATCCTGCTTCCCTTCCCTGCTGGCCTTGGGATGATGGACAAGGAGGCTGGCCTGGTGTGGGTCCAGGAGGTGTGTGTCTGCCATGTTGGAGAAACTCATTGAAAAAAAGCAGCAAGAGAGTTAGAAGAGTTAAAAGGATGCTGCAGTTAGGAGGAGAAGGTGACATGGTGGGCATTGGACCTCCCCTTCCTGCAAGGAACTCTGCAGTTGTTAGAGGCATTTTCTGAACTGACTGGCTGGAGAACTTGAGCAACCCTATGTCACATGGTCCTCTCCACAGAAGGAAGGGGCGTTGGGTCTGGTGATACCAGCTGAGGAGTAGGAGGGAAGGCTGGGAGATTGTCCTCCTCTCTCACATACCCTGGCCCTCTCCCCCCAGGACAACCCAGAGTTCTGCTGTGTCTGTGTAGTCCCCCTTGTCTCTGCTTCCCTCCTGCCCCCTTCGCCAAGAGCCTGGTCTTGGGAGGGACTCTGCTGTCGGCTGACCTCCCCCCCACCCCGCTATCCCCCATCCCCGCCTGCTGGGGTCCCCTCCCTCCCCCTCCGCTTTCTCAGTCTCCCTGGTTCTGAGCTTCAGCTTGGCTCGGCCGCAGCGTCAGCCAGAGCGTGGCCCGCAGCGCTCCCCCCGGTGCTCCTGCAGCTCTTTCTGCTCCCCCGTCCTCTGCTGGGTCGGAGAGCCGCCTCCCGTCCCAGTGAGGAGCGAAGCCGGAGCAGCCGAGCTTTTCGTTTCCCCTCCTGTAATTTTTTAGATGAGCCGGCCTCTCATCCGCCACTCTCTAGTGCCTCATTATCAGGGATCTCAGTTTTTGCAGCGGCTCGAATGACAGCGAGATGTCTCGCAGCCCCACCTTTGTGCAGGGAAGTGGTGGGTGGTTATTTCGTGCCCTGCAGGGTGCTGGAAGGGGGGTGGGTTGGGGCTGCAGGTGTTGCTGGCGCGGGCTTCTCTTCATTTGGGGAGGAAGCCGCGTGTGGCACAGGCTGTTTCGAGGTGACACGAATCACGAACGTCGCTGCTGCTGCTGCTGCTGCTGCTGCTGCTGCAGCTGCAATGATGCCTTTGGACCGAAGATTCCTGGGAGATGAAATGGGGAGCTTTGTCCCGTGCCTGCCCTCCTCCTCCCCGCCTGTAAACTTTGCTTAGGCTTGGTCTGAATCCTGTTTACTGCCTCAAAGACACATGTGGATCATAGAATCACAGACCCCAGAGTGGGATGGCCCTTTTGGCGCTTGAGTCCAGCTCTGCCCCCGCAAGGGCAGGAAGCAGAGGGAAGCTGCCACGACCCCTCACCGAAGGGCAGACCCTCCCCCCTTTGGCTCATCAGCTTCACTGTCAAACCTCCTTAGACCTCAGGGGCTTCTCTGAGTATTGAACTCGAATCCTCTTTCCGCAGTATGAATCTGTCATGGCTGCGCTCTGGAATGATGGACGCCGGGTGGATCTTGACCTTCTTTGCATGGTGTCCTTGAAGAGGGCTCAGCCATCTTTTCTCGAGGCTGAAGATGCAGCTCCTCCTCCAGTCTCTCTTTACACGTCTTGGTTTCTGCTTCACAGATCATCCTTCTTGTCCTCCTAGACTTTTATAGAGGGTGTTAGCCTCCAATTTTCTATCATGCACAGATCTGAAAAGCATTCCCTCTCTCTCTCTTCATGCAGCTCATATTGAAGAGTGTAAAACCCAGGACTGGACCTGTCAGCAACCACTCGATACTGCACCCCAGCTTGGAGAGCAACCTTTGATGGGCATTTTTAGAACAGTGTTTGAGCCAGCTGTACATCATGAGGTGTGTGCCAGTGAGCCCACATTTAACTAGCTTGCTAACCCAAATGATATATTATGGCTACAGCATTCCCATGTTGATTAAGGAAGTTATCCAGTCAAAACATGAGATAAGATTAGCCTGGTCTTGTCAAACGGATGATTGTTTTCAAGGTGCTCTAGAATTGTCCTGGTTCCTGATTGCTCTGTAGTGTGTGCTGGACCCACCAGTCTTCTGCACTCCAGCTACAGGATTCCTCAGAGATACAAGGTGTAAGGATTTGGTCAGGCTGTCAGCACGTTCCTTCAGTATTCCAGCATGGAATTCAGCTGGCCCTGGAGATGTAAGCTTACATGAAGAGATCTTCCCTGACCATGTGTCCACCAGTCTCACCTTCAGTCCTGCTCTTCCCTCCTGCTTTTTCTCAGGGGCAGACCAAGTAGGCGTTGTCTTGAAATAGAGCTGTTTGAAATGGGCTGGGAAAGATTCAGGAAGGAGTAAGGAAAATGATCAAGGGTCACTGTCTCTTCATGAGAAGTCTAAAATGTTGGCGTACGGGTGAGTTATAGTGGTGTAAAAAGCCATCTTGTGACAAAGGTATGACCGTGCAATGAATCAGGTGAAAAGTGCTTCCCTCCCTCCCCTGCCTCTCTTCCCCTGTGGCCAGTGGGGGTTTGATGACTAGGTTCAAGGTAGGCTTTTTAGACTCTCTTCCCCATGTTTTTTAGCAAAATCGATGTTTACTTCTTCCAGAGCCATTTCACGTCTAATTTAGAGCCAAAATTTGCAGTGTTGGAAATCGGTTTTCAGTGATGGAGCGTTTGGGAACATAAAAACAGGTGGGAGGTTCCTCCCCTCCCCCCAAAAAGGAGGCAGAAAGAAAGAAAGAGCCTGTGCCCCTTGAAAGGAGAGAAACTGAGGACAAGAGGTTTAGAGGTGTTACCTTTCTGTTTGGAAACTCAGTTGACACGGCCACCCGCTCGCCAAGCTACTCTTGGTGGCTACCACAGGTTAAAAATACCAGAATTCCTAGAAATTGGCAAAGTCACGTCTAGTGCCATGGCAGCCCTCTGGATCTGAGGTCTCTTCTGGCCTGGGAAGCAGAGAAAGGAGAGGACCGTTCCTCTGCTTTGCGAGTTGTTCATTAAGGATTGCCCCGGTCCTGCCCTGCGCTGGGCCCTGTGCTTACTAATGCGGTAGAGTTGGCAGGGACCTTGGCACTTAGAGCTGTAGGCGGCACCTGGTCTTCTCTAAAGGATGCTCAAGGTGGGATCAGAGATATTTCTCTCATTCATTTAGAGAGATATAAGTAAGAGAGTGAGAGAGAGACAGAGATCTCCCTCTCCGAAATTCTTCCAGGGCCCAGATGGCGTCCATCTGTCCCTATAGCAGTGGTGCTGCTTGCTGGTGGAATCTGCCCATTAATAGCAGGGTGGCTTTGGTGGGTGTTTACAGGTTGTGGGACATGACCAGCAAGCCTGAAGGTTGCACAACCAGCCTTCCCTTCAGCCTGCAGATTAGAGGAAGAGGATTGCACTGGATCATGGCAGCGACCCTGGCTACAGATGAGCCAGACTAGGATCATAGATCACCGTGTATGGAACACGTTCCTGATTTGAGATCTGAAGAACCGCAGTGCTGGGCCTTGGAAGGAACTTTGTCTCCGCAGTCTGAGTTTAGACTGACCGGACAATCTTGCAGGATTTTTCATGGTTGCGCTGCAAGATGTCAGTGCGTCTATTCCCTTTTGGCTGGCTTTGCACCACAGGCTTAACTTAGTTACTATGTTAGCCTATTTCTGGATTCACACAGTCATAAAGTGAATGAACAGACCGGACTAGAGCAACTCAGTAGCGGTCCAACCTGACCAAGGTGTCCCTAAACCTCTCAGGACTTTCATGGACCTTCTTTCTCCCTCTCTTCACCTTCCGTTTGGAGCATCGGGTTGGGAACTGGGTATAGACTGCAAGGCACTGAGCAAACCAACGCCTGCGTTTGCGCAGTGGACGTGCTGGCTAATTGCTGGGCAATTATTCTTGGGGCAGAAGAGTCTTGGGTAGGAGGTGGGGGGGCTGGCATATTTGCACGGGATGGAGCTGGTCCTTCTCCACTCCTCTGAGTCTGGAGGCGCATTTGCAGCAGGGTGGGGCCCATTCGGGAGAGTCGGAGCCGCCAGGGACTGCCGCCGTTGCTAAGTGGATGGTCTGGTGCTCTCCAGATGTTCTGGATTTCGACTCCTGCCAGCTCCAACCAAGGATGGCTGCAAGCAGCGGGTAGAGGGAGTTACAGTCCTGGCTAAGCAAAGAGCACAATGGGGCTAAATTTGGGAATTAGAGCTGGGCCTGATCTGGATTTTACCTTTGGGGTTTTTCCCCCCACATTTTTTTTTTTAAAAATTCATTTAAACTTAAAAGACATTGCAATTAACACTTTTTGTGATACTGTATACAAACTAAATAGCAGTGGAACAATGTAACTATATTACTGTTACATGAAAGAAAGACCTTATACGGTAGTTTAAAAGGGAAACCTGATACATTCTACATACTGTATATGGTGAAAAGAAAAAGCCTGTATTAAACTCCTTAACAAACAAAACGAAGCTGGTTTAATTGCACGGCATACCCCCGGGCTCACGATCTGCAGTCCAGCGTTGCTAAACACAGAGGTGAAAGCCGTCCCGCTGCCTCCGTTACAGGCCGGGTGAGGTGTGTGACGGCGAAGGGATCGGGGCCGGCCCGTTGCTCGGGCTTTGCCAGCCTCCAGGCCGTTGTGGGCACCGCCTTAAGTGTGCCCAGCCTCAAAGCGTGCGCTGCCTTCAGCCCCTGGAGGAGAGGGAGGCCTAATGCCAACCAGTGAATAAACCGCGTGAAGTGGACTGTGAGGACCGTAACCCTGCTGACCCTTGAGGTGGGCAGGTGCTCTCTCTCTTTGTTGCTGCTCTTGCTGGCTTGGGGGTTGTTAGGGCTTATCATTTAAAATGTTGATTTTTCAGTTATTAATTGTGGATATATTAAAATTAAAGGACATATTCTTGTAATTGCTTTTGCTTATTGCGGATGGGGGATTGCAGAGTGGGGGGAGTGGGCCCCTGAGCATCACTGCTTCCCTGCACACAAATGGATTGGTTGGTTCCACTCCGCACTTGAAACTTCAAGTCTGAGCTAAGAAACCAGACATGGGGTGTTCGCACAACATGCTACAGCCGAACAAATGAAGCCTGCTGTGGCTTGACAGGATGGCTGGCTCCATCACAGACACAAAATCCCCCACAGCCCCCAACCCATCCTTAGCTTAGCGAGTTAGTCAGCTGATTCCAGACTTAGTCCCAATCTTTTTACACTGAGAAGTGAGCTTAAAAAAAAATACAAGCGAGTCCCTTTCGTGGCTCTTTGTGGTACTAAGAGAATATGCATGAAATTATATTTGTGACCAGTCATTTTCTATCAGCTTTAACCTCTTAAAACTAAGATGATTTGTATTATATATGATATTTTAATTTCCAATGAATATTACCTGGTCCATAGGGTTTTAAAAAAATCACGTGAGAAGCTTTGGGAAGATGAATTGATATTATAAATTCGTTTCTTATTTTAATCCAGCAATGGAATTGAATGACCTTGGTGGGAGACCCTTGCTTATTCATGGCAAAATAATACACATGGTGGTGGTGTGATTTCCCCGACGGCGTGTGCATTAAGGGCAGTTCACAGTTTTGCAACGAAAGGAACTAGATTCCCTCTTCTGGGGCTCTTGGCCGTGTTCTTGTCTCTCTTCACTGCCCTGCCATCTTGGAGGTCTCTGGATTTTTGCAACCAAGTTCTGGTTTATGTGCTTGTATAAATTCCGATTTGCTTGCACTTTCTGATTTGCACGCTTTGGACCAATTTCCTTCCCCTTTGGGGGTACTGCTGCGGCCCTCAAATCTATCTTTGCATTGTTAAGGTTTAGAAGCAGTTTTTTAAAAAAATGAGGATCGAGGCCATTGGGACTTGTGCTCCCGAATATACGATGCTGCGCTCGCACGGGCAACTGAATATTCTCAGGCCCAGAAAAGGGGGCAGTGCAGCCGGGAACTCGTGGGTCGACGAAGCCCCGGCCTGCCGCTTTCCAGTCTGTTTGCTGCAAATGGCTGCCGTTCCTGTCCTCTGTTTACCTAGTCAGCTTGCAAGAAGGGGGAAGGGGCTTGGAAAGGGGAAAAACCTCTAGCCGTGTTGCATGGTAATAGTTGCCATGGAGACCATTCCCTCTGTATCCTTGCATCCTGGCTGCCCGATGTTCCTCCTTTTGTCCTGTCTCTCTCCAGATCCGAGAGAGACGCTGCAGGCTGGGATGGGGAGAGACGATGCGGCTCTCCCCGGCAGGTAGAAAGGGGGCCTGCTCCCTGGTGGCGAGGGAAGCTGCCAACCGGCCCTCCGTTGATGGCACCGGGCAGGCGGCTGCGCCCAAAGCCCCTCGGAGTGGGCGTGATGGCCAGTGGGAGGGCAAGGAAAATATCCTTCCCAGTTGTCACCCACTCCCCGTCCACCCTCCCCTCCCTCCTGGGCGGCTCCTTGAAAGCCTGGATCCTTCCTCACAAAATAGGTCATGCTTTCTACCCGGTTTCTTCACAAGCAACACCACGCTCTTCCCCTCTGAAACGCCTCGCTTTTGGAAAAAGCTCCTGCTCTCCATCGCCTGCCTTTCCTTCTGCCTGCCAACCTGTCCTGGCGCATTCATTTTCCTCTTCCCTGGGTGTTCCTCAATGCCGCTTGCTTCTCCATCCCGTGGACCTCCCCCCTCTGCTCCATGCCCCCGGAGCTGGGCCTCCTGCCTCCGCGGCTGAGCACAGCCTCTCTGGACCCTCATTTCAGCCCGACCTGCCTCACCTGCCAGTCTTGGTGCCCACCTCAGCAGTTGGGAGCCAGTGCAGCTGAATTACCCTGCGAGGCCGGGGTGCACAAGGGCCTCATACTTCAGCTGGCATGTGCCAAGCAAACAGACTTCACTGGTTCTCCCAGAACATGTGAAATTGCAGGCTCTCCCACCGCATTCTGGCATAGCCAGGCATTTTGTACGAACGAGGCATTGTGGGACAATTGTGTTTTTCTGTCATCTCTTTAACCTGAAAAGCTAATCACCCGCCTGCGTTTTCGCAAATAGTTTTTGAAACCCAGGACGACATTTGCCCCTTGAGGTTCAGATCCTTACTTGACCCTAAAGCTCACCAAATGCTTGGGAGTGGGGCGAGGGGGGCATCCTCTCCCGGCTGGCTTTGCCTTTCAGGGTTCTTGCAAGGAAAGGCAGGACCCATCTGCTGCTGCTGCTGCTGCTGCTGCGCAAGGGGAGGCAAGCCCCCCCCCCCCCACTTTGCTTCTTAAGCAGTGGATGAATGCTGGTGGCAGAAAGTATATAGGCCATGGCCAGAGGGGAGAAGGAGCCCTTGGAGTGCTGCTCGAAGAGGCAAAGGAGGTCAAAAGAGGAAGCAGCCTCACAACATGCCAAGGCAGCCCTAGGCCGCCTCAACCATGCAGTGTCCGGCTCAAGAAAGCCCTCATTCCTCTTGGCTCCGCATTGGTCAGCCCACAGCTAGAATAGTGTGTTTGGTTTGGGGCAGCATATTTTAGGAAGGATATTGAAGCACTGATGAACGTCTGGAGGGGAGCAGCCAAGACGATCAGGGGTCTGGAGGACCAAACTTTTAAGCGGTGCTGTAAGGGGGTCCTGTGCATGTCTAGCCTGAAGAAGGAAGAGTCGGCCAGGGCTGCTCGGCTTCTTCAGGTACCTCAAGGGCCGTCGTGTGGGAGAGAGGGCGGACTTGTCCAGACTGGTTCCAGAAGAGAAGACGAGGACGGTGGTTTAAAGTGCAATGAAGCGGATTTTGGCTGGACATCAAGGGAAGATTCCTTAGGCTAGTCAACAGTGGAACAGGCTCCTTGGGAGACGGTGGACTCTCCTCTGCAGTAGGTATTTAAGCAGAGGCCAGGCAGTCATCTGTTGGGATGCTGTGGGGTAGGTCCTGCCAAGGTGGGTGGGCGGGGCTCGGATGCTGTGATATGGGGCCGGCTTGGCTTGGTGGGACTCTGCCCTGCTGCCCGGGGGCTGCTGAGGAAGCGCTGTCCACCTGTCTTTGAGGCGGGGACAGGCATGTCAGTTGCAACTGCTGCCACGTGGAGCCGGCTAGCCCTGCTGTTGTGGAAGGCGGTGTTGGTGGCGCACAAGAGCAGCGTGTGGGCAGAGGCAATGCTGCTGCCATCCTCTCTTGCAGCCTTCCTTGGCTCCTCTTGCTCTGACTGAATATATCGATGGCCTCTGGGTCCAGAGCCAGGACTTGCCTCTGCCCGGACAGCCCAGCTGGGGAGGACTCTTGCGTGGCAGGTTGTGGGAGAGGTCCAGCATCTTCCCCCAAAGTAGGAGAAGTCACTGCTAACGAATGTGTGGATCTTGCTTGGCATCAGCCACTTCTTGGGGTTTGCAGAAGGGCTGTGTTGAAGGGTAGGGTGGCATCTTGCTGGCTCCCCAAGTGCCACCTTGGGCACTGTGGAAGCTGCTTTGGGTGCAGCTGGCAGCCGTTCCTTTAGTTCTGTGTTGTGCGCAAACAGGAATAGGGGTTTTGTGAGGGCAGTAGTCCCCCCAAATTAAAGAAACTGGTGGCTGGGTGAGGTTCTGCTCTCTCCGTGGCCAGAGCGCCCTGCAGTTGTGGGCCTCCCTCAAGCTCCTCCAGGCAACACACCGGTGCCCCTGAGAGGCCTTCTTCCATTTTCCGTTGGAGAGAACCACTTTCCCTCTTAGAGCCCCCCGGTTCCAGCAGGGGTGCAAGGCTGGCTTGGAGATGGAGGCTCCGTTGTACGCTCACATCTCCCACAAATGGCAGGTGGCCGTCTCTGAGCCAGGAGGAAGGGCCTGCATGGCTGAGCTCTGAGCGGCAGCGTCTTTCCAGCTGCCGTGTCTTGCCTCGCCCCTCGGACTGCCAGGGTTCCCCAGAGACCTGGGGCATGAAAGCACCTCTTGGCATCTGCAGCACGAAGGCCCAGAGGGGTGCTTTTCCCCGCAGCACGTGTGATCTGGGGCTCGACTGTGTCTTCACACGCACCGCAGCTCCCAGCCAGGTGCACCGAGGAAGTCTTCCTTGTGGCTTGCTCCAGCCACCGTTTGGGGGAGATGGAGCGCCCCCGCGGGTGCCGCTCACCTCCCGGGACGATTTGCCTTCGATAGACTTCAGATGGGCTGTGCGAGACACGGCGTGACTGTCCCACACTTGCTTGGGGTGAGCAGACAGTTTTTCTGAATTCAGGACACGGAGGAGATGGGGGGAGTTGGCCCAACAACGCACCGGGTGGGGGCCGGTGGTCTCTTTGGTTGGGGGGAAACAAGGGCGGCTCATAACCAGTGAGTTCGGGGGTTGATGTTGGGCTCCCCGAGATCCCGCCTCAGCTGCCGGGACCAGAAATTGCATGGAAGGAAAGAACAGAGAGCCGGTAGCACAGACTTTTTAGGAAGAACAGCTAATTGCCAGGCGCAACTGGGGTGGGGTTCTCCTGGAATCTCCGGAGTTCAGGGGTGCAAGGCAGACACCAAGCACCCTCCCCTCAGGCAAAGGTCTACTGGCTGAGGGACAACCACGTAGAGGGGCCTGAAGAATGGGGGCTGGGGGGCAGCAGGGGGTTTGCACTCTGACCTCCCAGGCCCAGAGGCCGTTGTGGTTCCCGCACAGCTCGTTCTTTCAGAGAGCCGAGTGCCAGTGTAGGAAATGGCTGTTTTTAAAGAATGACAAACCACGAATTGATGGTTGGTTGTGGCTGTTTTGTGCCTGCGCAGACCAGGTGTGTACAGTTTGCACTTCCTGTTGTGCTGTTCTGGGGTTTGAAAGTGTTGTGAGTGGAAACTTTTCTTCCACTTCCCACTCCTCCTTCCTGGGGAGGAGAAGAGGGACGGTGGTCTCCCGTCAGTTGCATCTCTGACCTCCCCGGTGTCGGAGGCCTTCTCTCTCCTCCCTGGAATCGGAGTTGGGAGGGACTTGAGCGGTCACCAAGCCCACCCCCCTGCGCACAGGATTCACTGCGCTATCCCCATAGATGACTCTCCAGCCCCTGTTTGAAAGCCCCATTTAGTAACCTGTTCCACCGACTGATCCTTTAGTTCTCCATTTTGGGGGGGCATGCGTCTTCGTGCATTTCTGAATGTGTTTGTTGCACTGAGCTGACCTTGGCTGACCCCCCAAAAATTGAGCAGGGCTTAGAACTGGGATGGGAGAAAGTCTCCGACAGTGAAGTCAAAGCAAAGTCCTGGAAGAAAACCAGGTCAAGCCTGACTTGATGGAGACTTTGCGTTTTTGCCAAGTAAGATACCGGGAGGAGCTGGGGGGTCTTTCCAGGCCAGGGAGCCAGAGACTCTCAGCCCCCAGCCTCGTCTCCAGGGTGCCCTTCCCCGTTGCTTGGGGGGAGGGACCCAGGTTGCTCTCTGAAGAAGACAGGCGGGGAGGAGGCCGGGGGGGTTGGGAGGTTGTCTTGCAGCCCAGCTGCACTAAAATAATCGTCTGTGCACACAGGGTCATGGCAGAGGGCTGGATTTTGCAGACAGACTGGAGAGTAGAATTGTCGGACTTTAGGCACACGTTGACTTAGGCACGTTGCGGACTGTCAATTACACGGAGCAGCTGTCTGTCAGAAGAGGAAGCCGGAATGAAATTCTTTTATTTCTAAGGAGAATCAGAACGAAAAGCAGCATCCGTGTGTTTGTAGAGAAGTAGCAGTAGAAAGGGTCTGGGTTGAGGGGCCCCCCAACACACACACGACCACCTCCCGAGGTGGCTTTTGCCAGGCATCGGCCGATCTGGGCAGCCCAGCCCCGGGACCGCCATGGGGAAGAAGTAGGTGAAATGTGCCCACAGTGCTTTCCCCAGGAGGGCGTGGACGCTTGGCACGGGCCAGGATCCCCGGCTTGTTTTAAAGGAATCCAAAGGGGAAAGGGGTCTGGGTCACGCATCTTCGTGGTCCCGGCTGGGCTGGTTTGGCCCCGCGCACCATCCCAAACCCAGCATATTCTGGAAGCGGTGGTTTTAACCCCTTCTCCTCCCTTCTTTTTCTTGCAGGGTCCCTTCCTTCCTTCTTCCTTTCTTTTTTACAACTCCCCCGTCTGGATTTATACCAAGTGGAATATCATGAACTGAAGAAATTTACCCTTCTGTTTTTGCCTTCTTAATTTTTTTCTACTTTTTTTTTTTTAAGAAAGAAGTTTTTTTGGATGATAACACTTTGAAAAACATTTTTTCTCTTTTTAATTTTTTTGAAATAAAAAAAATTGAGTCATCCCATATCGTGAGAAGATGGGGAGGAAAAAGATCCAGATCCAGAGGATTACGGATGAACGGAACCGGCAGGTCAGTTGCATGAAGTGGCTTTATTTGTACACCCAACAAATGTCTGTGTCCTAACTGGTTAATGGAGGCCTCTGCTTTCGGCTGACGCCTCTGTGTCAGAATCTTTCTTGGTGGCGCAGCAAGGGCATCGGAGCTGAGCAGAGGCTTGGTGGACCTGGCTGGGCCTGGTGGGCTTGTGGTGGCCTGAGATGCACAGAGGACCAGCGGGGGGTGGGGAGGTGTGCCTTTTGGGGTCACAAGGCTCTCGGACCTGAAGGGTCAGACCTCTTGAAGACCCACCCAAGGGCCCTGGCTCCTTCCTGGTGATTCTGGATCTGGCAACTGCTTCCCAATTCTCCTCCCCCTGGCTGGTGACTTGTGCGTTTCGGCCTTCTGGATCCCTGGCTGTCGTCTTGTTCTAATTTGGTTGCTCGTGCAGTTTAGTGGTTAGACTTCAGCTGGGAAGAACTCACTTGGGGAGGCCGCCTGGCTTCTGCTGATGCCCAGAAGTCATGAAGCATTCCATTCAGAGGTGGTCTGTGATGTGACTTTACCTCCCACAAATCAATATGGGCAGGTACCTTGGGTAGCTTTCAGTGTGTTAAAATGGCCTTCGGAATTGTGTGGACAAGATGAAGCTCTTCCCACTCGGCCAGGTTGCATCACCAAGTATAGTGATGTTCAAGGATATGGATTGAGAAGCCATTCCTGCTCTTGCTCATCTAGCTTGGAAGCAGGATCTTCCTTCTTCCTCAGAGTTCCTGGAGATGGATGGATCATCCATCCATCCATCCATCCATCTAAATTTAGGATAAAGGCCTGAGATCAAGGAGACAGTTTCCATTTTGCTTCCCTTGAGACTGCTTTATGTCATGACTGATACAGTCTGGGCTCACTGTTCTTCCAGCTTCATGTCCTACTTTACTAGGAACCCCCCTAATTTAAAAAAAAAACAAAACTTGCTAGATTAGATCTACTGAAACCAATAGGTAAATCAGCAATTCCTGAAGTCTTTTGGAATCTCTGGGTGGGGAAGGTGATAGGGTGGTTGTAAACTTAGGTTACCATATTTCTGTCTTGAAGTAAGTGAGTAGGCCCTAGGCTTGCAGCTGTTGGGTTTTCCAGGATTCATGGATTGCCCTGGGGTGGGGAAGGGGATTAATCCTATCTTGGCAATAGAGGAGAAGCGGACTCCAAGTTGACCAGAGACGCTAATCCGATTGCTTCCAAGCAAACACTGTCTTCCCTCCATGAGATCCAGATTGCACCCTTGGCCTCCCTTGGAGCTCAGAGGATGCCTGGAGTGGAAATGGAGAAGTGCAGATGAAGGCTTGTTACAAGGCCCCTTTATGGCAGTGAAGTTGGCAAAGGATTCTCCTCTGCCGCCATTACATCTTAGCAGTGGCTGTGTTTGCACAACCCTAAACTCAGGTTAATCAACCACAGTTCCTGTGTTTACATAGCATGCTACGGCCATGCAAGCCATACCCTTGCTTAACATAGTGGTCCAGTCCATGTGAAGGAGGAGTTGACTTCCCATAGCCCGCTGAACCACAAACCACGAATTACCCAACCTTCAGCTGACCTTAGTCCAGCGTGTTGTATGGACCCGGACAATGTTATCTAGTAGACCTAATCCAGATAGTAAAGAGTATTTGAGAGGGAACTGGTGCCCCCCCATGGACTTCGGGTAAAATTTTAGGGTACTTTTTGATGCTTTATGAGCTGTATCCTGAATGATTTTAGGCATTATCTGTTTGGCGCAATCTGGGGATGAAACAGCCTTGGCTGCCCTGGGAGCAAGTTCTCAAGAGGGAGATGGGGAGTGAACCAGTCTGAACTTCAGTGGTTTTCGGTCCCATCAGCTGTGGTGCCCTTCTGGATGAGCTGTCTCTGTCAACACGTTGTCCGGCAATGCTTCCATTCCAGCTTGGATGGTTATTTGCAGGAAGCGATTATTGTTTTATTTTCTGGAAATGGCATCACAGGGCGTCTCAGGGATCTCTCTGAAGTCTCCTTGACAGGAAACTGTTTGTGATGTTATTTGTGGATGGAGGCAGAGATGTCATACCTGTTCATAGGTTTCTCAGCTTTACCTTTTCCGTTTAGTTAATGTCGAAGAGTTGGTATTTGGGGCTTTATGACCGGAAGAAGGGGGACACAAGAGAGTTATACAGAATTGTCTGTGGACGGAGAGGTACTTTCTCCTGCTCTTGCCATGACAGAAATGGAAAGTGGAATTTCTTTCGAAAGCAAGTACAGGTAAACAGAAAGGTTCCTCTGCTCAGCGTGGACTTCAGCAATGAAGCCTGCCCGCCCCGGTGCGCGTCTGAGGGCAGAGGACGGGCTACGCAGGCTCGGGCCCAGTTCACCCTCCGAAGCGGGTCCTGAGGCAGCCCTTGGACTGGAGGACGCCCGTAAACCAAAACCCAACCTGAGATAGGTGCCGGGTGGGGTCCAGCCCGTCCAGAGATTAGGAATGGGGAGGTGTGCTCCTGAGCCACTCAGGTGACTCCACGGCGTCTTATCGGAGAGGGATCAGCGAGCACCCTGGAAGACCGTTTGGAAAATTAGTCTGGTCCCACAGAGCGCTGCAGTTTATTAAGTGGGACGAGCCAATCTGGCTGAATGGCAACCCCCCCCGCCCCAAATCTTCTGGGTGTTGACGCTGATCTTTAGTGGCCACCTGCCGGAGACCCAGCACAGCCCGGTGAGAGAGGGACTTTCGCCCTCTCCTGGAGGGCACGGTGCCCACCGGGCGGACGTTTGGACATCTGGCAGAGACGGCCCCTTCTCCTTGGTGGCCCAGGTTCTTCACAGCTCAGCTGTGCCATTTTTAATTACTCTCCACTGTGCTAGGATGGTGGTTTTTAGATGTGGCGTAATTTTCTTTCCCAGGGCTAATCATTTTGTTTTATTCTGAATGTGCAATCTTTTAAGTACTTTCACTTAAAAATACTCCACTTTTGAGAAATAACCACTGTTCTTGTGCGGATTAAAAACATTAATAGAACAAATAACAAACAACATTTCTTTCACTCCAAAAGCATCTCCCGAAGGCAGCACATATTTTTTCTCTGCGACCAAGAAGCCCCCCCCCGCCCCCCGCCAATAAAGGCAGCCTGGAGTGGTTTCTTTGAGGCTTTGGGGAGCCCTTTCCCCTGGTTTTCCTGGGGGGCCTGGTGCTGATTGGTGGCTCGGAATTCGGAGGCGGGCTCTGCCTGGTGCTGGTTGGATGGGAGGGGCCTTTCTGCCCTGGCGAGAGGAAACTGTGGGGGGGCAGTGGCTGCCTGCGAAGGACTCCCCTTCCCCCAGGGCGGCCATGGGCACGGTCCCAGAGGCCTCCAGGGGGTAATTTAGGTTGAGAGAGGAAAATGCACAGAGGCCCCTGGGGAGCCCTTGGAGTGTACCCCATATTTATCACGTTTGCCCACTTTGGGGAGCCCAGGCAGGTGAGGTTCTGCCGTGGCCTCAACAGTGCAGTTTGGGATAGATCTGAGTAGCTGTGTCTGCTGGAATCCTTCCCGACTCCCCCTTCTCACGTGCGCACACCCACAGGATTTGTCTGCCTTCCCCCAAGCGGCCTGGCCCATATTTCCCTCCTTGCTCCTTCCCCTGCACCCCTCTGCCCTTGCAGATGTCACCCCGCTGCTGCCGCACTCCCGTAGGCATCGCAGTGCCCTGTAAGTGTCATGGGGGGGGGTCCCAGGGCCACTTGCGCCTGGGCCTTGCATGCTGGAGGGATCTTAGTGGCAAGCAGAAAATGGGCTGCTGGCAGATGGGTTCCTGCCCTTCAGGGATCCGCCATCAAGGTGGCCAGGTCTTACGAGGACCCCGTGGCAGATGGCCTCCTTCGGATTTCCAGCTGCCCGGCAGGCCTGTTCTCTCGGCCACGGCTTCTCCATTGCTCAGGGCAACCTGCAAATCCGATTAGGCGGCGCCGAAGAGCCTCTTCCCTCCGCTGCTTCAGCCCCATGGCGAGGCGGGAGGGAAGAGGCCCAGGCGGCCTCCTGTTGCTTTCCTCGCGACGCCTGGGGATAGCTGCTAGTTGAAAGGGAAGGGGCAGGGGCTTGGGATGGGAGACCACTAGGGGAGCCCTTGGGAAGAAACGCTTATAGGTGTGCGTGCAATCAAGCACCCCGCTTGGTCTGTTTCCCTGGCAGTGGGGGGAAAGCAGGCACCTGGCCTCCCGGCACAGTCCTCAGGGAGGCTCCCCGGTGGTCCACCTGTCCAGAGGCACCCCCATCTCCTTTTAGGGTGTGGTGTGATTTTGCTGGGCCCGTTGGTACCCCGCGTGCTCTGGGGAGGGCAGGGATGCTTCGGAAACCCTTTCGAGCCACCTGGAGTCCTGAGCTGGTCTCGGGCCTGAACCGGGACTGCTGATCTTCCTTCGCTTGGCAGGGCATTCCCAGTAATGCGCCAGCTCCTGGCTTGCCTGACATCTTGAGGCATTTGGACAAGGCCCTGCGGGGGAAGAGGCACCGCTGCAGTGGGCAGCGAAACTCCCAGGAAGAGCGGCGTTCCTGCGGGCGGTTGAGCGGGGCCGGTACCATGGACCATCGCAGAGGAACGAGGGGATGCCGTCACGGCTGCGAGCACACACGGGTTGCTCTTTTGGGAAGAAAGAGGAGAAAAAGATGCCCCTGGGTTACAGGAGCTGCACCTGCGCGTGGCCCAGGCTCCACGCCCGGAGCGTAGTTCTCGGAAAGAGGCGCTCCGGTGCGGCAACCCACAGACGGGCCAAGGCGAGGCTTCGGCCCTCGACTCCTTCCTCTGTGGGAAGCGTTAGATTGCTACAGCCATTAATCCATCCCAGATCTTTTAAATAAACTTCATATAAGGTGCTCCAATTAATCGGTTGCATGTGGGCAAACGTATTGTTTTTATTTTTTTGAAATATAAGTGAAATCTCCTTCAAGTTGAGCTGACTTCTGGTCATGTCATGGACACATTTGGGATGTTTTCTGGGCAGCCGAAGGGAAGTCTGCGGGCCCTGATTTTTTCTGAGTGTTTTTTCAGTTTCCCAATGTCGCCTTTCCAAATACGAACTTGTAAATCTGTGCGGGCCTGTTTGGGATGAGGTACCCTCCCTTTATTCTTAGTGACATTTTTCCTCAGATGACAGCATCTCTGTGATATAAGTATGAAGCATTAAAAAAAGACTGTCGTTTTTAGAAGGAATGCTACATTCATGTGCAAATGTATATGAATTTGAATAAATCAATCAAAACCCTCATGACTGACTGACAACATTTTCTTGATAATGTTTCTCAGCATTCTGCAGTGATTTGCAGTAGGGGTGTGCAGAATATTTTAAATTTGAACTGTTTTGCATCCAAGTGCCAAATTCAGCCTTGAAAGGCCCTGTTTTGAGTGTGAAATATCTGCTTTTACTGTGGGATAGGATGTCTCAACAATTTTGGGGTTGTTTTGAGTATTTGTACTTCCAAAATGATTGAAACAGGGAGTTTTGAATCCGTGATGGTTATTATCCCTACCCGTTCCTACATGTCTTACAGCCACTACCGTCATGGCTTGGGGTTGTGAGAACATGCTCGTGCTCTTGAAAACAGGGCTGCTGGGAGCCCAGACTTACGAGAATGCTGCCTAAACGTGACGCCCACTACCCCTGACCTGGCTAGACGGGCCCATTTCAGACTGGGCAAACGGCACAATCTGTTGAGGGTGTTCTTGGGGAAACACAGGGGTATGGGTATATATATATTTTAATGTAAAAAGCTGGGTGCAGCAGGAAGCCTGGGGCACCAAAGGAGGTGTCTGTGACCACACGGATGCCTCTGGGTGCCACAAGGAGGACCCTGGCTTTACGGCACCCAGGTCCGATGGGACAAGGGGCAAACTCTTGTCCTGCAGATGGAGGCTGAGGATCTCCCGGCAGAGACAAGACCAGGAGTGAGAACCTCCAGGCCCCACGGCTCAAGCCTCGTGCTCTCACCCGCAGTGAGATCCCTTCAATGGGGCCAGCAGTTTCCGTGGTTCCCGTTGCCTATTGAAAGAAGGGGATCCGCAAGGCAGGCGGGGAGGGAAGGGAGGGGAGCACTGAAGACATCCCGGTTATTCAAAGACTGGGTCGTTTAAAAAGAAAGCAAGAGGAACTTTTGTCAGGGGCAAATAATATTTTGCTCCATGGGAAGGGAGTATTTGGTAGCAGGAACGAGGCTCAGGCCCAGCTTCGTGTGTGCGACAGCAGCTGCTTGCTCATTGGATTTGGTAGTTGGCTTGCACAGGTGGTGCTGTGGGCACAGGAGAATTTGTGGTTTCTTACCACGATCAGACTGGTGTGAGCAGGGAAGGAGTGGTGTGGGTGTGTGGCTGTGGGCGAAGGGGGGCCGCTAGCCCAGGGGTGGGGTGTGAACGCGAGACCGGAGCATCCTTCATAGGCGGACCGTTGGCCGAGAAGGGATTGGACGCACGCGTTGGCTGTGGGAGGGTTCGGGGAGGTAGTGACGTTTTGGTGGAGGTGGCCATGGGGAGATGGGGCAGGAGTGTGGAGGGGCAGGCTGCTCTCAGGGAACCTGGCCTTGGGGATTAGTGTGGACCCCACGCTCCAGCATCCCGGACTCCATTTGCCCGGTCGTCAGGCGGGCCTGGTCTCCAGCTGTTGCTCTTAACATGACAGCAGGCTGGCCTGTAATCGGGTTTATGAGAGGGGCGACCTAGCGTGTGCCACTGAGAGCTGGCTGGGCACCGGGGGGGGTGCGTGTCCCCCTCAGAAATGTGCCCGGCCAGGTTTTAGGTGCAGCACCAGTTGCGATCCTGGGGTGGGGTGGGAGAGCGGCTTTGATCATCCCAGGGACGCTTGTGGCTTTCAGGGGCGCTGCTGCTCTGCAGGTAACTGGATGTGAGACCCTTTTCGTGGAATTGGGATCAAATGGATTTGCTGCTTCTGTCCCTGCTCCTCCTACGTGCTTCCCTGCCGGAGCTGCTGGATGCCATGGCTGGGTTGGCAGCGGGGCGATGGTTCGGCTTATGGTCTTTGGGGACCGAACAATAACTGGCTTGGGAGTTCACGGCCACCATGGCAACTATGGACTTGATCCAGGTCATCAAAGGCCCCGAAGCACAAGGCGGGGAGGGGGGAGGTTCACATGCTAAATGTGGTTTTTATCTCGGGGCAGAGGCAACATCTGGAATTGGGGGTGTTACTATCAATCCCTTGTCATAGACAGATGCTTCCTTTTGCCTTAGAGTTCTCTGTGGCTTCCCTCTCCGCTGCAGGTAGGAAGGTCCTGTTCGATAGGTCCACCCCGAGTGTCTGATGGGCTCTGTGGGATTTCAGAAGGCGCTTGGGGCTGTCCTTGAGGTCCTGGTGCACAGCCCAGCTGAGCCCTTAGCTCCTGCTTGGAATGAGTGAGCGATGGGGCCTTGGATCGCATTGCACCTATGGGGATTCTTGCTGCTTACCGATCCTAGAGAGCCCCCTCGTTTTGGGAGTCACTCCAGGACTTGAAATATCAGAGAAGACACATAGAGCAATGCTGGCAGAAGATGCGGAGCAAATCTGACCAAGCGCAGCTAAGAGCCTTCATTAAAGATTACTTTACGGCAATAAGGACGGCAAAATATATTTCTCTGCTCTTACTGTATCTTCAGGCTGCTGGCCAGCAGCTTTGTTTAAGGTGACCTGGTTAGTCCCGGGTAGGGAGGGACTGGGAAGCCCCTGCCAGGCGGCTCTGGATAAAGTCCCTGGGATCCACTCCGGGCTGGATTATCTGGACCCTCTCTGGCGATCTGTGGCAGGGGAGGGTATGTCTGTCCCGGCCCTTTTGACTCCCTCAGGGGTCTTCAGTACTACCGGCCACGGCGTCCTGGACTGGCTCAGGGGACTGAGACTGGGAACGGGAGGCATGGAGGCATGGTTCTGCCTTTCCCAGGGCTGGTTCCAGGTGGCGGTGGGGGGGGAGAGGGGCCCCGGCTGCAGCGCATTCTCTGCTTTTGCTTAACACCCCCAGAAGCTGCTGTGTCCTCTGCCAGCACAGGGTTCAGTATCATCGGTATGCTGATGGTCCTCAGCTGTACATCGCTGCCCTGGCCGATAAGTGGTGCTGCCCTGATGCTTTCCCAGCGTCTGGGGGCTCTGGGGAGGAACAGGTTTGGTTTTAATCCTGGCAACACGGAGCGGCTGTGGGTCTTGGGCCCCTCAGGGTCCCGATCTGGAGAATTTCCATCCTTGATACCGGGTGGGTGTGCTCTCCCCACACAGAGCCTGAGCACAATTTGAGGGTCCTCCTGGACTCTCATCTCCTGCTTGAAGAGCAGGCGGCAGTCGTGGCCGGGAGAGCCTTTGCACAACTGCGTCTTGTGCACCGGTCGCACCTGTGTCTGGATTGGGAGGCTTTGCTCACAGTCACTCAGGCCTCCACCCGGTCAGCTCCAGACTGGGTTCTGCAACGTGCTCTACATGAGGCTGCCCTTGAAGACCTTCCAGATGCTGCAGCTGGTCCACAGCGCAGCAGTGCAGGTAGCGATGGGTGCAGCTCGGACTGCGCACGTAACGCTCCTGCTCCGTGAGCCTCACTGGCTCCTGGGAATCTTCTGGGTGGACATTCAAGGCGCTGGTTATCCCCTGTAAAGCCCTGGAGGCGCAGGGCCGGGCCGTTTGCAGGACTGCCTATCCCTGCCTGCGCTGTCCATTCCTCTAGGCTGCACAGGGTGGGCACGTCCCGGGTCCCCTCTGAGGCATGGTCACGTAATGGGACCCAGGAGAGGTCTCTTCTCTGTTGGTGCGCCTGCCCTTTGGAACAGGCTCGCCCCCGAGGCTGGGACAGCTTTTCATAGAGCTGTGAAGACCTGGCCTTCCTTCCATGCGCTGGATCGGGCTGATGTTTGTTGGGAGCCTGAGTGTTTATTATTCCCGGCCTCAGCTACGTGGGTGTGTTAGGGTTGGATCGCGGCTTGATATTTGAGTTTTATGTTATTTTTCTGTTCAGTTTGGGTTGCCTTTTGTTTGCTGTTTTAACGGTATTTACCACCCAGAGTAATACATTACAGTTGAGCGGCCTTATTAAATAAATAAATCTTTGCACGGTTCCTGGGAGCTGAGAGAAGCGTGGAAAATGCTTGGCAGGCTGGGGCATTCTTGGAGCTCTGATTGAATCCAGGTTCCACCGTCCTCCTTGAAAACGGGCAGCGGGAGGCCAAGTCAGCCTCATTCCCTCTCTTCCTGCCAGCTGTTTTGGTACTGAAAGCTTGATGGGAGGGAGGTCTGTGGCTCACCAGCGATGAGCTGAGCGTCAGGTTTCAGTGGCGCAGCTGCTCCCGTGCAGGTGGCCGGCGGCTTCTCGGGGGCGCGGAAAATGCCCTACAGGTTGCAGTCCTGGTAGATCTCCCTGCTCACCGTAGAGCGAGTGGAAGGGGAAGATCTCCACTCGCCCGCTCTGTGCAGCTGCAGAGCAATTACGCTGCCCGGTTTGGAGGGCGGTGCGTTGCTGGCTGGATGTTCTGGGAGGACAGCTACTAGAGATTATGGAATGGACAGCCTGGCTTTGGCAGTTATCTTGGGGTCTGGTCTCGCACGATTAGTGCCTAATCCTCCCTTTACCCAGAGATTCAGCGGCTGGCGGTGTGGGGGAGAGGGCCTAAGCTCTTAGCAACTCATCACCTCGGGCGTCTCCCAGAAAGGAAATGTTGGAGCAGTGAGCGATAGGATAGGCCCGGGACTAGATTTGTCCTTCCTGGAAGATATCAGCCCTGGGAGCAGGGGCACCAGGTCAGCCAGAGGCAGAAGCCCAGAGCTTTGGAGCTGTCGCCCCAATGACAGCGTTCCAAGGAGGATCCATCGAGCGGGTGCAATCGCAGGGGATTTGCCCGTAGCTCTGACTTGGAGAGCGCCTTGGGCCTTGGCACGTCCGAAAGGCAGCGGAATCCCCCCCTGCACTGCCAGACTGGAACCCGTGGTCGTGCCTGCCTTGCGTCTTCCAGCAAGCAGCTTACGCCCTGGAGAAAAAGGATTTGGTGACCCTCTTAGTCTTAAAAGGTTAATGCCACCAGATGAAGGAGAGGAACTAAAACCTGTCCTGGTCTGAAAGGGCAAGCAGAGAGATCTTGCTGCACGGGCGGTGGGAGGCCGGTTCATCTCCTGGCGGTTTCAGTGGTCGCATTCTGCAAAAAACCCACTGGCCACAATTAAGCCAAACTGAAAACTAGCCCAGCTGACCTGGAGGAACGATTCCCTATGAAGTGAACGCAGAGGAGCAGGAAGTGGACAAGTCCACAGGAGCTGGGTTCAAATTCCCTCCCAGACTGCCAGTTTCCTGGCTTAACTACAAGACTGGGATGGCCTCACCCTGGAATCGTTGAATGAACTAGATTGCGTGAATGTTGCCCCACCGGGAGGTCCAGCTTTGTTCCCCAGGGCAGACACCCACACCCCAGTGACGGCGAGGGGAGGGAGGTACCTCCCTGGCCAGTCCATTAATTTATTATAAGTTGTCACAGAATTGAGAAATGAAGGGTGGCTTTAAAATGTTAAATGCCTACCAATGAACTGGGACAGGAGCACAGCCGACGCTTGTTGCTGTAATTCCATAGTTTTAAGTTGCATCATTTGTCCATTTTTTGCATCAGTTGATTGTGGACGTGCAACACCTTGTGCCTTAACGTATAACTCCTCTCCCCACTCGTGCCACTGTCTCCTAAACAATTGTGTAAAGGTCCGAAATAATGTATTCTGAAGCATTGGATGGTCTGTAGCAAAATAAAAAACAACTTTTTTGGCCACTCCTGCACTGGCTGGATCCCGTGGGTCTTGTCTTAGCGATCGGGACCACCTTCCGTGGGCTGCCTGCCAGCCCTGCGTATGTGAAGCCTCGGTGGATGGGGCCGCTCCCCTCTGCCCACCCGCCCGCACAGCACCCCCACCCCTGGAGTTCGGCGTGGAGAAGCCGGTGGAAGCTTCCGCAAGGGGCTGAGAGCATTTGTGCTCACACAGTTGTGCTCCCCAAATTCTTCTGGGAGGAAGCTTGGCAAGGAGACCAGAGCTGGAGAGCCGGCGTTTCTTCTGAGCCTCCCTTCTACTGGGCCCAGGAGATTAAACCAGGTCGAATTGCTGCCTGCGTGTGACATCTTGGCGCTGACGAGGGAGGGAGAAACTGATGTGGGCTCTGTTCTCATGAACTCAGTTTTGCAGTGGGGGCAGAATTCATGTCTCTTCTGGTTGCGTGGGCATGGCCAAATGTGCTTTTGCCCAGCTTGGAGAGGCTGAAGGGATGCTGAAGGTTTTGCTGCTCCAAAACGTGCTAGCCGGGGCATCCACACGGCGCTCCTCGCCACTAATCCCAGCGGCTGCCTCCCCTCCGGTTCAAGAGGCTGCTCCGAAGGGCTCCGGGCCTCGCCCCCTTTCCTCCCCTCCTCGCCTTGAACCGTGAGGTGGCAGGTAGGAAAGGGCTTTTCACATCTTGCAGAAACCTTTTTTTTCTTTCTTTTTCCTTTTGCAGTGAGCTTCTAAGCTGCCAAACTGCCAGGATTTTGCTGATGCCATAAAGACGCAACTCAGTGCTGGGCCCAGGCAGCATTTAGCGTCTGAGTAGCATCTGAGGGGCGACATGTCAAATGCCTTTCTTCTGTCATGCTCTAAATGAGTTTATTGCCAATTTTTAGAGGAGTTTGGGGGCCTCCACACAGGCCCGAGGCCTCAGTTTGTGCAGCTCTCTTTCTTTCGCTGCTAAGAGGCGATTGATTCTGACGTGCTGCGGGCAGCCTGGTTTTGAGGGGGAAGAACGGGCTCCTGGCAGGTACAGCTGACTCGAGACCTTCGTTCTTGTTGGCACAACGAGGGACTAAAGCCGGAGAAGGAGCCCTGTGCCGAGCGGACTGGCTTTTTACAGCAGGAAAGATGCAATGCGCTCAAATATAGGGAAGGTGCAGAACAGGCAATACAGGGACTGGTGAGGGGAAGAGCTGAATTCTCTCTCTCGTGCACAGCTTCTGCCCCCTTCTTCAGATTTCCCCTTGCAAGACGTCCCAGGGGGGTCTTGCTTGAATCTGACCCCTTCTCTCCTTCCCCGCCCCCCGCTGCACCCCTCATCTGCAGCGTGAGCCTTCCCAGGCGTTCAGCCCCATCTGTACGTAAAGTGCTTGGAGCGCCTGCAAACGTCGCACCTATGCAGACATACGGTGATTAAAATAGGAATGTGGGGTTGTTTTGATGCATTCTGTGGCAGGCTGCCTCTGACAAGGTTTTACCTTATGGGCTCGGCCCTGCAGGAGCAGGCGCTGCCCCGTTTGGCATCGGGGGGAGCCCGGCCCATTTCCGAGACCTGCTCCTCCCCCTCCTCTCGTGGCTTCGAGATTGGCTCTGGGGGGCACTTTTACTCCTGTGCTCACCAGTTCTCGGGCAATGGGGAAAAACAGATGAGAGGACTCTTGCTACAAACATCTGTACCACCACATTGCATTTGTACTTGGGTTTTTCCCCCCACAGCATATGTGCACACATTTGTTTATTATTTATTTGTTTACTGTGGTTTGTAAGTGGCTCTGAGTGGCTTAAACCAAGCAATAAAAATGTTAAAATGGAATCACAATAACCCAAACAATATCCCCAAGGGTGGAGAAGATTTCTTTCCTCAAGAGTCACGTTGTCATGTTTCCACGGGGGGAGGTGTCCTTGATATGGGGGGGCAAGCTGTTCCATGGAAGGGGGGCCATGACTGAGAAGGCTGCCCCCCGGGGCCCCGCAGATGTCATTCTCTTGGTGGTGGGACCGTTAATGGTTCAAGGGGTCTCGATGGTCTCCGGCCCTGACCTTTAAAGCAGGCGCTAAAGGTGACCGCTGGCGCCCTGAACTGCCCCCAGGAGCTGACTTGGCAGTGGCGCTCCTTGGGCGAATCTTGGGGAGCCCATGACTCCCCGGGTCGCTGCCCATTCTCACCAGATGAAGCTTCCAGGGGGCCTTTGAGGGCAGCCCTGGGGAAGGTCAGACGTGGGGCAAAATGCTCGCCGGGATCCGGCAAGGACAAATCCACTGCGGCTCCATTTTGTTTCCCTCGTTTGGCCGTAAAGTCTCCTTGGGGGCAGAGGACGATCCGAGCAGAGAATTTCTTCTCCTTTGAAAAGGAGAGCAAGTAAGGTGGCGTTTCGAGGCTGGGGGAGCGTGGGCAGCATCTCCCTCCTCGGCCCGAGAGAGGCTCTGAGACGAACAGCTGAGGGGGCATCGCCACGTCCCGCCGTCCAGACGCGGCCTCGTGTCCTAATCCTGGGCGCACGGAAAGCCGCTGGTCCGTGGCGGGGACAGATCCCGTCCAGATGAGCAGCCAAGGGAAGCCGGTGGCAGGCATGGCTGCTTCTCCCACCCCCCCCCCATGACGACCTCAGATAACTGCCCTTGCGGGTGACGCTTTCACTCTGCCTCCCCGCGAGAGAGGTCGTGCGAGAAACGCCCAGGGTCGTACGGGAGCCCCTCGGAGCCGAAAGAGGCGGAGGACCCGTGAGCCCCTCCGCTCGCCTGGGCCGCTTCAGAGCCACGTTGAAGTCAGACCCCTCCCTTCGGCGGAAGTCTCCAGCCAGGGGTGGGGGCAGCCCCACGGGCCGCTCGAAGCCTTTCAAGCTTTCTGAAGGGTAATTTTAATGTGACAGAGAGGATGACGCTTTCCAATGCGCGGGGGGTGATAATAGAGCTGAACATCCACCCCTCCGTGGCCAGTTGACTCACCTTCGTGCGCCAACCGCCAGTCCGTGCCCCTGAATGAGCTGTTCTTCCCCACCCTGCACTTCGTCCCTCTGGAACGTTTGGGTCCCTTGGCTTGGAGTAGGGCCAGGCCTTGCTGTGAAAGAGGAGGCACCAGGAAGGAACCTTGGGGGGCCTGCAGCCCCCTTCCCCTTTTCCCGAGAGCGGCCTCTGCACGTTGCTGGCTCAGGGCCTCCTTGCCCCTGCCTGCGTTCGTCCTCCCGAAGGCACGCCAGGCCCAAAGCCGCAAGCCCGGCCTTGGGACTCCCCACGGCCTTCCGCTCTGCAGCTGGATCCCAGAGGGTGGCAGTGCTGCGGTTGCTTTGCTTGGCATCGGGGGGCCTCTGAGGGGAACCGCTCTGCAACGGCGCTTCTCTCCAGCCCGGTGGGCCACGGGGGTGGTCTCGAGCAAGGGCACCTGTTCCCGCTTCCAGAGACGGAGGGCAGAGGTGAGGCGTGCGCCAAGGGCAGCTAAGGGGAGGGCTGTGCGGGGCATTCCTGGATGGGCATGGGCAGGCCTGGCGGGTGAGGGGGGAAGCATGTTCGCCCCCACCTGATCTGGGAACTGGGGGCCGCTTCGTGGTGGCTCGGGCGCCAGGAGCCAGACGGCCTCGTCCAGCTGAGAAGGCAGCTTCCTGGCCACTTGGGAATCCAGCGTTTCCCCGGAGGAGGGCATCGCTTTCTTCATTCATTCATTCATTCATTCATTCATTCATTCATTCATTCATTCATTTTCTCTCTGCCCATTTCCCCCCAGTGGGGGACTCTGGGCAGCTCACACAAAGCATTAAAACAATACATAGGTATAAATACATAAAACATAAAAAATTTATGCAAAACATTACCAAAAAAGGAGGAGAAAGTCCTTTTGCCCAAAAACTCTCGGAACAAGGGAGAAGGGCATCTTTCCAGTGTGCGGCTTCAGTGTACGCAAGGAGGCCTCCCTGAACGCCCAGGGGGAGGAGGGCTTCCAGATTTAAGGGGAGTGTGTCTCAGGCTCCTGGTGCTGGGTTCAGGTCCAGCAGAGGCTGCTCCCTGGCCTGCCTGGGCTCCAGCTGGGGCGGGCCCGTGGGTTGCTTGGGCTTCGGAGGCAGGCGGCTGGGGAGGGGCCCTCTTGGCTTCTTCCCCAGAATTCTCTGCAGCGTTTGGGAGCTCAGCTTAATCCTGCTCCTTGCTGCGGCGTGGGGCTTAGACCCATTCCTGGCTGCGGAGTGCCCTTGTCGCCCTGCGAGAACGGGAGGCCCGGCAGCCTCGCCCGTCGGACAGCAGGCTGGAGGAGGGAGGTGGCCACCTGCCGCTGACCTCAGGGCACTCTTTCCTGCTGCCGTCGCCGCCAACACCGAGCCTGGCAACGTGACTGCCCCCGCTCGGCGCGTCGTGCCCAGAGGAGGAAGGACTGTGGCCGATCCTGCTCACTTGGGGGCACGGTCGTGTGCCCTTCAGGCACTCTGGTGGATGGAAAGGCGATTAGGACTCAATCTCGTTAACCACTTTGGAGCCTCCGTTGGCACTGGAGAGACACAGAAGGTGGGCAGGGCAGGTCTCCCCCCCCCAGCAGACCATGAGCTTAGCCCCCCCGCCTCCCGCCTCCCTCTTAGCTCATCGGCCGCGCTTCCTCTCCCCTCCCAGGGCTCTGCTCTCCTCCAGGGCTGCATCGTGCTTGTTCTCCCCCACTTCTAGCTGGTCAGCCATGTAACCGGTCAGCTGATGGGCCAACTGAAGCCGTAGTTCAGGAAACCGCTTGGGAGCACCTTCGTGCCATCCTCATGGGTAAAATTAGCTGTTGCTGGCCGGGTCCAGCTCTCACCACGGACCTGCCTCGTGACCTTGCAGAAAAGCAGGTGCCTCCTACGGTGGGCTTAGACGTCCATCTCAGCGAGGCTTGAGGAGGGCCACTGGCCTAGAAAGATGGAAGCGGGCTTGGATACGTTCGGGGGGAGGCCCCGGCACAAGAGGACTGCAGCCCTCGGAAGGTGCCCCGGCTGGTTGGGTTGCCGTGCTGGAGACCCACGGTGGGTCACGCTGCGGCTTTTGTTCCGTCCCCGCTGCCACTGTTGGGTTCATGCCAGGCTTTGCACTCTGGTTAAGAAAATAAACCCTAAAACGCAAACATCCTAAACAGAGCACAAACGAAACAACCACTGTGAAGCTCTAGAAACAAGCTCACCCAAGCTTGTGGTAGGTTCACATACACCCTTATTTCTTTGGTTCTTGTTTAACCTGTGGGGTTGGGCTGCTGGATCTGGGTCGCAAAACTCTGGAGGGCCACTAGATGCCAGCAAAGAGTTACGGTTCTTCTGGATCTCTCTAGTGCCATCTAGTGGGGCCGTTGGACTTTTGCAATGCGTGAGCCTCAGGAACCCCCATCAGTGGTGCTGAGTTCTGACTGCATACGTTCAAACAGTGCAAACTTCTTTTAGAGAAGGAAGGTTGCCATTTAATTACTGATACGAAGCAGGAATCCCACTGAACGAAGGAAAGAATATTCAGTCTTTGCTTAATTGTTTTCCTCTGCCTCTGACTTCCTCTAGGCCAGTGTTTTTCAACGTTGGCAACCTTAAGAGGTGTGGACTTCAACTCCCAGAATTCCCCAGCATGGCTAGCTGGCTAGGGAATTCTGGGAGTTGAAGTCCACACCTCTTAAGGTTGCCAACATTGAGAAACACTGCTCTAAGGTAATCAGTCAGTGACTGTGATGCCCCTCTAGATGTTGTCATCACTCCTGTCCTGAGGAGAGTTGAGAAATGGTATTTCTCTTCTCCTTCGCCCCACCTACCCCACCTGCGATCCCGCTGGAGAAGCCATCACCCTCCTACTTTGGGCGTAGTTTTCCAAAGGCCTCCGGTCTGGCTCTTGTGGGGCCCTCTAAGTTGGCTTCCTTCACATGTGCAGTACCCGTGTTTCCCCCAGACCGGATTCCCACATCAGCTAGGTTAACGAGGAGCTGGGCAGCTGTGCAGGTCGTTACAGAAATCCAGCGTTTGGCTGAAAATGTGTAAACCGGGCAGTCGCCTAAAATGGCTCTGGTTAACCCAAGTGTAGCCGCGTTCGCCGGCACCATCTGGGTTCCAGTGCATGTTCAGGTTAGCTGGGGTGTGGCTTAGGGTCACCTTGGCAGGGTTTACCCCCAACCCCTCCCCCCCATTTATGCTAAAGAGAAAATAGTTTTGCCTTTTTTAAAATGCGGGCAGAAGTTGGGAACCAAGGCCGAGAAGAGAAACGGGGTTTATTCCACCTCTCCAGAAGCCTCGGAATGAATTGCCAAAAATCTCCAGCGATCTGGAGGAAAAACCCAGGATTAACTAAGGCAGAGGGAACTTTCTTTTAGGGACCTTTGTATTTATTTCCTTTGTACAAGTTCGGTAATTGTGCATTTTATGCAACTTGGGTGCTCTTGACGACAGTTGTTTTTAAATACAGAGACCAGCATCATCTTGTAATCTGCCCTACGTTTCTACATATTTTATGTTGCTTATCTTCCTTTTCTGCTGGAGATCCTTTTAAGCCAGGATTTAGGATTTGAGCAAGTCTTTGTTTTTGTCTCCTTTACCGCTAAACGTTTGGGATGTCACTTAAAGCTAAAAAGGACTTAGGATTCTGTCTGTTCCCTTCTGGAAAAAAAAAGTTTGATTTTATGTGTCTCCTGTGGGAGCGTCCTGCCTCCTGAAGGAAGGGTTGAATCCACAGCCTCCGTGCTGCAGGGCCAGGAGATAGTTTAGCACGTATTTCATTTCCCCCCCTCCTTTTCCCAGCAAAGCAGAGAGGTTGTGGGATCGCTCTCCCATACCAGGGTCACAGGAGGCACGCCAGGTGAGTGCCCCCCCGGAAGATAGGCGGTGGCAGCCACTTAACCTAAATGGGAGGCAGAGCTGGTCTGAGACCTCCGGACTTCCAGGAAGGAGGGCCAGGGTGGGGGCAGCAAGGGAAGGCAGGGATGAGCCAGCCGCTCTGCCCCCACAGAAGGTTTCGCGCCATTCCGCTGCTTCCCTAGGCACTCCGATGCCTTTCTTCAAGGGCCGGAAACAACCGTAGTTTCCTTCTAGAGAGGAAAAAGAACATCAGGATGAAGATTTTGTGCCCCCCACCCCACTTGGTGTTCTGCGAAAGCTGGGGCTCTTATATGTTGGAGCTTCTTTCCCCATTGCCCACTTGCCCCAAGCAGGGGGAACCAGTTAGTTTGCCCGCGGCAGCACCGAAACTAAGACACTGTAAACAAACGGGGGGGGGAGGTACCACTTGGGACCCCAGCTGAAGTTCTGAAGCGCATTCCTCCTGCAACCTGCTCCCTGCCTGCGGCTTCCTTTGCAGGTGGAAAGAAGGGTCACAGGCGCTCTCCGTATTTTGTATTTTTATTATCAAACAGCTGCTCTCTCCAGGCTTTTCTCCTTTACGTGCACTGTGTGTGTTTAGAGAACCGCCAGGTGAAGCAAATACCTGCCTCAGGGAGGCCCATCCGCTTTCAGCTGGGGCGCTCCATAATCGCAGGCCCAGAGCCCCCTGCCCGGGGCTTCCAGGGGCTGAATCTGGCCTGTCCGGGGGGCATTGGCCTGGGGAGGAGGGCGGGAGGAGCCGATGGTCTGTGGAAGTTTCAGGCCCTCCTGCTTGCTTGCCTTCCGGGGAAAGGAGTCTCCCGGCTCGGCTAGGAAAGAAACACTGCAAAAAGAAAAGTTGCTTGGCGCGATGTCGAGATGAGATTCCGCCAGGACCCTTCTGTGCAGTGCGCCGTGTTGTGCAGCAAGAGAGCTCATCTGACCGTTACATTAAGATGCGTTAGTTGAATTAATATAAATCGCACAGAATACAAATCCTACGGAGGGGTGGAGGGGTTTTTCAGTGCACCCCCGATGCATCCTCGGGATTGAGTTTGAGAAATGGTGCAGCACCCTGTCCTCCCCCAGGCAGCTCTCCTGGCAGGCCAAACCCAGAAAGAGGGGTGCCGGGGCAGAGGCAGAGAACGCGAGCCCCACTTCCAGGTGGCTCCCGAATCCGGAGGGAAGTCCGGACAGTCCTTCTGGCTTCAGGGCCGGCTGCTTTCCCTGCTTTGATCGGCGGCTCTCTCGCCTTGTCTGCTGCAGGTGACGTTCACCAAGCGGAAGTTCGGGCTGATGAAGAAAGCCTACGAGCTGAGCGTGCTCTGCGACTGCGAGATCGCCCTGATCATCTTCAACCACTCCAATAAGCTCTTCCAGTATGCCAGCACAGACATGGACAAGGTGCTGCTGAAGTACACGGAATACAACGAGCCCCACGAGAGCCGGACCAACGCGGATATCATCGAGGTACGGTGCCCCGTCCCGGCCCCAGGAAGGGTGTCCCGCTCCCGTGCTCCCGGGCAGCACGGCCAGAGGCACCTGCCTGGCCACTGCGGGAGACCCGCCAGCGAGCCTCGCCCAGTTCCGGCGGATTTGATCAGTGCCGGGGCTCAAAGGGAGAATTCGGGCGGGATTTTAGCCTCGCTCCCTCACCATTAAGCTGGCCAAATGGGCTGGGTTGGCACAATATGCCAAGCCACAGAAAAGGGGCAAACAGCCCGGGGCTGACACTAATCGTGCTTTGCACGTGGTACCAGTTCAGCTGCACTGTCTTGAACCGACTCAACTAAGCCGTTGCATGGACTGTGGCACAAAGCGTGTCTGCCACAGATGGGTTGTCTCCCTCGAAGAAAAAGGCAACCTGCTGTAATGTAATGCTGGGGTGCCTAGACATCCTTCTGCAGCGGTACGGAAGGAGGCTGGGACCACGGTCAGCGTGGCATTGGCCTCCAGCGCCAGCGTGGCCAGGCTAGTGTGACTCTTGCAGGGTCAGGAGGACTGGCCAGAGGTCAGTGGGGAGACTGACCAGCTGGGCCTCTGGGGTTTCCGAGAACCAGCCCGGCCCTCTGTCCCCCTCCAAGCAAAGGATTTGCTCCTGCATGGACGGCTTTCCAAACAGCGGGACCAAGTGAGATTCTGCCGTTTCTTTGTCACCTTTCAATGAAAAATTGCTCGTGGGTGGCTCCCTCTGCACTTGGCAAGATCTAGACAAATGAATGGTTTGGCTGGGTAATTATTGACATTACAAGTGAGCAGAAATTAAGGCACACAAAACCTTTAGTCATTCAATTTATCTGCTCAAGATGGTAGAGAATAGGAGGGGTGCGGGGAAGAAATCGTTCTGCGGGGTTAGGGTGGGTGTTTTGTGCCAGGTGCACAGCTAGGCACTCACTTGTGCGCTCTCACTCAAATGTGTGTGCGCACGCACACGCACAGAGTCATTGATTCACTGCAAGTGAAATAAAATATAGAGAGGTCAAGAATTTGAGTGTTATTTCCCGTTTGGAGAACAACACTTGAGCTGTTTAGAAACATTTGTTATTTGTTGATTGCATTTTCAAAGCTCCTTGCCCACCCCACTGTGAGGAGACAAGGGCCAGAGGGAGAGTCTGACTCAAGCAAGGGCCAGGAGAAGCGGCTGAGTCCTCCGCGTCGCCCTTTTCTGCACCAGGCAGCACTTCCCAGGCCGCTCTGTCCACTGAAAAGGGTCTCCTGCAGAGCTGCTGAAGACCCTGCCAGCTGGAGGCGGCTGTGCTTCTTTGGGGCGGCTGGCTTTCTGCTGGGTCATCCTTGGTCTGCTGGGGCTTAGCGAGTGAGGTCACACGTGAGGTTGGCCTGAAGGTGCTGGGGTTCCCTTCTCACGGTCTTTGCAGCCATGGACTTGATGCTGGAAGGAACCCTCTCCATGGCTTGGTGCACCTCAGCACAAAACGCAGAGAAGATGTGGGGGCACTGGAAGAAGGGAGCCCTTTGGGCCTGGGTCTGCTATGGGTCTGAGTTGTGGTTGTAGCAGCACCAAGCGCCCCTCTGTAAGAAGCAGAGCCGGGTCTGGCCACTCCAGGCACACTGATGCCTTTTGTCCCTGTTTGCATCATTCCGTCCCGCACTTGCTCATTGTGGAAAGGAAAAGGAGCTGCGCGAGGCCGGGAATCCCCTCCCAGCCTCGGCCATCCCCTCTCCCCCTTGAAAGCGCTCACCAAGCATTGCACAGCCCGTTTGCAGAATCAGTCGGTGGAGAATTTACTTCTGATTCTCTTTGTGGGATGAGAAAGGGAGCAATAGAAGTTGCCACGCAAGACGAGCGCTTCCCCCCTTCGCCCAGCCAGCGTGGCTGTGACCTGACTGGCCTTTCAGAGTGCTCCCCGGGGCGGAAGCAGCCGCCTGCCGAGTCGGCCATCGGCAGCTGAGCCCGGAAGGTGCCGCTGGCCTGGCAGCACGGCTCTGCAACGTTTCAGATGGGAGTCTCGCCCACCAGCCTACAGTCCTGCTCCAAAATGTGCACTTTCTTCACGTAACCACTAGCAGAGGCATTTCATTTATTCATTTACGGTTAGGCGTTTATTGCAAGTGCTTCTATGCCATGGGGCAGGGGCAGGAGGGACTCTTAGCATTGCGTTGGACAGGCGGATTAGATTGATCAGGGCTGCCCCACTCAGCACGGACTCGGAGCAGCATACAGCTAGAGCCGGCACCACACCTAATACCAGGAAAAGTAAACCTCATAAAATTGAACCTGATGGGGGAACAACATGCCTTAGCTGAGAGAAACGCTCGGCATAAGCGTCTGGCAGATACCAAGACCCCAAGCCATGTAGGGCTTGAAAAATTATGCCCAGCAGCTTGAGATGCGTCTGGAAACAAACCAGGGGGCTGTCGCAGCTCCCAAAGTTGTATGGCAACATTGGGATGTTCCTGTTCGTACTCAGGCAGCTGTGTCCTGCACCAGCTGAAATTTCTGGGTGATTTTCAGGGGCGGTCCCAGGGAGGGTGGATTACTGTAATCCGTTTGGGAAGCAACAAAGGCGCAAGGCACCCTCGTGGCTAGCAAAGGCTCTCCTGGCCAGAGCTTCCACCTGACAGTCCAGGAGAATCCCTAGATTGCAGACCAGCAACATCCAGTTGCCTGTTCAGTACCATCGTTTTTGCCAATGGTGGAATGTGTGTTTATTTGACCGATTAAACAAATTAGATGGCCGCCCATCTAACCAGTGGAACTCTGGGTGGTGAACGGAAGATAAAAACACAATACGTAATTCAAACCAATTACAGGGAGTCCTCATTTAGTGACCACAATTGGGACCGGCCACTCGGTCATTAAGCGAAGGGGTTGCTAAATGAAACCACAGCTATGCTTACGATCTGACTTCAGCTTTCCTCTGCTTGACAGACCTGTGAAGGTCGTAAATGCAAGGATTGGTCACAAAGTGACTTTTCATCACCATCATAACTTCAAACAGTTGCTAAATGAGGCAGCTGCTAAACGAGGACCACCTGTAAAAATGTCCAACCCACATAACGTGCACAAGTGCACGCACACACACACCCAGCTCCGCTGACTTCCTGGCCCCAATCCCTGGGGAAAAAACTGCGTCTTCGCGGCCTTCTGAAGGGCCAGCAGGGTGGGGGTCGTCCAAATTTCCATTCCATAAGGCAGGCACTTACAGACTGAATGACTGTCCAAATGGTTTGGCAAACTGAGACCGGCCTGGCTCGCGGTTTGAACTGTAACGGCTTTAAAGCACAAAGCAGGATGACTTCCAGTTCTGACCTAGGAGCCTTGGGCCACGCAGGGCCAGTGCAGTGGCCTTCCTGCGTTTCATATAAAATATAATGTTGGGTGAAAAAACATTTCCAGATGGTTTTCTGCCGTTTTAAGGGAGGAAACATGAGAACTATAGTGTAAACTCTAAGATGAGCTCCTGCAATTTAAAAGCCCCCATCTTGGCCCTGCCCACTGTGGCCCCCGGGCTTCTCCCAGGATTCAGTGCAGCCCTGGGATCGTTTCGCGTTTTGTGCAAAGCTGCCAGGGAAGTCATCTGGGGCTGAGGAGGCCAAGCAAAATGAGTTAATCCAGGTAAGACGGTCCCGTGTGCTGGAAAATCGACTAATCTGAATGGAAGATTAGGTCTGTCCTAGATAGGACTGCATTCCCTGGAGTCCTCACGGGTGTGTGTGTGTGTCTTTGTGTGTGTGTGTGGCCTTGCCACTTCACCAGCTGACATCGTCCCTGCAGTCCAGAAGGGCCGTCTCCATACAGAAGGCACCTCTTATGTACAAGTGCTCCTCCCTTTCCAAATCCAAATCAAAATGCTAGTTTTGCTCCCTGTCCTTGGAAGCATTTTTGTTCCAAATTTATTTATTTATTTTTTATTTATTTATTTATACATCAGATTTGTCACCACCCATCTTGTTGAAATGAGTCTGGGCGGTTTACAAAACGGTTAAAATTAATTAAAATTACAAAATTACTTGAACAACCCTATTTTCTTGCTTAAAATAGGTAGGTGCATGACAGTTAGACTGGACACAACGCACGAAGGACAGCTAGGTCATGTCGGCTGTCCAAACAAAAAATCGGGGTGCTGTGGACACAGAGCTGGGTGGCGAATTGGAGGCTTCCTGCCTGAGATTCGTGTGCACTGTCGGGACGTGCTGAGCATGGGCTCCAGTGGGGCACCCAAGTCGTCCTCACCTGCGCTGCTCCTGAGCCAGATTTCTCCTGTTCTGTGCACGTTTCTTTCATTGTTCTTACCTAGATGCATGACTCGCCTTTTCTCCCTGTTAAATCTCATTCTGTCTGTTTCCACCCTTTCTGGCCTAAGCCTTTTTGAATGTTTCCCCCTCCCCTCAAGTATTAGCCGCCCCTCCTGGCTTTGCCTCATCTGCGGTAGCCCGCTGGTCGGCGGTCCCTTCCCAGAGACCATCTGAACCGGTGCCACGAGGCCTCCAGGGTGCGCGGGGCATCTGCGGCTCTCGCGCCAGCCACCCTGCGGCTCCCGGCACAAACTGCCCTGCCTGTCTGCTCGGCTTAGGCCTGTTTGCCCCCACAAATGCCAGAGGGGTGGCGAAGGAGTGAGACTGCAGAAAGATGCCCCCTGGCCCATTTTTCCATTCTGGGGGGGAGGGAATCCAGTGGCAACAAGGAGCAAAGGGAGGACGGAGGGGGGATTGTGGGGGGCGCTTGCTCCGCTGTGTCCCCCCAACTTGCTTGGCACAAGCCCTGTGACTGAAGATGGGTGGCCGAACGTGGAGGGGCTGCTACAAAGAGAGTGGCCTCCGCAGAGCTCCTGCTGTCGGTGGTGGTTTCCACGAGTCTGAGGAGCCGTGCCCGCTGGAGTTTCCAGGCAGCTTCCGTCCCTGCCCTTTCTGCGTTCTTGAAGCCCACCTGGTCCTCCCCCTCGCGGCCTCTCGCTAGTCCACGTCTCGGGGCTGCGTCTGGGGAGGGGACACCTCCTGCCGTCCACAGACCTCCCACCCAAAGGGGAGATTTCTGCTTGCCGGATGCTGCGCCCTTGTTCATGCGCACCGGCCCGGTTGGGCGGCCAGCATTTGCAGACCACCCGGTTTCAAGGTGGAGTGAAATTAGTGGAGGCAGCCGCGGTCGCGGCCCGTGTAGGCCCTCCCTGGTGGAGCAGAAGCATCGCTCTGGCGACAGAGAGCCCCACTCTGCCCCCTCCTGCCCCCCCAGCAGGCCGTGGGGTATGCTGGCCCTTTGTGGGCGTTGGCCTCCCCTCCTGCCATAGAAGCCCTTTCCGTGGCAGAGCATGGTGGTTGCGGGGGCAGCGGCAGAGGAGACTGGATCCGGCCAGCCTCTCCTCTGCCTCCCAGCGGGCTGCCGGGGCCTGGCTGGGCCTCGGGGAATCTGCAGCCTGGGGGTTGCGCACGGCGTGCGGGCCGCCCTCTCTGGCCCTGCGGAGGACGGGGCCGGCTCCGCAGAATCAGAGCCTGGAGCTCTGGAGCTCTTGGCCGGGTGGCGTCGGGAGGTCAGGACCGTGCTGCGGGGCTGCTTGAGGGCCCACCGGTTCAGCGGGGGTGTCTTGCCCTGCTGGGAGCCCTGCGGCATCTGGGAGGGGCACCCGGGCACTGGGTGCCGAAGGAAGCGGCTGGGGAAGGGTTGGAATAAGGCCGGCAGCGAAGGGGGAGCGGCAGGCCGAGAGGCGGGGGGCAGGAACTCGGCACCCAGCCCGAGTCAGGCGGACCAGCGAGTTGCACGGCCCGCAGGCGCCGGTCAAGGCCCCTCTTGCGCGTCTGCTTCCTCCAGAGCCCAGCCAAGTTGCGGGGCTTGCAGGCAGGAGGTGGTCAGGTGCCCGCTGCCCACTGTCGCCGCCCTGCCACTGAAGGTAATTGTCCCCTCAGCTTTCCATGCTGTCCGTGTTCGTGGCCATCCTGGTCTGGTGCTAATGAATTCCACGGGTGAATTCTCTGCTCTCCGATGAAGCACTTGCGTGGACGGTCCTGGTCAGGGGTGGTGGACGGTCCTCTCGCGAGGGCTGGCCAACGGGACTCACCTGGCCTTTGGCTGCTCCTGGGTGCTCTCTGGCCAAGCAGCATCGACGTGTTGCTGCGCGTGGCCATCCTGTTGTCCCTTCCTCCCTCCCTCCCTCCCTCGCTTGTGGCCCAGAGACTGCCAGGAGGCTGGCCGGGAGGAGGAGGCTGCCCTGAACGTGGCCCCTGCCTTGTCTTCCTACTTCAGCCCTTCCTGTGGAAATGGGGCACAGCTAGCTCCTTGGGGAGAAGGGAATCCCCACTTGCCAAGAAAGAAGGGGGCGTGGTCCCTTTGAGCCCGCTTGCCTCCCCTCTTGGGCCCCATATTTCTGGGATCCCTCCCACTTCGAGAAGTGGGATCTGCTGGTGTCTTTCCCTTTGCTCCGGGGAGGTGCTTCCCCGCAGCCCCTCTGTCTTTGCAGCGGGTGGTGGCGGCCGGAACGTGGCCCCCCAGCTCCTCCTGGTCCTTCCCGGCTCCAGAAGCGCTTCCTCCTCTTTGGAGGGCCAGGTGCTGCCCTCTTCCCTTGGCTGCTCTGACGGCTGGAAAGGGCACGGGCAGGGGGGGCTGCATTTTCAGGAGGGGGGAGGGCAGAGGACAGCTGCTCTAAGCCCTGCTTGGTCCCTGAATCATGGCTGTGACATGCAGCTGCCGCCTCCTCTTGGCCCGGGTGGTTCAGGGGAGAGCGTGGCGCTGTTGGGGGCCTGAGGGGATGCCAAGTCTTTCTCATGCCAAGTCGGCTTTCTTAAGCTCTTCCTTTGTAAAGTTACATTTCCATGAGCTAATGGTCACGTGCATACCTGCTTGGAAGAAAGTTCTGAGTGTACCTGACCACGTTTGCTCCGAGAACCGGTGTCGTTAGCTGCCTTTCTGGGCCCTGCTGCTTGAGTCTTACGCTGCTGCTCTGGGGTGTGCATTTAGTCCAGACCCACGGTCCCAAAAGCTTTTATTTGGCATTTTTGCTGAAAGACTGGTGATGCTTGGAATGTGTCAGAGGCACGCGCCCCACCCCTTTCAGTTTCTCATTAGCACAACAAGGAATCAAGACGTCTACACAACCTCGCAGCATTGGCTTTTAAAAAGAATTGGCAAGTGAGGGCTCCATAATGTGGTCTAATTGCTTCTGGTATTTTGAAAATACAATGATTAAGCGTGGCAGAGGAAGGCAGTCTTCAAGTCAGCTGCCATGCGTGGAATAAATACTTGGTAAACACGGCGTTTGATGGAGGGCTTTTCCTGTTCTTGTGACGTGCATCTCTCCTGCCTAGGAATAGATCAGCCTCAAGCCAGGGACGCAGCAACCTCTTAAGAGGCCACTAAGGCAGTTGTATTTCCAAAGACCTTAAGATCCTCCAGATCCACAGTATCTCTGTCCAGTTAGCTTTATTTCCTGGAATCCCAGGATTCAGTTGTAATTCCAAGTTAAATCTGGCATTGCTGGGTGCTGTTTCAGAGTCAGGGGTGTCTTTAGGAAGCAGAACCACACTCTTGTCAGTCCTCAGCACTCCAGCGGCTGAAGATCAGCTGTGGCTCGGCCCGATGTCCACACTGGCATGACAGTGTGTGATTCGAATCAGAAATGGCAGATTGGCACCATCTCACATGACAGCCCAGGAGAGAGTGCTGCTGCGTTCTCCCCCGGCAGAGGGATGGGAAGTGAAAAATGGAGATGTTGCGGTGTCCACTCCCGGCCCCGGGCTTGAGCCGGTGGCATCTGAACTCCCTTCCTCTCCCTGGTGTCCTGGGGCAGGCTGCTTTTCCCTCTGCTGGGGCTGGGTGAGGTCCAGCCTGAACATCTCCTGGTTGTGCTTTCAGACCTTAAGAAAGAAAGGTTTTAATGGTTGTGACAGCCCTGAACCTGATGGGGAAGACTCCATTGACCAGAGCCCGCTGACGGAGGACAAGTATCGCAAAGCCAGCGAGGACCTGGACATCCTCTTCAAGCGCTACGGCGTAAGTAGCGGCCCCCCCAGGCCAAAAGCCCCTCATGACCTCTCTCTTTCTCTTTTCTTTTTCGTTTTCGTTTGTTCGTTGGATTCAACGCCCCCCGCCCCCCACGACCTACCTTCCTTCCCTCCCCACTGGCCACGTAACAGGCGCTGAATAAGAAGCATAGAGAGTGTGAAAGCCCCGACGGGGAGGACGTCTTTACCTTGACACCTCAGACTGAAGAGAAGTATAAAAGGATTGATGAGGAGTTTGATAAAATGATGCAGACTTACAGGCTCACAGTGAGTAACCAGGGTGGCCCCCTGGCTCTCCTCCGCACGGCAAGGGCTGCTGCCCGGACAGTGTGCCCTACTCACCATGCCAGTCTTGCACGTCCTCCAAGCATTAACACGCGCCTGGGTGCCATTCCCCTCCGTGCTGCTCGCCTGGCCGAGCCCCCGGGCTCCCCCCAGTCCTGTGCAGAAGGAAGCAGAGGCGGGCGGGGGGCAGGGGCTCGGTCCCGTGGGGAGATCCAAGAAGGAAAGGACCCCCTGCCAGGGAACAGAGGTTTGGAGATAGGCAGCCCTGCCCTTGTCGCTTCTTAAAATTGGGAAAGAGAGCCGAGTCCGTGGACCAATGTTCATGAGCCGGGTCCTCCCCGCCAAGCGTCTGAGAAGCATTTCTCTTCCGTTTCAACTCTCCTTCTGATGGAGGGTCTCAGCACAGCTAACAGCAATCTATGGCAATCGTAAAATGGGCTGTATTTTGTCCTGGTGGATAGGAGACCAAAAGGGGGTTGGAACCCATTTTACCAGCCACAGACTGAAGGCTTGCCGTGAGAGGAAACATCTTTGAGGGGCTGCATGTCCTGGGGCTGGTTTGCAAGGAAGCTGCTGGAGTCCGTCAGTGCCAAGACCGAATCATAATTCCTAGGGACACGTGGTGGACGGGCTTGCCTATGTCCCACCTCCTGAGCAAGCGAGGAACTAACAGGAGAACATTTACGTTTAAATGGTTTCCAGAGGCTAAAGCCATCCCCACAGGGCATAATAATCCTGTGTCAGCCACAGACTTTGGCTCAGAAGGACTGAAGAAAGAGGAGGAGGGGGTTTTGGCAGGAGAGGAAGGCGCATGTGCTTCCTAAGAGAATTAACCCCCACCCTCTGCCTAACTAACTGGTAACCCAAAACTGCTCCTGGCCAGAGCTTCTGTGTCCTCCCCAGAGCCGGACCCCCGTGGTGTGGCGCCTGCAGCCCGTGGTTCTCCTTTACAGCTCCCAGCATCTCAGCCCCCCCCCCATTTCCTTCTGCCCCTGCACCCAGGGGGCCCAGTCTGTTCAGGGCAGAGCGCGAGGCCCTTCTGGGGTGCAGGGCTTCCCCAGGAGAGGAGGCTGGGGGTGGCAGCCCTTGCCGAAGGCAGGGGAGGCGGGGAGGAGGGAAAGCAGAGGCGGCGGCAGACCCCCAGACCCTTCCCCAGAGCAAGCGGCACACTCACTGCCCTTTGGAACCAAGGCAGCAGGGCGGGAAAGAAATGAGCGATGGGAAAGAAATGACGCTGCTTTCTGCCGAGTCCGGTGTGAGCAGGAAGCGTCTTGGCTCCGAGCCCCTTAGATTCCACTGCCAGCTGCCTCTGTCTCCAGAGAGATCACCTCCACCCTTACAAAGCGGTCAGCCTGTGCCTGGGCCGGACCCTTTCTGGCCGCTCAGTCAGGAGCCCTCCAGATCGATCAAGCTTCCAGACGAAACCCTTCGTTGCCTGTGGAAAAGAAGCACATCGAGAAGAAGGGCTCCATTGCAGACCTCTCTGGGCATCGACTTCCTCAAGGGCTACAGCTTTGCACGCCCACGGGCACACCAGCCACCGGTCAAGGTTTTTCCTGCTTTGCCATAACACAACCACCTCTGAAAAATTCAAGTGCAGCCGTGTCAGAAGCCATGCGGTAGCATGCAAGGTAAAGTGCTACAGCTATCCAATAAATAGAGGAGTTAAAACCACCAGAATCTTGTAGTGGTTTAAACCACGGATTCAGAGAAGTGAATATTCTGAACTGGCACTGAAAAGAAGATACCGTTGGCACCTGCTAGTTTCCCTGGGGAGAACACGCGTTCCCTGGAGTAGAAGGGCACCCCAGAAGGCCCAAAGCCCCCCTCCCAGTCCCCAGGGCTATCGTGCTCTGGCCCAAAGCTTTAAGAGCAATCTTTTCGGGGTACTCACTTCTAAGGCTTTCCCCACAAGGAACCGCTCTTAGCAGGGCCTGGAAGGCCAGGTAGCCCAGCCTCCTGCAGAAAATGCACCTCGCCTGTTAAAAGGCACCAGTGGAATCACCTCCCGAGGCAGCCTGTAAGAAACTGCGGCACTCAACTCCCAGCAAAAACAACTCTCCTTGAAACTGATGCAAGTTCAGAGAAAAGTTCATTTATTGAGAAGTAGTGTACAGAACTAGAGCATTGCTGGAACTAAAGCCCATGTGCACCAAAAGTTGATCTTACCCCCATCCCATTCCTCCTCCCTCTTCTGTCTTCGAGTCTCTCTTGCGCACGTCACCGGTCGTCTCCTGGTCTCGCGCTGGTACGGCCTTAGGCATTCCTGAGGACCAGTAACAGTCCATCTGCACCTAACGGTTCACCTGCTAGCCTTCCCCCCTCCCTTTCCTTTATAATGGCAGAAACGAAGCAAGCAAAACGAAGCAAGTAAACTAGCAAGACGGTTGATTGATTGCGAGGATTCTGGCACAGCCCTCCTATACCCTCCCCAAATGCTAGAGAAGAAGATGGTTGCACTTCTTGCAACACAACTCTTGTGAGGGGGGTCTGAGCTCAGATTCTCCAAGTTAACATGCTCAACTCTTTCAACTCCATTGGAGAAGGAGGAGGAGGAGGAGGAGGAGAAGACCCTGCAAAGAAGCTGAAGAAACAATGGACCACCTAGTCAGCTGCTGCAAGAAGATCACACAGGCTGACCACAAACAACGGCATGACGAAGTAGCAGCAATGGTGCATTGGGATATCTGCAAGAAATACCATTTGCCTGCAAGCAAGAACTGGTGGGACCACAACACAGACAAAGTAATAGAAAATGAAGAAGGTAAAGTGCCCTGGGGCTTCAGAATTCAAACAGACAAGCACCTGCCACGCAACACCCCAGGCTTAATCATTGTTGATAAGAAAGACAGAAAGTCTGAATAGTGGGCATTGCAATACCTGGAGACAGCAGGATAGAAGAGAGACCTGGAGAAAATCACAAAATATAAAGACCTGCAAATAGAAGTAGAACGACTGTGGCAAAAGAAAGCAAAGAGAGTACCAACAGTAACAGGCACCTTCCACATTCCAAAACATCTGGAGCGCCACTTGACCATCAGCACTGAGAAAATCACCATCGGTCCGTTGCAAAAGGCAGCTTTACTTGGAACAGCTTCTATCCTGCGACGATGCCTTTAACCCCATCAAACAACATCTGCCCATCCCAGGTCCTTGGGAAGGACTCAATAGGTGGATGAAAATGCCAAACCCATTCTAAACAGCTGGCTGGCTGTGACCAACAACAACAAGAATACAAAAACCCTGGTTGTCCTAAGGTTTGGTTTCCAGGCCCCGCACTGTCCTGCTTGCTCTTCTCTCAACATGCCCCCCTTGCCAGTACCCAAACGCATCGCTGGAGTGGGCTGTAAAATGCAGAGGGCGCCTGACCAGCTGAGAGTGGGGCCGAGTGAGCATTGCCATTACTGCCTTCTTTGTGCCAGTTCATGTCCAGTTTGTGTCTGACTGAGATCGCTAACGCCGCCTTACCTGTATGCTGTGAAGCCAATTTCTCCCTCCCTCTATTTCTGCCTTTGACTTTTAGAATTATTCTTGCTCTCTGATTAATTTCGTCTTATTAGTTTCGTGCCCTCTCTCGGGCTTTGTCTGATGGATGAGCCCCTGTTTGGCAGAGTTGCTCCACCAGCTTTGGATCCACCAAACAGGAGCCTGGGGCTGGACAGATGTCTCCCTGAGGACTTAATGGGGGATTTGGTCAGAGATTTCGCGTGCCTCCAAGCCTACGCAGTCCGCAGCATCGCCATGATCTGTGGGTTAGGGTGGACGTTGGTCTGGGGGCTCAAGCCCTGCTGATTCCTTGTATCCGAAGTCTCTGATGTATTGCTAAGACATCCTCTTGTTCCTGTGTGGCTGATCCTGGAAAGCTCGGGTTCCCGTGCACCCTTGTGGCGTGATCCAGTGTCAGTGGAGCATGTCCTCTCTGTTCCCAGAGTTAAACGTGCTTTTCTGTCCCTTGTCTCTCCAGTCCTCTGTTCCTGCTCCCAATTTTGCCATGCCTGTTACGGTGCCAGTGACCAACCAGAACGCCCTGCCATTCAGCAACCCCGGGGGCTCGTTAGTGACCCCATCGCTAGTGACTTCCTCGTTGGCCGACCCTCGATTGCTGTCCCCGCAACAACCGGCCCTCCAGCGGAACACCGTCTCCCCGGCGCTCCCGCAGAGGCCCGCCAGCGCAGGTACAGCCTTCTCTCCTCTTCGGCGCCTTTTGAAAAATGTTCCTTTAAGCGATGTAAAGGAAGCGTCGCATCCCCAACAGAGAAAGCGAAGAGCAATAGAGGAGGATCGGTGGATGAGCTCTTGCCCGAAGTGTCTCCACAGTCCAGAATTCAGTGCTGGGGAAACCACAGTGCGCACAAGGGGAAATAGGCCTGCATCTAAACGTTCACCTTAGCTGCACGGAAGCGTCAGAATCCACTGGTGATTCTTCCATTGTGGGTAGACGTGGAATTGCAGCTTTTTAGTGAGGCCTGCAGACTCTCTCTCGTTTGGGGGTTTGGAGACGAGACCTTTCCCCTTCACACCAGAAGCGTCTCATTTGCGTACCTGGCTTATGCTCGTGCAAGGACCCAAGCAGCACACCCTCCCACAACATTCTTGCATGCGCAGTTGACTGGCATGTCAAGAGGGTGGTCTCTGCTGCCCCGTCTGCCATCAACTTTCGCCTTCTGCCATGTTGAGCTGGAACCATGGTGATGGTTGTAGACGTTCCCTCCCCTGCTGAGCCTCTGACGGGAGCCTTCGGCTGTTCGTCAGTCCCGGCGGGGATGGGGAGGGCAGCACCCCTGCCCTTCTCCTCTTCGTTCCTTTGGGTTAGCCTGCTTTTTGAGGAAAAGTGGCAGAACCTCTGTTTCCCCTCAGCAAGGAGAAACTGCTTTAATTTCACAATTCATGGTCTCTCTCTCTCTCTCTCTGGCGTTGTAATGAAAGAGGGTCTGGGGTCCACACACTGTTTTCGCGTGTAGATGCATCCCATAGGAGGCCTGGCTCCAGGCCACAGTTTGGGGAACGTGAGCCTGAGGACTGAAGGGAGGTGCAGTCGTCCTGCCATGACCGCCCCCCCCGGAAAGGGGGGCCTCAGTCTTCTGCCACTTGCCTGGCTCCGAGGAGCAGGAGAGGTCTCTGGCAGCACCGTCATGTCTGAATGTCGCTCCAGATGAAACCTGACCCCCTTTGCCTGTGGCTTCTTCCTAGGGGCGATGCTCGGAGGAGAGCTCGGCAACACGAATGGTGCCTGTCCAAGCCCCGTGGGTGAGTAGCAGGAGGCCCAGGCCTGTCCCAACGAGGCGCACGCCCTGCCGGGAGCTGCTCACGAGGGTGTCAGGAAGGGGTGCTTGGGAGGGCGATGCCGGGAGGTTTGGCAAAACGGGTCGGGAGCCATGGGAGGTGCCTAGTTCGCCCCAGGAAGGCTCCAGCGCTTTGAATCAGGTCTGGTTCTGCCCCCTGAGCCCCAGGGTGCCCTTCGTCCCTGCTGTCCCCCCCCCCTTGCAGTTTTGGCTCTTTGTGCCACATGGCTGACCCAGAAAGTTTGCCAAGGGCAAAACAGATGCAAGAGGAGCAGCTGGCACCCTGGCCCTCTTTGTGGTGGTGGAGAAGGGAGAGCTTCAGAAACCTAAGTAGCCACGTGGATTCGTTGGAGACATTTCATACGGGGGAGAGCGAAACGATGCCCTTGTACGGGTCGGTACGAGGGTCGGGTTCCCTCTGCCCCCAGGCTGAATGTCGAGCAAGAGTTCTTCATATTGTCTTTGAATGTGTACTGATTGGGGGGGTGGATTTAAAGCGTTGTAGTTGACTCTGAATATGGAGATATTATGGCTGGGATAATTCTTTAGGGTAATAGATTGGAAACATCTTGTTGTACTAAGGGGAGGCCCTGTCTTAATCAGGTAGCCATTAAAAAAAACCCTCACAATTCTGAACTGAGTACAGAAATCTAGAGACGAGGCCACCTTTTGAAGGTGTATTACCTTGTGTTTTTCTCCCCCTTATATATAAACATATGCAGATTTAATCAGTTAACGAATGAATATATTCTCGTGCACCTGGGGGTGGTTCCCATGTTTGCCAGCCAGAAAATAAAAATGGTTGATGCCAAACGTGGCGTGAAAAATGCTAAAGACCAGCAGAGAAAAGCTGGCTTTGGTAGCGCTGAAAACCCTCCCTTCCAGGCTGCAGAATCTCCTCCTGCAGAAAAACTGACCCGAAAGAGGGGAGCAGGTGGGGTGGAACCACACGGGAAGGGCAAAACTGGCGGGGTCGGGGAAGCCAGTTTTTCTGCCTGGGTTTTAATTAGAGGCTGCGCTTCCAATCCTTTATTTGTCCTTGTCAGTCTCAAAACCAGCTCTTGCTTAAAATCCTCCTTAAATGACAGCCATCCTGGGTTACTTCAGAAACGTTGCCCGAATCCCTTTTTAATGACTCTTCCCTTAATTACTGCACGTCAACGGGCGGGGAGGCAGCTCCCCTTCCCTGAAGCAGCATTTCACCCGCGGTGCTTTTCCTGAGGCTGCTGGGCTGCACCCAGACAGTCAGGCCTCCCTTTGCCTGCCACCGGGGGGGGGGGGGGGGCTGGGGACTCGTCCCCACCCATCCAGCCCTCTAGTGCAGGGGCAGAGAGTGCTGCCTGGCCTGGCGAGGGCCCGGCCGGTTAGAGCCAACGGGGCAGGGCCCCGGCCTGGTCCAGCCTGGCGAGCTCTTTCCTCCGTTCTTCTCCAGCTGTTTGGAGGCTGAGCCCACCTGGGAATGGTTGTGTCCTGGATGAACCCAGAAAAACTCTGTAACCAGGTCGAGCCTGTTCTGGGATGGCAACCCGTCAGCTGCTTTTGCTGTTTTTTTAAGATGCGTTGCAGCACTAAAAAATTAAATTCCAAAATGGAAAAACCGTAAAGGCCAAAGCCGGGCAGAACCGCCCTGGGGGGATGGCAAAAAGATGTTTGGGGCCAGCGGAGAGGAGCCGAGACATGGGGGGGAGGCAGGGGGGAGGTCAGCCCGAGCATCCTCCCTCCCAGCCCTGCTCCTGGCCAAAGGCCCTCTTGCCCTCTGGAGAGGGGGGTCTCAGAGGCCCCTTCGGATGCCGCGGTGGAGGGCGAGCGAGGCCAGGAGGCCCATCCGGAGGATCCCCGGAGGGGCACCCTGCTATTTTCATGGAAGACAAGAGGCTCGACGGACCCTCGCTTCTTCCTCTGCCAGCCCTGTGCTGCCGTGCCCCCTCCCCCCGCCCCTCCCGGCTCTCCTCTTTCCAGAGCAGCCCCCACGTCAGCTGTTGTGAGCGGCTGTTCCGGCTTGTAACTTGGCAAGGCCCGTGAATGTCAGCATTGACGTCACGAAAACATTCCCCTCATTCCAGACACGGGAGCAGGGAAGCCGGTGAGAGCCTCGGGCGCTGGGGGGCCACTCTGGGACCACCCTCTTTCGGGCTCTCCTCTCTGGCTGCGGAGGGTGTGCGTACCTTGGAGGAGGTGCCCCGGGCGCTCGGGCAGGGTGGCTAGGCTAGGCCTCGGTTCCCCTCCCTCTTTAAATAGGACGCTAATCCTGTACCCCTCCCAGCAGCTTTGCCGTCTGTGTTGCTCCAAAGCCCGCACCAGGGATTCTGGGCTGACCCAAATGGTCCCTCAACCAGTTGGGTGATGGCGCTCTTGGGCCACGGCGTGTTTCTGATCCACGGTTCGGGTGAACCTGCCCAGCTGCCCAGTCTATAAGCAGCCCAGGGGGCTGGCGGAGGTCCATGCGTAGAGAGCATGGCAACTGCCCTGCTCCGGGTGCCCCACGGAGCTCTTGGGCCGATAGCGACGCCCGCCTCTCCATTCACTGGCTTGTTGGAACCCCGAAGGGGGAGAGCCCTGGCAACGCAATGGGGGATGGGAAGGGCTTGTGGGCTCCGCTTGGTCCCCCAGTTGGTTCTGGGATAGGGCCAGAAGGCCTTTGGGCACAGGAGGGCCCCCGTGACGGCCCCGGTTCCTCTCTGGGCTTGTGTCCTTTGCCGGCCTGTTCTTGAGAGGGCGGTGGTCTGTCCACGGGGATACCCTCCGGATACCTCATGCTTCAGAAAGAGCCGTTTTGATGCGCTCTGCTCCCGGGACCAAGAACAAGCGAGAGAAGTCCGGGTTATTTCAGGAACATGTAATTTGGATCGGTTGCAGTGGAGGACGGGGGCGGCTGCTTGTTTCCCAACACCGCTAATTCTTGCAATTGCTTTCCTCTCTCCTCAGGCAATGGCTACGTCAGCGCCAGGGCCTCCCCGAATCTGCTCCCCATCTCCAATGGAAACAGCTTAGGCAAGGCCATCCCAGCCAAGTCGCCCCCACCACCGCCCTCTCACAGCGGCCAGTTGGCCGTTAACGTCCGCAAGCCGGACCTCCGTGTCATCACCTCCCAGGGCGGAAAAGGCCTCATGCAGCATCTGGTGAGTCCAACTTGCGACAGGAAAGTCTGGTCTGAAACGATGCGCGTTCCAGCCCGCCGACACACCTGCCCCAGAGGTGCTCCGTTGGGCAGCTCTGCACCGAGAAATCCCTCCCTGTCTTCAGTACACCTCTGAGGACGCGCAAAACGTCCTATTATACGCAACAGGCCAAAGGATGCTGTTGGGGCATGGAGGTGGCAAAGTGGCAGTTTCAAAGAAAACAGGCGTGAAATAGTGGTCATGTGTGTAAACATTAATGTTCCAATCCAGGCTGACCCCCTTGTTTCTCAGCTCTCCTAAAACACGCATCTAAAGAAATCCATCTAAAGAAAATGGCCTCCGTGTTCTGTGGGAGCAACCTCTCAGCCAGCAAAACCCCACTTTCTCCATATTTGTCTCAAAGATACAGATGTCAGACTTCGGCTTCCCGGGGCACTGAAGGCCCCCCTTTGGTCCAGCCAAATCACTTTAATCTGTTCATCTGTCTAACTATTGGCATCAGTCTTGCAGCGGTAATTCCAAACACACCTTCTCCCCCTGTGGAAAGAGGAGATAACGGCCAAGGGATGTTTTTGTTCTGGACTCTTCATCGAAGGGGCTGATATAATATCTGATAGAGGGTTGTTGGGCAGAGGGCGCTTAGGCGCAGCCGGGCGATTCCAAAACAATGGCACCTTTATTTCCTGGATTGGAAGTTCCCCAAGCTTAAAAAAAAACACTGAATTTCTGGTGGTCTGCAAATGAAACAGAATTTTCAGTGAATGTGGAAGCAATATCAGAATTAGGAATTAAATGTAATAAGTTTCCTTTGCTTTCGTTTTTATTCCGCATCTAGACGGACGATCAGTTGGATCTGGTGAGTTATGCATGGGTGTGCCTGTGTGTTTGTGACTGTGTGTATGCATACACAAGCTTCTTTTGCCAACCACTGTCCTAAAATTGTGAGTTAGATAAGTTGGGAGGTCTCCTGGAGGAAACACCGGCTTCTGCACCGGCTTCTGGCCCCTTCTGAGCAGCCTGGATTGGTCGAGACACGTTTTCCTCCTGACTGGCGCATGCTTGCCAGCTGCGTAAGCCGCCTGTGCCCCAGCATTGGCAGCTCATGGCCTGAGACTGACAGGATCTCCTTTTGGCGGGACTCCCTCTCTTCCCTTTTCTTGGTGAGGAGGAGGAGGAGATGGTCATCTGAATTGGCCCAGAAACCCCTCACCCACCACTGCCCCCTTGTTGCATGCTCCTCGCGCTTCCTTGGGCGCAGCCTCTCCTCCCTGCCCGCCCCTGTCTGGGGTGCCATGGCTCCCAGGCACTGCTGAACAGGCTGGGGGTCCCAACCTTTGCAGCGTTAGCAGAGTCCAGTTAGCCACCTGCATCTGGCCCGCGGCTTATGTGCCGCCAGTGGGCCTTTGCCACGCACCCCCATGATTAGGGCAGAAGCCCTTTTGCTGCAAGCAGCGACCCCCCCCTCCAGATAGTCCTTTACGTGCAACGCCGAAAGAGCCAGAGGTGGGAACCCAGCGCGTGGGTTGGAGCCAAGCCGGTGCTGGGCCCACATCTCTAGAAGAGAGTCCCAGGGCTTTGCCCCAGTGCTGTGGGTGCCAGGCTGAGGCACCTTAGGCAGAGCACAGAAGCGCGGCTGCCCCAGGGCCCCGAGGGAGCACCACGCCTGCGGGATTCTCATCACAGGAGCAGCAAGCCAGAAATGGAGAAGGAGGTGCCAGGGCGGTGGAGTAGCTTTGCTTCCCTGGGTGAGGATGCGGAGGGGCCCCTGCCCTCTCCTTGCCCCAGTTCAGGCACTGCTGAGGGGTGCTTTTCCTTCTCCGGAGAGACCCCATCCCAAGCTGTGCACTGGGGCACCAGCCTCGGGGGCTCTCACGTCCCCTGAGATAGGAAGGAGGGCCCAAGGCGAGGTCAGCCAGGCGCTGGGGGGATTAGGACTGGGGGAAGGAGGTCTCCCCGTTCTCCCCCTGCCGTTGTCCCTGGGGCAGGATTGGCCACTGCTCGCAGTGGGAGAAGTTGGGGTCTGGTCATCACTCAGCCATGGGGCTCTGGTTGTTGTAGAGTTTAAAAAGGCAGGGAAGAACCAGCCTGCACGTGGGCGTATTGCAGGAGAAGTTGGGGTACAGGGTAATACTTGAATAGCATTCTGTGGCTGCATAAGCAATTTGAAATAAGAGTATGTTTCATGCCACAGGGGATAAATAAGAGCATTTTAGGCATCTCAGCCTCCCTTCGGTCACTCAGGCCTTTCTCCAGTGTAATCACTGAAGCGAGAACACTTCCGTGGTTGAGGTTGTCGGCCTGGATCTCCCCTCCCCTTCCCTCCCCAGGCCCTACCCCTGCCCCACCTCTCAGCTGTGGGGGCTTTGGCATGGAGGACTAGCAGAGGGAAGCAGCTCTGTGGGTTGAGGAGGGGTCCAGAGAGGGGGCAGCCTGGGTTGCGCTTCTGGACATGAGGAGGGGGAGGAGGGTGGCAGTTCTGTCCCGGTGCTGAAAGTCTCTCACACACACACACACACACACACACACACACACCGCTGCTCACGGGTGGGGTGTACCCTTCATCTTCTTAGCTGGGTTTGCCCAACATGCCGGGCTAGGCTAAAACGGGCGTAGACATTTGGGTCGGCACGCCAGGATCCTGCCATTCTTCTAGCGGGAGGTGGGAACCAGCCAGAATGTGGCTAACTGCTTGGGCATTATGCAGGAAGCGCGCACTGCAGCTCTGTTTTGTTAGTCCAGCTTTTGGGTTTAGCATACGATGAGAACCCAGCCAGCAGTGTTCTTTGCGTTGTGGTAGAGCTCTGAACAGCAGGCACGATCCCTTTTTCTCATCTCCAGAACAGCCCTGGGAGGCGCCCAGGCAGCTGTGTGGTTAGCGGGGTTGGCATCTTGTGGGACTGAGCTGGCAAGGCAGCAGCTGGGGGCCCAGGTGAGAGAGGGCCGTTTTGCCAACACCCCTGAGCCACCCATGGCCACGGTGAACCACCGAGCCTCCCTCAGCAGGAAAAAGTTGAGGGGTTACAGACAGCGCCCGAATCCATAAGGGCTCTGGTGACTTTGCACCGCAGAGGACAATCAGCTGTTGTGTTTATGGCTTCATTTTGTCTGCCGTAAGGAGCCTGGCCTGGCTGTTCATGTCAGTGAGCCTTCCGCCAAGTCAGCCGAGTGCTGAATAAAGGGTGAAGCGTCTGGAGAGCCAAGATTCGCTGCCGTGTCCTTGTGTGAAGCCTGACACCTGCCCCCTGCCCTCTCAGCCGTGGCTCACGGGCTGCCTGGGGGTGAGGGTGGAGCATTAAGGGACAGAGATACCTTCATCTGCAGAATAGGCAAATCAGGAAGAATGGCGTGCAGGAGCCACAAAGACCGGCTGTCCCTTCCTTTCCTTGGTCTGAGGCTCAGAGGTGAAGAACCTGCCCCCTTTCCCCACGGTGCCCAATGTCAGAGAGCCCTGTCATTGCAACAGCGGTCCAGATGTCCGACTTCTCCCTGCTCCTTTGGCTTCCCTGTCTCATTCCCTTCTCTCTCTCTTTCTCTCCCTCCCAGCAGAATGCCCAAAGACTCGTGGTGTCTCAAGCCACACACTCTTTGACCACACCGGTCGTTTCAGTGGCCACACCCAGCCTGCTGACACAGGGGCTGCCCTTCTCAGCGATGCCCACGGCGTACAACACAGGTAAGACCACTTGTCTGGGAAAAGGAGGAGGCTGGTGTAATGTGTCAGCCATCGAGTCAGAAGCAGAATCACCGAGCCCAAACTAAAGCATCTGTGCCCAGGGGCTGCCCGGACTCTGCTTGAGCGCCCCAAGTCATATTATGTCTACAGCCTTCCCACAATCTATTAAGGTTACCTGAGAAAAACATGAAATAAGATTTGTCTGGCAAGATTTGTTCTTGGCAAATCCATGCTGAAATCTGGTGATCACTGCATTGTTTTCCAGTCAGTCTCTTTACGATCTGCTCTAGAATCTTAGCAGGGATCAGGATCAGCCAGAGGGATCTGCAGTTCCCTTTGTCCCCTTTTGGAAGATAACAATCAGTTTGACTCTTGGTGGCTTAGTAGAAATCAAAAATAGGGAGATCTGCTCTCCTCCAGTCTTCTGGCCTGGTGGGCATCTGTAAGACAGGGTCTGCCTGGCTGTCGTAAGGGGCGTAAGAAGAACAGGAGGCGTTGTAAGCACTTGGACTTGGAATCGAGAACCCAGCACCCTTTCTCAGAACATCTGAATTCTCTCTCTCTCTCTCTCGGCTTCAGTGGCCAATTTTCTCTAGGAATTAGGACCTCCAAACAGTGGTTGGAGCACATGTAGCAGAACCTCTTTTCGAAAAGCAGAGATGGCTGCTTTCTGATTGAAAAATTGTAGCTGAAGAGCCTCAGCCCGGATCAGTAATAGTGTGATTAAGGGACCCTCTCATACGACTGCAGGTCTTGCAGCTTCTGGCCGTTCAAAGGCTGCGCTCTAGAAGCAAGCAGTGGAGGACTTGCTTTCAGAAGGGGAGGGGCTGAAGCAGGTGCCTTAAGCATCTGCAAGGCCACTTCGCCTTGCAGCGATCCCCCCGCCCAGTGAACTTTCTGTTCCCCTCCATCCTGGGAGTGGATGCAGGACTGGGATCCGGGGCTGGGTCTTTCTGCAGAAACCACAGCACCTCCCCGCAGGGGCCACGGGTCAGTTGTGGGGCATCACGAGGGCCTGCATGCCATTCCTGAGAAAGCACCCACCTGCAAGGGCCACGCGGCTCCGGATGAGGCTGCCTTTCGGAGCAGGCAAGAGAAAAGGGAGTAAGGGGCTGTTCTTCTTAAGGGGTGGGGTGAAGAATAGCTTTGCAGCTGGCTGGGAAGGCATGGGATCAGCCAAGAGACTGGCTTCCCTGGCCACCTGGCGCGAGAAACGTCTTTCCCAGGCGCGAGTCACTTGTGTTCCTGAGTGTGAACATCTCGCTCCCTCCCTGCCTGCTGAGCGCTTGGGTAGGCAGTGGCCTGCCAGTGTGGCTCGGTGTTGTTTGCGTTCACGGTTTCGTGCTGCAGGGTTTCACAAGGCGGTGCAACCTGCTCACCCTTCCAGTCCCCGCCCTGGTCAGCAGACCGAAGGGGTTAGGAGGGAGCCTCTGCCAGGCAGAGCAGCAGCTCGCCCCTCTCTGGCTGCTGGGCCCTTGCCCTCTGCCCCTTAAGGGGGACTGGCCTGCAGCATGAGCCGCCAGAAGCTGAAGGGCCCCAAGGCTGTGTCTCTGCCCCTCCGGCTGCGTTTCTGCGGCAGAGCTGTCATCTTCTTGTGGCTGTCAGGCAGGAAGGAGACGTGAATTCCCAGCTCGGTCTCCGCTTGGTTTTGACAGATGGGGGCAGAAACTGCAGACTCCCCAGACGAGAAGGGGCTGGGGTGGGACGACTCAAGCAAGAGGCCCACCAATATCCCAACGGCTTTGTGTTCGCGTCCAACCCAGAGAAACAATCTCACAGAACTGCCTGAAGGGACACTGGATTAGAGATGGCGGCTTCTCGAGAGAAGGGCGGGCTTCCTGCCTCCTTGAATCCTTGTCCCCTTGGCTGGGACCTCTCCCCTCCCCTGGTGGAAGCTCCACCAAAGAAAGTCTCAGGCTGGGCTCCTGCTGTCCAGAAGTTTCAAGGTGGTGGAAAGAAACTTTGGGTGTCGGAATTCATGTAAAGTGATGACAGGTCTGTGGCCCAGAGAGTCTTCCCACCCCATAGCAGGCTGGGTGTGTAACACGTTGTGAAAAATTAGTTATGCAGAAAAACAGGCCCAAACCTCCTCCTTTCCCCATCAGAGCCTCTCTTCCTCTTCTGGCGGTGGCTTGGGGGAACGTATTCTTCACGCAGAAAGGGTGGCACGGACTCCGGGTTCCTTAGAGCCCTCCTAGATTTCTGCTGGGACGGTTCCGCACTGCCTCGCCCTGCCTCAGGCATGCGCTTCGAGGAGAGGGAGCCCGGCCCACGGGCCGCTTCCCTGCCTCTGCCTGGGACTTCCGTGGTTGGCGTGGTTCCCCTGTGGCATTCTGCTGCATCCCAGCTTCCAGCAAAAAGGGCGCCTCTTTTCTAAAGGGGGCACAGTGGGCAGCTACTGAGCTACAGTTGCCTCTGTGACACCCAGGAGAATCATAAGGTGGAAGGGACCTTGGAGGTCATCTAGTCGAGCCCTCGCCCACTGCAGGGATCCTCAGACCGCCCTGGACCAATGGCGGACCAGTCTTGTCTTGAAAACCTCCGGGGTTGCCCCCCCCCCCCACAGCTTCAGTGGGGAGGCTGTCCCATGGTTTAAGGGCTCTCTCAGGCAGGAGAAAAAAAATTCCTCCCTATTTCGAGCGGGGACCTCTCTCTGCAGAGCTTCCAGGCGCAATACTCTTTTATCTCTTGATAACTGGCCCAGGCTTGCTTTGTATTAAAGAAGCAATTGATTTCTCTTTTCGTGGCCCCAGACGGGCTCTCCAAAAGAATGCCAGCCTATATGGTGCTCTAAACACAGTAATTATTTTATTTTATTTTATTTATTAAATTTACATTCCACCCATCTCCCCCAGAGGGTGACTCTGGGCAGTTCACAATTAAAGCCAAACATCAAAAACAGTAAAAAATATAAATATCCACATTAAATTAACTAAAAAAAATCATACTATATAAAAAGACTATATACATAAACATATACGTACAGCAGTATGCTTAATTGCAGTACATGGATTTTAAGAGTGTCCCGGGCTGACCAATTTGCAGCTAATATTTGAAAAACACCTTCGGTGGAGCCCTCCCGCTAGCCCTGAAGGGACTGGCCAGCAGCTCAGACGGTGGCTGTGGCGGCGTGTCCAGGGCCTTCTAGCGGGTTTTGGAAAATACAGCTTCCTCTTTCTGTCAAGGGAGTCGGGCGTCTCCTGCTGCCCAGGCCAGATCCAGCAGGGCGCAGCTCCTCCGGCGCCCATGGGCGGCTGGAGGGGGAGGCCAAGAGGTGCAGAGGGTGCCATCTAGTGGCCTGTCATTTGAGAACTATCTACAGCGGTGTTTCTCAACCTCGGCAACTTTAAGATGGGTGGACTTCAACTCCCAGAATTCCCCAGCCAGCATGAGGAAGAGCATGGCTGGCTGGGGAATTCTGGGAGTTGAAGTCCACCCACCTTAAAGTTGCCGAGGTTGAGAAACACTTCTCTAGAGAAGGGGACTTCAGACCAGGGGAGCATAACCCTGTTGCTGAAGGCAAGAGGAGCATGTGAACCTCCAGACTGCAGGCCGTGTGGCAGAAAAGGCGCACTTCCGGGGTCCCCATGGATGGCGTTCAATCGAAGGAGCCTAGAGCGCGCCAACCCTGCCATGAAGGGTACTGACCGGCACCCTGAGCTGCACCCGTGCCCGCGCCGCTGCGTTCTGGGCCAGCTGAAATTTCTGGGGGGTCTTCGAGGCGGCCGCACGCGGAGCACATCGCGTGGCCGAGCCGCGCAGGGCCGGGGCGTGGGCCGCGGAGCGGGGGTGCCCGGGCCTGACCTGTCCGGCTTCCTTTCAGACTACCAGCTGAGCAGCGCGGAGCTCTCCTCCCTCCCGGCGTTCGGCTCGCCCGCCGGCCTCTCTCTGGGCAGCCTCTCGGCCTGGCCGCAGCAGCCGCAGCAGCCGCCGCCGCCGCAGATCCCGGTCTCCCTCAGCAGCTTAATGTGAGTGCCCGGCCCTTCGGGGCCCGGAGGAGCTCGGTCTCCGTCGGGGGGGCAGATGTTTATTCTCGGGGGCCGCCTTGAGCGGGGTTTTGGAATATTTTGCGCGGCCGACGTGCCTTCCTTGGCTCTTTTTAGCTGTGCAGCTGGGGGGAGGGAGGCGGGTTGCTAGATCATCTCTCTGGAGGATTGCAGAAGCCCATGGAAGCAGATGTTTCTTGGGGCAGCTCTTGGGAGGGGCCGTACTGGGTGAGGAAGGGGGCCGGGCGGGCCCAACTAGGTGCTTCCCGTCCGGCTGGGCCCGGAGCAGAATTCCGCTCCCTTCACGTCTCCCAGCGCACCTCTGTCTGCAGAGGCTTCTCGTTTCTCTGAAGTGGGCTAAAACCGCCGGCTTTTGACTCCGGCTGTCCGTGCGGAGGGGAAAGATCAGCGCGGACGCTCACGGCCACTTGCAGGGCCGCGGCTGGGGTGGTCCGTGACGGGGAAGGGGCCGAGGTTGAGCAGCAGACGCGGGGGCTTGGGATTGACCCGCCTGCCGGCCTCAGCTTGGCTTCCCGCACTCGCAGCCCTTGGCAGAGGTTCTGAGCCGCCTCGCTCTGTCCCGGCGGGGCCGCCCCACGGGGCCCCCCAAGCTTGGCTTCCTGCCCGTCCAGCTCAGCGTCGCGGCCGGGGGAGCGGAGCTGCACAAAGCCTGGGCCAAAAGACGGGGCGCTTGGACGTCGCAGTCGCCGTGACCATTGGTCAGGTTTACCTGGGAACCCAAAGCATCTTCTGTGGGGGTCTCTCTTCCCGAAGGAGCGAGTGGGTTTGAACCCGGATCTCCCCAGGCCTCCAGGCCTTGGACAATATCTAAACCACTCATCCGTGCGGTTTCCTTGGCAACAGAATTGTTAGTTTTATTTGCCTTCCAGGCTAACTCCCACCCGTTTTTTCCTGGTGGCCTCTCATCCAAACACATTCCGTATCTGACCCTGCTTAGCTTCTCAAAACCAGCCCGAGCTGGCCTGGTGCTGCCACCTAGCTGAGCCCGAGGTGCAGGCTGCTGTAAGAATGCTCACATTAAAACCGTAACTTACAAGAATAACCTTAAATGTTACTTATTTATTACTGTTCTATTCTTGGCAGTTTGACTGGATTTCTGAGCTGTCTGAAGGCTCTGTTTCCCTTGAAGGCAGGCACGGCATAAACTCTGCTGGCATTCTGTCTAGTATATTCGGTCCTTCAGCGTGCCTTTTAAAGAGGGCTTCGTCAGAAAGGGGACAAAGAGCCTCCTTCCGTGCTGTTATCAGGAAAAAGCCACGGGGGTGTTCGTGAAATGGCCAGCAGCCAGCCGTTGTCCGGAGGATCCCTGAGGACAGGCAGGGCCGAGCGGGGCAGCCGTAGGTGCTCTGGCGACCCACAGGCCCCCCCCCCCCCCCGTTTCCAAGAGCGTCTTGGCCCGTCGGCAAGCAGAGTGCGGGGCCTGCTTTCGACGGCTAAACCAACAATGTTATTTGCCTGAGATTTTTTTTTTATGTTTCCCTTTCAGTTTGTTTCCCTGGAAGCTCTTCTTGTTTTACACGTGAATTAGTGGGTTATGTTTAGTGCAGATACTCAAACGGCCCTGTGTGGCCGTGGGGGTCTTTGGGCGGTGGGAGAAATGGGTGGAAAAGAGGCGGTCTTGGAGACGGGCCCGCCCTCCGGTGAGGTTTCTGCCCTCACCTCCGTCTCCTTTCTCTGCCCAGACAAGGGAGCCACCTGTCCCACGCCGCCGCCGCCGCCCCCACTGCCACCCTGACCGTCAACACCAACCCCGGCATCAGCATCAAGTCGGAGCCTGTCTCGCCCAACCGGGAGCGCAACAGTGCCACCCCGCTCTCCTCTTTCCCCCATCAAGTCCGCCACGAGCCCAGCGGACGCTCGCCCGTCGACAGCCTCAGCAGCAACGCCAGCTCCTATGAGGGCAACGAGAGGGAAGACCCGTCCCGGGCCGACTTCAGCTCCTCTCTCGGGCTCCTGAGACCCAGCGCCGAGGCCGAGGGGGACAACCCCTCCATCAAACGCATGCGCTTGGACGCCTGGGCCACGTAACTGCCCCCAGCGTGGCCCCCTCTTTCCTGCAGGGGGGCTTTCGGCTCCCCGGCGCGTGTGATGGAGGGAGGGCAGTGGAAAATGAGGAGGGAGGGGGGAGGGGGAGGCATGGGGAGGGGGAGGGGGCTTATTATCAACTGCCTGAAAAATAGCTTTAGGATTTTGTAGGCATCCGTTCTCGCAACATTATGCAGTACGAAAAGGCCCCTGAGGATCTTCCAAGGGCCACTAAAGAATAGGAGCCCCTCAGTGGTAGCCAAAACCTGATCGAGGGACTCAGGCACTCGCTGGCTCTGCGTGAGATTAAGTGAATCACAGACGGCTTCCAGGGTGGGATGGTGGTGGAGGGCCGGGCTCGGTGGGACGGTGGTCTGCCGTGTGCCGTTTCTACAGTTAGTCCTAACTGGGGGAGAAGAGTGCCTTTGGGTATCAGCGTGGCGACAGAGAGGAGACGGCCCACACGATGCAGCCTTGATTTCCTCCCGAGCAATCACTTTAAGCCAGGCAGGAGAGAAAGGGTTAAAACTGCTAGGGAAGCAGCCTGCTTCTAATGCACACCTTTGGAATTAGGTTATCCAGGTCAATGAAGGCTGGAGAAATGCAATAGCTTTAGGAGAGTGAACTCTCGGATCCGTTGTTTCCAGACTTTTGATCATCGGGGGCACAGGGTCTTTTCCTTGGAAGAGGTTTGGAGGCTTCAAGTTCATTCGCACCCATCAACACCCACAGAGGCCACTCCCGGGTCCAGTTGGCCGTGCCTGTCCCTGCTCTCGTCAGCATCCAGGCGCATCTGGGCTTCCCCGTGGGGGGGGGCCTCGACCGGTGTTGCGCTCAAGCACAAGGGGGTCCCAAGCAGGGCACCTGCCAGAGACTTCCGGCGGACGAGGAGTTGGCAGGGGCAGTTGGACATTTTTGGATGGTGACGCCATCGTGTGGAGGGGCCTGCTTTCTTGGACTGCCAAACATTGTGCTGGAGGGGTGGAAGAGGCCCCGTGGATGGTGGTGCAGAATTTGCTCGGGAGGAGCCTTTGGGACACCTTTTCACACATTACATCAGGGTTTCTCAGCCTTGGCCACTTTGAGGCGTGTGGACTTCAACTCCCAGAATTCACCAGCAGCCATCTGCTGGCTGGGGAATTCTGGGAGTTGAAGTCCATACGTCTCAAAGCGGCCACGGTTGAGAAACCCTGCATTAGAGGGTTCACACTACAGGATGCCTTCACGGCTGTCTTCAGGTTGTGTGTGATTGTCAAACATCTCCTTGTCACCCCTCTTAGTCTGACAAAATCTTCATTAATTTTAATTTTAGTTAGCTAACTGATCAGCCGGGTCTGCAAAACCTGAGCTAGCAGAGGAGAAGCAGCCACGTCGGAGAAGGAAGGCCGTGCTTTCGGAGGGGAGGCGAGCCACAGCCCCCGCGGAGGCCGAGCCGTTCTTGCTGGCCCCGGCCCCGGCCCGGCCGGCAGGACCAGCTCGAGAGGGTCGCCGAGCTCCTCTGAGGGGAAGCAGGGCGGGGATTCTGCGCCTGTTTCTACAAGAAGATATTTTTCTAAAAATTCTGCTGCCTTACAATCGGGCATCGTTTTCCAGTTCCTAATCTAACCGGTTCCCTTGACTACCTGCTGAAGTTCAGACTTTTAAGTGGAAATGTATCGTGTGAAGGGGTCCTGGGCCCACCCCCACTCCCGGGGCCTCGGCCAGAAGTGCCCCCAGTGCAAGGCAGGCCTTGGGGGCTCCGTCTCCCCAGCTGGCGTGTGGGGTTACCTCCGAGTAGACGCAGGCTGGACTGCACTGCCGGCTCCTCTCCGCCTCCTGCCCTGGGGCAAAGGGCCCTGATCCAGTGAAAAGCCAGTGGGAGGGGGGTCGCCTTCTGCCCCCCCCTCCCCCGTATTTTTGCAAAACCCTGTGTCCCCTGCGGGGAATTCAACGAGGAGAGGGGAGTCACCGTTCGCTCAGGAATCTTGCGTTGAAGGGCTGTTTGGAAGCTCCTGAGGGGGAATTGCCAGACCCCGCAGGACAGGCGTTTAGTTCCAGGTGGAAGCATCAGATCTTGGTTTGTACATCATCGCTTTTGGTTCATCCTGGTTTGCCTTCATTTGTGGCCAGAGGGCTTGAGTTTCCAAGCGACAGGCGGCCTGAGCCCCGGAGGCTCGTTCGGATTCTGCTGGGTTGGCTTGGCTGGGCGGGGGAGCAGAGTCGGAGCCCCGGAGCCGGGGGTGGCGCTGCAGCGACCTTCGGGGGCCGTTGGAAATGCCTGCTTTTGCTTGCGCGCTTGTTTCTCCCACGCACCCTCCTCCCACCGCATCTCCCCCCGCCTTCCTTAGCGCCCCGCCATACCTTGCAGACAACACTCCCCACCTAGGTGTCGGGTTGTCTCCTTCCTGCCGGGAGGGCAGAGCTGCTCCCGCTGCTGAGGGCCAGGCTCGGCCGCGGAGTCCGGGAAGGCGCGTCGCGCCAAAGCGAGCTCAGGTGCCCGAAGGGGCGGGGCCAGGAGAAGACCTGCGCTGGACTTCGTTGGCTTTCGGTGGAAGCCGGCGAGCGTGACGAAGTCTGGCGCTCCCCTTCTGTGGCGCTCAGAGCGGCCCTTCCCCGGGGAGGGCTGCGCCCCAGGCCTTCGGGGCCGCCTGTGCCCTTGAGGGACGGGATGCGGTTTACGCACGGCTGTGAGAGAGCCTTATCGCGCTATCCGTGGGTGCAGAAAACGGGTGTTTAAATCTTTGGGGCTGGCCCGTGGCTGGTGCCTGGAGCCCCGGACTCGGGGAGCAGCGCGTCCAAAGAAGGGGAAGCTGCTGGCCGGCTGGAGAAGGTCCTGCCTGGTCCAGCCGCTCGGGTTTGGTGGGCTGGCCGGAGGAAGAGCAGCCCTGTTCCTTCTGCTTCTGTCCATCTGGGGTCTCCACCGTCCATCCTTTCACTGGAGAGAGCCCCTCCCCCTCCCTCCCTCCCTCCCTCCTCCTCCTCCTCATTTTTGAAAGACAAGCAAAAGAATGACAATCTATAAAATCAACCCCCTTGTTTGTATTTCTATAAATATATTTCTCGAGAGCTTTTAATTTTATTTCTCGTGTTCATCTGTACTGTTGACAGTTACATTGTGTATAATTTTTTTAATTTGAAAAAAATGGCGTTTGTATAGGGTTTTAGTTTTAAAAAGTTATCTATATATAAATATAAATATATATTATATATTTTCCATTTTTAAAAAGGGGTGTTGCAAAGAAACACAAAATTGCACGATTTAAAATGACTTTAGTTGAAAATGCTGCAGTTTTTAGAGATGTGGGGAAAATGGAGCTTATTTATTCTCAAAGGCTACAAAAAGTGTACAATGCATGAGAGAAAACATTTACAAAAAAGACAAAAAAAGACAAAAAAGTGTAACCTGAACAAAGTGTAGCGTTAAAAAAAATTTAAACTACAAAAACGGCTAATATATTGTGTTTGGCTTTTGGTTTTTAAATGTTTCCTTTTTTCTTTGAGAATGAAATACAATAGTGTATATTTTCATATAAGAAGTATGCACTGATATGTTTAGAAAATGATATATTACTTTCTAAAGCCTGGTTACTTAACCAAGTCTGCTTCTGCTCTTTTCCTTTCCCGAAGCGGCTCGGCGCCTCTTCGCCGGGCGCGGTGCGTTCGCCGTCCCCGAGACGGGCGCGATGCGGCCGGAGCACGGAGCGCGCTCGGGCGCCTCCGGGTTTTCGCCCCCGCCCGCCTCCTTCCAAAGGGGGCTTCTCTCCGCCGCTGGCGGGCGGCCCGCCGGCTCCCGCGCTTCCCCGTCGCCGCTCCGGTTCGCAGCCGGCTGCCCCTCGATCGATCCCCGCTTGCAGCGTCTGAAGCCAGTCGGGGAGCCGAGCCGGCCTCGACGCCGGTCCCCGGGCGCGGGCGGGGCAGGGAAGCGGGAGCGAGAGCTGAGCGGGAGGCGGAGACGGCCGCTGCAATCCCCCCCCCCCCCCCAAGGCAAGTCCTTCTCGGGCCCTGCTAGTCGGGGCGCGTAGGCGGCCGCTTCGCCTCCGCCTCTGACAGCCTTTGCCCAGAGGGTCGGCCAGGCAAGGTCTCCGTGCTGAAAGGAAGCCCGCCAGGGACGCGGCCCGTCCGCACTTCGGGCTGGGCAGCTGGGCCCGTGCCCGCCTGCGCGGGCGTCTCGGCCACGGCGTCCCGGGCAGGGAGGCAGAGCTGGGCGCCTCAGGCGAGTGGAAGCGCCTTTGCCTGGCTTCCTTCTCCGAGCGCCTTGGCTGCCCTGGGAGGGGGGGGACCCCGGGCGGAGGTGGCAGTTCTGCTCTAGGATCGGATCGGTTCGTCCTTTGTGGTGGGATGTGAGGGTGTCCTTGGAAGGGGGGGCGAGGGGACCGATCGGATAAGCGAGAAAGGAGTCCGCAGCAGAGTCACGGCCGGAGATGGAAGGACCCGCCCGGACTTCTCAGGCGGCAAATGGGGGCGGGGCGGGGCGGGGGGGAGATGTGTCCCTTCGGACTTGCAAGATTCTGCTCATGCAGCCTTACAGTGGAGTAGGGTTGGCTCGTCTGGGAGTGTTTCCTGCCTGGTCCGCCTGGGAGGGCTGACATTCTTACCTTACTGGGCTGTGAAAAACAGCGCTCGACAGAAGGCGGGGAGGCGTCTCGGGGGTGGGGAGACTCTCGCAAAGTGCTCAAAATGCGAACTAAAACGCCCGTTTCCCGAGAGCCCCATCTTCTTGGGGAAAGCAGGGCGAAAGCGAGGCAGGCCAGGATCCCTCCCTCTGCCCGACCGAGGCTGCTCCGCGCGTTCCCTCCGCCCCCGCAGGTTTAGGGTTCGGTAGAAGGGCGCCGCTGGACGTTCGTCCGCTCGGTCCCCGGAGAGCCAGGATTGGATCGATTGGGGCGCCTGGGGGCCGCTTGCTGCAATCCCGCAGCAGATCAAGGCCTCGGATTCTGCGGGGTTCCAGGCGGCTCACCCGCTGGTCCCAGGCAAGGGGCCCCAAGCGGACTGGCCGGCCGGCGCTGGAGACCATCCGCTCGAGGGCAGCGCAGCGCCTCGGCGCCAGGGAGCCCTGCAGCGCCGGCCCCGTCCGCCCACCCGAGCCGTCCCGGGGCCAGCCGCAGAGGCTGCTCCCCCCCCCCCGCCCCGCCCCGCCATCGCGGGCAGAACGGCTGAGAGGAAGCTGCTGTGGAATCCGGGCAGCCGCGATTTTCATAACTGCCCTTACCTGCCATGTGGCTTCAGTCTTCATTGTTTGAAAAGTCTTCCTTCTCCTGGTGGGTGAGTAAAGTTCGAAAGTGTGGCCTGCAGCTGTGGTCAGGTATCAGACACCCCTCAAGGGCACCGTTGTTGGGCCGTGCCTAGGGCATCGTTCGGCCTTAATCCGGCAGCCCCCGCTCACCGCCTGGCCTCGGCCTGCAAGCCCTGCGGAGCAGGAGCTGGCTGTGCGCCTGGCATGGCCAGGTCCCTCAAGGAGCAGCTGGCTGCCTCTGCCCTTTCACCCCCTGCGGCCCTTGGCAAACAGGGACATCAGCCGGTGGGGCCCAGAAGCTGAGCTCCGGGGGTGGCTGAGAAGATGCCCTTCCTTCGGAGACTTGCTCCGCTGGATCAGCGGCTGTCGGTGACCAGAAGGGGGAAGGAGCAAGGCCGGTTGATGTACCAATGCGAATGCTGTGGCAACTGACACGCATCCTCTCCTGATGTTGGGGATTAATGGAGGCTTGTGGACCTCGTCCTCGCAACGTGGTTTTATTTACCTCCTCTTTCTGCCGAAGGAGTCCCAATTCTCGAACAGTGACAGCTGCTCCAAGCTAGGAGGGCCCTCGTGGCCCAGAGGCTTGCTGGACTGCCTGGGCCTCACTCCTGTCCCACTGCCGGTCATGGTGTGGGCTTGGCTGGGCCTAGCCTGGCCTGGCCCTGGCCCTGGCCCTGGCAGGAGTGGCTGCCTAGAGGGCTGAGGCTGGGTGGGGAGGACAGGAAAGCCGGACGTCAGCGCCTCTGACCTCTAGGCCACCAAGGTCAGACAGGCGCCAGCTTGGAGGGGCCAGAGGTTACCAAACCCTGAGACACTGAGGGCCAGACGCCATTCCTTGAAGGCAAGAAGCTGGGAGAGCAGACTGTTTGGGTTTAGAAAGTGACGCCCTGCCTACAGCAGTGCCTTTATCGCCCTAGACCAGCCAGGATGGTGTTTACACTAATGTGCAATTCGGGGTCACTCACTGGAGCTGCCTGAGCGCATCCCCCATCCTGAGCAGCCACGGAGCTATCCTAAAGCGAAATGGCTGGATTCACACAGTTTGGAAAGCCAACTCCAAATGCGCCACCAGTCTGTTTTTCATAAAGAGCATGAATCAGGACAGAACAGACCTCGTGGTCTGTCAGCTTCACGCAGATGTGCAAGATCAGACCCACAAAGCAATCGTGGTGTGGCAGGTGTGTGAGAAATGGGGGTGGGCCTTAATACATGTCCCCTCGCAGGCCCCTTGGCACCCCACCTCAAAGGAAAATAAATGTCTTAGTATACGTTGTTGGGATCCATGGTAAATTGTCGGGAGGATCATGGAATAAAATGGTCTTTCAAATGGAAAAATGACTGCTGAATTGCTGTGGGAAGTTGCTTTGTGTCAAGAGTCCCCTAACCAGGGAAATTCAGGGGATAGGGGCTCTCCAAGAGAAAGGGGGTGAGAGAGGGGGGCTTTTCTCTTTGTAGCTGCTACATTCAGGAGACTGAAAATGGGGTTGCCATCTATTTCCCATGAATCTACAACTGGGGGTGGGGCTGGATCTGCAAATAGTGCACCTAAAGAACCCTGCTTCCAGAAAATGGGTTTTAATGATAATCCTTTAATCCTCCTCAGATGCCCTTTGGTAGGCCAAAGTCTCTCGTAATTACACTCTGCCTGTTTTTCCCACCAGCCCAAGCAGTGGTTTCCAGGGGCTGTGTGGAGGATGGAAGGAGGCCTGATGACACTTTCAGTGCATTCCCAGTCGCTGGGGTGGGGCGCGGGGGGGGGCTGCTCTTCAGTGCAGAGCAGATTCCTACAGAAGAGCATCTCATTCCCCCGCCCCCAGATCTGCCCAGTCCATCAGGCATCAAGGCTGGCTTTCTTTTGGGGAGGGAGCGCAAGGAGATGAAGTCTGCCCTCCCTCCACCCCAGTGGCATAATCCCTGCAGTTTAAAGGGAGGGACGCCCCCCACCCCCCACCCAGCAACGCTTTTCAGATTCCACAGACATGGAGGTGGCAGCCTTGCCTTTTCAGGATCTCTTTCCAAAGGTCATTTGCTCCTCGTTAGAGCTGCGTTTGCAGAGCGGGGGAGATCCAACAGGGAAGGTGAAATTAGAAAGAACCCCAAAGACCCTCCAGGTGGGCCGCCTGCCCCAACCTTTGGTTTCCAGACTTTTCAGCCAGCCCTTCATAACAAGTTTCCTCCTGCTGTTTAATTCTGGCAAGGGAGGCTCCGTTAATTATACGGCGTATCAGCAACTGATCAAGCTTTAAAAGTCAGCTAGAAACCATCACCACTTCTAATGGCCTGGCATTGGGACCTGTTAAATAATTCTGCGCTGACTGTGTGGACTTTTTGGGGTCTCCCAGAATCTACCTCGATAACAAAAACAGCCTTCAGTAAAGTATCATAGGACAACAACCAGCCTCCGAATTGACAGGGAATACCCCGAAGGGGCGGAGAGCTTCTGCCTTTCAGGATCAACCACCAGCAGTTAAAGGAGCAAGCAGCTGCAAACTGTGCCGCAGACTGGCACTTGGGAGAGCAGCCATGAAGGCCACGGTGTGTCTATACCTACAAGCCGTGGCATTCCTTGTGATGGACTTTGAAGTAGCAGGAGACGAGGAGTACTGAGGTCTTTGGAGAAGAGCCGGAGAAGACGGTGGGCAGCCGAAAAAACAAACCAGGGGTCCTCCAGCAAGTCAGCTCAGAGGTCGCCCTCCAGGCACAAATGGCCAGGCTCAGATTACCCTACTTGGGACACGTCGGGCCAGGGCGCTGCTGTCAGGACCGAGGAAGGGAAAGCAGACCCAGCCGAGCAGAGGCACAAGGGCGCCGCCTCTCCGCCCGGCCCACCCCCCTCGTCCTCGGGCTCCCCAGACGGGAGAAAGGCGCTGCCGCCGCCCGGCCGCCCGGCCGCCCTCGCCCCGCAGCGCTTCTTCCCGGAACCCTCGCCAGGCCAGGGTCTCCGGCGCCGGGGCGGCAGCCGTCCGGCCTTCCCGGTCCGCAGCTCTGGCTGTGCTGCTTCCCGCCCGCCGAACGGAGCCGGCCCTTGCGCTAGGAATCCCCGGGAGATGCTTCGCTTTGGCGCGGCCCTCGGGGCACAGCCATCTCGCAGAAGGACGTCGCTGCTTTGAAGGGACGCCGCCTTCTTTCGGGCTGCCGGCCGGCGGCCGCGAGGGAACTGGCAGCGGCCCGGAGCGGCGTCGCTCGACCCTTTCCCCCGCCGCGGTTCTCAGGCCACGAACGCCGCCAAGCCCGGCGGGGGCAGCAGCTGCGCGGCGGAGACGAACCGGACCGCGGCTCTTGGGCGAAGCCGGGCTCGGAAGCGGGAGCTTCGCGGGGGGGAGGGGGGCTAGCTCTGGCTTCCGCCCGTCGCGATCGCGCTCCTGGGGAGGGAAGGGCGCCCGGATCCCGAAGCCGCGTGGCTCCTCTCCGGGGCGCAGCGCCCATCCCCATCGCCTGGAGCGCCGGCGGCTTCCCTCCCACCGGGCCAGCCGAGGGGGCAAGAAGCGCGAGCGGGGAAGCGGCGTGTGCCCGCGGGAGGGGGGCCTTTCGGCGACTCGCCCGAGAAGAAGCGGAGGCGCGGCGCACCCAGCGCTGCCCCTCCCTGCGCGGTGGCCTCGCTGCGGGGGCCGAAGGCGGGGGGTGGGATTAAATATTCGGGAGATCGAACCGGCGTCAGTTCAGTTGAGCTGCGCGGGGGGACAGATTCCCGCCCTGGGCGGCCTCAAAGCAGCCGCCGGGGGGCTCCGGCGGGAGGAGCGCGTCTCGAAGCGGGCCGAGGGCGCATCCAGGATCGCTCCCAACCCAGCCGCATCGGAAGCCGTCGCCCCCTCCCGGGCCTGCCTTTTGGGAGGGCCTCTCGCCGGGAGGGTCCCCGTCAGGCCCAGACGCTCCAGCCGGACGGGCCGGGCCGGTGTCTGCGAGCCCCTCTGGCTGGGAGTCAGCTTGGCCTCCTGTGGCCCCTCCAGGCCCTCAGAGGCTGCAGCCCAGGCGAGAGAGAGCGGCGAGACAAAGGCCGAGCCTCGGGGGGGGGGGGGCGCTGGGGAGAGGCTTGTCAGCTGTCCACCGCATGAGGGGCCTGCCTGGCACAGATGCCCCCCCAGGCACATGCCAGGTGGCCGGGTGGGGACAGATAGGGAGTCTTGCCAGGAAGGGCTCCGCCTTCCGCGTCTGCAAAGGGGGGCCTGGCTGAGGCATCGCCTCTGCTGCCACGAAGCCCCTGGCCTCCCCCTCAAAGACCTTTCCGTCTCCGGAATGTTGCTTGCAGAACAACCGACCGATCGACCGACCGCGCGATCCTGGCTGTCGCCTTTTTGATTTGTCAGCTGTGGATTCCAGTGGTGGGTTTGCCTTTTTTCACAGCAGCACCATGTGGAGTCAATGTTTTCTCTGCCCTGTTCACCGCAGCTCAGGCTGTGCCACAGCGGAGCATAAGGCAGTTTGGAGGGTATGTCCCAGGAATCTTTCTGAAGGCGCTTGCACCGAACCTCATGTGCCACGTAAGCCCTGTGCTCCTGGTTTGGGAAGAACACTCTGACCTCCCCATGACCCAAGTAAGTTGATGCATTTGGCAAACATAGGTGCCCCACTGGTCACCCCCAAGCTTCTCATCATGTGTGCATTTGTGTAAACCCCCCACCCGTCTACAGATTCAGGGGTCCCCGCTCTTCTGGGCTCGGATTTGCTCTGCTGCTGCTTTAAGGGGCCACAGACCAGCACGAGTGCTTGGAACCTGCAACCACGTCCTCTGGACAGCTATAGCAAGGCAGGGCTTAGCTTTGCACAAGAGATATGGATCCTTTTCATCAAGATTCCTCCTTTTCTGCTGTTTAATCTAAAAGAGATATTATCTAAAAGAGTCTATTAATCCATTAGTTTCCTGGGTCCAACCTTGATTTTTAAAAAGAAAATGGTATTATATTGGCCACTCGATATCTTCAACCATGCTTTCAGCTTTTCTTCACTTTTTTATTTTATTTTTTATATTAAATATTAATATAATATTCTCTCATAAGTGTCACCAGGAACATTGCAAAATGAAATATGATGTGTACCAAACTGAGGTCAAAGGTCAGGATCATCTAGTCACTGCCATGAATCATGGGTGGTGGGATCTCCTTGCTGCATCTCCATTTCAGCCACCTGACAAGTTGAAGGGCTTCTGCCCTCAGGAGATCAATGGATCCTGTCCTAGTCTGGGAGGACCTCCATGGACTTGCTCCATCCCTGGCCATGCTGCACAGCTCTTCTGATGAAGTTCGGCTTCTTCCTTTGAGGACCCTGATTAGCTGAGGAGCTCCTTGCCTTTCCTCTTGAGAGGCAGGCACCTCCTCTGAGCATCTTCTACTGGCTAACAAGTCTAGGCTGGTCACATGACCATCAGGTGGGGGTGGGGGGGCGGCAGGATAAAGTTTACACACCATGTCTTTATAACAGCTTCCGCAGGAAACGTCCATTGTTTTTTCAATGGACCATTTGGCATGGTCTGGACATGAGATAAGGCCAGCTTTGTGTCATCCAAGGACAGCTGATACAAACTGCAAGTGAGGAAAGGGCATCAAATGTGGGGCTTATAACACCCACCCCAAGCTCCACAAATAGTCTTAATGGTGACATTTGGCTAAGAGGAGTGGGGCACTGCCAGTGTCCTTGGGCATCTTCCCCTCTTCTGGACGTAGAAGGACCACCAGCTTGCCTCCTTCTGGCCTCTGCCCGAGATCTGCCCCTGCCCTGCTCCTTGGTCAAGTGGCTGTGTCTCTGGCCTCCCGTCCAGGGGAAGATGCCCTGGCAGGGCTGAGCCAGATCGCTGGGGGAGGGGTGCCAATGCCCCCATGCCACTTCCAATCCAGCCGGCTTAACTTCTGTGGTCAGCCTGCTGTCCTTCCCCACAACAGTGACCAGACAAAGGGAAGATGTGCCCTTGTCTGATAGCAATGGCTACTTTCTATGACCGCTTATTCTAGAAGAGAAGTTTAATTTATCCGTAGCTGCTAAGAGTCCTGTTCCTTTAGCCAGTCCTCCCCCCACCCCCAAGGAGGTGTCTGGAAACATTGCAGGGGTCTGCTGCAGCGCAAAATATGCAGCTCTTTCCAGAAGGAAGATTTCTGTTCCAGGGAGATTTCAGTTTAAAATGCAATAACAACATGGGAGGAAGTGGAAGAGAGTGTAATTTACAAATTCACATTACCATAACTGGCCTGGCATCAAATTATATTTGAAAATTTTCAGCTTCGTGTGATTTTCCAAGGAAGAAAAGAGAAGAGGGTTTTGGGGGCAGTCCTGTGATTAGATCCTGAATTTCTCCCTGTGTTCCGGAACTCAGAGTTACTGAGGCTTAATCCTGAGGTGGAAATGTCTGGCGAATCTGCCACTGGCCCATTTTATTTCTAAAACGGTCATGGGCATTAGGAGAACACACATGTGCACACTGATAAAACACTGCAAAAATGTATATCGTTCTATATAATTGGGTCAGTATACAGTTTTTATTTTGTGTATCTCTCAAAAAATATTCCACAGTAAAGAATCTGGCTCCAATCACAGTCCTCTTTGCACATTAAAAAACCGTTTGGGAAGGAGGACAACCAGTGTGATTGTGCGTAAGGCCTTCTTCGGGTATGGAGGGGGCTGGGACCGTTTTGCCACCTGTCTACCCCTATTATCTCTCTCTCTCCAATTTATAGAGCCGCCCAACTCACTGGGCAGCTAACAGAGGATTAAAGCACAGGAAGAAGGTAAACAATAAAGATAAAAACCAGAAAGCACAACATGAAACAACACGAATTGGACCCAGACACAGCATATTTGCGTTCCAACCCACTTACCAAATGGCCTCGTTCAGTGACCTGGCCCAGCGCCACGGAAAAAAACCAAATTCCTCAGGTCTTATGGAAAGCTGGCAGGGTTGGTGCGGTCCAAACCTTGGGGGGAGGGTATGCTCTCCAGAGAGGAGGCACCGCAACAGAGGCACGCGCAGCCTTTTGGATCTTGCGGGATGGGCAGAAATGAGAGATTGGCGGTCCTACCAATAGGCCGGCCCTCTGCCAGGAAGAGCTGCTTAGATGTTAATCAGCACCTGAAAGCTCACTGGGAGCCAGTGCAGCCCATGAAGGAGTGGGCCCTGGAGTTGCAGCTGTGCCACCCTTGAATCTCAGGTGGGCACATTTCTGAGAGAGGAGCCTCCCCCTTCCCCACCTTCCTACTGATTGGAATGGAGCTGCATTTTGAAATTCTCCAAGTTTTCAGCAGAGAAAAAAGGAAGATATTTGCAAGGGGGAGAGGACAATCTTTGGCACTTTCTCCATGAAGGACTCCACCCCACCGCTCCTGGAGGAAGAGCCCTTCTCTCCTCCCTCCCTCCCTCCCTCCCTCCTTCCTTCCTGGGACCGCAGGGAGGCTGCAGCCTGGGGGGGAGGGTTCCAGGTTCCTCCTTTTCACTGGTGGGCTATTTCAGCCTTATGCTAAACGGGAATCAAACTGCTTGGAATGAAACCAGATACAGGACTGGATGTGACAGGAATCTCCGTGCTTAAGAGGTGCTGCCCTGCCTGCAGAAAGGGCTGGAGGGGAAGGTGTCCCTGCAGCAGCTTAAAACAGCTTGGACTCACCTGATTCCACCCACCACGGGTGGAGCAGGTGGCAAAGCGGAACAGATTTTACACACCTCACAGCTGCAGCTGCGTTTTATGACGCCTTAAAGGGGGAAACATCACTTTAACACCAGCACCCCAAAGGATGACTTCAGCCGGTCTCCTTCGGGGGCTGGGATGAGACGAGGGCAACCGCGCTGGGACTCAGCAGGAAGAAGAGGTCACAGAGCCACACTTGAGCCACGGTTAGAGGCTTGCAGGGAAAGCTCCTGAGGTGCTTCTTCAATGAACTGGAATTCGGGGAAGGGGAAAGCCGCAGAGAGCGAACTCGCCAAAGAGTAAGGAGACGGAACTGGGGAAAGCCCCTTTGTCCCTGGCCTGAAGCAGGATGGTCACAGTGTTGCTTTTGGGCAGCCAGGTGGCAGCAGCTCAGCCAGCCCATTCGGTGTGCCAGCTGTACCCTTTCTCACAGAGCTGTGCTGGCTTCCGTCCCTCACGCTCCAGGCTGCTCTAGAGGACAGGGCCGCAGAGGGCTTGGGGCGGGAATCCCCTGAGGAGAGTCCAAGAGCATTCAGGGGTTTGAAAGGCAGCTGGCCAGCTGGGCAGACCGTCCCAAGATGGCACCCATTTAGAGCCTGCTTCACCCACTGTCCTTTCCACTCAGAGTCCATGCGGTTGCTGGGCTAGCACAGCTCCCTTCCCCTGGGCTGGCCGGCCAATTAGCTCCATTTCTGGAGGGCCGGACTCTGTCCCGGTGCCACGACCATGCCTTCTCGAGGCTTAACAAAAGGCCTTCTTGGCTGCAGCCCTGCAGGGCCCGTCTTTACAGAGAGCCCTTGCTGGCTTCTAGTTCTCACGTTTTCCTACCTGGAGTTCACACCTCTTTCCTGTTTTATTATAGTTTGGGGGGGCGCTTAAGCTCCCTATTTACATGTTGCTGATTTTTCAAGGAGCAAGGTTTTCCCACCTCCTCCATGAATGGAAGACCGCCCTAGATGACCCCCAACTTTTCTTCCTTACGGTCCTTACTCTTCTGGGAAGGCCAGCCTCGATCGAGGCAGGCGTTTCGCCTCACACAAGATGCTCCGCGCAGGCCAGGATCCTTTCACAAGCACATGATTGTTTCTGGGCAAAACCAAAGGGGGCTGGCTGGGGGGCTCCTGGGGGTGGGGGGGGGAGGCAACAGATCATGTTAACATTCTGGTGGGGAATGTGCAGCGCCTCTATGGAGTCTAGACGGCTGAGCCATTGTCTTAATTAACCATTTGGAGCTGTATTGCAATGAGACAAAGCCATCTCGCCCCCCCCCCCCCCGCTTGCCTTTCCGTGAAGCAAAGTGAGCGCCCAAGTCAAGGACCTTGATTAATCTTAGGAAAGGTCCCCTGCTCCTTTGCATGCCCCCTCCCTGAATAGCGACAGACTCCAGGAATTTTTGCCCAATTCCCTGAGAAAGCAACCCCTTCTGCTCACCCAATAAACAGGGGAAGGTGCCACGGCAGACGGGTGTTTTTCCCCCTTGGGCAGCACCCAGCCAGGTCCCTTTCTTTCTGCCAGACAATTGCCTGGGAGAGACCCAGGTCCTCTCCTTCCACTCAAAAGCTGAGCTTTGGGTGGTTTTAAAACGGGTGGGGTGGGGTGTAGAAGAGGACGACCATGGCTGCCTTTTGAGAATTCAAAGTATTTTCAAATCCTATAATCTTCTTAGAAGTAATCAGTGTGTAGAGGGTTTTAGGCTGGCTACCTTCCCCTGAGGTAGAGCGCGAACTTCCCGCTGAGCAAGGCGTTACTTGACTAACTTGAGTATCAAGCTTGCCAATAGAATAGCTAGTGGTAGATTCATTTCCCATCTATGAAAAGGAATTTCGCCTTGGAAATGGAGACAGCCGGATCTCTCTTTCCAAAAAAGAGGCACCCAACTTCCTCGCTTTTTTATCATTAACCAATGTTGCTTATGCACACAGAAGAACTAAATTCCCAGATCGTCAATTGACTCCGTCTTAGGTTAAAACTGGATATAGGTGTGTGGTTTGCAATCCCACCTACCTATTGTTCCACATTTTAAAAAATGAGTGGGGTAGAAAAGTTAGTTTGTAAACTCTGAATTGCTCCAGTACAAGAACTGCCTTAATACTGGTTTTGGATTAATGTCTGTGGTGACTATCTGCTCATACTACCTGTGCTGTGTGAAGAAGCCTTTGTTGCTTCCTGTCCCGACCGAATGGCCAACACTTGCAACGGTGACTCCGTTCATGGTGTCCAACAGGTATAGACTGGCTGCATGTCACGGTTTTTCTTCCAAACGGAAGGAGGCCAATATAGGAGAGCCACACCTTGGAGTGAGATCGGTTTCACACACACATATGCGCACACACACGCGCGGCTATAAAACACACAAAAAGAGTAAAATGAAGTACAACAAAATATTATATACATGAACCCCAGCCAAAAGAAAGAGAAACATATTAGGACAGACACGACACACTTTTCATAACCTCAGTCGAGAGCCAGCTCAGAGGCTAAGAGTGAAATACGTTTTTAGCTGGAGTCCAAGTTCAATCAACCTGGAGCTCTTCATAAACGTACAGATTCCAAGTTTTAAGCATATAATTCAATCAAATTAACAGAACTTATTTATCTTTCCCAAATCATATCAGCAACAATTAAATATGAATCCAAATGAGGCATTCATAGGGCAAGCTTAAATTACACGTGTCAAAATTCCCTCAGGGATATATAAGGATAGAACCACCGAATCCCAAGGGCAGAACTGCCTCCCGTGCAGGAATCCCCAGACCGCCCTGGACCGATGGGGACCAGTCCTTTCTTGAAAACCTCCAGGGATGCCCCCCCCGGTCCCCACAGCTTCAGGGGGGAGGCGGTTCCACTGCTTAAGGGCTCTCTCAGGCAGGAGAAAAATAAATTCCTCCCTATTTCGAGCAGGGACCTCTCTCTGTAGAGCTTCCACCCACCGGTTTTCGTCTCACCCTGGGTGTAGTGGAGACTAAATCCACCCTCTCTTCCCCGGGACAGCCCTTCGAGGACTGGAAGACTGCTCTCTTGTCTCCCCCCAGCCTTCTCTTCTGGAGGCCAAAGGAACCCTTTAACTCTTGTTCCTAGGATGCCGCCCCCAAGCCCCCCACCCCCTCCATCGCTTTTCCCTGCACGCCTTCAAGCTCCTCAGGGTCCTCCTTGCATTGTGGCAACCAGAACTGGACACAGTGCACCATCCAGGTGGGGTCTGTCCAGGGCAGCCTAGAGCGGAACTATCCTTTCCTGCGATCTTGGCATCGTACTTCCCTTGGTGTAGCAGCCCCAGATTGCGTTGGCTCTTTGGGCAGCTGCAGCACCCTGCTGGCTCATGCTTGATCTGTGTCTCCTATCTTGAACCCGGGCATCTGTTTTTTCTGCCTAAGTGCAGAACCTTACATTTGTCTTTCCTAGACTTCCACTAAGGTGTAATAAACATGAAAAAATAATCTGCTGATGAATTCATCTAATCTTACGATCATAAAAAACGTATTTAACTTTCTTTAAAATTCAGCCGTTGAGTTAAAATAGGGTTTTCTAACTTTTTACTCCAATGTTTTTGCAGATGACCAGTATCTCTTCTTTAGCTGTCTATAGAAGTATTCTGTAGATTCAGAGTCTTCCAAAACACTTTCCAACCGAAAAAATAATTTGACAAGCTGCTAACTTATCAGGTCCAATTTGAGAAATCAGAAGATGTTTTTTATGTGAAGAAATGCAATCCAAATTGTTGCAGTGAAGACTGTATTCCTAATTACACCAAGGGGGAAAAAAGTCACCATTCAGAGCTCCATTTCCACTTTTTGGAACCTGTTGAGAGCACCACGCAGGTGAAGTTCACATAATAATGTTTCTAATTTTTTTATATAGTTGTACTTAACTGAAATAGAAAAATTCCAAACTACCTTCTTCTTGCTCATAAATAACTTGCAGCCTTGCAAAGCAAAAACAGTTTCTGTTCAATGAGTTTCCTGCCTGCTCTCTTGCTTTTGCCCGGAAGAAAATCCCGGCTGAACGGAAACGGTAACAAGCCTTTGAACTGCACCTGCAGTCCGTTGATTCGCACGTGCAAAAGGCAAACAATTGCCATTACATTCTGAAGGGTTCTTTTTTTATCCGATGTAATGCCATGTTATGCCTTAAATTATGTTTAGGAATAACGCCGAGGAATTACTTTACGACATTTATGGAGTGATAAACGTTCCTGCACCAGGACCAGAGGAATGCTACACTTCCACAGTGAAGCAGGGGCCACCAAGGTCGGCTTTCACTGTTGCTCAGTGCCCTTTTCTGTGATACTGGAGAGTTTGGTGGTGAGTGAGTGACCTCTTTCACTGATGCATGTATGAAAAATAAATGTACATTTATGAAAATACGTTATTCTAGATAACATGGTTTATATTTAGATGCACAGTCACTGGCTAAACCAGAACATGGAACATTTTCACCCTAGAGAGAGCTCGCCCGTCTCCTGGAGGGATTTCAGCCAAGACGACGGGGCTTCAGACATTTGGGCGATTCACTGGTAGTGCTGGCCTTTGGGGCTGGCCCAGGCAGTTTCCAGTTCTTCTCGCCCAGGGTGGCAACCGGGAAATTGATGCGGTGCCACACATGTGTGCTGGAGAAGCAGCTGGCTCGGGGCAGCCATGCAAGAGGGGCGAATGTCCGAGGGGGCACGGGGAGGGCTGAGAAAAGGAAGGCTGTGGACCTCCAGGAGGAGGGGGCTGCCTCTCCAAGGAAGGCCCTGCGCGACTCCAGCGTGGAGGCTGGAGGCCCCTCTCCCAGAGTGCCGACCGGGGAATTTGTCCCAACGGGCCAACGCAAGGCGTGAGACTTGCATCAAGACTTCGGAACTTATCTAGGCTGAAACGTTTGGAGAATGTTCAGTGTCTAAAAAGATACTAGCCGTAAAAGGGGGTTTTAACCCACAGATCCTTATTCTGGATGCCAGAAGCACCCTAATCTCCTGGAGGCGCCCCTGACTCTTTCGGGAGGGTGGCCAGAGGGCTCCTTCCTGCCCAGTTCTCAGGAGGATGCGATGGGAGCATCCCAAGAGACTCGGAATGTGGAAACGGTCCACGTTGGCCTCGCTCAGGTCACCTGAGAGTTGGTTGTTAGTTAGCCTCAGTCCCACAAGGAGGGGCGCCCCCAGCTTCCGAGGGGGGTCTTTAAAAGATGGGGGGAACTATCGGGCTTTGCCAAGAGTTTTGGCAAGAGCGAGGTGGTAGCTTACGCCGAGCGGAGGCATTAGGGGCGGGGGGTGCCAGGCAAAGGGGGTCCCCTGCCCTCCGGCAACACGGACATCGATACGGCCGAATCCCGGCGGAGTGCCTGTGATACAGAGACCCCGCTTGCAAGCCGGCCATTATGTTGCCTTCCGCAGTTTGTACACAGTTTGCTCATTACAGATTCATTTGGTTGCCGCGGCAGCCGGCAAAAGTCCCTCTGTTTTGTTTCTTTCCTGTTTTCCCTTTTCTCCCCCCCCACAATCGCCCCCCCCCCGCACACTGTTTTATTATGATTGTTATTAGCATCTTATTTACAGTTTGACAGAGTCACAGGATCCCTTGCAAGCCATTCTGCTGGCTTTAATGTCTGGAAGAATGAGGCCTGTCTGGAGCTGAATGGAGTTCGGGGGACTGATTGTCCAACCAAATGCAAACTGTGGGGGCAATTTATTTATGTCAGGAGGAGAATAGGCTGGGAGGATCAGCAGGCCGGCCAGGAGATGAAGGGCAGGCTGGAAAACAGCCCAGAAACCTGAGCCAGGCAGCCCCCCGCCCTTGAGAACCGAAGGCCTCCAATGGCCCTGAACTTGAGGGAGTCTGAAAGCCCCATTCCCAGGCCCTCTCTCTGCCGTGGAGCCACCTTCCCTCTCGGCGGTGAGGCGCTCCGGGGCCGGGGCTCCAGATGGGCCAACCGGAGGGCTCCCCACCTCCCTGCATAGCCCAAAGACCGGGAGCAGGTCCTTAGCAACCCTGCAGCAGGAGTCTGGGAAGAGGGGCGAAGGCGGCGGAAACGCGGGAGAGCCGCCTCGCCAGTGGGCCAGCCCGCGCCCGCGGTGCAGTGGCAGGGGGCGAAAAGGGTCACTGGCCACCCAGCGCCGGGCTCCCGTCACCGCTGAGGGGCTGGAGTCTCTCGTCCCGGTCGGATCCGCAGGGCTGGGATGCGCACACCATCTTGTTTTACACAAAGAAGGGCCTTTCTCCTAAAAGGCTCCTGGCCCACCAGTTGAACGTGGAGACCACCCTAGCGCCACTTTCTAAGTTCTCACCCCCGGTTAAAGAGGCTCAGGCGGCAAGTCAGGCCGGGAAAAGCCTCTCCGCCCAAGACGGCCCTCTCTGGGGAAAAACAGCAGCCTCACCCGGCAGAAAGCGACTTCACCCGGGCCTTTGGGTGCGGGCATAGCAAGTGCTCTCACGGCCCCGAGCAGCCGTTTGGCAGGATGAGGCCCGGACAGGGTGAGGGGTGAGACCCATGAAGAAGGGTCAGAGGACCGGGCAGTTCAGCCAAAGGAGAGAAGGTGAAGGGGAGATGCCACAGCGACACGGGGAAGAGGGTGTGGATTCGTCCTCTCTAGTGCCCAGGGCAGGGCTAGGACCGGCACGTTGATCCGAAGGAGGAAGTTCCCGACCGCGAGAGCGACTAGGCAGCGGTGAGGGGGCTCCATCACCGGAGGTTGTCCAACCAAGGCTGGGCGGCCATTTGTCGGGGACAGTCCGAGGGTCCCTGCACGGGGCTGGAGACCCCCGAGGCCCCTTCCACCCGTATGATTCTATGGTATTGTAAAGGACAAGCAATGGCTTTTTCACCTGGAATATCTTATCCATTCTCAGCTTAAAACCTTCCTCATTATTTGGGAGAAAACGTCACAAATCAAAGAGAAAATGAACACGTGGACATTCACCATCTCGTGCATGCGGATCTAGATTCACAACTCGTGATCGCTTTGCCTAAATCATGGAAAAGTGTTGAAGATTTAGAGTAAAATACATGCTCCTCGTGCATCAGGCAGGCGGGACTGCAGACGTCCGTGCTGTGGCTCGGATTCAGGACCACGTCCCGGAGTTAAGCCTCACCTGGGGATGAAGAGAGAAAGGGGTGGGCCACTGGTGGAGAAAACCTGAATGCGGCCAATTTGTGGAAGAGGAAAAGAAATTTTCACTAACCCCCGAGAACACAATGATGTTCTATGCTGTGGATCATGTAAGCTAATCCTCTTCATTTTTAATTGGCATTTGAACTAAGCTGATTTAAACCTCTTCACCTTCTTGGAAGCATTCTTCCCCCATCACTTGCTTTCTTTCTTTCCACAATCTCGCTTCCCCCCCACCGCTTTTAGCCCAAACAACAATGCTGCCATCGTTACCATTCTGTTCCCAACACAATGATATCTTTGTATGAGGAGGGAGGGGGCAAGAAGAAGGGGGGAGCATACCGAACCAGCTCTGAAACAATGAAGAGTTTTATGAATTAAGCAGGTCACTGGCGAAGCAGCGGCTTTGCTGGGCTTCATTAACAAACGCACTGTCCTTTTCGCATCCCCCCTTCGGTCTCAATCCCCCACGAATTTCCCTTTGCTGCGTCCAGACTTTGACAAGCTTTCAGTGGTGCTGGTGCCGGTGGGGAGCCTTGGGGTAATTCCCTTCACAGAAAGGCACACTGCATTTACTCGTTTTTGTAACTGGGGGGTGGGGGTGGGAAACCTTCTCTAGGAGCTGGCAAAATGGGCAGCAGGGTGATGTCTCAGCAGCCTGCACAGCGCCAGAAAGTGACTTGCCTCCCGGACGTGGCCTTGATCCCGGCCCCCACGGCGCCTCCTCTGCTCCGGGGACAGCAGAAGACCTTCCGCGGCCACCGGCCCCCTCTGGCATGAAACGGGTGCTAGGAAAGGCCTTTTCCTGAGCAGCCCCTCTGCCCCCATCTCCCCCCCCAGGCAGCGGCTTCGACAAGCCTCAGACACCAGAAGAAGCTCTCTTTCTCTCCCCTTCCCTCTTCTCCTCTCGGGGTAGGGGGATAGGCCGCTGCCGGTGCTTTTATTTCCTACTGCAAAGTCAAGTCCTGCAGCTGCTCTGAGGCAAGCCCCTCGAACCCCCAGATGCGGAATTGCCATCTTCATCTCTGGGTCTGAAATGGAGTTTTACAGAAACTGCCTTACGGCAATAATTTAACGGGCAGGAAATACACATTATAAAATTAATTTGGAGGTCTAAAAGAGCTCACTGTTCTTGTGAAAGTGTTTTCTGGTAATTTGGGGGCCAGATAATGTGCCAAGTAACTATTTTATCAGCTGTATAGAAGTAGGACATGCGATTGGGCGGTTACTCAAGATAACTCTTGGGATGAGGGAAGGCAGAATCTGACAGCAACGACCCGGGGCTGGTTGGGCTCCCCTTCAGTGGATTTCTTGAAGTGGAGGATGGACGACCATCGATCGGGACCGACCAGGGGTTGGGCCCAACGGTCTCAAGGGCCTTTTCCAACTCCCTGATTCAGGACCCTCTTCGATGTGGAAAGAACATTGGCCCCACAGAAAAATTCAGGTGTTACTTGGCCCAACGTTTCCACCCACTGTCTGATGGGCCATGGAAATGTAGCATCTCTGCAAAGGACTGAAAAATTCACAGCTCATTTTCTGAAGTGCCACATTGAAACAAGGAAAAACAGAGATAATGATTGTTGCACTAGATCATGACTGGTTCTTATGGGATTAGACAAAGTCATCGAGGAGGAATCTACCGATAATGCCAGGCCATAGGAGCCGGGTTCTGTGTTCGGAAAGTTCCATTTGCCTGTTGCCGTCTTTCTGTATTCAGGGAGGGAAGAGCAACATTTCAAAAAGCTTGCATACCCCACAAAATTGGGGAGGTTTGAAATCTGTCGTATCAGACACACGTGCACAAGCAAGAGCCAACACCAGAAGCTGTTGTAAGATTCAGACGGGGACAATGACTCTGGTTTGTGGGCCGTCAGGTAGAGCCCCTGGGGGCCCATGAAGCGTTCAAAGGAAGCGTTTGAAAGGCGAGGGAAGAGACCCACCTGTGGCTGGGGATCATGCAACTTTCCCAAATGTGGCTCCTCTTTTGCACCTGGAAAAAGTGCAGAGAAGAGTAACACGCACGCTGAGGGGCTTGGGAGTCGAATTCTAGGAAGAGCGGGTAAAAGAACTAGGTTTGCCTAGCCTCAGGAAGAGAAGGCTGAGGGGAGACAGGAGAGCAGTCCTCCAACCCTCGAAGGGCTGTCCCAGAGAAGAAAGGGCGGATTTATTCCCCACGGCACTCCAGGGTAGAACAAGAACCGGTGGGTGGAAGATCCCAACTCGAGCCTGCCTCCGGGAGCTGTGGGGTCCATCACTGGAGGGTTCCGAGCAAAGCTCGGGGAGCCATTTGTCTGGGAGGGATAAAGGGGACTCGTGATCCCATGAGCCAGGCAGGGCCTGGGAATGGGGGGGCTTGCTCCTCAGTAAGCTGGCAGGACAGTAACAGGACACGATAGACCCCCATCTGGGTCCATTAACCACGATGGCTTTCTCTGCAGAGCCAGCTTCACAAGATGGCCTAATTCACACAAGATGCTACGATAAAGGACCACAAACCCCCAGCCTCATTTTAACCTAGCCTAGTGGGTTACGCCCAGCCAGCCATTGAGCGGGACCGTTGCTGACGCTGGGTTGATGCTCCGCGGTGCTCTTCTGGTAAAAGGCAACGCACAGATCCGGCGGAAAACAACACAAAAGCAAAATGAGGGGAGCCAAAAGCTGAGGAGACGCCGGAACCGGCCCCAGTGCCCCGGGCCAGGTGGAAACCAGGGGCGTCAGCCCCGGGGGCGTTTGCTGGGCCGTCTGCGTCAGAAGTGCTGAGACCCAGACCTCGCACAACCTGCCCCGCTGCTCGGTACCTGCCTGAAGAGTCGGCCATTTTACAGACGCTTCCTAAAATGGTAGCTTCCCTTCCCTTCCCTTCCCTTCCCTCTCATCTCACCCCACTGCTTCCGAAGGGAAGAGAGAAGGTCACAGGAGGGGATGCAGCTGGGAGGAAGCAGCAAGAAAGGCTGGACGGCTGAAAGGCCCCTCTGTCTTTCGCCCAGGAGAAAGAAAAAACGGTTGCGTGCTAAATGCTTCGATTGCAGGGAGGGGAAGGGGAGCCATGGGGAACTGGAGCCTTCCCTTTTGTCTTTGCCGAAACCCTCTCCCCAAGTCGCCCGCTTTGACTTTTCCCACAGAGGTAGCCAACAACCGGGAATGCAAATGAGGTTCATTATGCAAATGCATGCAAATCAAGTTTAACTCTAAAAGGAGGAGGAGAGAGGGCCTCAGAATTTCTAAGGAAACGCGCCTTTGCAGTCTGCCATGATTGTGGTGAAAAGCGCCGGTGTCTGGCTCCGGCTGGGGGGCTGTGGTTGGAGGGGGGTTATTAATTACTCCTTCATGGAGAACCAGCCATTCCCACCAACACTTGCCTTCTGGGAGCTGCTCCACTTCCTCTTGCCACTCCCAGGCTGGAACAGATTGGCCATTAGCACGAGATACGTGCCCACAGCCCCCCTTCCTGCTTCCTCGCGGCCCCCAATGCCAAGGGAGGATGCCATGCCAGGAGGGAGCTGGCACAAGATAATGGGTGCTGCCAGCCGCGAGCAGGGCTGAGAAGACAAGGTTGGCGTGAGATGGACAAAGCAAAATTAAGCTTGGCATTCAGTTGGCGGAAAGTGGAACCAGGACGCAAAACTGCCCAGCTTTCAAACCTGGATCATACCAGTTTCTCTCTAAAATTCTACCCAGGGAGCGGACCGTTCGCAAGGGGAGGAAAAGACGTTGGGCCTCCTGAAAGGTGGGGTCCAGGAAAGCCTCTCCCGGGTGGCTCCTTGGCCAGCCCCACCCCATCTGCCGCGCTGGGCTGTTTTAATTCAGAAGAGCTCGCCCGCCTGCTGCTCGAGAGCCGAGAGGCAAGGGTGGCACGCCGCAGGGGTGGCTGCACAGTGTGCTCAAGGAGGTCGAGGTGGTGGGCACAGTGGGGTGGTGAAGCGCTGCACACCTGGACTTTCTGGCCATACCTCACAGACGCCCCTCTTCTCTCCACGTCCTGCTTACCCCGGTTGACTTTCTGGGCCGTGGCATCTCCCCTTTTCACTCCCCGTGAAAGTCGATTCCGAGACACGCCAGGAAAGAAAGGGAATGCTGAAGCTACGGGAGCTTCATAACTGAAGTATCTGGCTTTCCTTAAACGAATGTGAATACATAACATTATATCCGTCTCGTAATGATCGATCTTATTCAGTGAATTCCACTATCAAATTCTTTTTTTCTTTGAACATAGAATTGGTGGAGTGTTAACCGGGTATTCTTAGTTTAAAGAATTAAGAGTGATTTTTAGCTTCTGCTTTAAAAAGTGCTATAGCATATTTCATAACTTTATGAATATATAAATAATAACTCATATAATATAATTCATATTATAATTATATAATATAATATAAATAATTATTTATAATATTGGCAAGTAGCTTGGGAAGCTACTGGCCAGCTAGCATCAACTCGTGGACTATATTTGTTTCTTATCTATTCAGGTCTATTTTATATTGTATTTTTAACTGATTTTAGCTCTTCTGTAAACCGCCCAGAGTCATTTTTTTAAATGAGATGGGCAGTGACAAATTTGATATATAAAAATAAATAAATATTTATAATATATATTACAAATGTGATTAATGTATATAATAGCCATAATTGTGATGTAGCTTTAATAATGATATATTGAAAAGCTGCAGTCTCCATGACATTTCAGATCCCCTATCCATTTACTTGTTCCTTCCTTACATTTTACTTTTTATTCTTTCTGGATGTCTTTTTATCCTTCATGGCTCATGGTCTTCTTAAAATGCTTAATTTTAAAACTGGGGCGCAAAGGAGCCAGGTGGGGTCCCCGATCTGGGCCTTGGCATCATCCCACCCGGAGGCTCCTGCTTCTCCCCTCATCTCCTGCGTTTATTTAGTTAATTTCTCTGCTGCTCTTTTGCTTGGAAGACCAGGAGAAGCTCACAAGAAAACAGTAAAAGCAAACTTCAGAAACACTGTAGTAATAAAACCAAGAATCCTTAAAAACAAAAAATAGAAAAATTAAAATGGGGCTCTTTTTTTCTTTTTCTAATAAAAGCCGTTTCTAAGAGGCCAAAAGGCATAGCTCCTCCTCCTTGCTGCCTGCACTTGCCCCCCTCCTTCCCAGGGTCCTGGTCCCCCCCCCCGGCCCCCAGAGAGCAGTTAAGGGTCTGCCCAGCCTCTCCCGTCGAGGGGGAGGAGGGGCTCAGCAGGAGCACGTTGGAGTCGGGGGCTCTGCACCCTCCTCTCTGGTCTGGGGAACGGCCTCTCACTTGCCCCCCCCCCGCTCTCTGAGGCGTCCATGGGGGGGAGGTGCCAACGAAGTCAAGAGGATGATTGCAATCATGTGGTTGAAACCTGCCCCTTTTTTACACGCATCATGGCCACCAGCTTGGCTTTCTTGACCCGCCGGGCAACCCAACAATCCAGCAGGTGGGAATGAGAGTTCGCTGAGCTGCTCCAGCCATACCTTATGATGGTCGGTTGTGTCAGGACTATGGAAGGATCCAGAGGCCCAGCCTGATTTTTGCAGTGCTTTGCCAAGCAGAAAGTTCTAGAGGACCCCACTCACTTTCGCGGGGGTCTGGGTTATAGACCAGCAAGAAAGTTACCCCGGTCTCCAAAAATAAAAGATGCAAAAGAGATTACAATACCAGGAGAGTTTCATTGGGTGCTTATCTGAACCTCCGGCTGCTTAAACTACAGTCACATGGTTCAAGACAGGCCAGACTGGGGTGTTGCTGGATGCCGAAGCCGCTCGAACATTTTCGGGGAAGCCCCGGCTAAGGCAAAGGCCGGACGTCAGTCCTAGCCCCATAAACGTCCGCTGAGCTATGCCTGGGCCTCCCTGGGGGGACTGACTCCCGAATCTCTCTCTCGTGTGGGGCTGTGGACTCCTGCAGCTATGGAGGACTGGGGAGAAGGGATCGCCAGAGGAGCCCTCCCACCTAGATGGGCTTTCACGGTTGCTCCAAGGGAGGGGGCAGGAAGCCGGCACTCCTTCATCTGATTTTGTCCCCCTGCCGAGAAAAATCTGAGCCCCAGCCCGGCTTCCCTTCCCAACGAATATGTAACCCTGCGCTATCCAATGCACAACAGCCTCCTTGCCTTCCAGAGAGCAATCACACCTTTTCCCCAGCCCAGAACAACAGCCTGGCAGATGCTTCAGGTCAGCGGCTCCTCTTGGCCGAGGGCGAGGCCCGCCCAGCGTGAGAGGGCAGCTGCCCAGGACGCCCAAGGGGCCAGGTGAGAATCCCACACCCATTCTCAACCGCATCAACTTTTGGGTCCGGATTCTGAATTGGGAGGGTTTTGTTTGTCCCAATTTGTGGACTCTGTCACTTAATTCCTGGGCGAGGATGAACTAGTCAGCCCAGCCGTAGCACTGCCGAGTCCTTGAACTGCAGGAAGGTCCCAATTTCACCGCCATCGTCAGTACCATACAGAGAATCACAGCTGGGTAAAGCCATCTCTCCCCGCCCCACAGCCCCCCACCCCCCGGAGCTCCACCCACTGAACCAGGTCTGTTAGAGGACTCAGGACTACATTCGCACGACATGCTCCTCTAGGTTTGTTTTAATTTGGTTTAGGGCTTTTTATAGCTTAGTGGACTTTACAGACCAGCTCCTTTGGTTAGTTGATGGTCTACTGTATTGTGGAAGGCCAAAAAGTATACAGCACCCATTCAGGTACAAGGTGTCAACCATCACCTCATAAACAGAGAGCAAAGCGTGCTCCATACAAGAGCCATCGAAAATTGAAAAGCAGGTATCCGATGAAAACACACCAAGCACAACTACGTGCCACAGTCATGCTCACCAACGTAGAGGCTACCAGTCATTTGTTGCCCCCAGGCATTTGGAGCATGGTCTAGACACTGGGGCAAGAAATGAAGGGCAGCCAAACTGGGAACTGATTACCATTCTTGTCTGCAAGATTGTCTGCCATTTTATTCAACCGTGGTTAAGACAAATCTTGGCCCAGCACTAGGAATTAACAGAGCCATGCCTTCGTGCACATGGAAACCAAGCCTCATAATCAGAAAACAGGGCTGGGTTTACACAACATGCAACCCCCCCCCCCCACCAAGAGTCTGACCAAATGGGTTCACACAATCTGCTGAGACAATGGCTGACTTCCCACAAACTACACAACCGCATTTAGCCGAATTTATTTCGAACCAGCCTCTGTTTCCACGCTGCAGGTAGAATGAATAGGCATCCTTGAAAAGGCCTTGAGGAGTTGCTGCTAGAGTTCAAGGAGGAGCCTGAATTGCCACCAGGACCATGAATTGTCCTTTCCAGAGTCACGAAAGTGACATTAGATAGGAAAGAACGTTATTTCTCTCCCCCACCCCACCCCCACCCCTGCTTAGGAATTAAATCCATACGTGGGTGGACCTCACTTTTTGGAATAATTTATGGTTTTCCCCAGATAATTTATCTTCAAAATGGGAGAGCGACCTGTCTTAGGGGTGGCAGGGGGTGGATGGGTGGGTCTAATGTCCTTTTTTAGGGGGGATTGCCTTCCTTTTGGGTAGTGGTGGAACAGGCCTTTGTATTATGTTAGGCTGATGGTGGGCCAGTTTGAGTGCTGGAGCTAGACTAGGACACAGGTTTTAACTTCTTTTGCAAGCATAGAGTTTGAGGAAAGGTAAGTTGGCATCACAGTCTAGGTGGTTTACAAGTTAATAGATAGTTAATAATGTTCTGCCAAATTCCTGGCTAGTTAGTGGGTCCTTTAAAGGAATGTAGAGTTTTGGCAAAGGGGGGAGATGATGTTCACGAGTAGCAAAATCAAGTTCCTTGGCAGAACTGCCTGGAGAAAAAAAGGCTGATTTGGGACAGGAATCAGTTTTGGACAGAAGAGGACAAAGGCTGCAGCTGAGGGCAGGGAGAAAAGGCAGCTGGTGCATTCAGAGGCTTCCTGGGATGTTTTACTCCTCCAGGAATCTGTGGAACTGTTTCTTAAAGTAACTTTGGGGGAAGGAAAGTGAGTTATATACCAGGGTTTTATCCTATTCAAACTATGCTGTTCTCCCCAGATCATACAGGTCAAAATGTTGAAGCAGCTAAAATCTGTTTCACTACAACACTTTTAAGGGAACTTTCCTATTGTCCAGGCAGGCAATTTTTTTCAGCATCTATTGACCTGAAGCATTGCTGATACCTGTGTCAAGTGAACAAATAACAACTTAGCTTTTAAAGAAAGCTTGGGAAGCGGGTGACCATCTATTGTGAAACAACAGTTCTGGGGAAGAGAAACCCTCAAAGGTTGTGCCACAGTAAATTAGGACATAAGATGCCACCTGATGCTTCATTTCTGACTTCTATGAAAGCAAGTAGTTGAGCTGGTGAGAAGACACATTTATTTCCCCAAGGTTCACATTTCTGAGCAACTTCCCCACTGCAAAAGCACTTTTCAAGGTTTCCAGATGCAAGTCCTTCAGCTCAGTTAGTCAGGTGCACATTTTCTCTCTCTCACTTGCACACATATACAAACACACACACACACACAAAGGCTTTTGGGCTGCAAAGGTATTAGGAGCCACAGTTGAGCAGGTCTTTCTATTCAGTCTGACAAGTATCAAAGCAAGCAGAAAGACCCCAACTCCTTACGGAGGCATCTCTGAAGAGAACAGGGGAAAGGAGACGTGGAGCCACTGCAAGGAAAGCAATATTTGGAAGGGGAGAAATTCCCCAGCCCTGGAAAAGAGCATTAGCGGACCATCATCTGTCTGAGTTATGCAACTGAAGTAACTTCAGATACAACTGACTGCAAAACCTCCCTGTGGAATCTTTCTCTGTTACGTGCAAGCTTTCTAGGAAGTTCCAGACTCTTGAATCATGAAGGGAGTTATTTTGTTTTTCTTTTAAGGGCCTGGGCATGGTGTCCTCCTCACTCCAAAAACAAAATGAAACACAGATAGGAATAAATACATTGGATGTCCCCAAATGAGAGAGAGAGAGAGAGAGAGAGAGAGAGAGAGAGAGAGAGAGAGAGAGAGAGAGAGAGAGAGAGTTTATGGTTCTCTTTTGCCGTGGTAACTCAGACTGTATCCCCTGCGACATTCCAGGCCCACCACAGGTAGAGGGAACCCAAGACTCCACTAGGAGAGGAAGCACTGCCAGGCCTCTCCCTGCCTCCCCTTTGAGAAATGGCCTCTGAGAGCCCCCAGAGTGCTCTGACTGAGCATCCAGCTTGGATGGGGCGTAAGAAATGGAGCTGCCATTCAGCAAAGGCAAACCAGGACGTTTCAGCACTGTGGACAGAGAATTCGCCTGAAAGGCATTTGGGCTCCTTACTTCTCCAGAATATATTCTTCCATCCTTCCCGCACAGATGAAATCACTGAATGTGGTGCGCCAACACCGAGAAGCCACTACTGAAAACCTCTCATGGAAGAAAACCTACCACCGCACAAGGCCGTCTGCACCGTCATCTGAACAACAGTTCTCTGTTCACGCTATCAGAAGTTTCCAGTTAATTTTAGCCTCAGAAATGCCAATTACTTTGGTAATTTGTTCCTGTTGATTTTGATCCTACCTTCTGGACAGAGAGGAGAACATTCTACTTTTAATACTGAAAGGGGGCTAGCATATTTCCACATTTCCATCATTTCTCCAGGCTAAGCACACTGAACTTCTTTTCATCTGTACACCATCTGATGCTCTCAACTCTGTACTGTACTCATCTCTAAAAACAGAGGTGCCATTTGAATGCTGTGCTAGCAAGCCAACAATTAATATTCTAAGACAGCTACAACTCAAAACATAACTACTGCGTTGACAAAATTCCAGAGATTTCAGTTCTGCACAGGGATGGGGAAGAATGGCAACTCCCAGAAAAGCCGTGTCTTCCAAAACCAAGGTGGGAGCATGCATGAGGGAGGGACAAAAGAAGAGGGACAGCTGGCGACGCAAGACAAGCCAGTTCAAAAAAGCATCTGAGACAGGGAGGTGAGGGGCAACTGGCAGTTCCGGGGCAGGGGAAGAGTTTTGGCCCCCCATGATGGGCATGCTTGATGCTGGGCAGGCGGCGTCTTGTTTCCAGAGGAGAATAATGGCTGCGTTGCCTCTCTGTGTTCCTGCCCTTTTTCCTGTCTCTGTGCCGGGGAGGTTTTCAGTGTGCCTCTGAATGTACCTGGATGTAACAAAGGGAAGAGGGACGTCCAGGAAAGAAAGGGGACCAGTGCAGAGGTCTCTCCTCCTTCCCTGCCTCCCACAAGCACGCAGCTTAGCCCCTGCCTCCTTAAAGGTCTTGGGAGGAGACCCCGTCTTTCGCCTCCAGCTTTGACCCGATTGTTCCAGAACTTCTGGGGTTCCGAGGCCGTGAGCCACGATGGCACCTCCTGATCTGACCAAGCAAAAGCAAGATGTCAGCCATGGCAGGCACCGCAGCCCATAATTCTGAAAGGGTTTGCTTTTATCTGTGGGATAAGAGGCATCGAAAGAAACACAGATGGAAGGTGGCTGTGGGGAGAGCAGGATCACCTGATGACGCCCCTCTGGTCCTAGCAGCCTGTGGCTCCCAGGCTCGGCACCAAACGGAAAGGGGCAGGAAACCAAGGCTGGCCGTTTCCAAACTGGAACAAAGATTCCAATTCTGCCACTACATAATACTTGACAATTTATCTCAGACTGTAATACGTTAATCAGTGTGAAGAAAAAATTAATGGATCTTCTCTCATGGAATGATTTTCAAGCAATGAATTAATGCACAGACGCTCATCTAGGAAAGGAGGACACTTTAGCTGCAATATGAGAAATGTTACAAAAGGATCTATATAAATCTATTCAACTTAATATTTAATTTACTGGGCGGGTTACAGAAATTCACTCCCATAGTGCTGAAGTTTTGAGATTTGTTCTAAGGTCGACCAACAGGAATTATTTGCTGATTCTTCTTTACAAAGATAGATGCATCTTTCTCCCAATAAGTGGGACAACAACTACACAGATTGGATAAAAATAAAACAAAAATCCAATAAATGGAAATATGACCCTCGAGGCAAGCAACGAGCCCGGGCCGGCACACATAGAGGAAAGGGGTCCTAGGCAGGGGAAACAACCCAAACAACAAAGCCAAGCAAGGAAGCGAGCAGGCCGCCAGAGACCGAAACGTCTTGTGCAAACGCCGCCCGCCGCTTAGCTTGCGGCTCCCTGTTCTGTATAGGCTGGGGAAATGAGTTGATTCCATCGCCAAGTCAAGTCAAGGATGCAGAGCCAACCGCAACGAAGCCCTTCTTGGGCTGCCATGAAGCGAGGCTGGGTCGAACTTCCCGGAGACCCGCCAGCGCGGACAGCGCTGACCCGCATGGCCAGTGCTCCCTTCACATGTGACATGACGTAGGGAGGAACCGTCGACGGGAAGCCCCTGTTCAAGGGGAGCCCTCTTCAAGCAGGCGCTGCGCCCTGGCCTGGCTATCTTCTGGCCCGGCGGACCGGCCCTGCCGGGACGCAGAAGCACAACGAGGAGGCACCCAGCGGCAGCACCCCGCCTCTCCGGCAGCAAGAAGCCCCCTTCCGTCGGCTGAAGGTGGCGATGAGCCAGGCCGGTCGGCCTCGCCACGCAGCTGCTTCCTCGCCGGCTCCGGCTCGAAGGCGGCAGGGACGCGGCCTGCCCCGACCCTCCCTTGGCTTGCTGCCGCCTTCCGTGAGGGGCCAAGCCCGTCCCCCCCCACCTGCCTCCTCTCGCCAATTCCGCTCAGTCGCCCGCAGAATCCGGCAGGGTTGGGGCCCCCCTCGAGGGCCGCTCGTGTAGCCGGTTCTCTTCGGATGTGGCGCGCAGCCTTCTTGCTTCCCTTCCTCAGGCGTGTAATGGGGTTATTTTTACTTTCGGTTATCTAGCTTTATGAAGACTTGACCCCACTCATACAGCTAGATAACCAAAGATAACAACCAACCCCTGGAAGCAGCCCTTCCCTCCCGGGCAGGCGGGTCGCTTCGAAGCGGGGAGGGAAGCGCGGACTCTGCCCGCCGCGCCTCACCTCCGAGGCCGGGACGAAGCGCCTCGAGCCGCCGGCGGGTCCTTGCACGTGGGAAGAGAGCGCTAACCAGGCAAACACGGCCACCTGCGCGAGGCTGAGGAACCCGGGAGAGAGGCCCCGCGCTACGAAGCCACGCTCGCAGAAGAAGAAGAGCCGCACGGCGGGCTTCAAAGGCCTGCCGAGAGCACGCGGGGACTTTCCAGGAGTCTGAGCCGAGGACGGAGCAGGCCGTTCTCCCGCAACAGCCGCAGGCTTCTCGGCTTTTTAGAGCGGCTCCTTGCAAGCGCCTCCCTGTCCCAACCCCGTCTGCTTCAGACGGACGCACCTTGTATCACGAACCCGCCGGCAAGGAGGAAACGTAAGAAGAGCCAAGGAAATAGACTGCCGGGCGGTGCTCGGGCGAGTCCGGCCTCAAAGCCTCCACCCAAGGCGTAGCAGAAAGCGGCCCCTCGGTGTCCGCGGTGCGAGGCGCCGGGGGGCTTGGCAGCTTCACCCCCACCACACAAGCTTCGCCGGAGGATTTCCCCAGCCAGCGGCCCGGGATTCCATGGAGCGGCCGGTCCGGAGGCTCCGGGGCGCCCTTTGCGCCTCCTCTCCGCAGCCGCGCCGACATTCGCCCCTCGTCCGGGCAGGGGCCCTGGGAGCGCGGGGCTGCCGAGGGGCGCCGGGGCCGCAGCAGGCAGCCTTCGGCCGATCGGTCCGTAGCCCCTGGGCCGGAGAGGGCGAGAGCGCGCGCCGTCCACCAAGGAGCCTCGCTGGGCCACCCACGTCCCGGGGGGGCGCGGCGCACACCCCAGAAGCGGCCTGGCGTGGCGGGCAGGCGGGCAGTCCGCCGCTCCTCGGGCCTGCGCAGGGCCGCCGGGCTGGGAGCTCCGGGGCCCCGATGGAGACGCCGAGTGAGAAACGGCCCCGTCGGAAGTGCGCCGCGGCGAGGGCCCCGAGAAGCCCGCGCGCCCGGGAAGCCGCCCGAAGGCCCGCCGCCGGACGCAAAGGCGGCGCCGGGCTCGGGGTGGCCAGGCAGGCAGGCAGGGCCCTGCAAGCAGGCTCCGAGGACCGGCCGGCCGCCCGGCGGCTGCGCCCGGCGGCGAAAAAGGCGGCGGGGAGGGGGAGCCCTGCGCCCGGCCCATTCATTCTTCGGCGCTCGCCCGCCGCCGATTGGCTCCGGCCCGTTGACGTCACCTACCCTGATTTTCTCCTCTCCGCGCCCGCCGCTTCTCAATGGGCGGGAGAGACGAGCGCGCGGGGCCCGGCGCGGCGCAGGCGCCCAGGAGCGCCGCGGTTGCGCTGGGCCCGGGGTTCCAGTTCTGCCCCCGACGGCGCGGCGGGCGGCGCGGGCGGCTCGGCCCCTTGCCTTGGCTCCTGGCAGGTCAGCCGGCAGGAGAGTCCCGGCCGGAAAAGGGGCCGCAGCATTCCCGGAGGGCAGCCGGGCTGGCGCATAAAGGCCGGGCCCTTTCAGCGCTCTGCAGCGGGGGCTCCGAGGGCTAAGCGGGGCCTGGACAAGCTGCGGTCGGGCAGCTGGCTAGCTATCCTGGGCAGCTTCGCGCGGCTTGGGTTTCTCACACGCTCCGATCCTGGGAATCTAACCTTCGCTAGCGAACCTTTCCCCTTTTTCTGTTTAACGCCGCACGTTGTTGGAAGGAAGAAATTGATAGATGCCTGCGTGTCGGTGCATTCCCACGTCACGCTTAGCCAGGTGTGGAGCGCTGCATTCGTAGGATTTACTGAGCTGCATTTCAAGAGTCGATATATTGCGCGAATGAGAAAACGGATCCACTCCGAATCGAGTTAAGTTTGTGCTGCGAACCGCCCTGTGAAGTTGTTACATTTGACCGCTTTACTCCAGCGTAGGGAGGGGAAGAGCCCCCTGTTGGCTCTCTTGCGCGGCCGGCTGATCAGCCGCCCTCAGATCTGATGAAGGGCTTGGCGGGCGCTTCCGTCTCGGCACTGGGCGAGGCCTGATTCCCCCCTAGGCTGGTCTGAGGAAGCGGGACTGGCACAGATTCCCCCGGCAAGGAACGAAGCCCCTTCTCTTCCCTGTTTCTACGTTTTTTTCCCGTTCAGAGCAGGATGAAAGGGAGCGTCCGTGGGTCGGGTTTTACTCCCGAGTGGGGACCTCCTCCTCTGCGAGGGTCCCCGCCCCGTGGGGTCTCCTCGCCAGCAACCTTACTCCCCACAACCCCCGCGCCCCCCACGAACGGGCTGCTTCCCCCTAAGCCTCAGGCTGGCGCACAAGCAGAGTGAAGGAAGCCCCGCGGCTCCCTCACATCTTCCGCGGTCTCACAGATGGGCGATCCGTCGGAATCCGGCATTTTACTCGAGGTAGCTGAACTTTCCGCGTTCTAATCTCGCCTTCAGTGGGCGCTACGCTGACTCGAAAGGGGGTCGGCTGGCACAGCTCTCGTGCAGGTCGGAAGCGTTGCTGCCCAGGGACGGAGCAGACGGCCATGCCGATGGCGGGGAAAGCGGCAAGCAGCGAGTCCCGTTTTCCCTCGCGCCCGATTTATTCTGATTTGGGGACGCTCCGGAAGTTCTTTTACAGTCTACGGGGATCTTTAACACGCAGGTCGCATCTCAGACGTTGCCCGAGATACAGCGGAACACACACGGGGACGCACCCCCGCCCAGGGGCACCTTTGGAGCCAAGAGGATTCTGGGACGTTCTGCGCATTCTGGATCCTTTCTCAAAATACGTTTCTCTTTTGCAATCGAAATGTTGGAGAACGGAATCTGTTCGGCTTACAACAGCGAATTTCCTTGGCTTGATCCACAGTGTCAGTGGGGCGTTGGATCGGGTGAAGGTGCCGAAAACACATCTCTCTCCGGTGTTTCGGCAGGAGATTTGCTACAATGGAAAGCGCTGGATTACAAGATTTTCGAATTAATATTTAAATCTGCCTGCCCGTCCGACCGTCCGTCCATCGTCTCCATCTGGCACGAGACGCTGCTGCAGCCGCAGGAAGCCCATTTATCTGATGGCGAGATCTGGGCGTTTGCTGCCGCTTTTCCTACAAGCAACAGCTCCGGATTCCCGGTGGGTTCTGCCCTATTCGAGAGCCCAGCGAGAGAAAACGAGCCTTCCTTTGGCTTATCACTGAAAAAAAAAGATGCTGGTACAGGATCTACGAATCCGTTGCCGTCTTTCTGCGACTAATTTATTAATTGAGCCTGACTCTTCCTTTCGGGGGTTGGATATTTTAAGGACTGATTTGCGCCGGTGGTCTTCAAAGCAATCTTATGGAATATGGCTTTAATATTTATGATTTATGCAAAGTGGAAGATTGTTTAAGGCCCAGTGATCTCAACAGGACCTACCACACCGGCATCTACATCCAGAACTACTACTGCCACTAATAATCTGGAGATAATCCAATGGCCCCAGTCCAGAAAAATGGGACGAAGGGGCACCATGCAGCACAGCCAGCCACATAAAGTGCTAGAGGATTAGATAATTTGGATCACAATTCATGGTATTATTTTTTAAAGTGCCACCCAAATAAAAAACCGAACGTTTTCACTGGTGTTTTTAAGACCAGAAACAGAACATTAATCTGAAGGCTCCTCACATTTTCTCATCACAGCATTCTATATCAATATGTCCACTCTCTCCCCATTTTTCTTATCCACTGAAGCCAGGAAATAAATCCAAATAACTGAAATAATTTATGGGATTATATTTTAATACAGGAATGTGCAATTTTTTGTCTGCAAGGGTCATGCTTTGGTGACTGTTCTAGGTCTACCTCCGCCACTTCCAGCTGTGCTTGAGGCCCGCATAAAAGTAAAGACAAATGTTGACTTTGCATACATGTCATTAAATATAGTAATTCTCCAGCCATGGCTTTAATTATCTCCCCCTTCTGTCACATTAAAAATAATAATTTGGCAACAATTTGGGTGCCATATAATTTTGGCATCCCCACTGGGGCGCAAGCTCTTTCTTCCACCTTGATCTCCACCTAACTCCTGAACGGCCCCTCTCTGGATGTTTCTGCTCCTTAGAAACAAAATCTTGCTGCTCTTGTCCACAGAGGGCTGAATGATCTAGAAGAGGCGCACCAAGGTACAAGTTCATGAAGATTCTCAGTCATCCAGGTGGAATTGTCTGGAGGTTGAGTCATGGCAGCTGGACGTCTTTTCTTTTTGGTTAGAGGTGTTTCGCTACTTGTCCAAGCAGCTTCTTCAGTAGCGAAACGCCTCTAACCAAAAAGAAAAGAAGTCCATTTGCCATGACTCAACCTCCAGACCGAGGGACAAGTTATGCAGCTGCTTCTCTCTCAACAGACCCCCAGCTCATGTTTTCCAGCCGATGCAGATCACATCTAATTTTCTATCAACGGAGGCCTGCCTGGGCAGGTACAGGAACACATGACACGTTTTATCCTCAACGCTTGCTTTTGCCCTCTACATTCTCTGCAGTTGTGCCATCCTTGGGTCCTCAGCGATCCCTGCATCGCCTCCCGGTTACCTTCTAGGTTCAGCCTGAAGCACTGAATGATAAAAACACTGCTTGGAAACAGCTACCGTCCACCCCTTCTTGGGGGCTATTTGAACCCTCGGCGGCTGAAGCACTAAATACAACAAAATTGTGAAAGTCAGGCCACAGATATAGACGCAAAAAGAGCTGCAGAACAGACTGAACCAGGTTTCCAAAGCAGTCTGCAATTCCAGGGAGGTGGCATAACTTCAGCATCCAGCCATCAACAATACATAGTAGTTGTACCATTTTAGTCTGCTGCGCAGTAAACTTCCAAAGTACATATCAGTCTACCTTCCTAGATCTCTGCATATATATGTGGGTTTGTAAGCGGGAGGAGTCAGATTAAAAACTGTAATTTACACTCTAGTATAGGATAATCAAAGTTTTAAAAACCTAACCCACCTGGCTCAATAGTTGGTTCCATGCCCAGAGAGAGTCTTTGGGGGTCCCTTCCCTTTCCCCCCTCCAAAACCACTTTTCGCATTCCTTCAGCCACTAGACCTTGCCCCACTGAACCACCGTGGCTACTGCCGTCCATGCAGACCCTTCCCATTCTAAATGGCTCCCTCCAAGTTTGCTTGTTCCTCCTCTCACCGGCACCAGCGCTGGCTCCCCCTGGCCCTAAAGGCCTTGTGATCTGTGCGGTGGTAGGGCGCAGCCCTGCCTGGTCCACAGTGCCTACAAGTGGGACTAACATATTTCAAAATGAATTAAATGCACCGATATTGATTTAATACATATACCCTATTTATTTCAGCGAAGAAATAACAGAAGGAGAGGAAGGGCTTGGCAGGGAGGGCATCTGCTGATCTAAAGGACAGGTCATTCAATATTCAGACGTGCCCCTAAGTCCCCAAGCAGAGCCCTCAGCCTCCTGCCGTGAGTTGGAGGTGAACTGTGTCCTGCAACTGTCTGTCCACAGCAAGATTTTGCCACCCCTATGATCTAGAGGATTTGATCCACCGAGCTAATGGCAAACGCATTCGTCAGTTTTAAGATGCCAAGAGTATCTTTCATTTTCATGACCCAGAAGGATGAAGTCTCTTTTGTAAGTGTAACACCATAATAGGCTCATGTGAATCAGCGTTTCCTCAGAAGTGTGGAGTACAGTCATAAGAACTATAATCAACGGAAGCTTATGTGATAATAAATTATCCTTAGAGCATCAGAAGACATTTTGTTTTTCTGCTACAGATGATCGCAGTTGCTATCCTTAGGAAATCGTGCCTTCATCGTCAACATTGTGAGGTGCGTCTTTCCCCAGTGTTTGTTTTTGTCTTTTTATAATGACTGGATCCAGTCTTGCTTTGCGCCCCTGAGGAAGTGTGAATCCCCTGGCTGCGGGGGGTGGGGGGAGAGAGTGGGGGAACTGCTGCCCTGAGCAAAGTAGGGGCTGCTTGTGGATGTTCGCTGCTGAACCTCTCTGAATGCTACTATGCCGGGTAATTCTGGGCCAGCCTGAAGGATCCTGCTTGTAGGCAAGAGGCCTGAACACGCAAGGACAGGACGGCTGGGAATAAGTGGATGAACCAGCCCATCCTCAGGCTCCAGCTGGGGATGGCTTTGTCTGTCCAGGGAACCCCAGAATGTCATCTCTTCGGGACCTCTCAGCTGGTGTTTGATCTTTGTCGTCTTCTAGAATGCTTGGCTAGACATACTATCCTGGCATTTTTAAGGACTATGTTCATAAAACAAGGCTAATCAGGCCAGTTACAAAACTAGTGGCTGCATTAACCTAATAGGCAAAGGTGGCCCTTTTAAATTTTGGGTGAAAAGGGAGTGCCAGATCCTTTCTATCGGCCGCACCAATCTATTCCTTGAGGGACAACTCTGTAGTGTTAAACAAACACACTGTCTCTGTGCCCCACGTTTCTGCCCATAAACATCCATTGCAGATTACGAGGGACTAGCCCAGAGGAGGAAATAAGGTTTAATTCGATGTTCACCAAACGAAACCTCATTTTAACTGAAAAACAAGAGCAGAATAGGCTATCGGAAACTGAGAGGGAGGCTGGCCTTCCTGACCCACCTGGAGCCTGTGCTTATCAGATCTGAGTTATTCCTCCAGTGCCAGAATGAGCACAGAGCTGGCAGGGGGGCTGGTCAGCACTGGGCAGGCCAGCCCCAGGGGGCATGCTTTGGGCTGGGTGTGGTCCCAGGCTCCACAGCAATGGGTCCTGGTCCGGTTCCAGCTGTTTCTGAGCTCCAGCACCTGCCTTTCTCCTGCCAGGCTGGGTTCTGCAGCAGTTCCCCCCCCCCCTTCTCAGGCATGCACTGGAGAGCCCCTCTCAGGGCACTGTTTCACAACTGCCCTGAAGTCCCACTTCAAATGCCAGTTGCCAAGTATTAAACAGTCAATCATATCATTGGGGATGCTGAGACACAACTAGCCCCTCCTTTTTTAAACAATGTGATGAAGAATGAGGTGGTAGTTGGGGGGCCTTGGGAGAGTGGCAGCAAGGTTGTGTGTGTGTGTGTGTGAGAGAGAGAGAGAGAGAGGGAGGGAGGGAGGGAGAGAGACTGACCAATCTTTGACATGGAAAAAGACCCCTGAAAGTGTTTTTTTCCACAGCATCAGGAGATCACTTTCAGGGGTCTTTTTCCATGTCAAAGATTGGTCAGTCTCTCCCTCTCTCTCTCACCCACCCCCCCTTTGCTGCCACCCTTATTTATTCATGTGCAGATGGTATCCTCATAATTTCACCTAGTGTGGGAGCACCTTTCCTTGTCTGGGGGACATTTCATTCCTAAAGCAGGTAGGGCTGATACAGAAAACCATTCCACAGACATTGGGCTTAATGCTCACATCTCCCTCCAGCTGCTGTTCTCATCTGCAGCTACTGCTGTGCCAGTTGCAGCCCTTATAAACTGGAAAGTGTTGGCCAGCATCCATGAAAGATTCAGCCACAATGAATCGGTTGATCTTTAAGGGGCCATCAGATTCTTAGCTAGTCAAAATCACTTCTCCTTCCATCCATCCCTAAATCCCACAGACCTTTTCCTGTCCAAGCAGGTTAATTAAGACAGTTCAGAAAAGGGTAGAAGTCAATTAAAGAGGCATAAAGTGAAAGCACAGTCCTAAATAAGCGTGACTGGATTCACACAATTCACAGGGGCTGACCAACGCGATGGCTGGGTCCTCGAGACGCCCCACAGAAGCCAACCGCCCCTGCTGAGACAGCGGCTTTTCCTACTCAGGGCGACTGTTCAGAGATCCCCGCGGACTCCAGAGGGCCGACGCCGCCCCACTGACTCGGCACCCCCCTCCCTTAGCCAGCCTTTTGCTGAAAGGGACCTGGGGCGACGGCCCTGCTGCGGGGCGGAGGAGCAGCCATCCTCGGGCGCTGGAGCTGAAGGGGCCGAGGGCGCGAAGGTGAGAGAAGCGCCGGCCTGACGTTGCGGGGAAGAGGGAGCTCCGGCTTCGGGCGGCGCTCTGGGCTGCCGCTTCGCTCCAGGGAGGGCGCGCGCCTCGGCGGCGGCGAAGTAACACAGGCCCCGCTGGTCCGGCAACACAGACGTGACTGGGGACCCCTTGCAGCCCGTCCGCCGCGGGCGAGGCGGCCCCGGAAAGCAGGAATGACGCCGGCCGTGGCTCCTCCGAAGCCGCGGCAAATCCTCCGGCAAACCCGGCGGTGCGGCAGGCCGGAGACTGAGGTCCTCCCGGGCAGCTGCTCTTTGCTCACCGCCGCCCTCCCCGGAGTGGCTCGCGCGGCTTCTTCGCCGGCCTCGAGAACCGAACCGACCGCAGCGAGCTGTCCCGCCCCAGGAACAGGCGCAGCCAGTGGCGGGCCGGTGCGGGAAGGCCGAAGGGGCAACCGCGGTCGCCTCAGCCGGCCAGTCGCGGTCTTGGCCCGGCTGGCCTCCCCGGCGCTGCCTCCAGCTCCCCCGCACCGGCGGCGGCGAATCCTCCGGCAAACCCCGAGCCACGGGCAGCCCGGGGCGGCGGCGGCGGCGCGCTCCGCTCGAAGCGGGCCTGGAATTCGGCCGCGGGAAGTTTTGCTCCGGTTAGGTCGCGCGCTCCTTCGGGCGTCTGCTGGCTCGGCGCTTTCCGACCGATTTCACGGGCCGCCATTTTCCGTTCCTCTTGCTCTCGTTCGCCTGGGCCGCCGAGCCTCTGCGGCGGAGGAAGACCCGCTCTGCTCCGTGGGCAGCCTTGGATGGGCGCGGCTGGCACGGGGACCAGGAAGCCGGCGGGAGAGGCGCGCAGGGTGGACTCGGCTTCGCGGCCCGGCCAGCCGCCGCTTCACTGGCCCGGGACCCGAGCGGAGAGAAGACTCGCCCCTGCGCGGCTCGACCTGCCCTGCGCCGGGGCCAGAGGAGGAGCGGGCCGGACCCCGCCGGCCCGCCAGGCTTCCGCTCACGGAGGAGGGCAGGAAGCGAAGCCCCTCCGCGCTTCCGAAGCAGCTCCTGGCCCGGTAGCGCATCTTCCTCGGGGAGCCGCCATTTGGGGAGACCTGCGCTGCTGCAGCCGAGCAGCCATTCCAGCCGCGGGGCCACCCGGCGGGAAGATGAGGCCGGGCGCCCGGAGGTGCTTTTTCCCAGCCCGGCCGCGCGAAGGAAGGGAAAGTTCCGGGAGCGTCGAGCCCTGGGATGCCCGCGCCCCGCCAGAGGAGGCTCCTCGGGATTCAGGTTCAAACACTCCCTGGAGCACAGCCTGCTTGGTCCTGCCGCGGACCAGCGCCTCCCGACCTCACTCCCTCTGTGACCCGGGAAGCCAAGCTCAGCCCGGGCCAGCCAGCGCCTCTGCATGCCACCCCACCCGGCCCGCCCCGGGAGCACCTTCACGTCGAGGGAGGCGCGCTTTTCCGCTGCTGCTGCTGTTGGATGACCAGGCAGGGGCTCCTTCCTCAGCCCAGCTCGATGCGAGGCTCAGCGACATTTCTGCGGCCTTGCACCCGGCGACAGTCCCCTTCCCAGCTCCGGACTAGGCCCAGGCCCAAGCCTCTTTCGTTGCTCAACGAAACCAGCAACGAAGGCGGCTGTGGTGCTTTGGTTTTGGTGAGAGGGAGGTATGCCGTTGTGGGCAACCCCAGCTGGTTTTTTAAAGTCCATACACTAAACCCTGAAAGTTTAGTTGATTCAAGCAATCAACTCCATGGTTTTATTCTGCAAATGTCAACAGAGTTGAGAGAGAATTTTGGACTGCTCTCAGTGCCGACTGGATACGGTTCTTTTCTGAACAGAGACGCTTGTTGAAAATATTTTTCCACGGCAGGATTTCTCCAGGAGATCCTATAATCCGCGAGGGGTATGACACGGAGACAGGCTGAGATTCGCCTGACTGGGACCGGGATTAATCCTTCCGAAAAGCCTGGCTTGCGGCGCGGAGCCAGAGGAAGCGTCGCCACCTCGGCCGCACCCGGCTCCGCAAGGGTCCCCTTTCCCTTCCAAGCACAGCGCTTCTCCGGCCAGGCTGCCCCCTCTTTTATATCGCCTGCCCGCCGCCATCGCACTGGGACGGTGCTCAGATCCGGCGTAAAGGATTGGTGGGGAATCGGCAATTTTAGACCGTCTGCATTCTTTCCTTTAACTATTATTTCTTTCTTACCTTTCAAAGTATCCATAACATAATTCTATCCAAACTCACTGAACAGAAAGCCACATAGAAATTAAGTTCAACACTGCCTTAACACTTAACCGAAAACGATTTATTTAGAATTATATTTAGAAATGTTTACTGCCTACTTAATGGCTCTAAGAAATTAAAAAGAAATAGTGAAAACACCTTAACAACAACACACAACCTTAATAGTTTCAAGGCACAAAGTTGCAACAGTCACATTAAAAAGCCTGGGGAAAATATTTGAAGAAAACCAGATTGGTTGTTGGTGTCAAACATATCTGCAGGAGGAGTCTGTAAAACATGTCTGAAAGAAATAGTCAGAAGCCGTGGGAGGCCTCATAAATCGCCGTGAGCACCTTGAATCGGCTTCCAAAACATTAAAAAACACCAAGTTTCAGAAAGCCGCGACTGTTTTTGTTCGACACGCACCCATCAATGTACTGAAGTATATTCCCAGAGGGTTAACGGGCAAGAGGCTCTGCCGGAGTTCCGAACTGGCCGAGTCTCCCGCTGGTGCCAGGACCAGCCTTGGAGGGGGGGCGGGGGCGGGCGGTGAGCAAGTCGTTTTCTCGAGGGCACTTAAGAGAACAGGAAAACGTCTATCAACCAAATGCTCCTTGGGAGCAAAACTGGCCCGCAAACGCTGGACAAGGATTGTCCAGGAGCAACAAACAACCGAAACCAAAGGTCAGCCTCGCTTTGAGCGTCCGTCTCTTCGGTTGGCACAAAGGGGCGCGCAGGGCGGCCAAGCAGCCCCAAACTCTTCCCCGCTCCAGGAAAGGCCTCCTCCGCCCGTGCCCACTTGCGCGCCAAAACCCTGAGCGCGCTCCTGAGAGCCTCCGGGCGAGCGGCCGGGCGCCTTTCGCCCCTGCCGAGCAGCTCCGCCTCCCCGCGGGCTCTCGCCTGCGAAGGCCCTTTGGCGAGCGCGGAGCCACGACGGCAGCGCGGCCGCGAGAGGCGCGTAGGCAAGAGAAAGCGGAGCGGCGTCGGAGGGGGCCGGGCAGAGCAGGCTGTGCTCCAAGGCCCGCGAGGGTCGGGGGCTTTCTTACCCGCCTCGGAGTTCGCCGCGGACCGAAGTCCCTCGCCCACCTCGGTGGCGCCGCCGGCCAAGAGGACCCGGGAGTGAAGCGTCCGCGCTGGGTCCGCGCCTCTTGTGGAAGAGCGGCGGCGCGCGCGCGGGATGACGTCGCCGCCACGCGCTCTCCAGGTTTAGGGCCCGCCCCCGCGAGGGGCCTCTCCCCCCCGCCTCTGGGGAAGGGGGGCCTCTCTGGGCGCCACGGTCCCCCGCAGGGAGCTTCCACAGGAGTAACCCGCCCTCCTCCAATCCCCCGACGCTGCGAGGTTAGCGGGCAGCCGGGAGACGCATCAGCACGGCAGCCTTCCTTGGGAGTAAGCGCTCTTCCTGCCTGTGGGTTTACTTCCGAAGATGAGACCCGGATGGGGCTTAGGGCCGGCCTCCGCCCCGCCTGGCCTGCAGTCCCCGCCGTCAGCCAAGCTGGTCTAGGAAAGCTGGGGAGACCCCGGCAGAGCCGTCTGCGGGAGGCTGAAGCAGCGGCGGACGGCTTCCAGGGGCGGCCTTCGGGAGCCAGAGCGCGCAGCTCGGCTCCTGCGCCTCTTCCCCTTCCCTTGGCCCGGAGTGCTGAAGCCCCGAGGCTTCACGCGACGGGGGGCGGGGGGGGGGGACGGCGTCGCCCCGCCTTCCTGCGACTTCTTCCCTCAAGGGGAAAACCAGGAGATCCGACGGATTGGCTTTCGCTGAGATCAAACGTGGGAGGAAAGAAATGCGTGTCCCAGCAGCGACAGGAAGGAGACGCGTGTCTTGCCAAACCGTGGCCGTCGCCGCCGCCGCCACCACCCCGGGCTCCCCAAACCCTGGGAAACGGCCTGGCTCGGACAGCCGGCTGTCTTCCGTGGGAGGACTCCAGCGTGGCATTCCCCGCCTTGGAAAGGAGGCGGGCGAGGAAAACCCCCGACAGTCGCGGACCGGGCAGCGCTGCCTCCGCCCTTTTCCCCTCTGGGGTCGGCCTCAGGGCGGCCTGATTTCCTCGGAGGATTCCGAAGGGCCGTTCCTTCACACGCACGCGCGTCTCGAGGCCTCGGAACCAAAGGAAACGACGAGAGCAGCAGGCAAGAACCGCCCCCCCCCCCCCCGTCGGCCCGTCTTTGCAACCCAGGCAGAGGAGGCACCCCGCGGCCTCCCCGCTTCCAGACGATCCAGAGGGCACCTGCCCCAGACCGGCCTCATCGAGCTTTGGGGGCACGGACCCCCCCAGCCTGGCCGCTTTGCTTTTGCTCGCAGGCCGCGAGACGGTCGATTCCCACGGCAGCCAGGCAGGCTGGCTGTGCAGGAAGCGCGCCCGCCGCCAAGCCCGTCTGGCCGGCCTCACCTGACTGGATCGGGTAGAAGCCCTCGGGCTCCCCGGCGCCCGCCGTGCTTCCGGAAAGCCCACAAACCGGGACCCCATCGCTGCAGGGCCGCGAGCCGGCGGCCTCCTGCTCCTTGTCGCAGCGGGGAGCTGCTGGGGAGACCCCCTGCTGGGCGGGAGAGCCAGCCTCTCGCGGGGTGCATTGTGCCGCGGAAGGTGCGTCTTCGGTCCCGGATTCCGCCCCCCGCCGCCGCCCAGCCGCCCCTCCTGCTTGGGAAAGCGTCGGGCGCGAGGGCTTTCTCACCCGCTTCCCTCGGCGCCTCGTCTGCCTCGGACGTGTCCAGCAACCCAAGGCGCTCCCCCTTTGTTCCCGCCGCCCCGCAGGCCCGAGGCCGGCCGCCTGAGGCGTCAACCACGTGGCCTGCCCTCTCTCTGTCGCTCCCCCCGCGAAAGGGCTCGTTAACATTAAAGCCTCTCAGCATTTAATTCTAATTAGGCATCTTCCGCCTCGCCGAAGAAGATGCGAGCATCCCATCGCGCGCGAGCAAGCGGGCCTGTCGGTGGAGACGCTCCCTCGGCGCTCACTGGACGCGGCCCTGGTCAGGCCGCCTTCGATCTGCTGCGTGCAGCCCCTCCAAAGCTTTCTGCTGGGAGTGGGTCCAAGGAGAAAAACCCTCTCCCCCCCCCCCCACATCACCTGCTTCTCCACTCAGTCCAGGAGCAGGCCATAACCCTCAAAATCCCGAGGCTTGGTTAGGGTTAAGTTTGGCTTGGCTGCCGGGTTAGAAGACTGAGTTCTAATCCTGCCTCAGGCACGAAGGCAAGGGCAAGCCACCGAACTGAAAATGCAGGTTCCCTCCCACCACCGCCTCCTCCCTGTAGACAGGCCCGGGTGGGGGGGTTGACAGTCGATTGGCTTAGCACCTGGGGGGTGAATACAGCCACTGTGTTTTGTGAAGTTGGGTTTAAAAGGCTGTATTAACCAATCACTTGGAGGATGGAAGAGGAACTGCAGCCACAGCTGACCTGACACTGTTGCTTGACTGTAGGGAAAGTTTCCTGTAGGTGGGCGAGGGGCCGTCAGCCCTTCTCAGGGATGAAACAAACGGGGGGGGGGGGGGCTTGGCAGTGGGAGAGAGAGAGAGAGAGATCGGATGTGTCTGTCTGCGTGCATTTGTGTGTTCAACGGCAAAATTTCACCTCCACTACGTTGGGTCAGGAAAAAATTATGGTTTAGCATCTTGAAACCAGTGGGAAGGAAGATTTCTTAAAAAGAAAGTGTGTGTGGGGGGGGGGGAGAGTTACGAGTGATCTTTCTTCCCTGGCTGCTACAAGCCCAGCAGATTCCATTAAAATGGAGGGAATAAAATTGGTTTTCCCAGCATTAATTATTCTCCCTCACTAATATTTTTAATGGCATCCGATGGCAGGTGTCATTAGCAGTGAGCACAAACTTTGTACCTCGAGGGCTGCCAGGAGAGGAGCGCAGCGACAGGCCACAAAAGGAGCAGGGAGTCATGTCCTGGGGGGGCTGACCCTGCTTGTGGGATGAAGCCCCGTGGCCTGTTGCCTTCTGGGGTACGTGTGCGAGATAATCACGCCTGAGCTTCAGAGGGCACCCCTCCCATAGGCGGCAGGGCAGGCGGCGGCACCTTCTCCATGCGAAGGCCAGCAAGGGAGCCACACGGCAGTCCTTTCTTCGCCCAGCGCTTGAGACGTAAAGGGGTGAGAGCCACCCAGCCCTCTGTTTGTGGGGTTTCATTTCCAGTTGCCTGGTCGTCTCAACCCGGGCAGGTTCTCGGAATCCTTCTTGAAACCCCAAACAGGACAAAGTACTGGAGGCTTGTCTAAAACAGAAGCAATCCTGCCCAGTTTTATCTACCATTATCACCAGGGAGGCTACATGATTTGGAAGCCGAGCAAAAGCAAAAGAAAGCGTAATCCGGAAGGTGAAGGCCTCAGGGCCTGCTCTGGGCGACAGGGAGGCGCTCTCGAGGAGGAGACGCAGCGCAGGCGATGTCCTGGTTGCAGGAACGGAAGACAATTTGTTCAAACGGGGGAGTGAGAGTCAGCTCATCTCACTCAACTTCAAAGGCAGCTCCTTCAGTAAAGGTGACTGAGTGCAAATGAAACAGACCTCAAAGTCCAGAATCAGGCCCTGCCCCTTCAGAAGAAGCCACAGCAGAGTATCTCCGGAGAAGTAATTCTCTTCCTGCAAGAAAACATAATGGGTCCATCCACGTCGGCCCACCCTGCTTCCCCAGGAGCGAAGAAACAGATCCAAGGGGCTGATTCCATAGCTGGCTCCCGCTGCACCTCAAACAGCTGTGCTTCAGCAGCCATCGCAGGTCGTGAATTGCGTAGTGGAAAACGCAGAAGAAAGGACCACAATATTCAGGAGAAAAAACCAACCGTTTATTCCACAATCAGTGCTGTTGGTGGGCCAGCCAGATTCCCTTTACAGACGGGGCTGCTGGTCTGAGGTGAGGAGGGAGGACGTGAGCCCCTGTGTGACGACATGCATGGAGGGCGGCCGCTTACTTGCAGTGGAACCCGCGGGGCTGAGCTCCAGTTTGGGAGACCAGAGAAAGAGGTTGCCCAGGTCGCAGGGACTCCCCGTGGCATGGACAAATGCCCTGGGGTTATCGGGGCCAGTTGCCTCACCGAGTTCTCTCCCCCTCCAACACAAAGCTAATAAAAGTGTTTCCCAACCTTAGCAAATGCAGCAATTAGGCCATTAAGTGCTGCGACCTGGTTTTGTGCCCTGGGATGTGAAGCAGGGAGGAGGCGCTTGGTCACTGGCCCTTGAGCTTGGTTGCACCAAATGACAGTTTTAATCAGAGAGGATGACCACAAAGGAGACAATCACGAGATACGTCATGAATATGACTCGTCTATCCCTTATTTGGGATGTTTTAGATCACGGCTGTGCAACTTGTGTCCACAGATGCTGCTGAACTGAAGCCGCAGCAGGGTGGCCTCCTCCGAGAGGGAGCTGCCGAGAGCTGCAGCCCGGGAGCCTCCCTGGGGGCGTAGCTGCCAACCCAGGCAGAGCACCAGCAACCCAAACCAGCCCCTCCCGCTGTAGAGACCCGCCACCGCTAGTCCAACTGGGCAGGTCTACACTGGAAGGTCTTATCCCAGCCCATGGCCCGGCCCGCTTGGAAAAGCAGAGCATCGCCACCTAGCGGTCCCACCCGCATCTCTCAGTCTAGCCGGTGGTGCCGTGCCAAGAATGGGAAAGGGCTCAGATGGTCAGTTTCAGTCCAGGCGAAAAGGGGCCTTCCCTCTTGAGCTGGGCCTTTGAAATGCAGCAGCAGAGCTGGCAGGCCTGCGGGGGGTGGGGTATGTGTGGAGATGCCTCTATCCCAGACTGGTCAGTCATGGGATGCCCACTTCCTCCTCGGTCGGGCAATGGAGCTCCTAAGCCCAGGAGAGGGAGGGGTTCTCTTCTTCTCTCCACTCCTTTTCAAAAACTGCAGAGGCTGGCATTTGAACCCAGGAACATCAGCTCGTAAAACGGACATGCTGTCACTGAGTCCTGAGGCTCCGTAGGAATACCTTTTCCCCGAGACGCTCCTATGGAAGGCAAATCCTTGCAGGCCTTGGTGATAAATACAGTGCCTGCCATTTTTTTCCTAATTTTTGTTTACCTACTGGCTTTCTAAGGCTGCCTAGCCACCAAGCAAGGCTGGTGTCCAACCATGCTGGCCGAGGAGTCTGCTGGAGCCGGCCACATCTACAACATCAAAAAGCCATCGCTTTGGCCGCTAAAGGGACGGGTGAAAAGAATCACGGCAGTTAAAATGGACATACTTCCAAAAACCAATTTTCTGTTTCAGTTTATACCTATAAGAAGGGATGATGAGCAACTGTCTGCTTGGCAAACAGACTTATCTGGGATACTAGGAAAGAAAATTTAACCTTCTTCAAGGCTGTTTGAGTTGGATTGTGGAACAAATAAAAGTCTTCATGGTGAAGCAGCTTCTATGGAAGGATGTAGCCGTTGAAATATGTTGATATTATGGACTGAAACGGTTAGAAGAGATTGAAGAACAACAGAACATACAACATTATTATAAACAGTTTAATAAAAATATGGGAAAAGTACAAGAACAGATTTAATCCTGGATTGTTGCAATTGGCTGTATCAGTTTCAGTTTGTAGAGTAAGGTTAATCAGTGGGAGCTTCGTAATTCTTATGGATTTCGTGGTCAGTAAAATCAGGATAAAATCTTATGAAAAGATGACTCAAGAATGGACCAAAACTCCTCACTAGTTTCAGTATTCATGCATCAGGCTTAATCTGACATTGGCATGATAGCACTTAATGAAATGCTGAATCATAGAGGATATTCCAAAGTCTTATTTTCTGTATTATTAATTATTAATTAGAATTTATTAGCTGCCCATCTCCAATGGACTGTTAATAGAATCTTAATAGAATAGTGTTAATAGAATTCAGAAGGTTATAATACAATAGTCCAAGTGTTTATTAGAACTTATTTATAAATTACTGATAAAATTTGATTCTGAAGCTGAACAAGTTAAACGTTACGTGATTAAATGAATGCATAATATGGATTCAGGTATTGCTATGCAGCAATGGGAATTGCAATAGCAAACTAGTATCTACTGCAAATATCATGCTTAGAGAAATTTGGTATCAATATTTTTTCATTGGTATATTACCCCTGTTATATGTTAAAATGGATCCCAATTATTCAAAAAGTATTGGAAACATGATAAGGAATTAGGAACTTTTTAGCATTTGTGGTGCCAGGCTGAAAAAGGTCAACAATTTTGGAAAGTAGTATATGTAAAGATGCAACACAATGATCTTGCATTTTACTCGCCACCAGTTATTTTCTTGCTAAATTTCACAAAATTTACCGAATTAACACTGTATGTTTTCAGCGGTGACTACTGAATATGCGAAATACTGAAAACTTCCGAAAAACCAACGTTCTCCCAAAGATTGGCAGCTGACATTGTGGAATCCACGCAGCTGATGCAAAAGCTTCAATCGGTTCAATAGTGTTTGACAACCACTTATTGACTTTAACACACAGAAAAACTTTCTCCCAACCTCAGATTAGGGGCCCACTTAGTTGTCTTTTTATTCACATCTTTTTTGGGTTGCAGTTTGTTACACACGCTCAGTTACTTGGCTGCATTTCTGATTTCCATTATGAAATTTATGTTGAAAAGCAAATAAGATGATGTAAATTTGAAGGTGGTTGTGAGAGAAAAGATGGTTAATTTAAAAACAAAAGTGGCTGCTGCTGGCATTTATCCCCCTTTGATAATGGCCCACCGGTGCTCTGCCTTGGGATATTTTTCCGTCGGCCGTGGCGCAGCTCTTGAGCCTGTGAAATAGTAACGCAGAAGGTGGTGCTTCTGAACTTGCGCAGCAGGGACTGAGTCATTGCAAACAACTGCCTGTACTTGCAAGACTTCCAGGCAGACTCCAGCCCCAGAATCATCTTTCAGCAACAGTGGGCTTCATGAGGACATCTCCTTTCTCCGAGGCAAAGCATTATCATTTGGACTGATTACTTTTGTTGTTGTGATGATGATGGTTATGGCGACGTGAGCATCCCGGGCCCACATTGTCAGGCTTGGGTGCCTTTGTCAGCCTCCTCAGTGCTCACAGCTTCCATGCCCTGGAAGTCATCATGATGTTCCTCAGGCACCTAAGCAAAGCCAAAAGGAGAGGACTGAGAAAGGGGTCCCCTCATTCTCTCTGCCACCAACTGGTGCAAAATGCTTTCTGGCAGCCTACAAGCATTCAAGTTAAAAGCCCCTGTTCTCTCCAGCTTTTGGTGCATCCCAAAGGAAGTGTTGCCATGACCAGTACTAGGAACTCTGGCCCTCCAGAAGTCATTTAGCTGACCCTTCTAGCCCACTGCAACATTGACCCAACGTGGCTCACAGCCTTGGCAGGACCACACCTTCCCCATCCAGCCGTCACGGCACGTCCACTGTTTTTCCCCCTTCTGTCCTGTAACATGAATTGTGGGGCTGTGTTTGTACAATACAGCAAACCCTAAATCTAGGTTAACAAAATAATAGCTTTGTTCACACAGCACAGCACTTTAAACAAACACATTCTGATTCTGTTCATGCAATGAGCTCAGATTATGGCTGAGTTCCCAGAACACAATCAACATTTTCTCAGTCTCATTTTAACTTCATCTGGCATGTTGTCTGAACTGAGCCCATGCGTTTCGTTATAGGGGAGTGTGGTGCTGGTTAAGCCGCTTGAGCTGGGACTGGGGAGACCCAGATTCAAGTTTTCACTCGGCCGTGGAGTTACTGGGCTACTTTGGGACGGTCATGCTCTCAGCACCACCTACTTCACAAGACTGTGGTTGGGATTAAAATGACAGGAGCCGCCCCTCCCCTTCCACTCTGAGGTCCCAGAGGAAGGCCGGTTATAAAACAAGTCAATTGATCATCCTCTGGTCTCAGGGGACTCCATAGGTGGCATTTGATGCAGGTTAAGCAGCAGCCAACTTCTACCCTGAAGAGGCCTTCAGATACCTCCCAGTAGATCTGATCCTCAAAGCAGAGAGCGTCAGGGGGAGACCCAAGGCATCTCATCCTCAGGATGGCCCCTAAGAAAGAGAAGCCAACAGTGAGGAGCAGGGGAAACTCGCCGCAGGGGGGGGCAACTGGTGGTTCTCCTGGCAGCCTTCCCTGGGTTTCCCACTTCAAAGGGTCAGACGCCACGTCCCCAACTTTGCCAGTTCAACCCTAACCCTAACCCTAACCCTAACTCTGGCCCTGCCTTCCCCAGGGAGGGCACAAGCATCTTCTGGGGCCAGACCCCCAGGAAGAGCCCGGGTTGGGCGCAGATCCTCCCCAGATGCTCTGCCCCTTCTTTGGAATTGGGGAACTCCCCTCTCCTCAGATCTGCCCCTGCTGAGTTTGAGCAGCATCAGCAGAGCCGCGCACGGCAAACACCTCACAGGCAGACCTCCCTGCCCTCTGAGACCCGGCTGTTTGGCGGCCCCAGCCACGGATCGCTCGGACGTCGCAGATCCGTGGCTACCCAGTTCAGCGACCCCGCTCCCTGCCGGGACGCTTCGGCCACTTGCTCTTGTTCAGAGAAGAGGAGGGGGCGGCCTTCAGCCAAACTCTGCCTTCCCTGCCTCGGATTAGCCTGGCCTCTAGTGGCCAGGCACCGCGGGGGCTCCTCCAACCTCTGCTGCAGCTGGAGCGCCAACGTTTCTTTTCCGTGGCAAGGGAGGAAAGATCCCGCCCGTTCTGTGAGGGCACGAATGCCCCTGGGTTCCTCTGCACGGCAGGCAGGAGAGTCTGCTTTTCACGCCACCCCTCCCCTCCCTGCCCTCAGCAGTCACTAAACACCCGTTTTCCTAAGATTTTGAAGCAAGTCCTTCTCAGAATCATTTTAGCAGCCTGATTGTAGCTCTGCTTGCACAGAGCCTGTACATATGGCTAACCCAGTCGTGGTTTGCTCAGTTAATCCAAACTGCAACCCGTAGGCTGTATACGTACCCCTTTTTGTACGTTCAACGCCTTCTTTGCTCATTCTGTGGAATTTTAATGGAATAATGGTGGAAATGGGCATGTCCCAAGAAAAACATCAGGAGTATCCCCGGGGGGGGGGGTCAAAAAAGTCGAGATGGCGGCTGTGACTGCATGACTGAAGCCCTGCCTCCTTTTTATATGCATGTGAGATTTGCAACGTCGCTGCACGTGCAGAGAGGGAGAAAACGTGTGCCTGTAAATTATGTATTTTACCCCTTCAAATGATGCAGAGTCCTTTTCCCCAAATGCGGCCACCTTTGAAATTTCACAGGAGCCCAGAATCACAGAGCCAGTCCCTGAAGCACCCTGGACAGGGGGCTGCTCGTCCCCGGGGACGGGCTCGTATGGTCAGGAAGGCTTCCCCCCACTAGGAAAACCAGAATCTCCCTCCTGCACCTTCAGCCCATTCTGAAGGGGCTGCTTGGCAGGGGTGGGAGGGACAGAAAGAAAGGGTCTGTGGCTTTGTGAACCGCACTTTGAGGTCAGTGGATATGCCACTGAGCATCAGATGGAAGAGGAACATGGGATATGGGGTAGGTGGGAGAGGAAAGAGCAGGCCCTTGCAGAGGTGCAAGTCCAGGGCCTGCGTTTCACTCCCTTCTGAGGTTGCACAAGGCTCCCAAGTGGAAAAACATCCCTGTAAGAACCAGTGTGAATTAGTGGAAAGAACTGCAGGAGTGACCTTTCTGCCCCCACTCACCCACGAGGCTTCCACCAATCGTGGCCATTCCCAGCGAGACCAGCAGCCCCAGCAGCTGGAAGAGGCTCTGGTAGACTGATGTCCGCTGCCCAGAGGCCACAAGGGGGAAGACTTCGGCCATCCTGCATGAGCACAGACAGGTCCCGGTGAGCCATGCTCCTTTTGGGAGCAGCCCCCATTTCACACTCTGCCAGGCACTTTTGGCAGAGAGCCGGGGGGGGGGGGAGGAAGGGAACCACCCCCCCGGTCTTAACTCACCCCTCCCCATAGACATCTGGCGTTGCCATAGCTGCCACCAGAGCGCCAAGGAGGGCGCCAAGGACTCCAGGCATCCCGTGCAGGTTGTGTATCCCGCAGGTGTCCTGGATCTTCAGCTTGGCAGCCAGGATGGGCTAGGCAAGAGAAAGAAAGAGGCCCCTGCGCTTTCGGGCAGGAGGAAGGAAGCCCTGGGCCCAGACTGAGAACGGGCCTTCTGCAGCGGGGACCCTCCGTCTGCCCTGCATCAGAGCCCAGCCCACCTCCCCTTCTCAGCTCTGCTGCTGAATCCCCACGCTTGGCACAACAGGTTTCTTGTAGCACAGAATTCCGTGCGGAAGACCCGAAGTCTGCCCGTGCATTGCTGAACACGTACTGTGAGGAATTGGAAGCCAAGGGTTGCCACCAGGCCAGCTAGGCACCCAGCGATCAGGGCCCCAAAGGGAGTGAGCATCATCTCGGCTGAAGTGCCAACGATCACCCCGCCGGCCAGGGCTGCATTCTGGATATGAACCTGGGGGTGGATGGTAGAAGTTGGTGGGGGATTAGAAGAAAGTGACCCAGGAGTTGGTGGGGGTGGGGGGCTAGAAATGAATGAATTACAGTTTGATACAACATCCATTTATCTTAAAATTCAATTCAATTCATTAAATGGTAAAATATAAAATAATAAATTAAATAACATGGGAAAATAGGAGGCAGGATTATTAGGCATGTTCACTGCCTTGAGTTATATATATAAAAAAGGTGGGATAAAAATATAACATAATAATAATGATGATGATGATGATGATGATGCCCCATGTAGTTAATTTCCCCCTGCTAGCCCACAGACAATTACGATTTGGTGGCAACATTTGGAGGGGGTCAGCAGGCATCCTGCCAGCAAACCTTGCCTGGGGTCTCTGCAGCGGCTCCTAATGACCTGTGAAGCACTGCAGGAAAGACCCTCCCTCGGCTTTTAAACCAGGGGAGCCGCTGCAGAATCCGGCGAGGCCACAAGGGCAGGCTGGCTTTGGTGACTTGCAATCCTGCCGTCCAAGGGAGGGGGGCGTCAACTGGGCCCCCCATTCAGCTAACAGCGGAGAGGAGTGGGGGGGTCCTTTCCCCATGGACCGAGGGGCTTCCTCACCATGTCCAGCCGGCCTCCCCGCTTCACCAGGGCAGAGGCGGCGAAGGTGGCGAGGGCGCTGGAGGCCAAGGAGAAGTAGGTGTTCATCACCGTCCGCTGCTGGGTGTCACCGTGGGCGGTCACAGCCGAGTTGAAGCTGGGCCAGAAGACCCACAGGAAGAGCGTTCCTGCCGGGGACACAGGGAGGCAGTCGTCCGGCGCCCTCCGTCCCCCCCCCCCGCTTTCGAAAGATGCAGCGCAGGCCTTCCACGCCAGGGTCCTCCCGCTTCGGGGGGTGGCTCGGGGCCAGAGCGGAGACGCAGCCAGGCCTGGCCATCCTGCCCCACGCCGCCCCTCCCGCCAAGGCCGGTCGCCAGAGCGGCCGGGGAAGAACTGGGGCGAGGCGGCCACGGCCAGAGCGGTCCGAACGGCCGTGCGGGAGAAGCCAGAAGCCCTTCCTGGCCCGCTTGGCCCCGTGGCCCGGCCACGGCTCTGCCCCTTCCTCCCTTGCTGGGGCCCGCCGGGCGGACAGGGAAGGGCGTGGGGCGTGGGGCGGCAGAGGCACCGGGGGGCTCCGCAGGCTTTGAGGGCGCCTTCCCCTTCCCCTTCGGACCCCCGTGTGAGCGATGTTGCAAATCTTGATGCGTGGCATCGTTTCAGCACAGAGGGGTTTATACGATACGACTGGAGACGGTTAACGCTCTATTTAGGCAGCTTAGAGTGCCGAAAATAGAGAAAGGAAAGAAGAAATTCTAACAGTGTTAAGTGCCATTTAGGACGTCAACATTACAAGCATAAAACTATTCTGCTTTTTCATCCCCTTAAATGTAACAACTGCTGCAACTTGCATCAAAGTACTGATTATATGATAATGATTTTGATCTTAAGTGAATTACTCAATATTAAAATCTCTACTGTATTGTTACTTTATATAGACAGACAGACAAATATAGATGGGGAAAAAGGAAGATGAAGCAAATTTAACAAACGTTAAAATAACTAAAAAGTAAAATGAAAGAAATGAAGATGATGATGATGATGATGATGATGATGATGATGATGATGATAAAAAGAAGAATTATTGGTTTCTGACTCCCTTCTTATAGATTTGCTAATTCGTGATATTTTGGACATTCAGGCCCCCTTAAAAGCCAGACTGCCGGTGGTTATATCTACCATGCTGCGTGATGCATTCATGGGAACCAGTCTTGCTTAAATTTAGTTAAACTTCTATACTGTTAGTTTTGCCATTGCTGCATATTGGTCTCCCCCACTTCTAAATATCAAACAGAGCTGTCAAATTGTTTTGTTTCTGGAGTTGCAATATACCTGTTTTGCTACTGGGATTTGGCAAGGTGATCTGTCAGTGTTCTGGGGGGTCCCAAAAAAGGGGCTGGGGGAACAATATACAGGGGGAAGCTATGAGTTCACCACTTCTGAAGTTTATATAATTTTTATTAAGAATTTTGATTATAATAGTAAAATCTAATACGAACTAAACTTAAAGAAAAGGGAATAGAGAGAAGGAGTAAAAAGTGCATGGAAAAAGAAAAGAAGAGAGAAGAAAGAGAAAAGTAAGAATATAATAGAAAAAGTATATAAAGAAGTGAATTCCAACTTTCATCACAAATATAAATAAACTTAGTGACTCTTCACCCGTCTAAGGTTACAAACATTTATCTCTTCATCCCATGTTCCATCTCTTATCTATAAACAAATCCATAAAACTTCATCTTTTCAGTCCTGGTGTCAGCAGAAAGTCCAGAAAGGGTTGCCGGAAGTAACAACATATCGCGTTTTAACCTTGATCAAACAAATCAACTTTATATTCCTTCCTTTTACTTCTAACAGTCTTAATGTTTAGTTCATTCAAATATTGTCATAGGATTTGATTTCTCTTCATTTTTTCTTTGTCCCGTCGCACAGAGTTCGTCAAGGCTTTAACAAGCCTCTTTTGAAAATCCAGTAGGAAAATATTATCTAGGTCACTTCCTTGGACTGTCATTTGTATTTCCCTTTTAAATGTTAAAGCCTCAGCTAATTTCTTTTGTAGATCCCGTGAAACATCCTTTTCTAAATCATTCTCTTGGCCTGTCAGCGGTAAATCCACTTTTGATATCATCTCTATCTTGTCAGATAAAAGTTGTTCTACATCTGTCATTTCTTCAATAACATCTTTTGGACATGGTCTATCCATAGAAGCAGGCATCATTACTAACAGTGCTGATATTGTGGCTACTGTCAGATTCAGCCTAGGAAGCACACACTGCAGCGCAGAGCCATCGGTCAGTTTCACCGGGCCGTTGGTCAATTTCACCGCCTCAGGCAACAGGGCAAGGGAGCAACCACCTGCAGGGGGCAAACTGGAGCGCAGCCGGCTCCCTGGGCACCCCGGGCAACTCCGGCTTAGGATACACCGATACACCACCGGGAGTGCAGCAATCCAGAGGCAATCAGCGGGCAATTCGAACCCAGATTAAAACAGCCACTCCCACTCAGCATGAGAAAGGCTCAAGGAATGCAAGGGCAAGACAGACAAAGGACGAAGATCATAACAGGATCGAAACCGGCTAATCTGCCATCAAGGCGAGGGGCAGGAAGATCCCATGGACAGATGGGCAGCCCAGGGCAAGGGCGAGGGGCGGAACTGAGTGGTAACTGCGAGTCAAGGGGGGAACCCTATAAAACTGCTGTAAGAAACCACGCCAAGCCAATCCTGGCTTTGTCTGTAACCGCTACGCATTACGCCTGAATAAACCAGATTTCGTCCGAGCCTGAGCCTCACGAGGTTTCTGCTCAGCGCCGAATGCAGCGAACCTTACAGCTACTATTTTCTGATTCCATCCTTCAAAGGTCTCCTTCAGTATTTTCACTGTTAGGACGTTTTGCAGCACTTTGTAGGTTTGTAAATCTTTCCTCTACCTAAAAACATTAGTCCCCTCTAGTGTCCAGTTTTCAGAATGATGAAATTGCTTATCTTTGTTTTGTCTTTTAAAAACCAAAACAGGATCTATTTCCCACAAGAAGCTGTTTGTACTTTATAATTAATTCCAAAATCTTATTGTAAAAGTTTCAATATTCCAATTTTATCTGGACCTTTAGTCCATTTATAACTTTCTAAGATCAAAATCGTATTTAATTTTTTGCTGTTTATTTAAGATTATTTAAATTCTTAAGCTTATGATTAAAATTTTCTTTCATTCAGGACTGAAGGCAGACTCACCCGGTGTTTTCAAACTTGTTCTGAAGGTCTCTAATAGCTGTAGAATAGTTAATAGGCAATTTCCGAAAGTGATTAGAAAGTGAGGTTTGCGAACTTAGTGTCCTTTAAAACTCTCCGCTGTGGTTGTGAGCAAGATGGCTGATTGCATCATCTCCCAGCGCTCAAACTGGTGGAAAACCCCCGTCCTGCAGTCTCCTTGCAATCTCTCACCTTCTCCTTATCCGGAGAGGCTCCAAGGGACCGGTCTTCTCACCGGCTCCTTGGTCTTTGCCGCGGTCTTTAGCTTGCCGCGACTCCCCCGGAAGCCCCAGTTCACCATTTCTGAAGTGATGGAACTCGATAAGCATCACAAGCATCAGATACCGGCTGGGGCTGTTCAACGTATCGAGTTACACACACAGAGAGAAATGAGCAAACTTTGCGTTCTGTACGAATGCATCCCCCGCGGCTTTAACTGACCTGTTTAAGTACATTTTGTGAACTGAATCTGTGTTTAGGTAGGTATTATGACTGAGATATTACACTGCTTTCCTTTATATTTCATTTATAAAGGAAAGGGAGGGGTGCTTACTGGGCAGTCTTAAAACACAAGAAACAAAAGAAACTCTCCTCAAGTCAGAGGTGGATAATTCATGGCCCAAGGTGACATCTACCCCCAGATCCTTTACTGCAGTCCCTGTGCCTCCCTCTGATTTTTGTGGCACAATGGCTAAAGATCAGTAATATTTCTGAATGGAGTACACCTAGAAGTTGTAACCTGAGCACTAAGAGAGGCTGAAGATCATTTAAAGCAAACCATACCTACAGAGGAAGGCTCCATCTGGTTCTACCAAAACCATGAAAAACCTGGTCAGCCCCACCCACTTGGCATTCTTGCATCACCCACTGGAGCCTCTTCAGCTTCAGCTTCAGCTTTTGAGCTTCAAAAACAAACCAGCAGCCTCTTTGGAGGCCTTACCAATCATAGCAAAGAGGTCGGAATGGTAGGTGGAGCCTTCGCGCTGCCTGCTCTTGTCCAGGTGGGGTCGGAAAAGGACCCGGGACACCATCAGTCCGAAGTAGGCCCCAAACGCATGGATGGTCATGGAGCCCCCAGCATCCTTTACCTGAGCGGGAAGGGAGGAAGCAACAGCTGAGTGAGGGCAACTTCTCCAAGGCTGGACTGCTAGTTATGTGGCCAGCATATTTTTAAAGCACTAGCAACTGTTTAAAATCATTTAAAAATCACGTACCTCCTACAGGTGGGTTGCAGGAATGTAATCGATCTGAATAGAAGTGGTATGAATGAGAAGTATGTAAAAAGACACTTAGTGGAGTGATGAAGTGAAAGAGACTGAGGATGAGAGAAAATGCACGTAACAGAATGACTTCTACAAAAACTGAGGATGAGAGAGAGTTACTGCATGTAGAAAGAAAACGGTAGTCAAAAAAAGTAAGGAGCCATTGATCCAAAGAGGCAGAGAAAATGTTAAAGATTAATATTCAGTTGAAGCCAGAACTTTTCCTTTTAGGACTATGGATAAGCAGAAAAGACTCATGGAAGATTATTTCGACAAATGATTACTGTGGTGAGATTACTCTCTGCACAAAGATGGAAAGATTTGGAGGAATGGTTGGCGAAATTGACAGAACTGACTTCTTTGATTAGAGAAAGAATGTCATTATAGACATTCATCAGTGACTGGAAACCCCTTATGAACTGTTTGCGTAGGAAAGAAAATGATTTTGCAACTTATGGTTTTGATGATTAGAAAGAATAGGTTAGAGAAAGAAGGGAATGATGATGTAATCTTAGAGAGAGAGAGGTTTCCTTTGCATCTTGTAATACTTCGTATTTAACTTGTGGCTTTTTCCCTTGCCATACAAATTTAGATACATCTTTTTGTCATTGCTTGACATTAGTTGTCAATATAGATATTGTGTAAAACAAAAATATCATTCTAGGGAAAACATTCATTTTTATAACAGAAACTCTTCCCAATAGTGACAGTATTAATTTCTCCCGTCTTAACATGTCCTTCTTAATTTCATTCCATGTCTTAACATAATTATTTTGAAATAACATACAATTCATATTTGTCATAATAATGCCCAAGTATTTTAATTTTTTCTCAATCTTAAAACCAGTTTTATCCATCAGTTCTATTTGATCTTCTATTTTAATATTTTTTGTTAACCTCTTTGTCTTCTGATTATTAAGCTTAAAATCTGATAGCATACCACAGTCCTTTAATTTTCCCATTAATGTCTCTACTCCCTCTGACGGATCCTCCAAAACTACCACCAGATCATCAGCAAATGCCCTTAAGTTATAAGTTTCTTTTTTAATCTTTACTCCCACGATTCTCTCATCTTGTCTTATAACTCTATTCAGTACCTCAAGAACTAAAATGAACTAGTGGGCATCCTTGTCTTGCCCCTTTTTGAATCTCACAAGGTTTTGTTAATTCTCCATTAACAATTACTTGTGCTTTCTGTGAGGCATAAGTTGATCTTACCCATTTAATAAAATTATCTCCAAGGTTCATATATTCCAGAACCCTAAACAAGAAAATCCAGTTCAAATTGTCAAAGGCTTCTCTGCATCTAAGAAGATCAATGCAGCTTGTTTTTCATTGTGTTGCTCCAAATACTCCAGAATACACACATTTCTAATATTATCTCATGATTGTCTTTTAGGTAGAAACCCACATTCATGAATAAAGTCCTGCAAAATTATTTTCAACCTTTCAGCCAAAATCATTGTAAACATTTTATAGTCATTATTCAATAAAGATATTGGTCTATAATTTCTCGTTAAAGTCAGGTCCTGGGCCTATACAGAGGGAAATGTAGCGATAGTGAGCACAGGAGGATTGTCAACAAAGGGGGTCTGCCTGGGAAGGTTTTTGACAGAATTTGGATCAAAAGAGTTTTTTGTCAGAGAGGTGGTATGTAGAACAGATGTTTGCTCTTCAGCAGATCATTGAGGAACACGTGGAAGAAAAAAGATTTACTACCTGCTTGTTCATCTAGAGAAAGTGTATATTCAGACCAAAAGACATGAGTTCATTTTGAATGAATATAGATTTGAAGGTTGGTTGCTGAACGCAACGGAAGAGAAGTGGAGGATGAGTGAGAATCAAGGGAAGGCTTATCAAATGGTTCAACCCTGAACACGGAGGTGCAATGTCCCCTTGATGGAGGAATGGATCAGGAAGTTCTCCGGTGACGTCAGGGGTGTGTGTCAGGGGCATGAATACACAGTATATGGGCTTTGGCATACAGAGGTTGTTATGTTGGTGGAGAACTCAAATGATTTACAGCAAATGTTAGCTAGATTGTATGATGGAGCAACGATGGTCGTTGTTTTGGATTCTGATGGCAATGAAGCTGCAGTCAGCCTGGCCGGAAGGCACAAGACCCCCAGAGTCACATGAGTCTTGAGGGACCCCCTGCAGCTCCTGGCTACCCGCTTTCCCTGGGAAACAAGTAACGTGGTGGGGGGGAGAGGAAGCACATCCACTGTGGCTGGGGATCATTGCTACGAGTCAAGGACAGTAAGGCCAATGCCCCTGCCAACATGAAACCATGAATGCCTTCACACAACCTGCTAGGCCCCGCTCAAAAGCACGGAACTGCATTCAGTGGATTGTGGGAAGCCGGCCATCATCCTGGCAGGTTGTGTGAATCAGGCCACCAAGTGAGGGCCTGACAGGAGCACAGTACGTTGTGTAAAGAACACACTTATATTATGTTAACCTGGGTTCAGGGTCTGAATGGTCGTGCAAACCCAGCCTCTGAGTGGCTTTGGGTTACAACCTCTCCCCCTCCACCCAGCCCAGCCAAATGGGCAAGGGATAGGCCCGGTGGTTGGCCCAGGCCGTGGCTGCCCAAAGAGGATCCAGGGAATTCACCTGAAGGACATTCAGCAAGATGTATTCGTTGATGCCAAAGAGGGTGACTTCCAGCCCGGCCATCAGTAGCAGCTGAATGGGGCTCGTCTTGCCCAGCAGCGCTCCGAAGGAGATGAGGACGGACCCAGCGCAGAAGTCGGCGTTGATCATGCTGGCAGGAGATGGGGACAGGCTGCAGAGGGACCCCGAGGCTTCCCAGCCCAGGGGGCAGCACCAGCCGTCGCGGGGCTCCGGATGGATCCCTCCCTCCACCCCCTCCCTATCCCTGCTGGCAGGCTGGGGGAAAGACCCCCTTGACCAGGGCTCCATTCCCAGCGGGGCCCTTCCTGTTGTCCTCCTGGGTTGCTTCCCCGTGGGCTCTCCCGACATTTGGGCGGGGTGGGCAAGGAATCTTCCGCACTGCCGAGAAGGACTGGGAGCAGCCAGAGTCCTTGAATGGGGTGAGGCGAAATTGAGCATTAGCCTTTTCCTTGCAGCCCTTCAGACGGAAGGAGAAGCTGCGGCAGAGCCCAGAAATGCAGCGGCAGATCCTCCAGCCCGTGAGCCAGCAAAGAGTCTGCCGTCCCCACTGGCGAGCCCTACCCTGCCACAGGCACACGCTGGCAAAGGCTGCGTAGCGCTGGCTCTGGGTTGGCAGTGCGGCAGGGCCCTTCCTCTGCCCCACGCCTCTCCTGCGCCGACTAACAGCAGATGGGCCTGGGGCAGGCAGTGCTGAAGGGCCCCATTGCGCTGCGCAAACCCTCTGCACGGACCTCTGCTGCTCAGTCCGCTCGCTTTCAGCGCAGGGGCAGAGCTCGTCTGAAAAAGCGCTCGGCCGGACGGACAGGTGTCGGGGGAGAGGCTGTGCGGCTAGCAGGAGATGTCCCTTCCTCCCCATCCATCCAGCGGCTGTATCAAGTATGGACTTCTGAAGTGCACCGAGCCTGTGTTGAAAATGCCTGACAACAACCAGCCGGCGCAGGAAGGGTCGCCTGGTAAAACGGGGCAAGAGCGGCTCCCCCAGCCTGTCCTGCCCTGCCAGCTGTAAGGCGGGCTGCTTCCGAAGCGGCCCAGAGCAAGCCAGAGCCGCCCCCGGGGGAAAGGCCACCTTTCTGACAGAACAGCAAAGGGTGACTTAGGCCGCTGGGCCTGGGCTGGGCTGGGCTGGGCTGGGCTGAGATGAAGGCAACGTCTCGGGACGGGGCTGAAACGGAGGTTGCCGGGGCAGGTCTCTGCCAGGGTTCGGGTCCTGTGGGGAAAGGCCATTGGGCCAGGGAGGGGCGGGAGAATCAAGGCGCTGCAGATAGGCGCACTTGGGAGGCACAGGGAGGCTGACCAACTTCGCAAATGGATCTGGGCGCACAGGACCCCTCCCCACATCCCTCCTGCGGGCTAAAGCCCCTCGTTGCTCTCAAAGTCTGGGGGGGGCGGCTTTGAGGTCCGTATGGCAGGCGATAGGCAGCACTTATCCAGAGGGTGCTCGGAATCCAACCTCGGAACTGCCATCTCTACAGACACCCCCAACAGGCTTCGGGGGTCCCTTCATGACCCACTGGCTGGGTCCTCCCACTTCCTGAGCTCGCTTGGCTTCAGTGTCAGTTGCTAATGCCACCCACTGATTTGATTCCTGCGACTGGTTTAATTCAGCAACCAAGCGAAGCTTGGGGGTGAACCCAGCCACTCCCCACTCAGACTCAGACTTTCTGAGACTGACTCAGAGAGAGAGACCCCCGACGCAAGAGGCCCCTTGAAATGCCGGGGTCTCTTGCATCGGGGCCTCTTCCAGCGACGCTTGATTTGTGCCAAGAACAGCGCAGTTGGCAGGACCTCGAGGGCTTCTCTTGACCAGCCACCAACCCAGAGCAATGCTGGACTGGCCCTTTGTCAGTTGCATGAGCATCAGGGGGTGTGCCCCTCTAACTGGGGTGTCTGCAGGGGGTGGTCAAAAAAGTCAAGATGGCAGCCATGACGGTGCGTCACACATAAAGAACAGGTGGAGCTCCAACAGCACTCCTGATTTGTTTCTACCAAACCCTGCAGACACCCCTACACTCTAGACAAGCTTGCCAGTCTGTATCTAGATGGGAGAGACCTCTTTAAATAAATAAGAAACGGGGCTGGAATTTGGAGGCTGAGTTTCAGGCGAGTCGGCCGCCTCCTCCAGCCTCCCGCAGACCTTCCAAGGCAGCCTCGTCTTCCTCTTCGTGTCCTTCTGCTGTCCCGGCTCAGGTTAAGCCCACTCTTTTTGAGGCCGCAGCACGAGGAGGCCAAGCCCTGCTTGCTCACCTTTCTATTCCCACGTGGATTTTGCCGTGGTGAAAGGCGTGGAAAAAGCCCTGGATGAGGACAGACCACTGGAGGGCAAAGGCAGCGATCAGGAAATTGAAGGCCACACCGCCGAAGCTGTAGCGTCTCAGGAAGGTCATCAGAAAGCCAAAGCCGAGGAAAATCATGACGTGGACGTCTTGGAAGCCTGCGGAAGGGGACGGGCCAGGTCAGAGGGTGGGAACCAGGCTGGCTCAGGGCCCTCCGGGTGCAGAGGGTTTCCAGGCACTGGCTGAGCCGGGGCTGGCAAGTCAAATTTCTCCCACCTGCTCAGTTTTACCTCTTCAGCTGGTTCCAAGGTTGAAATGGACACAGGTTACATACGCATAATTGGGTGCAAAGAATGACCTCATTAGATCAGGCTGATAACAGGAAATGTGTGTATCAGCTGCGCAACGGAGTCTGTAAACAGATCGGCTGGTAAGATTATAACGCAGCCACCCCGATACGGGACTGCTCTCCACTGCCAGGATGCAGACCCCATCTCCAGGCCAATCGCTCATTGGTGCTGTTCCCATGGGGCGGGGGGGGGGGGCGGCAGTTAATGGGCTGTGGGGCATACCAGCTCCTGAGCTTTAAATTTAACCCTAAACTGATTGGTTTAAATGCAGTCAGCGTTCACAATTCATAATTGACCTTGTTAAGGAATTAGCAGTGGCTGAGGCCAAACTATTCCTGGTGTGAAAACCAAAGTGGGATCTCTTTAACTGGGTGAACAGAGCCCCAGATGGGAGACGAGGCTCTGTTTAGGTTGGGGCGGGTGATGCCGAGCCCCCCCACTCTGCTGCTCAGGCCTGAGCTGCCTTAGCTATCCAGAAAAAGAGCGGGCATCCTGGAGGACGATGGGGTGAAGATGCCACTCAGAGGGTGGCCGCTGTGAAAAAGGGACTGAAACAAGAAATGCCGAAGGTCGCCAAAGGGCAGCCCAAACGCTTCTCAGCGAGAAACGGTCAGCCTGTTTGGGGCTCTTTAGCATGAAAAAGAAAAAAGCAACTGAAGGAAGAAAGTGGACGGGGAGAATCCGTTTTCTTTCTCTCAAGCCAGCTGGCAAACGAAAGTAATTCTTACCCATGTGTAATTAACCCATGGAATCTTTCCCACAAGATCTGGCAGCGTCTTTATAAAGGGATTGGATAACTCTGGGGAGGACAGCCCTTGCAGACGCCGCCTGGGCAAAGGGGAACTCTCCGGCTCTTGCTGTCTGCCCCGAGAAGCAAAGCCCTGGACGGGGATGGCCCCTGGCCGGATCCAGCGGCCCCTTTAGTGTTCTGGTGCCTCCGAAGCTGCCAGGGCTGGGCCAGGGGGACCCGCCGTGGGAAAAGAGCGGTGGGTCCTTCCAGGTGCTGATAGGACCTGCCGGCTCCCCCAGCTAGAAATACTGGGTCGAGCTGGACGCAAGGCCAGGGCCCGGGGTGCTGGGCTGGGGACTGCAGGCCAGGACCACCTCTGGACGTCTGCCCCAAAAGGCAAAGGTTGGTATGGGGGGAGGAGAAGCCCCTGGGACAGCCATTTTGTGAGTGTGCTCGTGACCTGGTCAAGAAAGGGGCCATTGGCCCAACTTTTGCTGACTGATACCAGTAACGTTAATGCGACTTTTCTGTCTTCCTGGGGCTGGTGGGTTTCAGGGACCGTGCCTTTTGAAGTATGTAATCAACGCACTCTGCAGAGAGCCAGAAACGAGACCGGAGACTCAGAGATCTAAGCTCTGGGGAGAAATTCTGGGGAGGAGCCTTTGGGCAGCCTTTGGGGGGCATGGCTCATCCAGGGCAGGAGGGACGATTTCTGAGAGACCGGCGTCCTCCTGGCCCACTGCCTCCCTCCCGTGCTCCGGATTGTCCCTCCAGTTGGACCCCCACCCAGCCGCCGGGACTTCCGCGCCCTCGGCAGGAGGATACTCACTGGGGTAGCGGGGGTAGAATTCGTTGTCCAGATGGCCTTTGCTCTGCAGCTGCATCTCCTCGGGCCACAGCTTGGGGCTGGTCTGGCTGTCATACCGGACGAACAACGCAAACAGGAGGACGGTCGAGAGCTGAAGGGACGCGCAGAGCAGGGGCAGCTTGACTCGCAGGTTTGTGGTGTGGCCCGACATTGCGGGAAGGGGCTGGGAGGAAGAGCGGAGAGAAGGAGACTGACTGCCCGCCGCCACAGGAAGAGGAGCCGCCCAGGGAAGCCCGGCCCGGTTCATGTTTGCGCACTCCTCGCCCCTGCCCGGGAGCCACCTGCTCCGGGGCGGAGCCGGGCTGGGGAAGAGCGGGCAGGTCGGGCCCCGCTGAGGTGAGGGAGGGCTTGCTCCTGCGAAAGGGCGGAAGGGCGTCCATCAGCAGGAAGCAGGCTGGCCCTGGGCATCCCAGGACCGTCCAGTCGCCTCGGGAGGAGCCGGATCCTGCAGCCTGGTGACTGGGGCACTTCCCCGTGGGCATTCTGCCTTGCTCTCTGCAGGCCAAGTGGTCCTTTTGCAAAGCACTCGGGAAGGAAGGTTGCTCCGGGTGGCATCGGTCTGGTCGAGGCCATCGGCGTTGTGTGTGTGTGTGTGTGTGTGTGAGAGAGAGAGAGAGAGAGAGAGAGAGAGCAGGAGGCTCGCTCTCCAGTATGCTGCCAAGGGCGAAGAGCCGGGAGTCTGCTTTCAGACAACTGCAACACAATGGCATTGTCTCCCAGCTTGTCCATGGGGAGAAAGCCATTTCAAAAGCTTCACTGCAAAAGGAGCCTCTGCAGAGCTCCAAGCAGAAAGCCACGGTTTCCGAGCTATCGCTGGGCGTGGGCGATCCCTATGAAGTACAGGAGCTCATGTTTGCACTAGTGGCGTTAGAAATGGCGGGAAGCTGTGACCGGCGTGCAAGAGAGTGAGAGTTGGGGCGAAGGAGAGAAACCTGATCCTGAGAGTGGCTTAGAAGGGAGAGAAAAGGGGCAGGCAGGGCCAGAAGGCCCTTCCTTCACTGTCCCACCACCATAGAAGAAGTGGGGGGGGGGGGGCGGCCACCACACAGCAGTTTTCTGACATTGGCCTCCTTGGCTCCCGTCCCCACAAGCGCCCCCAGCCCTGACCCCGAGACCCTCCCTTGCTCCCCTAGCCAGGCAGTCCCACTGTGACCCACTGGTGTTCCTGCCTTTTGCCCCAGATTGGAAAGCAAAGCATATCAAATTGAAAGAAGCGCATTGCTCAGTTAATCGTTAAGCTTGCCGCGGGGGCCTGTTTATCTTTATTTCTCATCTGTGAGACATTGTTTAAAGGTTTTGCAATCGCTCCTCATGGTGGGCTCTGCTCCTGGGACGCTGTGCCACCACCCCGAGGGCTTTAGCAGGTTTTCCCCCACACTTTCTGGGGCTTCTTTGGGTTCAAGCCACTAGTCCCAGGGCAGGGCTTAGCAAGGGCTCAGCCATTCCCAGTGGAATGGAAGAAGCAGGAGAAGCAGGCGGCGGGGAGAAGAACGTCCCTCTCCCCACATATCCCACGCATTGGGAACGCCAGGAGGGGGTGTTTGGCAGAGGACGCCAAGGTTCCTCGAGTCTGCACCAGTGTCCAGGGCTACTCAGGCCACATTCGTACCCACTGGGGTTGCAAAGCACACATTATTGATGGATTGCATTTATAGGCTGCAGTTCCCCCTCCTTTTCCCTCTTTACTTTATCTCTGTCAGGAAGGGGAGCCTGAGAGTGGAAACTGGACCCCAAGGAAGCCGGATGGCTGAGCTGGGATTTGAACCTGGGTGTGCAGGTGGCGTGACTCCCCTTTGAGGATCGTGGTCTTATCCAAGAGACTTCCCTCAGAAGAGCTCCTGGTGAGCGCTCCTCTGCAGGACCCAGGAACAAGCAGGCGAGGGCAAATCAGACTGCTGAAGGTGGCAGTGAGGTCCTGCGGATGCCACTGAAGAGAAAGGACAGCAGGAGGGCCAAGAGGAATATGGCCGCATACACAGGAGCGCCAGGGCTCTGCTGAGTGCAGTGGGCATCAAAAGGGCCTTCCCCCCTCCTTCTCTCCCCCAGTGAAGAACAACAGAAGACCCGGTTCCCCCCTCATGGCACTTCTCCAGCTACCGAGGGCTGCAAGCGTCTACAGGATCCTTAGTCAAAGTGACAGAAGTGGGGCTCAACCCCACGACTCGCTTGGCTCAACTCCTTGGCTTTGCTTGGCAGACGACTCGTCGTCAGAGCTTGACTACATAAAAACCTTTATCGCAACAAGGAAGTAAGCCGAGAGAAAGAGCCCACTGCCAGGGCAAGGGTCCGATATCCCTCTTTACGTTTAAACCCGTTGCCCTTCCCACAAATTAAGGGAGGCTGAGGCTTTAAGCCGAGGGGCTGTGGAAGGTTTACACAGCTGCCATCTTTGTCCCCCAAACCACCGGCTCTCAGCTTAACCCTCTCAGGGCAGGAGGGCCAAATTTCATCAAGTTAGCTCTTCAGAACGAGATACTGAAGCAGTTAATAATCAGAAAGTACCAATGTGTCTTTTAAAAAATCTGTATTATTTCAACAAGGATAAAAAACACAATGAATTGTAGCAACTTCAGTAAGGCAGAAGTTCTCAAACTTTACGATGCGGTGACCCCCTACAATTTCAAATAGGGTTGATCTGTCTCATCACCAATGAAAACCTCACCTTATGAGGACATCGCAGAAGTTCAGGGATCTGCTCTAAATAATGCCATTGAATGAATTGAAACCCTTGAGAAAAGGCTGACAGAAAAGACCTTCCACATAAAGATTTTGCAGAGAACTGAAGGCATGAGAAGAAATAGCCCGATACGCATCTCAAGTTGGCACATGGATGTACGTGCGCTTGGAGAGATTTCTTCCCTCCCCATTTAGCTCCCCCACCCTTTTTAATATATTGCTGAGGTGGCACAAAGTTAGATAACTGAAACCATTTAAAAGGCTTTATTAGTTAGAGGCATCACTGCAGTCTTAAACTCACTGGCTACAGTTTTGCTTAGAAACTGTAACACATTTTAATGCAGAGTCCTGCTGAACTAAGAAAGACGTATGACATACGTACGAATAAAAATGTGGGAGAAATTTCCATCTGTAAGCCACAATTACGCACATCAAATTCTATTTAAAGAGAGTCAGTACAATTTAAATTCTTCACTGCTTTCTTAAGCTTCATCATTTTCAATACAATTGAGCTGAGAAGGAAGCTCACATTTTCCCCGCTCTGCCTGGACCCCATCAGACATGCTTTTAATTTTGTGTATTTATTTATCAAATTTGTCACTGCCCATCTCGTTGAAAAGCGACTCTGGTGCTTTCCTTCTCCTTTACCTGGATAAGCCAGTTTGTCCAGACAGAACAGGGTAAATGGGGGGTTTTAACTGAGCTGTAATGCGTGTGAAGGTTTAAGAAGGCTTCTCATCGATTGGACCAAACAGGCGAAGTGCCATGCCTGGGTACGTGTTTAGGAATAGGGCATCAAAACCAGACGGTGAGAAGAAAACGCTGCTCTGCGTGAGAAAGATCTGGACGGGCGTGATGCGCTGTTCTTGAAAACAGGAGGGCTTCACAGCCACCACCACGTTTCCTCCCCCTGCAGCCCATTCGCTTCGGGGCAGGGGAGCGCTGCCCCTCCTTCCTCCTGCCACCGGGACGCCACCACAGCCTTCGTTGGGTGGGACCTCTTGCCAAGAGCGGTGACTGTCCCAGCAAACCAGGACAGCTCCTGGCTCTCGCGCTGCTCGCCACCGAGACGGGGAAGGCCGCTCCGTGCCCTGGATCCCCTCGGTGCTGATTTAAAGGTCCCTAAAACCCAGATGCTTTCACCAGCGCTTCTGGCCTGGGAAGGGCCCAGAGGGAGGGGGAATGAGCCAACGCTGGCCAAGGGGTTGAAGTGCACTCCCTCCCCAGCCTGCCGAAAGCGCAGGGGGAACAAGCCACCTTTTAACCAGGCTTTCCCCTGGGCAAACATGGGGACAAAGTGACTGGGAAGCGGAGTAGTTGCTGGTCAATCGTGTGGCAGTAGCCATGGAGGCCATGAGGCTGCCTCTGCAGAGCAGGATGGCCACAGGACCCCATCAGACGAACAGCAGCAGATGATGGACTTGAATACAAGCAGCAGCTTGTTCCTTGTGGAGAGAACAAAGCGTCCCAGGCCTTGGCGCATCATCACATGCTGGACCAGACCTCCAATCTGGCAACCAGGAGAGTGCAACAATGGCCCGATTCGCCGGGCCCCACACACTGGGAGTTGCGTGGTAGTGGGGGGGGGCTCCTCCTATTTGCCCCCCCCCACAAGGTAGGCCCAGGATTTAAATGCCAGCCTGCCAGATGCAGAGAGGCAGAGCGTCCCAGGACTGGGGGGATCCCACTTCTCCCCAGGGGCCTCTAAGGGGCAAAGGAACTTCAAATCCTATGGCTGTTCTAGAGAGAGCTACGGGCAAGCAGTGCCACTCTGGCCCAATCAACACACTCGGCATGCCTTAGGGATTCTTCTTATTTAGGGCACTGAGAGGTAGCTGTGATCTTTAGGCACGAGATTTTTGCTAAATGTCATGCTTGAGACCTGCAACACTGGATGTGGCAAGACTTGAATTGGGTGGGCGCTATTTCACCAGCCTGCTGCCAGCCCGTTGAGGTGGTCCAAACAAGGAACCAGCACCATGAGTGCTCACCCTACCTTTATTTAGAAAATGCAGTTCAGCGGGCAGATATGTCGGGGTCTGCACTTGGGGGCTGAGGAACTGGGAAGAGCGCAGAGAAGAGCAGCAAAGACGACAACAGACTTGGAGGCGAAATCTACGAAGGGTAGATAAAGAAACCTGAATGCTCAGCCCGAAGTAGAGCAGGCGAAGGGGAGGACTAACTGTCCGTAGTACTTGAGGGTGAGAGCCGGTTTGGTGTAGTGGTTAACACACCAGGCTACAACCAGGAGGCCGTGCATTCTGGTTCTGCCTGAGGCACAAAACCAGCCTTTTACTCAGTCCCCAAACGGCAAACCCCCAAGAAGACTGCAGGGATAGTCCAGGCAGTTGCCAGGCGTCAACCCTGACTCAAAGGCACAAAAGCAAAAAGGGACTTGAGGGCAGGGCAAGATCCAATGGGCGGTCACTTTACAGAGAGCGATCCAAACTCAAAATACGAAGGGATTTTCTGTGAGGCAGTGGAACCGCCTGCTCCTCTGCCATCCCACAAACAGACATCTGCGTGGGGATCCTTCCCTTCCGACCCTGTGGTTCTGTGCACACAGCCACGCAGGTTTTGTCACGCGTGCCCTCCCGCCCCCACCCATGAATGCCTGGGCTTGAGGCAGCCACTGGATGGTGTTGAAATACGAGGGGAAATGGCGTGGCTAAGCCGGCCTCACTCTTGCGCTGGCTACAGGATGGGGCCATAGCAGAAAAAGGGCCAGCTTGTGCCATGGACAGGTACAGGCGGAGACACAGCGTATGTTTTCTTGCCCTGGTTTTCCCTACGAAACAATAAATAGTTGCATTTTGGGGTGGGGGAGGAAAGCAGCTAGAAGGGCGATTTGGATAAATTCATGGAGGACAGGCCTACCAAGGGTTAATAGTTTCAGGTATACGTCAGTTGGGGTCACCAAATTCAAACTGTAGGAGAAGAATGGTGAGAGAGGGAAAGGAGAGAGGCTTTCTTCTAAGCCCTCCAGGAGCATCTTCTTGGCCACTACGAGGAACCAAATTTTGGAGTATGATAGGCCTTGGCCTGAGTCAGATTAGATGTTCTCCTATTGCTATCTGGCAAAGGCGTAGAGGAGTGGGCTAAGAGGATCAGGAGGACAGAGAAGCGTCACTCCACGGAGAAGTAACCTATTGCTGAGTTCCAGATGCTTGGAAGGACAATGCCTTCCCGCCATGCCTATTCCTATGGAGGCCTCTGGCTGGTTGATCTTGGACCTGTCTGAACAACTGAGGCTCTTCTGCTTCCTCAGCTCCTCTTTAAAATCACACAGAAGTGCCTGCATTTTCTATTAAGTGAAGCTGAAGTGAAGTTTGGGGATTTGTCTGTATCTATCATGTTTCTGGAAGAAGAGCATTTTAAAAAATTGTATAGAAAACAAAATGAAAAGATTGCTATGGAGCAAAGCTTAAAATATTTGGCAAAGGTGCAGGTATATTATAGAAGCTTTCTTGAGATCTGAGGCAAATATGTTCTCAATTTTGCTTTCTCACTCATAGATTTTGCAATCTCTTGGCAACTGGCTACCTACATAGGAAGATAAAAAAAGGCCAGCAGTCTTGGCTGCACTAACACAAGTATGGTGTCCAAATCAGAGGAGGTGATCATTCCACTGAATTCCAGTGGTTCAGATCACCCTTGGAGTCTTGTGTCCAGTTTTGGGCACCACGCTTTGAAAGGGACAAGGAGAAGCTGGAGTGAGAATTGCTACCAGCATGGTAAAAGTAATGGAAACTGAGCCTTGGAAGGGGGCTCCAAAGAGTTGGGCATGCTTAGTTTGCAAAAGGGAAGACCGAGGGGAGATATGACAGCGGTCTGCAAACATCCAAAAGGCTGCCACGTATGTTCTCTCTGAACCTGAGAGCAGGACAAGGGCCAAAAGACTGAATGTTTTTTTTTAAAGTGAATTAAGAATTTCCTGACACTGAGAGTTATTAAACAGTGGAACAGTCTGCCTAGAACAGGGTTGGAAGTCTCCCTCACTGGAATTTTCAACCAGGGGCTGGAGGTCGGGGGTGATTCAATTAATTCCTGCACTGAGGGGGATGTGTGGAGCCAGTGACTTCAAAGCCATGATTTCTACGATTCTGGGAAAGGGCACGTTCTGTTCCCCTCCCTTCCAGAGACACACATTCCAGCACTTTTCTTGCCTTAGGTTGGGAGATGGACTGGCTGAAGGTTTAGGGCTAACGTTGCCATGGGTAGATGTCCAGAATGGAGACAGCTGGCTGATGGGTCCAAAGGGCAAAGCCTTTGAAAATCACCACTTCTCAGCCCGAAAGCATCTATTTCAGGGTGGCCATTTGAATTCCCACCAAAATGATTAACATGGGCCAGCCTGGGCCATGGAGATGTGGCAGACTCTGCATCAGTTACCTGAATGCTGAGGGCCAAGGAAAACAACTTCAGTAGTTGGGAGCAGAAGGTATTATGGGGAAATCTCTGGGGCTTTCAGCATTCCCCCCCACCCCCCAGTGGCCCTTGGCCTTGTAGACCAAGAAAACCTCCCTGAAGATCCCCAGCCCAGCATCAGAAGGGTGTTGATCGTTTGTCTGAATTACTCTTCAATAAAGACAGGCTTGTTTGTTGGGCATTGCTCTGTTCGCCCAGCTGAACAATGGGGAGCTGTTTCCTCCTCTTTGTTTTAATGTATTCTTGGAACAAGGGGGTGGTGCTGGGGGTGCAAGTGACAAAACAGAAAGAGATGCAGATATTTATGGGAAAGAGCAAGAGGAACCTGCTCTTTCCTAGAAGGATGCTGATGTAAGAGGACCCTTCTAGCTCCCCAGTCCTGTTTTCCCAGTCTCTGAGTCCCAGTCTCCCCTGAGGTGACCAGCAGCCCTTCCTCTGAGGAGCCGGGAGACCTCTCTTCCTGCACGTGGATCTCGGCAGAGCAGACACTCACATGCCTGAGGCCGGTTCAGAAGAGGAATGATGAGTGGGCCACTTTAAAGGGACCTATTCCTGCTTTGGTCTGGGATTTGTAGATGAATCACACCAGGTACAGCTCTTCCTTTTGTGTCTTATCACAGGAGTTGCTTAGAAAATTATTTGTAAAAATAACTTGCGCCGTGACAGGCAGGCAAAAGCGGGCAGGATTTATTTGGCAGATTGTTTTTTTCAAGGGAAGGTCATGGGAGTGGAGGAGGGAACAAATTGGGCCAGATGGGGTGCCTAAGAAGGGCTGAGCAGATATGTGGGAGTGGGGAGAGGTGAATCCTTGACTTGCAGCCCCTGGAGGCTACTTCTGGTCCATCCGCTTCTTCGATCGCATCCCCTGCGTGTGAGCTCCCCCAAACCCCTGGTGGTCCTCTGTGGATACCGGTCAGACTGGAAGGCATTCTTGTCTAATGAGTTAGCAGCATCGCTTATCTGCAGAAAGAAAACTGCGCGGAAATGCCAAGTGCCTGGCAGGGATTAAAAAACAGGGCAGTCCATCATCTGCACCATTTGCTGGCACTTTAGCAAGAGAGAGGAGGTTGGGGTAAGCGAGCTCTTTGGCTGACCAAGCTCTCTTCTTCTTAATGTTCATTCTTCAAAGGCACAGAAGCCATTGAGAAGTTCCATTATTTTAGGACAGATGAAGTTCATGAGATTGCTCTCACTCTATGAGGAAGTAATCATCTGTGTTGGTTTACAGAGTCCTCTTTGAGCAAAGATGTTATTTTAGGTGCATTTCTCTCATAGTGCGGAGAGTATATGATTGAGTTTGGATCCCACGTTTGCAGATCACAAAACAGCTTGATCCTGTTCATGGTTATGCCCTTGCTTATCCCAGCCCCGGAAACCAGCCCTGGGAAGATTATTCTCTGAGCGGAACAAAATCGGTGTGTGAGTTTTCACATAACCGCAGAGTTAGAAGCAGCCATCTCAGCCCTTGAGTCGAGCTGCCTGTTCAGGGCAAGATCAAGTCCCAGGACCCATTTGGGGGCAGCAAACAGTTTGAGTTTTCTGTATCTCTTTGCTGCCATCTGGTGCTCCGTGGAGTTTTGCAGCTCAGCTCAGCCAGCCCTAATGAAAGCATCCCTGACGAGGGTCCCCAGGACACGTCCAGCCAGGGGGAGCCCCCATCTTTCCAGGGGGTTATTCCTCATGCTGGTTCTCTGCATGTGGGAAATGGGGGAGGGGAAAGCGTGTACATTTTGCAAGCCCCCGTTGTGTCTCTGAGCACTGGAAGGCCTCTGCCTGCTTTGAGAGGGTTTGAAGAGCGCCATCCTCCTCCCGGTCGGTCTGTGGTGGCCGAGACAGTTCTGACCTTCCCTGCTGGGTGTTGGTGGGATGCCTCTGTGCCTCAGCAGCCTCCGGTCCCTCGTTTTGCAGGCACCCCAGTCAGCGCCTTCTCCTTGAGGCATGCCTCTGCTTCTGCTCCTGACATCCCTGTGCCTCTCCTCTGCTCCTGGAACTCTCGCCATCTACCAGAGGCCAAGTGGGAATCATCAAGGTATGCAGCGAATCCCCCTCCTTGGCCCAGAGCTTCTCCCCGCCGGGCCGGCAACAGAACGCCAATGGCAGAAGCCTTGGCATGGATGTGCCCCCCGAGTGGGCTAAGGCCCGTCCCTCCTTGCAATGTTGCAATGGCACCATCATTCCCTGAAGCCCCAATCTTTCCTCCTGCCCGAGTGATGTGGTCCTCCTCTCATTCCCAGCCTGTGCTGGTGTAAGAGTCACTTCCCCACGATCACCCTGAACGGCCTCAAGAAATGTAACATGTAACCCTTGTTGCAAATGCTTACATTCGTACCCTATTCGCTATCAGGGCAAACTTAGTTAGATGGATGAATTTGCAAGTAAAGAGAGCTTCCCCTGCATCTCTTCTGGCTCTGTGCTGCGGCCTTAATTAGCAGGCATTTCTTTACTCCCACAGCAACTCCTGTCCCCCTCCAGTACTTGCTGGAGCCAGCGAACAAGATAGTGCAGACCCAGAGGGGAGCCTCGGTCACCCTGCCTTGCATCCTGTGGGTTGTGCCCCAAAACTATAAGATCAGGTGGAGCAAGGTGGATCCAGCGGAGTATCTGGAGGTTGCCATTCTGATCACCAATGGGGTCCATCACAAAACCTATGGCCCGCTGGGCAGCCGGGCTCACCTGAAACGCAGCCACCGGTACGATGCGTCGCTGACCATCTCCAACGTGACCTTGGACGATGAGGGCCGCTATCGCTGCCAGCTCGTCAATGGCCTGGAGGACGAAAGCATCTCTCTTGTCCTGCAGTTAGAAGGTAGGAGGTGCCCCGCTGCAAGGCGGGCTTGCCTGTAGGCCGAGAGCGCCCCCCAACTCTGGGAGCTGCGCCTCATCAACCCAGGGGAGCAGAGCGAGGGAGCCGGTGCCTTTCCGTGCAGGCCCCGCACGGAGGAGGGGCAGCACTGTGCAACACCTCCCGCCCTGGAGCCGGGGTGACCCATCGGGGCACAGCCATCTGTTTCCTCCTCTGAAAGACGGGGCTGCAGAGTTAAAATGGGGTCCACCTGGCTCGATTCACACATTTCCTTTGCGGAAGGGTTTCCAGGCCAGGTAGGGTTCCCTCTCCCTGTGTGCGCAAACTGCACAAGCCGTGGGCCCTTAATCGGGGGCAGCTGCAGCCAGCCCCAAGGACAAGGGCAGCGCTGGCCTTCTGCGGGGAGAGGGAACTGGAGCACGGAGGGGTGTCTCCACGTCTGCTGCCGGTTCTTTCCCCAGCCTCTGTCCCCTGCAACCCGCCTGCCCCTCACCTTCTCCCCTCTTGCTCCAGGGGTCGTCTTCCCCTACCAAACCAGCCGGGGCCGCTATCAGTTCAACTACTTTGAGGCCAAGACGGCTTGCCAAGAACAAGATGCCCGGCTGGCCACCTACGAGCAGCTTTACAGAGGTAACCCAGGTTGGACTGTGGGCACAAAATAGAAGACAGGGGGAGAATCAGGAATTCCTCTATTCCTACTAATGAAAAACTGATGGAGAAAACCAATCTATGTGGTTGCTAAGAGTCAACACCAACTTGAGGGCACACACTCAGTAAATCAATTAACACCCCACACGCAAAAACTTCAAGGGGAAACTCAGAGGTGATGTAATCTGCACACCTGTCTTCTCACCATGTTGACACCCTGAAGATGATAAAGCAATCAGAAATAACTGGCCAAGTTTCTGAACTACGCATAAGTGTGCCTGTAACCATTTGCCTTTACATTCCTCAGGGGTTCTTCCTGTTAGGAAATTCCTCCTGAGGTCCAATCTACTCCCCATCATTTCAACCCATGGTTTCTCCTCCCGTCTTTGGACCCACTGAACAGTCCTGCCCCTTCTTCTGCATGACCGCCCTTGAGATATCGAGGACAGCTATGCCGTCCCCCCCGTGGGCTTCTCTTCTCCAGGGTAAACAAACATGCCAAGTGCCTCCCAAATGTTGGGAGCTACTTGAAGCCCAAGATCTGGTGATCGAGATTTGTTATTTTTGCTTCCCTCCTCCTTTCTATGGACTCTAATCAGCAGGAATGAAGAGAGGTTATGGGGGTGGCTCTGCGCTGGCCGAGCTTTGAGGGACTCTGGAGAACAGGCGTGGCTCCGTCCAGGCTCCCTTCCGCTTCAGAAGGCCCCCCGCGGCCTCCCGTTTGCATAGTCAGCTACGGTCCTGGAAGGTGGGGTTGGGCGGAGGGGGTAGAGAGATGCCCCTCGGGTGCGTTCAGTCCTGGCCGGGGAGGGGATGGGCAGGCATGAGAAGAGGTGCGCCTGGGGTAGAATGCTTTCCCATTAAAAAAAAAAGTTTATGTGCTTCTTAACCAGTTCAAAGTTCAGGAGATCTTCAGGCCCACTCCTTGTTTATTTCTCGAGAGGGCAGAGGGGAAGGTTGCGCTTATTTATCCTTGGACTGGTAGATCAAATTTGGGGTGATTATATAATCCCCCCCCCCCACACCCTTTCAATGTCTTGCTAAACTTCCTGTCTCCCTGTTGCCCTTGACCCTGTGCCTCCAATAGCAAATTAATAACGAATCCCCTCCGCCCACCCACCAACGCCTGTCCGAAACATAAAGGCGCCAGAGCAGAAGCCAAGGGGCAGCTGGCACTCTGCGTCCCTCTCTGTGCTCCTTTCCTAGCGTGGGCGGAAGGGCTGGACTGGTGCAACGCGGGATGGGTCGCGGAGGGCAGCGTGCACTACCCCATCCGGAACTCCCGCAAACCCTGTGGGGGACACCTTCTTCTGCCGGGGGTCCGAACTTACGGCACCAGGGACAAGCTGAAAGATCGCTTCGATGCCTTCTGTTTCACGTCAGCCGTGCAAGGTAGGTGGAGACGAGCCAAGGGGCACCGCCAGTAAGACACATTTCCGAGGCCCAGACTGTGTGCCCGTCTCGCCCTTCTCGGGCCCCTCTCTGAAAGGAGTGCCGTGGCGTGGATGAGTCAAACCCATTGGCAGCTTTATTGCTCTCAGCCTTTTTTTCCACCTTGAGACCATCCCAGGATAACTTTCCACAGATCCCGTTTAGCACCCAGGGGAAGCTTCAGGCGTGGCTGCAGGGCCACCCCTGAGGAGGGAGTCTGGGGAGGGCCTCGGGGTGTCCAGCGCCAGGCCACGGCCGTTGTGGGCTCCCTGGAACACTTTGCACGTTTCCACTTTTGACCCAGGCCTGGGTCCAGGTAACCCAAAGTTCACGACTTGATGGGGACAGAACAAGGGTCTTCTGGCTGCAGCCCCTGCCTTAGAGAGTCCCGTCCTGGCCACTTAAAGCAGGTCTTTAAAAAACCTATTTCTTCTCTTTTGCTTTGAAGGGAAAGGCTTTTATTAACTAGGCCTTTATTCCTTTTGTTGATTCGGTTTTGGCTTTGGCTCACTTATCCATTCTTAAGGTGATTGAATCCTATTTAGATGTTTATGAAATTGTTAAATTAGCACTGAGCTGTATGCTGTGCCCTTGGGAAGAATGGGGTCTGGGAAGGTAGCTAAATATAAGTGCACCCCCAGGATGGGGATCCATAATGGTTCTGTGACCTCTCAGGGGCACCGTGTCCTTCTGACAGAATCCATATCCCGTTAGATTCGCTAGGTTTCCCCTCTGCTCACGAGATCCAGTGACACCAAGCTACGGGCAGGTAGAGTGCCCCGGCTTTGCCGGCTTCAGAGATTTGGGGTGTTACATGCCGGCCTCTGAGTGCCTGGTGTGCTGCCAATTTGGATCACCAGAAACAGTTTCAGCTTAAAAGGGGAGCTCAGCTGATTGATTTATAAGATTATTTATTTATTAATTTGATTTTTATGCTGCCTGATTCCCAGTAACCCTAGGCAGCTCAGAAATAAAATAATAAAAACAAAAGGCAAAAGATGTGGCAAAAGATGGCACAAATTGGGTAACAACCAAAGCAAATCCACATCGCCCAGAAGGGGGCTTCACTTTCCCTCGCCAGAGACCTGGGCGCAGAGCTCTTTGAAATACCGGCAGGGTGGGGGCCACCTGGATCTTGGGGGAACCTCATTTGAGAGAGCAGGCCCTGAGGCAGAGAAGGTGCATTTCTGGGGTCCCCATGGATGGCATTGTTTAATCGAAGGAACCCGGAGCGTGCCAACCCTGCCAGATTAGATCAGCTGGGCAGATACTATGGGAGCAGGCAGTCCCTCAAGTAGCCAGGCCCTGTGCCATGGAGGGCACCTTGAATCGCACCCAGGAGCAGACTAGCAATCAGAGCAGCTCATGAAACAGAGATGTTACACGGGCACACTGAGGCACGCCCATCACTGCCCACACCACCGCATTCCGGACTAGTTGAAGCTTCCAGGTGGTCTTCAAGGGCATCCCTATGTAGAGCATGTTGCAGTAGTCAAACCACCAGGTGACCAGAGTGTGAGTGACTGATCTAGGAAAGGGCAAAACTGGTGTGCCAGACGAAGCTGTGCAAAGGCCTTCCTGGCCATAGCTGCCACCTGCTCAGTGAGCAGGAGCTGTGACTCCAGACTGCGCACCACTCATGAATGGGGGAGTGCTACCCCGTCCAAGGTTAGAGAGGGAACGTCCCCCCCGGTCGGACTGCTAAAAATTATCCCACGCCGATAAGTCCTTCCTCCTTGTCCGTCCCCGGCTCCCTCATCTTCCCTTGTCTCGCTGGCCCTCAGGTTGCATTTCAGAGAAAGCCGTATTGGAAACGCACGGCTCCAGCCTCCTGTCCGGCCACCTGGAGTTGGTGCCCGGGACTCGTAGCTTCATCACCCAACTTTCCCAGGGGTAATATGCCCCGCTACTGCTGTCTTCACTCCACTCTGATTTACCAGGCCTCGGTACGGCTTTGCAGCTGTGAAGAGTTGCCGTGCCCTTCCCACTCTTGCCTCCGTTCTGGCTCTCCCGTGGTCACCCCGCTTTGTCCCCTCCTTCCCGCTCCCTCCCTTGCCCAGGTCGTGTGGATTTCATCAGGGGCCACTTCAACTTCAAGCAGGCCACTCAAGCCTGCCGCAACGACGGAGCCGTGGTGGCCAAGGTCGGGCAGCTCTACGCGGCCTGGAGGTTCTCCCGGCTGGACCGCTGCAACGGAGGCTGGCTGGATGACGGCAGCGTGCGCTTCCCGATCACTGCTCCCCGTCCACACTGTGGGGGGCTCCCGGAGCCCGGCGTCCGCAGCTTCGGCTTCCCCAGCAAGTTCCGGAAGAAGTACGGCGTCTACTGTTTCTCTGTGAAGTAGCAGGGGCGAAAGCCCAGACGGAGGAGGCCGTGGCGTAGGGCGACGACAAGGCCCAAGGAGGCCAACACAGAATGGCACCCTCTTCCAGTCAAAGTTCATTAGGAGACTGTCTGTGGGGTGTTCCTTCATCCCTTCCTGGGGTCTGAGGTGGAGCTCACGGCCCAGGCTATTGTGTGCTTTGACCAAACACCCGTCAGGTTGAGTACAGAATATCAGAATGGCGTTTTTAAAGCGTACGTCCCCTCCGATATCTTGGGAAATTACTGCAGTACTCTGAGGTCCTAGTAGTAAAATTGTTAGCCCCTAGTGCTTTTGTTCCACACTGCAAACCCTTAATATTAGAAATGCTGCCTGGGCTTTGCCAAGAGAAAAATAACCACCTATGCAAAGATACAGAGCTGTGTGTGTAGTTCAATGCCTTTAACAAACTAAGTTACCAACTCAAATTTCACCACTGCAATAGGGAAGTTCTTTGTTTCACTGACATTATTTAATTAAAAAGGTTATATTAGAAATCTTTATAATGTGTTATTTTGTCCTCTGCATCACGCTTTTTATGGACATTTTGTTTGCAAAGGTGAACTGTTCAGGTCTAGGAATTGAAGAACTTCAGGCCAAACATGAATTAATTTTTTTTATCTATGTGAGTACTAGATTTTTATACCTCCACAATCACAAGTCCCTTGGACATAAAGAATACGACATGGTAAAATAAAGATGTCCGTGATGCAATAAAATAAACAATTATTAAAAATAATCGACAAGCTATAACCCAAGGGCATCATCCTGATAATTTGGCTAAAAAAGCTCTCTGGAAGAGCTCCATTCAGGCATTTGAGTGAGTCCAACCTCCCAGGAAGGTTGTTTCACATCACAGAGGCCATGATGGCCTCACCCCTGACCTCATGGAAGCGAGGAGACATCAGTCCCGTCCCTCTGAAGGTGTCCCAGTGCCAAGCCATACACGGCTTTATAGGCTCAAACAAGCACCTTAAATTGCACCCAGAAACCCACCGGCAATCGGTGCAGAACTGGCAGCACGGGTGTGGTGTGCTCCTGGCACCTTGTGCTACTTAACTGGTGGGTCCCACATCCCTGTAGCAACTGCAGTTTCCAGATGTCTTCAAAGGCAGCCCTACGTGGAGCTCACTGCAGCAGTCCAACCAAGTAGTGAGTGTGGTGAGTTTCCAGATCCTCCTGCTCCGGGAAGGGCTGCAGCTGCCTGGCCGGCTGGAGCTAACAGAGGCCTTGGTAGACAAGCAGCAGCCTGTCTTGCTTGGGTTCAGCTTCAGCCTGTTGCTTCCCATTCAGGCCCTGCAGCCTCCCAACATCGGGAGAAGACTTTGGCCCCATTGCCATGTGGCCCAGGAGCTGATAACATGGGCAGAAGATACCAACCACTGGCCTCTCTCAGTGGCATTGTGGATGTATAAAAAGTGGAGGGGAGAAAACTCAACTCTAAGAGGACAGTGGCTGAGGAAGGAGTCAAACCCCTGTGGAATGGCGCCCCTAATCCCCAACTCCCACAGTGCCTGCCAAAATGCCTTTGGGTCCAGGAGGCCTCTTCAGCCCATCTCATCTGAGCCAGAAGTGACGTGATCACAGCCCGGATTAGATGCTGCGCCCTCTCGAGCCTGATCACTGAACAACTGCTCTGGGGCAAAAGCGGCATCTAGCACATGACCACTTATGTGGGACAGCTAGGTTACCTGGGGGGAGCCCCCAGTGGCCCTGGGGGCCAGCAACTCCTGAGCTTTCCTAGCCCCAGAGCCGTGGAAGTCTAACGATGGAGAAGACACGGGTGCAACGGAAGCCAGCCGGAGCAGAGAAGGCGCAGGGTGCGGACTGCCTGTTGGCAGAGGGTGGACAAGCAGGGGCATGGAAATGAATGGTACACCCTGGGAATGACCAGAGCTGCTGGCTGGCTGCAACTCTGAATGGGTAGGCAACTCAGAGCAACGTTTGGCTGCTGGAACTGGTGCTGCTCATGGTGCCCGTGTTCAGGGGCAGAACAGGGGACCCAGGAGAGGGGGAATCCATTCCAGGATCCTGAGAATCCAGGAAGATGTGATCTAAGCAGCCCCAGGCACTGAACAGTGAGAATGGAGATGTCCTGCCTCGGTTCCCCTTAAGGAAGCTCTGGGGAGCTCTGGGATCAAAGCTGTGGATCCAGAAGTAACCCAGACCAACCCACTCATCATGCCTGTGGGTCTCAGTCAACTTGGGTCTCATTTTGTGTCAGTGGCAAAACTATCACAGCCTCCAAAAACTTAGGCCACATGGGCACGCAGACCCTAACCCTTAAGGACAACTATAAGTTTAATTTCTTCTGTTTTCCTGCCTTTACAAGACAATCTGTTAAGTACATAATGTGAAGCAGCCTGAATCTTCTGAAAAAGAGGGGGAAAAAACCCTACTCAAATTATGTGAAGTACATGGCTTTTCTTCCCTTACACTCCTACAACACACACCCACACCCACTACAATTCTGGTGAAAAGTGGAAAAGTCTCCAATGCGTGCCCAGTGATCTTGATCAAGATTAAGCCCTGCAACCTTACATTGCCTTTCAAAAAACTCAGAAGAGATGCTGCACAGGACACACTATTGCATCGCTTACTCTCCAGTCTTGACGGGGCTGTGCTTGGTCCTTGCAGGCTGTTGTCACTGGAGCGGTTGGCCCGTTTTTTGCGGTATTCGGGGCTGATGAGAGTTCACGCAAGAGTCTCGTCAAGCCCATCGAAGCCCCAGCGCAGCTAGGGTTGCCCTAATTTCCACAAAAAATGGGCCAAAGTCTCGGTTTAAGCATGATGTGCTCTGGGGCTATGGAAATGGTCTGGGGCCTGCCGTTTGTATTCTCAGCCCCCGTTCTCTGGTCCCAAGAACCAAACACCCTCTGATCTGCTGGCTGCTTCTTTAACTGCAAACTTTGTGGCAGGAACATCTGGCGGAACATCCTCTGTTTTTCCCGGCCACCTCCTGCCTTCTGCTGAAAAGTTCTGGCAAACCCAGAATGGGGAGGGTCTGCAGGTGCGTGCCCTTGGTTGTTCCAGCTTCCTACTGCAAGCTGATCGCAATCAGATTGATGGCTGAGCCTCCACAGGGCACGTGAAGGGCTCGCACTTCTTTACGGAAAGGGCCATTCAGATGGGGGGCACTGCCCTATGGGGAACTGGGAAGACTCCTGAGGTTTGCCAAGGGACAATTGCCTCCTGCCCCTCTTTAGGGATCTTGATCTCATTCTTCCTCCTCCCCCTGCCACCGCCATTCCGGAAGATCGCCATTCAGCAGATTGCAGAAGACGAAGAGGGACCAGCCCCCAAACGAAGGGGGTTATTTTGCATCAGTCCATCCCGTGAGCAGCGGTGTGTGTCAAAGGAGCCCCCGTGATGAAGTCATGCCGGGTACTGGGCTGAAGAGGCAGGATGCTGCCCCCCCTTCATTCTGCCTCTGGGGTGCGAATCTCTTGGGGAGGGTGCGCGTAAATAGTTAGCTGCAGGACAATAAGGGCAGCCCCCAAGTGGAGCGGGGGGTACAGTCCCTCTCTGAGAAAGAAGGACGCCCTTTGCACAGAGAAGAAAAGCATTCCTAAAGGCACCATTTAATTATTAGATTATCTTTATATGTACACATATAATCATGTAAAAAATGAGTAAGAGCAGACAGTAATTCTCCTCACTCCTGACTAGATCACGAATCCAGGATGGGGATAATCTCAGATGCCTCTTCGGTCCTAGTTTGCCCTGTCATTGGAGTGGGGGGGCGGGGGGGAGAAGTCACAAGGCTCATTACTTGTAGCAAGAGAATTAGGTGGGGGGGAGTGCAAAGCACCCCCTTGACATGCACATTCCCCCCGCTCATTTTCCCAGTGGAAGCCAGAGGAGGCTTGCCCCCACTTCTCGCCGCCCAAGGGGTCCTCTCCCTGCCTTATGCCTCTAGAACCATTCCCACGGCAATGAGGGTCCTGCACCTTTCCGATCAGGACCCCCGCTAAGGACCCTTCCCCAGCCCTTTCTGCTCTGGAAACCAGGGCCTCCATTCCCTTCTTCAAGAGAGGCCTTGAAAAGTGCCCCCCAGCTGTCCAAAGTTCACCAGGGACAGGGGGCAGCCAGCCTCTAAGACTCCACGGGGCTGCAGGTGAATTGCGGTGATTCCCACTGGCCGGTCTCCTGGCACCGAACGAGCGGCGAGTGGCGCTGAATGAAGCCTTCTGGGCACCAGTATCGGAGGACAGAATTGATTTCGTAACGCTGCTTTGGTTTGCCAAACATTTGTGCATCTGCCACTTTGGGGGGTGAACTGCAGGAGACTGGTGAGAAGACGAAAAGGTTCAAGAGTCAGCTGCATCTTCTTGCCCAACAGCCGAGTCCCAGAAGGGATGACCTCTGAGCATGGGGCGCTTGGGCACAGCCGGTACGCCTGGCATTGTACAATAAGTTGCAGCGATGCTCTGCTGCTGGGCACAATCCCCATTTGGGGAAAAAATTGTCCAGAAGAGGTCTTCCATGTGAAGCCCTGTGTTCAAAGCAGCGCCAGCTGGGTGGGCATGGCAAGACCCAGAGTGCTCTGAAGGGTCCCCATGCCCCAGCAGAGCCCCGCACACTCAGCCGGACTGCTTGCGTGTCCAATGTGCAGGAGCCCCTGGGTTTCTATCCAGCCAAACACTGTCCAGCTTCCAGCGCCCAAAGGCCAGGCTGGGGGCCCTTGACGTGTCTGAACCCGGGGACCACCCTGTGATCTTTCCTGCAAGGCGGTCAAATGTGCTCCACACCCCAAGCCTCTTCAGGCCAGTGAAAAAGAACAAGCTTAGAGGCCTGTCCTGACTTCTGGCCTGCAGTTCTGAGGGCGCAACTCTTGACTCCCCCTTTCCCTGCCCAGTTGTTTTACCTTTAGCTCACTCTTTCAATGGGTGAGAGAGGAAGAGGAAGGCCGAGAGGCAAAGGGTTTCTGGGGAAGAGAGGGCCGAGAGGCAAAGGGTTTCTCCCCTCTGTGATACTCACCCAGCCCCATTTTGCAGGTGAAGGGCAGATGGTAGCCACAGGGCACGTCGCTCCACTTCCCGTCCTTTCGCCAGGAGATGCCCACGCAGTTCTCCCCATAGAGGAAGTGGCTGTCGGGCTGCCCGTGGTGCCAATTTTCATACAGCTTCAAGGGGTAGGGGAGGGGACAGGCAGAGAAAGAGAGAGGTCAGCCACTGGAGTGTGGGCTGCTGGCATGGGCAAGGGTGGCAAAGGGGCGAGGGTTGCCCGGGGCCTCAGCCCACATGGGGATGTGTGAAAGAAGGAAGGAGGGAAGGCCCAGCCATGGGAAAGCCAGGGCTGCTCTAAACTGGGGCATCATCAACTGCGGGGGAAGCCACCATGCTTCTTAAAATCTGGTGCTTTCTACCCTGAATGGCTCTCTGTGATAGCTTCAGTGGACAGGGCACACTGTATGATTCTGCATTTTTGCTTGGTCTGCTAATAAATGTTAAAGACAGACAGTATAAACTGACAAGCATTCCGTACTTAGGATGAGAGGGAACAGGTAAATACCTCGGGGGTGAGACACCCCCTCCAGCTCACCCTGCACAAGTGTCTCTGCTGAGGTGTTGCAGGTACAAAAATGGAAAGTCCTTCACATTGTGCCTAAGACCCCACCCCTGTAATTTTCCTTGACCCTCTGCCGTGGCGCTTCCTACTGGCCTCCTTTCCAAGGACCAAGCAGAACTGACCTCGCTTGGTTTCCAAGGCCTGGTAGATGTTGCCCCTTGCCAAGACTCAAGTACCTCAGAGTCAGTAACTGGCACCACCCCTCGGCCCCTTTTCTGGAGATCAGGACCTTCTGGGCTGTCTGTCCCAGAGTGCAGTGCAGTTGGGCCCTTCCCAAGCTTCACTTACCAGAGGGCTCCCGTCGGACCACTGGAAGTCCCCTTCAATTGTCCGATCGTTCAGACCAATCCACTGGTACTCCTTGTACTGATCTGGAATCGAGAAAGGGACGCATGAAGGATCAGGAAAGGGCACATCAGCCACCCTGCTCTGGTCCTAGGTAAGGGAAGTGCAAAATAAAAGCCACCTAAATAATTAAAGCTTATTTCCCTCCTGGCGACACCTGGACTGGCCACTCTTTCCTGCAGCACAGGAGGAGAGAACCAGAAGCCAGGAGAGTGAGGAAGAAGAATGGGCTACCACGGGCCAAGGTTGGGCCCAGGGCCCCTAGTCTTTTTCCAGGAATCACACGCCCAATGCTTGCTTGCAAGGCCTGTGAAAAAGGCTTGCGGTTCAACCTCCAGCCGGTTTGCACAAGTTTGCCCACAAACCACCCCCAAGCGAAAGCAAAGGAGCGAGCTGGACCTCTGCAGCGCTAGAGAGTCCACATCAGTACTGAAGCTGTAAACTGATCTCAACTTTCGAGACTGAGAATCCATACTGTTGATGAAGCTCTGCTCCTCGGGAGTCATGATGTTAGCTAAGTGCCCCCCGTAGTTTCTGCACTGGGTCTCGGCGTCTTCCCAATTCCTCCGCTCAGAAAAGTGCTTGTAGCAAGACCCTTGGAAGCTGTCCCAGCCAGGCTGGCACTTCTTTCGGCCTGGAGAGAGAGACAGAACCCGGGGGGCAAGTTCAGAGTCCCCCTAATTCCTGGGTGGACTGCAGCCTTTGATTTCAGCGGGACAGAAGGGGAAATGGCCAGGGTTGCCTGAATCTGACCCAGAATAACACTGGGCGCTCCCTCCCTTCCACACGCAATTATTCAGCCATCTTCCGCTGAACTTCCCACTGAGGCTGGGCTCCAAGGGTTGCTGGCAATGCCTTTTACGAAGGGTAGAGGGAGAAGCTGCTGCCAGATTAAGGAAAGGAGCACCGTGATATCCCTTCTGGACACAGACGTTTTCCTAGCCTCCCCTGCCTGTCCGGTTAGGGACGTTCGCTTCAGGCCGTCAGCTGCTTGCTCGGTTCTGAGGTCAGCGGTGTGCGTTTGCACACCCAGCACCGCTGGGCGCTTGCCCACTTTCGCATTGGCCAGAAGAGGCTCTTTGCCTCTCTACCTGGGCTTCTGCGTCCCGTTTACTCACTGATTTCGCAGGCGTCCCCTCCGTATCCCGGCAGGCAGAGACACCCCGTGCGCCCACTGTCTTCCGTGCAGGTCCCTCCGTTCCTGCAGGGGTTTGGCATGCAGGTGTCTGAAAGCAGAGGGGGGGCAGGTGTGGCAGTATGATCACCAAAGGGGAGGTCCTGATCTGGCCTTTGGGGTGTGGGGAAGGGGGGTCAGTCTGCAGACAGAAGCAGCATATCGGGAGGTTTAAAGTGGAAGAGAAATAGTCCAGATGGAATGAGTGTAAGATGGCTGGATTCACACAACCTCTACACTCCTAAACTCAGGTTAACAAAACACAGTGGCTGCGTTCAGACATTGGAGCACATGCCCAAATCGATAAAGCAGACTCCAGCTTTCTGTGACGGGCTTGCTCATGCAACAGGCTTAGCGTGCTGGTTACTGACTGGATCCATTTTCTGAGCTTCTGCGATAAATGGAACCATAAGCTAAGGCTTTGTGCAACACTTTAAGCCACAACATACCCAAACCAGAGTGAAAGCTAAGCCAGCTGCACGCCTGGCCACCAAAGCAAGGGCCAGGCTCTGCAATGGCAGGGGATGACCCCATCTCATCTATCCTGGGCCAATGTAAAATGGAAACCCAGTTTGTGATTGGTGTTGCCAAAAGGGAGAGAAGAGCCTTGCTTGGCAGGCAGAAGCTGACCCAGGGAAGGCTGCCTCTTGGGGGAAGAGCAGGGGGCAGCCTCTCCTGCCCTGGTGGCTCCTCAGCTGGCTGCCTGGGGGGCTCACCTTGATCGGCTCCAGCCCAGGGGCTCTCCAACCCAGTGCCACTGCTGCCCGCCACTGAGCTGAGACAGGCGCAGGCTGTCCAGGCTTTGGGGCCGCTTGCTCCCCACCTCCTTGTGGGGCGTGAGGGCTATCCTGTTTCTGACCACCGCCACGCCTTCCCTTTGCAGGCCGAGTGGGTCATTTCCCACCCTTCTCCCTGCCTTTGCCCCCCAGGCAGCAGGGTGGGAAGGAAACCCAGCAGAGAGGCCGGGGCTGGATGGAGGCACAGTTGCTGCACGGTTGCTCCCGTCGGCCTGGCACCCAGGAGGGGTTTGGCTTGGGTCACTCCTTGCAAGTTGTGAGACAGGTCAACACCCTTTTGGACAGCGTTAGGCTGCATATGTGCCGGAAACGCCTGCAGAGCCTCCCCCCCTTTCCTTCCTCAGAGGGTTTTGCTCCATAGCCCCCCTCCCCGCCAGATGGTCCTCGTCCCCATCTAACTGGAACGGGTACCACGGGGAGATGCTGAAGTGAAAGCCTGCAAGTTTCCCAAGGGGACACACTGCCCCATAGAGTCCTGGAGGGGCAGCCGGTCGCAGTCCAAGGAACACGAAAGCCCGGCTCCGTCCCTCCCCTCAGCTGCCCTTATCCCCCCGTGTCCGATTCCCTACGGCCCCAGGAGAGCTGCCTCTGGAGAGTCAAAGCGCCCCGGCCTGGCAGCAGACCCGGCCAGGAGAGCCCGCCTCTGACGCAGGCCGGACTAAGTGACCGAGAGACCTTCCGCATCTCAGCTGAGCCTGCCTCGTAAGGCTGACATGCGGATGAAAGGGGAACCAAGGCATCACCGTCGGCTCACTAGAGGAAAGGCCTACAGAATGAAAGGCGACTGATCGTTAATTCAGCAAAACTAGGCCTCCAGAAAAAGTAACGCATTGAGAAAGACAACCCTACAAGTAAAATTATTTCTCTGAGAGGGTAGTTTTCCACAGGCAGGGGGACTCAGCACGGAGCTGCTTTAATCCGTACCAGTGTTGCACTTCCGTGGGTCCACCTCCTGGGCCGGCTTTTAGCCCCTAGTCCCACGGTCTCAGCCGGAGCATCTAATTTCTTGTGTGGAAAAGAAGCGCGTTGCTCTGTGTGGCTTTCCAGACTCCCGCGCCTACCAATGCTTAGGCACCATCTCTCTCTCATCGGCCAATTTCTTTTGTGTTCGATTGCCGAATGTTTTGAGGAAGGAAGGAAGGAAGGAAGGAAGGAAGGAAGGAAGGAAGGAAGGAAGGAAGGAAGGAAGGAAGGAAGGAAGGAAGGAAGGAAGGAAGGAAGGAAGGAAGGACAGACGGACACATACATTGGGCTCTGGCAGCATCCCAAAGCCCCTGCAGGTTGCCTTGGACTGCCGTTTGAGGTCTGAGCTATGCCTTGATCAGGCAGAAGCTGAAGGAGAATATGTTCTTGACAAGGAACTCACCTTTTAAATGTTCAAAAAGGAGAAAGCGAGGTAGCAAGACAGCCAGGGCCTGAGGCAGTGACCCAGCCTTGCCACGAGAACGAGGGTGTTAAAGCTGGCTGGGAGTGGAATCAGGGGAATGGCCCCCTGCCCACAGGTTTTACTACTTCGTGGAACATCCCTTCTTGCTGGTAATTGGGGAGGGGGGCATGGAAGGCCCAAGGGCTGGCTGTTCTGAGAAACCACAGGGCAAGGCGAAGAGTCTCATTTCTGCTCCGCCATCAAGCGGAATGGCTTCTTTGGGTAAACCAGGATATAATCCCACTTCTTGTTTCCTAGCCCTAACCTTGGAAGAGAGGCGGGATAAAAGGGTAACTAAATAAAAAACTGGTGGACACACTTCGCGTGGCTGGTGCTGCAGCCGTTAAGACCAAGAGAGAGGGAAAGCGATGCCAGGCAATAGGGCATCCCTGTATGGCAAAGAGCAGGGAGCTCTGCTCCTGCCTTCGGACACAGCACGCATTGCCCAAAACTCCTTCAATCCACCTCTGAAACTTTCCAAAATTCTCTCCACAATTTCATACCTTTTGGTCACAAAATGGAAAAAAAAAAAGTACTTAAAAACCCAAATTTTAAAGGAGTTCAGTTCAAAAGCACCTGCTATTCCTCAGAATTAATTAACTAATTCCAAGACACTGGGCATATTTCGCCATCTCATAGAAGTAAAAAAGGTCTGCCAAAGTAGTTGCATTTCACTCCATGCGGTAACTCAGAAAGAGTACTATTATTATTATTATTATTCTTTATAAAATGTGTTATGGCTAGCCATTTCAGTTTTTCCCCAGATCACCGGGGAAGCTGCAGGCCTGTCCTAACCCTTCTTTTCCCCTTCCCTCCCCAGCCCCTGAATTCTGAAACCTGCCTGTGTCTCTTTCTCAGTTTGGCTGGGAGCTGGCGGGGGGGGGGAACACTCCTGTTTGGGCTTCTGCGCTGAGCAGGGGGTGGGCATGATGGTCTTTGCGCCCCTTCTAGCTCTAATGGAGGTGCAGCGATTCTGTGACATCAGAGGGGGTGAGTTCATTAGTGTGGGGAAAAAAGAAGAAGAAGGAGGCACGGGGGAAAGTAAAAGAAAGGCACATACAGGTACAGACATCCAGACAGTTTTCTTCTAGAAAGCTTTTAATTTCTTATTTCTGTTTCTCTTTAAAATTAGTCTCCTTCCTGGTCTGTTTTTCATGGAAACCGTGGTTAAAACACTTCATAGAAGTAGGAGAGACTTACAGAGCACGCGCTCTCTAGGGTGGTTTTTGTCTGTGGGCAACACATGTGCTTCTCTGGTTCCTGAGGAAGAGGAGGAAGAGGAAGAAGAAGAAGAGGAGGAGGAGGAGGAGAGACACAGGGAAGCGCAGCCTGAAAGGAGACGTGAGGCCAGGGAGGGGCTTAGTGTGGCAGGACAGCCAAGACGGTGGCCAAGGAGGCCAAAGCCAGAGAGCCAAAAGGGTTACCTGACACGCTGCCAGACGCTCCAAGGCTGGCGCTTTCAGTGGGCAGGGCTGGCAGAGGGTGGGCAGTAGTCAAGGAGGCCTCCAGGAATGGGGTGCTGAAGAAATCCAAGCCCAAAGGGCCTCCAGAGGGGAAAACCTCCCCGTGTCCCGGATGCCCGTCTTCGCCGGCAGCCGGCACCGCTGTCCTCAGAGCAGGGTCCTCGTCCTCCTCTGAGGCCTCAGCCCAGGGGCCTTCTCTGGAAGGCCTGGCCTCGGCCTCAGCCTCGGCCTCGGCCTCAGCAGGCTCCTCTCCAGAGCCAACAAAAGGCTTTAAGGCAGCCGTGGCCCCGTCGGGAGGACCGGAGACGGCAACCGGGGAAGCCCTTGGTGGTGCAGGCCAGGAGAAACCCGAATGGTCCCCACTCTCTTCGGACTGGCCGGCTGGCGTCGTGCTCAGGGATGGGAGCAGCGCTGCCCCCCAGGGTGCTACCGGGGAGGCTGCTGTCCCTGGAGGCACAGCGCCTGCCCTTCGAGGAGGACTGGGGAAGCGAGTGCCTGCCAGCCCAGGAACGTGCCCGCTTCCCACCCCAGTGTCTTCAGGTTCGCTGGAGCTGTGGCTTGCACCGTGAGTCACCTGCTCTGAAGGGGAAGCCTTCCTTTCGGTGGCTATCTCTGAGGGACCTTCACGCGCTTCACCCACATCCTCTCCCTGTGGGCTGTCGGAGGAGCTGGCGGCTGTGGGCCCTGTTCCTCCATCCTCTGGGGTGGGCTCTGCAGGGCTGTGGGAACTGTGGAGCTCATCCTCATCCTTGGGCTGGCTGAGACCTGGAGAGATCTTGCTCCCCGCGGCCTCTCCATCCTCGGTCTCCACCTCCCCTGGAGCTGCCTCTGAAGCCGCTGGCTCCCCTTCCCGCTGCTGCCTTTGATCCAGCACATGGGCCTCCGTGGCGCTTGGCACCGGCTCCACGTCAGGTTCAGGCTCCGCCCCTGCAAGGCAAAGGAAGCCAGTGAGATGGCGACACCCCCCTCGGCATCCACAAAGCGAACGGACGCTCCAGCGGCCGAGCTTCGTCTCACGCATCGCGCTGCTTCCGGGGGACACTCCTCTGCCCTCAGTTTTCGTACAAGTGGCAGTGATCAAACGTGTGTGCCTTTTGTCACTTCATGCCAAATTCCAATAAATTTGCAATTAATTGATCCAACATCAACCATCAGATATTAATCAGCCATTCCTATCAAACTCCTATCAGACGTCCACGTAAAATTACCAGGTGGATGTGGTGGGCAAGGAGGTTCTGCAATCACACCCACACCCCGGGGGCAGGAAGGACATTCAAAGGAGCCTAAGCACTCTTTTACTCGTCACATGTACACACGCGCCCTGAAATGCACGCCCTGCCCCCTCAGGCAGCGAGAAGCCCTCCTCTTGCACAGCAAGGCCTCGGCAGCTGCCTCCCACCAACAGCCGCAGCTGCCCCCGCCTGAGCCCCTGTGCAGGCGGTCAGGAGGTGGCCACAGAAACGGAGCCCTTGGGCAGGCAAGCCCCTTCTCCCACTGAGCTGCTGCTATGGAGCTCAGGCAGGCAAAAATGCCCCCCACCTCCGGCTGGAGAAGGCTGCATCTTTCTGCTTGTTGTCTGTAATGCAGAATATGGGATGTTCCCACATCTAGACATAAACCTCAAGGCCTTCTTAGAGGGACCCTCGCCACTGTGGAATGCCTGGCCACTAAAGCGTCTGACTCTGGTGGCAAGCACGGTCCGGCAGAACCCATCTGGACAAGGGGAGGTGAGAGATTGCCCACTTGCGCTCTGGACGGCTGCCCCTCACAAGGAAGACGCAGGGGAGCGGTTACCTCCCCTGAGTGGGTCTGAGTGCCGGGAGACGAGGGAAGCCGTCAAGCTCTCAACCACGGCGGAGCCTTTAAGGACTCTGGGTTCAACCACCTCACTTTCTAATCTCCTTTGGATTTATAATTATTTTAGTTATAACTAAATTATATTAAATTATATTATTTAGTTAAAAGGGGACTTTCAAACAACAAGTATTAAAATCTACCAGGTGAGTAAAACTTCATCCCAAAATAGAAGAAAAGCTAACTAGCAGTTTAAAGAACTTAAATAATAAAAAACAAATGGCAAAAAGCTAAGTAAGAATTTAATTTAAGAAAGCGTTAAATGGATTAAGGAACCAAACAAATTTGGAATATTAGAACTTTTGCTAAGGTTTTCATGGAAACACAAATTGTTTAGTTTATCAGGAAATAGATTATTGGCTGGCAGTTGAAAACGACACAATAAAATCTGAGACTACCTGAATACAGGTAGCCCTTGCTTAATAATCCTAACTGGGGCTGGCAACTCCGCTGGTAAGCGAAGCAGCTGCTAAGTGGGAAACCACGTGACTGTGACTGTGCTTTCTGGCTGGAAAGAGACAAGACTACTCAGTTTCATGCCTTCAGCTTTTGTTTGCCTCCTAGCCACTCCCCCGCCCTTTGCAATGCTCAAGTGCCTGCTTACTGTCTTGTACACGTCGAAAGCAATGCAATTGCACTGCAGCCCGGGGCTGGAAGCCGTGGGCATGCTTTGCAAACAGCTTACTCTCTTGAAATCCCTTCCTCTCCAATCTCTCCACTCTGCAAGGGCAGGAGGAAGCAAATGATTTCTGTAAGCAATCTCTCCTTTGCCTGACCCTTTCCCACCGCTGGTGTGATCACACTGCTTTCAATGTGTAGAAGAGCAAACAGCTTACTCTCTTGAAATCCCTCTCCAATTTCTCTGCTCTGCAACGGGAGCAAGGGGGAAGGGTCAGGCAAAGGAGAGATTGCCTGTAGAAATCTGACAACAGAGCGGAAATGCAAATGACAAATCACGAGATGAAAAAGGACCTGGGGAAGGACTTATTTTTGGATTTACAAAAGAGGGTTTCTAAAACCTTGAAGAAATCTTTGAGATGGGAGAAAGAAAGTCTGAATGGAGATTCAACCCTATGACAGCAACTTGATGAACTGAAGATTGTTAGAAGCAAAAGAAAGGAATATAAAATTGACTTGTTTGATCAGGGCTAAAACAAGAAATACTTTTATAAAATTCTGGAGGCCCTTTAGGGACTTTTTGCCATGGACAGAAATGACAGCAATTTTTGGATTTGTGAATGGATGGGGGGGGGATTATGGGAAGAAGTGAACCATGTATGTAATTTCACAGGGGGTGGGGATTTATTAATTTGCTTGTATTTGTTGTAAGGAAAGTTGGGAGTCACTTCTTTACATATTCTTTTTTTTCTATCTCCTCTCTTTTCTTTTTTCCTTTTTCTTTTTCGCAGTTTGTATTTCTTTTTTCTATTCTTTTCTTTTTTAGTTCGTATTATCTTTTAGTACTGCAAAACTCTTTATTATTATTTTTTTTAAAGCTGCCCCTTCTCTTCTACCACCTACCAGGCCCGCGTCTCCTGGCACAACTGCCACCTCTTTCTTCCCCCTCTTCTCCATCGCTCCTCCCGTCACAATCACCTGGGCCAGCCTCCTCGGGCCCTGTGGTGGCTGCCTCCTGGAAGGTTTTCCTTGGTTCCTCTGGCACCTCGAGGAGGTCCTGGGAGAGGGGCACAGAATAAATGGCCCCCCTGGACTCCTTGGCCCCCTCAGGCTCTTCCTTGGACAGCTGCAGCTCTTCCATCTTCTGGGTCACTGTCACAATTTCCTTGCTGCTCTCTGTCTCGGGGACCGGAGATTCCAAGGAAGGGGTGGTCTCCTCTGCAGCAGAAAGAAAGGGGGTGTTACTGCCTAAGTTTTCCTCTAGGACCCTACAAGCAATCTGGGCAGCTGGGCCAGGCAGGAGCTTGGCCGCCAGCGCGGCTGCTTGTCTGGGAATCTCTCCTCCTCGGCAAAAAAACTAGGGCAGCGACGGGCCTTTCCACAACCACCCGCCTGCAGAGGAGAAGGCAAAGGGCTGGATCTGACCTCCAGTGGCCTTGCGGAGGAGAAGCAGCAAGGAGGAGACTGGTCTGTGGCTGTCAAGGGAGGAGATGCCTGATGGCAATGGTGGGAGACAGAAACTGCCCTTCCAGCTTCCTTTCCCTCCATGACCTTGTTGTGCTGTGATGATGAAAGAGCACAGAGAGCCCCCTCACTTGAGTACTGCTTTTGACGCTAAAGGGAAGGGAGCTGGATGGCTCCTCGTGCATCATGTTCAGAGGCAGCCGGTCTCCAGGCGTTAAGGAGTGGCTGGGTTGACCGTCTGGGGGAACTGGAGCCACTCACTGCTAGGTATGTCTCATCTGCTAGTGCTCCTATCGAAGATGACCACTAGACATGTATGTGGAACGCAAAGCCCGGCTGCCTCAGCCACCCCATCCTGCAACGTCTGGCCCAGCGGAGGACGCGGAGAAGCTTCTGCTGGTTCTGGATGCACTTTGCTAATTAGGTGATTTCAAAATCAGCAAATTACACCATGGCTTGGAAGAGGGTAAACAAGCCCTTCCTTGCCTCCAGGGGCCTTCTGCTCCAGTCATTCAGGTTTTCCTGACCACTAGGCTGACAGTCCTTGTTGCACCCAGCTTGGCTCTGGAATGTGGAGCTGGCCAGAGCTCTGGACGCTGCTGTTCCTGGGAGGCTCTGCCCAGTCGGGGACCCCGGGTGGCTCCTTGGTTTTCCAAGGGAAATGAGGAGACTCAAAGGGCACCTAGAGAGATGGTGGCAGAAAACCAGATGTGGACATGATCAAGCATTGCTGCAAGTTCACGTCTGAGTCTGTGCAGTGGCAATAAGAATGGCAACGTGGCAATTCTTCCCATGGCAACTGCATCCACAGATTCCCAACTAGTGGCCCTGTTCAGAGTTACCTGGATCTTTCTGGGGAAAGATGGGTGGAATAATATGCCTGCAGGCACATCAGATGATTCTGCATGTGTCTTAGTGGAGAAAATCACTTTCATCTGCTTTGGATCAGGCACCAGTCGGGCAGATCCACTGCGACTGGGATTCTGGTGAGTTTGCAGGATGTAGATAGGGTTCTCCATGGTGTGAACTCTGTCACCTGCCCCTCCTGGTTCCCTCAGACAGCTAAGCAGGGCAAGATTGGATGGACCTGGGAGATGGTCAAAGCTTTTTCGAAGAAGGTCTGATTTCTTTTATCACGTGGGAAAGTTTTTCTGAAGAAGGGTATAATGCCACCTGCACTGAAGAAGCTGGTAATATACCATCATTCACAGCTTCTGTCCTGTCTCCAGGCTCCCCCTTTTAGGCTTAAACTGTTGAGAAGGTGGTGGGGATCTGCTACAGAGGATCCTAGAAAAGATCAATTATTTGGAACTCCACAGTCAGAGTTCAGGCCTGGATCTGGTACAGAAATGACACTGTTGCCCAGTTTGATGACCTTCATCAGCATCTAGGTGGAAGGGGGAGTGCACCCTTCTCGGTCCCATGAGACCTCTTAGCGGCAGCCAGTACCATCAGCCACGCTATCCCTCTGGAACGCCTGCAGGTCTGGGGAATTGAGGGCGCTATTCTGTGGTGGTTCTCCCCCTACCCGAGCTGGTGGTTCCACTTGGTAGCAACGGGGGAAGCGCTCTGGCTCTCGGTTACTCAGATGTGGGCTTTCTCGGGGCTCGGGGCTCTCCCCACCTTGCTCAACATCTCTATAAACTGCTGGGAGAGGTCACCTGTCAGTTTGGGGTATGGTGCCATCAGAATGCTGATGTCACCCGGCCACGCATTGCCACCCTCTACGCTGGAAATGCCGTGGAAGGCCCGAACTGGCGTCTGGAGGCTGTCGGGGCTCAGATGGGGTGAAACGAGCTCAGACTGAACCCGAGAGAAAGTTGTTTGCCGCCCTCTGTTGACCTTGGTCCTGGCAGTCGCTCTGGATGAGTCACACTAGTTGGTTCACGGCTTGGGGGTCCTTCTGGAGTTGGGGCTCATGCTGAAGCAGCAGGTGGAAGCTGTGGCGGGGGCCTTTCCCCAGCTTTGGCTGGTGGGCCAGTTGCCACCCAGCTATAGCAGGACATCCCAGCCACCGGGACTCGTGCCCTGATACCCACTCATCCGGACTGCTGCAACGCGTGCCACGTGAGACCGCCTTTGGAGACAATTCACAAGCTTCAGCCGGTCCAAAACGGGGCGCGACGCCTCTGCCGCCGCAGGACAACACCAATCCTTAGGTCAGCGCACTGGCTCCCAGGCCCAGTTCATCACCTCTGACGCCTGTATGGTGCAGCGCCGGATGCGGTCAGGCAGCGCCTGGCCAGAACTGAACCCGCCCGCCTGCCTGCCTGCCTGGCCCAAACGTCTAGAGCCGGGGGGCTTAACCTGGGGTCCACGCTGGGGGTCTGCGGATAGATTTCAGGGATCCGTGAACTTGGCCGGGAGAAAGTTACAACTTGATTTTCACACGTATTAGCCTGTTACGTTAAAAATATTTGGATAACTGGATTTGGGCATATTTGGTTTCCTTTAAAATCTGTCTGTGTTTTATTGCGTGCAGGTTCTGATGCGTTTTTCTCAGAAGGTCGCACAGACGGTTTCATCCGGCTGTCTGAGGGATCCGTGGCAGAAAAGGCTGAGAACCCTGCCCCAGAAGAGGCTGCTGAGAATCCCCCCGTGAGAAGCGCGGAGAGGGTGGGCTTCCCTGTCCAAGGACGCGCTTCCCCCGGCAGGACTCTCGGCCCCTTCCTCCCTTCCTCCCTTGCATTGCGCCAGGCGCTTAAAGCCGGACTATTCAACGCGCATTCGGTTCAAATTGGTTGATTATGGGAGTTCTATTAAGCCTGTATTGTATTATTGTTTTTATGTTCCTCTTATTGTTTCTATATTGCTTTGTTGTTTGTGGCTAAGAGTGTTAACTGACTGGGACAGCCTACCAATACTGTAAATCAATACGTCATATCTTCCGAGGTTCTTTCTAGGAATGGAGATGCTCAGACCTTTTCTTTCACGTTCTGCAGCATGTAGCGTGCATTTGAACTGTAACGTTTTCACCAAGATCCTGGGAGGAAGCTTATCGGCCTGATAATGAGGACTGAGGGCACTGCAAGAAATACAGCCTAATGCGAAACAACTGCCAGTGGGCACCAAGGTTTCTGGGGAGCAATCCCTGACAGAAGGAGAGGCAGACATCTAGAGAAACTTTCTGGTTCCTGTTTTTCCTGGCCAGGAGACAAGTGATGGGGAAAGCATCTGCTTGAGACGCAGGAGCTGGCCAAATATACAATTTGGACACCCTAATTGCGGGCCCACAAGGAGGACCTCTCCTTACCTTTGAAGCAGTACACGTCATACTTGCTCTGTGGATCTGGAAATCCAGTCTGATTGCGGAAGAGGAAGATGGTCTTGACCCCTGGCGCATTCCCTCCACACTTCTCCCGTGGTGTCACAATAGGGTAGCGCACGCTACCGTCTGCCAGCCAGCCCGGGTTGCAATGGTCCAGCCCCTGGTTCCAGGCTGCGTACAGCTGGCCAGTCGTGGCCAGCTCTATCCCCAGAGCTTCACACTCAGCTTTGGCCTCCTCCCAAGTGAATTTCTTCGGGGAACTCACCACAAACAGGTCTCCTGCAAGCAGAAACACAGCAGCTTTTGACGCTTAAAAAAGGAAAAGAACTGGCACTTTTTGTTTATTGAAATACTGATCACACAGAAGTAAAGTTAAATAGCTTTGGAACCAATTTGGCTAAAACTGTCAGAAAAATGTTTCTCGAATTTACTGGGGGTGGGGAGGGCAAGGGGAACTGTTTTTTTTTTGTAACGTTTCTATTCTTCAATCAAACTGAATTCAAAAGAAGATATTTTTAGAAGTCTAGCCCACAGCCGTGGGATTTTCTGTGGTCTCTCATCCAAGATCAGCTATGGTAAGCTGGGGGCTAACAACAAAATCACTACAGTAGAGTACTGTACAAATCTCTCTTTTCTGACTGTGCTCATTGTGAATCTTAGGATAGGAAGTACCATAGTCATTCAGCATCACATCCAACCCCCTGCTCAACCCAATTAATCCAAATTAAAGCATCTTTGATAGATGGAAGTCCAGGGCAGATGGGTGTCCAAGCTGTTTTGACACTTTCAGTGAAGGAGAGCCTACCAACTTCCTGGCTTATTGGCTGCGTCTATTAGATTGAATATTATATATATAAAAAAAGTCCTAATGATAAGAGCAATCAGATTTTGATAGTTTTTAAAGAAACGGCAGGCAAAATGAGTGTGTTACATCTTAGGCTTGACATACTTCTGTGATGCTAAAAACAGTAAAACAAGACATTGAAAGGGATATCGAGTGCGTGGCCAGAAGCTGCATTTGATTACTGGAGTGAATCTCAAGTCAGGCTCTTCTCATCCCTTGGCAGAAGACAACCCAACAGCCCTGGTTCTAGAAGAAGACTGAACGGAACGGAAGCCACAAACGGCAAAGGGCTTCTGGCAACGAACAGACCGTGCAGTTCTTCAGCGTAGCAGTAGACGTCGTATGTGTCATCCGGATCGACGACACCATAATTGCGGACACCTGGAAAGCCATTCATGTCTCCATAGCAGGCTTCACGAGGGGTCTGAATGGGGTACCTAGAGATGATCAGAGTGTGGTCACTGTCAGGATTAGCCCAGGAAACTCCAGGAGACAGTACAGATTCAATCCAGCAAAGTTTAATGGCCTTACTCCCGTTACAGAAATCTTCTCAGAGTGAGAGCAAATTCCAGGGTCACCCTCCCAACCTCCCTTGCATTCTTTAGGGAGGGTTCAGTCTCATCCTCTGGTGATGAGAGTAAATTCTTAACCCCTCTTGTCCTGACTCTCACAGTCACACCTTAATGCAAGTCGCTGCCTGCAACAAGGGCAGAAAAGAACCCGAGAATGCCAAATGGAAACAAGCAGGAGCAAAACCAACCCGTTTGTGTTAAGAAGATGACACACGGAGCGGGAAGATCCTGAACCCAGCTCAGCACCGGGCTTGGTGGGGAGCTCAGGTCTGGTGGGCTACTCTCCCTAGTCTGCCTTGGAGAAAGGGGACCAAGAGGTGGTCAGAGGGGCTTGCGGAAAGCTTCCTGCTGCTCTGCTGGGACCGCGCAGGATGTCGGCAGAGGCCACTGGCAGGCATGGGGGACCCACGTCCCCCCTCTCAACATGCCCAGTTATGTTTGGAATCGTGCGCTTTTTTCCCTAAGCGCCTGAGAAATACAGTGTCTGTCTGAACAGAAATTTTGGATTGGGGAAAAAATCCATAAAGTTCATTTATTACAGAGCAAATGATTCAGTCCAGCAAACTGAAAACTTTACTTTTTGTTTATTTTGCTGCAATATATTAAGAGGCAAACATAACTCAGTAACAGTAAAATCTAACATTTATTTTGGAGAAATAGTTCCAGGCCAATATGCATTAATACAGTAATTTGGCTACTACTTCTTTTTAGCCATACACATATGGAAATTGGTTTCTACGTAAAGAATATAGAAGTACTTCCCAGGAATTGGTCCTGAAAAAAATGTATAACTTAGAAGCCAACTAGAGTTTGTTAATGTCTGCAGACCAGAAAGACTTTTCAAAAAGTTAAGAACTGAAACAAAATTTCAAAATGACAAAGAAAAAATGGAAGAAAAAAAGAAATAACAATTGGAATAGACACACACACACAAGTGCAAACATTTTAAGCGTCCCTCTGAATATTCCTGTCCAGACAAGGGAATTCCTAGGGACGGCATCGCTGGTCATGCAGACAAAGGGTGCCCCTATCCGAGGAGACGCGCTTTTGGCTGCTGGACCTTCAAGACGTGATGGTGTGGACGCAACCTCACGCAAATCCCAGCGATTCAGTTAAAGGCGCCTTTTACTTTTCCCACAAACCTGATAACTAGCAAGCGGAATGGCATCACTTTGCACCAGTACACCGCGACACGCCTGCGAGCGACGACTGGGGTTTTCGGAATTTCGTCACAGCATCCGCAAGCCCCGCCCCGCCCCGCCCCAGCCCCCCTTACCTGACCGTCTGGTCCGCGATCCAGCCGGCGTCGCATTGCTCGTAGCCGCTGAGGTAGGCGGCGTGGAGCTGCTCGGGGGTCGCAATCGCTGCCCCGATCCGGGCGCAGGCGGCCTGGGCCTGGGGAAAGGTGTAAGCGTAGCGCGAAGAGCCTCCCCGGTAGTGGAAGACGACCCCTGCAAGGCGAGAGGAGAGGGCCTCGGGGACCTGGGCGGGCGGGGAGGCGCGGCCTCGGGGCCCGCCGGCGACGCCTGTTCTCCCCGGAGGGGCAGGAGGGTGGGATTCGCCCTCGCTCCGCCGGCCCGGGCTCGCCGCCCGCCCCCCGGCACCGCGCGGTCGCCCGGCTCTCCTGCTGTCTCGGGAGGAGCGGCGAGGGAGGCGGGAGGCGGGCCGGGCGGGGAAGGCGAACCCGGCGGCCGCCGCTCTGGCCCTCGGGGCTCCAGGGCCGGCCCAGAGCCTCCCTACCTGCAGGGGAAGCCCCTTCCTCCGGCCGGCGCAGCCGGGGCAAAGGGGAGGGGGGTCCCTCCGCGGCAACCTGTAATAACTGCCCCCGCCCACAGCCGGCCAGCCAGCATCGGGGCGGGCTTCCTGACCCCTTCCCTCTCCCGCTCTGAAACGACGGGACTGTACAAGATGCGCCGTCGGGCACTCGCCCCCAGCGTAAGGCCTGACGGTGAGCGCGAAGGACCGGGCGTTGCTCACGGACCTTCTTGGCTGGGTCTCTCCAGCGGGAAGCGCGGCACGGGCTGCCTCACGCACCTCTCTACCATGCCGGGGAGGGGCGGTATTTGCGTGTATGTACCGCTTACCGACTTTAACAGGGATGCACCAAAATGCGTGCCGGCTCTGGAGAGGGAGGACACCGCTCTCCTTAAGCTTGTCGCTAAACCAAAAGGCTGCACGGGGCTGGGTTCTCCTGAGGTGGCCTGTGCGAATCCTGTTTTTATTACAGGTTCTGCTACCATCTGGGTCCGTTTTGGTTTGACTTATGGCGTAGATTTCATTGACAGGGTTGGCTTCTATAGGGAAAGCTGTTGGGATCTTCCCTGAAAGGAACAGACTTCTCTGTCCCAACAAGAGTTTTTTAACACTCTTAAACAAGATTTGGTTAATTCATGGAAAGAAAGGAAATGGTTGCTAATGTTTACAAGCCCAGCATTCAGAAAATCAGGCTCATAAATTGAATAAAACAACAAAAATAAAACAACAAAACAAGTCATGTAAATATCTAGTAGATATAGTAGATGTTTGAGAAAAATGGCTTTGGATCTTAGCAAAGGAAGCGGCCAAAGGATGGATTTTAAGACCTTCGAAGAGGGCTGCACTAAAGAACTTAAGCCACAAATGCAAAGCTCCTGCTGAGAAACCCGTTTTTAATGTCCATTAAATTAAATGATTTCATTGTTGGGCATCTGGCAGATTATGGGCGGTTACACTTCAACCAGTTCCTAACTCTCTAAGGCTGTGAAAGTTCACCCAGCATTTTGAACATCCCCCCGCCCGTCTTCCTCATGACGGTCCCCTGGGGAGGCTGGGAGTCCCCAGGAGGACTCCTGTGGGCAGCCAAGCCGCCTGTTCTTCCTCCCGTGCATTCATCCTGAGAGACCCCCTCCGCCGCTAGTTCTCCTTACTCTCACCAGGAACGAGGCCAGGAATACAAACGGGCTGAGGGACAGCCTCAGGGAGAGGCACGGGTGGGCACGGCTCAGCACGCACCAAGTCGTGTCTGGGGGGGAAACCATCTTACCCTTCACCTTCACCTCCAGTAAATCCTGCCCATCTTCAATCCCATGCTGAACGTCGCAGCGGTACAGCCCGGAGTCATTGGAGCGCAGCTCGCTCAGGACAAGGGTGGCATCCGTGGGTGAGTCTGGGTAGAAGGGGAGGAAGACTCGGTCGCGGTAGACTTCGCTGACTTTGACCTTGAGGCCCCGGGCCACCAGGATCTCGGTTTCTCTGCTGTCAGTAAGGAAGGTCCACTTTACTCGGAGGGCACCCTGAACGCCACGGCGGCCGGCTGTTTCGGCGGTGGGCAGGGGCCGCAGGTAGGTGATGTGGCAGGGGATGGTGAGGCTGCCAGACAGGACGGCTCGCACAGGGGGATATTTGGCGATTGAGACCCGCAGAGCTTTGAGGTCGTCTGATGGGAGAAAAAGAGGGATCAGCCTCGGAGGCGCTTGGAGAGGCCTCAGAGAAGAGGCATCTGCAGAGCTGACAGGGACTGAGTGGGTCTTATGAGACCGGGGGGGGGGGGGCTTCTTTTCCAATTCTGGTTGCTCTTCTACCCATTTCTTCAACTTGTGGACTGAAGTGATGACTGATGATGGCATCACTTGACATGTCAAAGGCTGGATCGTTCCCGTTTGCTTCCCCCTTCCACCAGTTTTGGGACATAGACAATTTTGTATTTTAAACCAAACCCTAACCCTATACCTTTGCTTTTTTTAAACAAATATAAATGGAAACAGTTCCATCCATGTTCATCGGCATAATCTTGAGGAGTTCCAGGGCTGGTGAAAAGAGGCCTGGGGGCCACGTGGAAGCCATGGCCGTCGTTGCCCCCCTCCCACTTATCAGAGGTGTGAAAGGCTGAACCTGGAGCCGCTGAGCCTGGCTGCTGCGCCTGCCTCCTGCGAGGGCCCCCCTCCGCCCTTCCACCTCTCAGAACAAAGAGGACCGTTTGGCCCACCTTGCCCCCAGCCACTGCTTCTGCCCCACCAAATATGGGGTGCGGGGAGCTGCCTTACCTGTGCTTTCCCTGCCAAAGTGGAAGGAGGTCCCCAGAGATACCAGCTGGGCCAAGGCAGCGCACAGCAAGAGGTCCCGGCAGTGGGCCATCCTGGTCCTGCTTGTGGGGAGGGAGGAAATTGGGGTTAGAGGGAGGAAGGAATGGCTTAAACAACAGTCTGGTCCAACCCGCCTCCAGGTTCACTGAAAGGAAGGAAATCCACATAATTGGACCATTAAGCTGATGTCAGTGTTGCCAAAATGCAGTAACGGACGTTAGGTGGCCTGTTCGTTAGAACAACTACATGGGCTTTTTGTTCTGCCCCTGATTGTTACCCATAAAGCCCTGGATGACTCCCCCACCCCACCCCTTTAGGAAGCCTCCCCCGCACGCAACCCCCCCAGGGAAAGGGTGTTTCCAAGGCTGACCCATTCCAGCCGCTTTGTGGTCAGCCAAAAGCCCCACCACTGCAACTCAGTCCATCACGCACAGGAGCGGCTCTGCGGGGCTGAGCTTTAAGGCGGGGGGCTGCGTGTGAAGGAGGGAGAGAGAGAACACCCTGTGGGCCACGTTCACTGGCTGTGTGCACACAGTGCACTTAACGGAGCAGTGAAAGATGTAACGTTTGCCACCACGACTGAGAAGGGAGGAGATGCGTGTTATGGAGCTCTGTGGCCACCAGCGGACGGGCGCAGCAGCCCAAAGAAAGCGGCGTTTGTCCTTCAGAGGGAGTGGATGGTCCAGAGGACAAAGGAGTCCAGAGGGCCAGCAAGGCAAAGCACCACGTGGAAAGGTGCAGGAGCTCTACGTGCTGGCCATTAGCACAGAAGAAAAAACTAGAAGAAATCCCAGAGAGGAATTCAGACAGGACGGGCTTTGTAAGAAGAAAGCATTGCTATATAATAGTAATGGTACAGGACACAGCATACAGGTGATTGTAATGGTAGTAGTATGGAGAGTAGCATAGAAGACCCTCGCCGGGCCTGGCTGGGGAGGAGGCAGCAGACCGAGCTGGCAGTTCGTGCAGGGTGGGAGAAGCGCGAGGCCCTCGCCTAAAGCCGCAACCGGGACTACCGGAACTGCTGTCGCTAAGTGACGCAGTCACGTGACGTTTCGCCTAATGGCCGTGTTGTTTAGCAACGGAAATTCCAGTCCCAATTGGGGTCATTAAGCAAGGACTACTTGTACAGTATACTGTAGAAGAAACATTGTAATAGTAATTGTCACAGTAATGGTGTAGAAATATTAGCAATAGAAGAAAATATAGGATAGAGGTAATAGGAAGCACTCACGTATAGATTTATAAGTCTCATATATCAATTTTATATCTTTGTTTTGCAGAACGAAACGTCTCCCCAACCCTTCTAGGGAGATATAAAGAAACCACCTGCCAGGGTCCGATGCTTTTCTGTCTCTTGAGTCTGGATCCATCCAACTGCGTATGGTTTAAAAAAGAACCCGTGAAACGTGGCAAGACATGGTTTTATACCACTGATTTATTAAGAAGGGAATGATCCAGCCCGTCCAGAGCCATACAGACCTACCTCTTTACTGAATGTCGGGTATAAGCTTTTCACAGGTACTCTGGCGGGAAGACTAAATAACCTCTTAGCAGACATAAAGTACTGATCAGATGGCATTTGTTCCAGAGGGACATGAAAGAGATGCTGCTGATGAAGAAGGAAGCAGCGAGGACCTCCTTGATGTGGGAAAAGTGCTTCATCATTGGGAGCAGTCTTTTGTGCTTTCGGTGTTGAAGATGACGAACTCCAGCTCAAACATTTTATCATGGATTCAAAGAATTGATCGGCAACAAACAGTGAAGATAATAGAATGTGGAACTCTTGTAATAAAAATGCTTTATTACAAAAGGGAGAAGACAAGGCTGCCCTCTTTCTCCCTGTTCGATTAGCAGGAAAGATTTGACAGGATAGTAATTTTTTTGGAATTAAAATGGAGCATGCTGATGATGTACTTAGGGTTACCCATCCGAGAGATTCTCTAGAATTGATAATGGAACACATTAAAAATACAGTATGGTATCAGAATAAGACACAGATGATTACAGTGGTACCTCGAGTTACGAACTTAATCCGTTCGGTGACTCTGATCGCAACTCGAGTTGGTCTCAACTCGAGGTAAATTTTCCCATAAGGTTCAATGTAAATATGGTTAATCCGTTCCGCCCTCCGAATTTGGTCGCACCACGAGGCAAATTTCCCCATAAGGTTCAATGTAAATACGGCTAATCCGCCCTCCGAATTTGGTCGCACCATGAGGCAAATTTCCCCATAAGTTCAATGTAAGCCGTATTCTTGCCAAGCCTGCTCTGCATTTTCTTTGGAGCCATGCTGACAAGCACACCAAAAACCTTCCAAATGCCACAAAACACACCACAAGCCTCACCGAACGTCTCCTTGCTACCGCAATCTCGCCCACAGGAAGCCGCGACCGCGTGGCAGCAGGGCAAATGGCCGCGGATCCGGTTCGTAACTCGAGGCGGAGTTCACATGTTGAGGTAAATTTTTGGGGCCGGAGCTGGTTGTATCTCGAAAAATGCGTAAGGAGGGGCGTTCGTAACTCGAGGTACCACTGTATATGGAATTATCCCGAGTGGAACAACAATATCTATGACAAACCACAGGATTTAACATCAATGCTACACTGATTAAATGCTTAGGAATTTACTTAACTAGAAATAGCAAGGACTTTTCAAAACTAATTATTTGCTGGTTTGGAAGAACATAATGACAGATAGAAAAAGCTGAACTTATCTTGGAAGAATACGGACAGTAAAATTCCTATTCTAAATGACCCCAGTAAGAATTGATGAAAAGATACTGAATGATATTCGCCTCCATTGATACTGAATGAGTTGAAAGACAAATAAGCAATTTTATCTGGTTAAATAAACAACTGAGGTTTAAAGGTAAGAATATTCAAGAAAGAAAAAAAAAAGATGGGATTGTTCATGCTAAATCTGTCTGACCTGGATCACAGACTGGATTATAGCACCATATGGCCAGATTGCATTTATGGATGAAGCAGAATTCACAGAAGGCCTACTTAAATATCTTTGGACTGGTATGAAAAGCATGATAAGAAATCTCTCTATTAGAAGTAGATTATTAAAAGTATGGGATAAACTTTAAAAAAAGAATTAGGCTTATCTCCCTTAGCTTCAATATTCATTCTGTATTTTCGTGAAGAAAAATATGCTAAATAATTTGATCAATGGAGAGAGAACTCTTAAAATTTGCAAGATTTATTTATTGACAAAACAAAATCAAATGATCTCTCCTTTGAATGATCAGCTGTTCCTTTCTGTTTTCAGTATTTCCAAATGAACCTTATAGGCCAGAAACAAGGTGGTACACCCAGAGAATTGGCTGAATTTGAAATATTTACAACACAAAATACAGAACATCTACTCAGGCTTATATATAAGTTGCTACTGAAATATGATTTAGAGGTGGAACAGGTTAAAGATTGCATGATCAAATGGATGCAGAACTTATACAGTACAACTATATATTCAGAAAATTACTGGAAATGTAAAAATCAAGCTGGAATGTTTTACCACATTTAGTGGCAATGTTATAAAGCCCAACTATTCTGGAAGATGATGTTCTGCAAGTCCTAAATGTTGCCAATCCTTTTCTACCAGTTATTTATTTATTTTGTTAAGTATTAGTCACTTAAGTCACTTCCTCGTGAGATGGGCAGTGTCTAAATTTTAAATATAAATAAATAAACAAATAAAAACCTTATATACCTAAAAAATACCCATTTAAACATAATAAATGCTACCAGGATTCTTTATGCTTTGTACTGGAAATCACATTTAATTCCTTCATTATAGAAATGGCAGTCTAAACTATGGGAATCCACATCAATGTCTAAAATAACTTCATACATGAAAAATAAGTCTGATATTAATTTTAATTGAACCTGGAAACCACTGATACATGTAAGTCTGTCCATGGCTTGCTGCCACAATCCAAGGTCTGGATTCTCTTAAAATAAGGGTTCTAAACTCTTGGATGATATTTTTAAGAAGAGGCTGAACGGACACCTCAGGGACTGTCCAGAACACAGGAAATCCACTCTCCTCTGCCTTGGCCAGGCCTCACTGGAAGTACTGTGTTCAGTTCTGCACACCTCAGTTTAAAAAAAAAAACCGGTAAACTGGAGCCGGTCCAGAGAAGGGCGTTCAAGATGGTGAAAGGCGAAACCTTTCCCGTGAGGGACGGTGAAAAAAACCAGGTATGTTTAGCTTGCAAAGAGAAGCTTGAGGGGGGGCAGGACAGCCCTCTTCAAACACCTGAAGGCAGCATGTTGTGGAGGCTTCAGACTTCTTCCCGCTTGCTGCAGAGGGGGAAGGGGATGAAACTTCAAGGGTTGGATGCAGAGGAGAGAGGAGGAGGAACTTCTGGACAGTCCGCGGAAGGGGATCCAGCAGGGAGGGATTTCCTCCCCTTCACTGGAGGCTTTCAGAGGCTGGAGAGTCCTCTAGCGGGGATGGTGTGGCAAAGTGTGCAGAGGGCTGGACTGGATGACCTCTGAGACCCCTTCCCACTCGAATTCTGTTTGAGGGATAGGACCACCTGGACGCCGGTTCCGCCAAAGGCCTCCTTTAGCTTGGCGCGCTGCCCGTCAGGCGCGGTCTCGGCCTCGGCCTCGGCCTCTCCCTCGGCCGCGCGGCGCAGGGCCCGAGGTCTGAGGGGGCGCGAGGCAGCAGCGGGCGCGAGGCGAGGCGTAGGACGCGGAAGGTCCGCCGGGGACGCTTTCCCGCCCGGCTGCCCTTCTCTCCCAGCCGCGCTCTTCCAAGGGGCTGACCTTTCTTCGGCGACTCCTCGCTTCATTTGACCGTCCCCTCGAGGATTTATAGGCGCGGCTTTGGTCGCCCTCTTTGGCATTCGCGGAGCGCGCTTCCTCGGAGAGGCGGCGAGCCCCGAGGCTGGGCCAAGGCTTGGGCGCGAGGATCGGCGACGCGAGCCAGCCCGCCCGCGGGTGCTCGACGACCCGGAGGAGTTCGGCTTCTCAGACCGCCCACTGTCCTGTTGCTGCGCGGCCAGCCTCATAAAGGCCCCCCGGGAGCCCCCTCTGGAGTGGCCGCAGGAGCCCCGGGCTGAACGCGTCTCCCCCTCCGCGCCTCGGCTAGCCTGCGAAGAAGGCGCGCCCTTGCTGCCAGCACGCAGGGCCGACCCGCGCCAATAAGCAGCCAGGCCGCCCCGGGGAGCAGGGGCTGCCCCGAAGTGGCTTGAGGAGCGAAGCGGAGACGGGCGGGGGAGGGCGCGCTCGCTTCTGGAGGTGCTCCGCCGCCAGCAGCGGCTGGCCCTCGAGCGGGGCTGGAGGGAGCGGCGGGAAGGCAGGTCCGGGCCAGCCGTGCCTTGGCGCGGGGCGGAGGCCGGGGCAGCCGCGTGGGCGCCAGCCCGGCAGCAGGACCGGAATCCCTGCCTGGCAGGCCCCCGGTTGGGCGGAGATGCGCGGAGCCCGCCCGGGCGGGCGCAGAAGGCTTTGCTTCCCGCGGGAGGGCCGCTGACCTCTTGCGGCTGCCCAGCCTTTTGCCCACCAGTGAGCCTCGCGAACCCGCCGATCGCGGCGGCGGCGGCGGGGAAAAACGCTGCGCAGGTGAGACCGCAGCCCTGCGCTCGCGGCGGACGAAAAGGAAGCCGAGGCGGCGCGGCTGCTGCGGGCCCTCCTGCGAAGCTGCCCCGCGCCCGCGCCCTTCCCGGCGTCTTCAACGCGGCGAGCCGGGCGTCTCGGGAAGGGCAAAGCCTGGCCCGGCGCCCCTCCGCTTCCACCCAGCGCTCCAGCTCGGGCTCCGGGAGGGACGCCGGCAGCTCCCGGCGCCTTTGAACGGGCGCTTTCTCGCCGCGCGCCCCGCTTTGCCAGAGGCGGCGCGGGAGCGAAGGGAGCGGTTAGAAATCGCGGGCTCCATGTGGGCCGGTATCCAGGGGTTTGGAACCAGCGGCTCCTCTGAAGGTTTTCGGCCGGAGCCTTTCTCGGGAGACGTCGCTGGAGTCCCGCGTGCCCGCGGAGGGCACCCCCCGCCCCCGCTCCGACCACGTCCAGCGAAGGTTCCGTGGAAAAAGCCGCGGACGGCTGGGGAAGGACCCGGTTTCTAAGGCGGAAGGTTTGGCAGCAACCGGTACATACCCTCATCTTCTCTTTTTGCTTCAATTGTGCTAACGTGCCCAAGGAAGCCTTCCTAGAACCCTAAAGTTGGAAAGCACCACTGAGGCCCTCGGGTCCAGCCCCCAACTCAGCGCTGAACACAAGCCATGCCCCCCCCCCGGCCGCCCCCCCCCCTCCAGCAGAACACATTCAGTGCAAGGAACCCTCCACTGCCCAACTGTGCTTTCTTTAAGAGATGTTTTCGTAACATTCAGCGGGCATCTACGCTCCTGAACCTTAAGTCGTCGTTCTCCTGCACTCTGGGACACGGGAGAACCACCCTTGGCCCTTTTCTTCCTGAAGTTCGGCTCCCCTGTGCAGGATTTCCAATTTCTTTGGGACAGTTAGCCCAAGAGGCCACCGTTCAGTTCCTTTACTGAGGCACAGATATTCCCAGCCTTGCCCTGGGAAGCTTCCAGAAGCATCCGAGTGTGACACATAGACTTCCTCCTCTTCCCCCTTAAGGATCGTTTCCCCTTGCAAGAGCTGGTTGCTCAGCGGACAAAGGTGCCCTGTCAAATGGCAGGAAGGAGGCCCCACCCCCACCCCACCCCCGCAGCTTCCCAGGCTTCTGCAGCTGCAGCCCTGGGAGCTGGCCAGGGAGGAGGAAGAGGAGGATGAAAGGCGCCAGCAGGGCAGAAACACAGGTGCCCTCTCAGCCATCCAGCAGTGGAAACAGGGCATGTTTCTAGCATCCCCCAGTTTTAGACAACCTCATAACGGGTGGCATTCTTTGGCACCTTTTCCTGCTCCAGCTTTCAGGGGCAGGGGGCACAATCAGGTCTATGCACTGTCCTCGAGGCGTTTGGAGAGGGCAGTTTTGTTCTGTCCCTTTCCTAGCAGGCCCAGCATGGCCTTGGCCCTTGCAGAGCAGCTGGGGTGAGTTTGTCATCTCCCTCTCTGCCCCCAGAGCCCCCCCTTGGCATCTCTACCAAGTGAAGATTGTTGCCCTGCTGGGAAGCTTTGCTGCATCTTTCACCAGAGACGCTAAACTGAGGTTGGGGATGCCGCAGTGGCAAATGCCTACCCTGGGCAGAAGGTTGGAGGAGATGATCTCCACATCAATTTGATTTCTGTGTGAAAACCACCTGGCAGCTGCAAATGCACAACTCTTTGAAGAAAAGACATTGCTTTCAACCTACAAGGTCCTAAAAGGCTTGTGACTATGGTGTTTTTTCTCTTATGAACAATTTTGTAGATTACTCCAATTACTTAGGAAAAACCAACAAACTGACATAACCAAAGCCAAACCAACACAACAATTACCTAACTATGATGTTCATCCACAATCAGCCAAGGCCAAAGGTATGCTGGCAGAAGATGGTCTAAATGAACTTGTGAAATGCAGAGAGTGACAGGCCAAACCTGCCCTCAGGGAAAGGGTGTTCCAAGGCTCAAAGGATACCTCATCCTGTATGGTCTTTGGAAGATCTGCTCTAGATGTCCTCCCTTGCTGAGATGTGATGAGTGGCTGCCATTTGCATTTAACCATAAAAGTAATATTTCTTGGCAGTAGTATGTGAAATACAAGAGTCCAGATCACAGGAAGTGATTGTTTCTCTCCACTCTGCCCTGAAGTGCCGTGTCCAGTTCTGGGCACCGCAGTTCAAAAAGGACAGGGATAAATTGGAGCATGTTCAGCGGAGGACTGCCAAGATGGTGAAAGTCTGGATAGCAAGTCGTATGAGGAACAGTTAAAGGATATGGGTAAGTTTAGCCCACAGGAAAGATTTGGTAGGAGTCTTCAAACGTCTGGAGCTTGGACCCGTGGACTGTGGCTTGAATTACATTTTGGCTCACTCCTCTGGACTTTTGAGTACCAGAAGCCCATCCAGGAAAGCTAAGTGGGACTCTGGGGCTGACTAAGACTGTGTGTGTCACCACCGACATTCTGCTGCCCCAGGCCTGTCTGCTTGCTCGCCATGTTCTGCGGGTGTGTGCCTGCTCAGGACAGGACAGGTGGGGCGGGGAAAGCTTCAGAAGTACAATTTAGTTTATACTCTGCATATTTCATATATATATTGCTGAATTTTGGAAATATGCAGAGTATAAACTAAATTGTTCTTCTGAAGCTTTCCCCACCCCACCCCACCTGTCCTGTTCTGGCAGGCACACACCCGCAGACTGGTGTATAAATGCTAAACTGTATAAATGCTAAAGCCACGACTTGGCTTCAGAAGCAAGATCAGGCATGACTGAGGCCCAACGTATACAAGTATCTCATCCCATAATTTTGATTACTCGCTCACAAAGCAACAATATTCTCCCCAACCTACTTGCCTAGTGGAATTCTCTCTCTCTCTCTCTGGAGAAATGGATGGATGGATGGATGGACAGATAGACTGCAGACCAACTGGGTGACTTAATAACAACAACAACAATAATAAATTATTATTATTATTGTTGTTGTTGTTATTATTATTCAGCTTTCATGTAGGTGTGCTTCAGTCAGTCTCATGACAGGTTTCAGAAGGGAAGGAAAGGGGAGGTTTTCTGCATCGGCTTTAGAATATTGAACATGGAAAGGAGAAGAAGCCATTAAGAGGAGAGAAATAATTAAGAAGGGTAAAGAAATGGAGAGCTCATCAGGCATCAGCCGTAAGTGCAGTGAAGAAGACTGACCTTTTGCAGAGAAGCGTGCCTAGCCTGACTTGATGGACTCACTTCTTCTCTGTGCTGGTACAAAGTTCTGTAGTCAATTAACAGATATGGAAAATAACAAGAACCACATCAAATGGCAACAGTAGGAGCTCAGATGGTCTGTGACAGATGGAAACATTCATCTATAGGCCACAGAACTTGCCCACGTGTACGGCCCACTGTACAGGACTCGTGCATTTTCACGTGCTTCCTGAAGAGAACTCCTGCTGCTGGTGCCAAAACCAGGCACAATAAAGCTGTAGAGACCAAAGTGCAGATTAAAGACCCCAAAGTCAAAGAGGGGGCAGCTCCAGAAGCAAACTGCCTAAGGCAAGCCTAAGGAGGTCTCTACCGCAGGAGCCTGAGAAAGACCGGACCTGCTTCGGTGGGAAATCCTGGTGGTCACCGATCAAGATCCCCATTCAGGAGAAAATAAAGCAACTGGACTTGTACATCTAAGATGAGCCAGACAGAATGTGTTTTTTGGGCTGCCCCTTGGGAACAGGCATGAATGGACCCGGGGTGCTTCGGAGGTGGGAAAAGTGGATGTGGGTGTCGGTATAAAAGGGACATTCCGTTTTCTGAAGAGCTTCACTCTGGTGAGGAAAGTTGGGTGTTACTGGGGGTGGTGGTGGTCTGAACACACACCTCTGTCCCCTCGACACACACACACACACACACACACACATCCCTTGTTGGTATGCGTTTCCTGTACTTCTTCTTGCTCCCACCGAATGTACAAGCGTTTGAAGAGAGCTCATTCACTGCGCCCAACGGGCCAGCCCAGGCTAGCAGCCAAGAAAGCTGGACTGTTGCCCAGGGTCTTTTCAAGCCTCTGGGAAGCCCCACATCTATATTCACACCCTCCCTCTTTTTCTGCCACCTGCCATGCTGCTGCTGCTCTCGCTGGTGTGAGAAGGAGCTCCAGGGAGCACTTCTGCAGGCAGGTGGGCACCCATTGGGCTCCCTTACCTAGGCAGCCTGGAGACTTTGTGGCCCAGTTCATCCCGTAGACTCCAAGCGGTAGTGGGCATTCCCCAAGCATGCCAAGACTGTTAGATCCCTGGGGTCTTAGTAAGTTGTTGGAAGCGGCCCTATTTGGGAAGTTGGTGACTCAGGGCATGGTGCAAAATGGGCCAGCCAGGGAATTGTCTGGGGGGGTTTCATCCCACAGCACCACCGTTCCCTAAGCCCTGCAGATATTGAGGAGTTTAGAGGAATCAGAAACAAAATAATGTGTCAATGGCGGTCACCAACTTGGGGCAGGAGGGTGGGACCCAGACGCCCCAGTGTCTTTCTGCTGGGGGGTGTGGAGGCCTCCTCGGAGGGGGACCAGCTCTTGGGACTCAGCAAGAACCCCAAGAATCTAATCTCTGGCAGATCTGGCCACAATTTTAGCCCCAAAGTGGGTAGGATATGGAGATGTGAAAAGGCAGCAGCCCTATTAAATCCAACACCTTGAGCGGGAAAGAAGAGATGCACAGAATTATCATCCTAACATTTTCAGCTGCCCAACTTGCCCCCCGTTTTCAGGTACACTATATTAGATGGCTATAAAGCAAGGATTCAACACCTCCACGGATCTTTGACCCTGGTAACTTCAGATTCAGAGGTAGCACGCCTCAGAACTGCAGACTCTAATCTGCTCCAGCAGGCAGTGCCTGCCGTTGAAAGAAAAGGCCTCCTCCCAACATCCCTGGTGCCACTGAACTGGGGGGACCATAATGAGCCACTTCCAGGCAACAGCAGCAAAGAAGTTGCTCAGCTTGCTTGAAAGAATCTGGGGACTGAAAGGCACCAGGAGGGATATGAACAGCAGCCCTTTGTGAAAAGGGCTTCTTCCTGTGAATGGCTTTGTCCTGCCAGCAGCGGGCATCGCATCGACATCCAGCACCCCCTGCAGAAAGTCCTTGGCTGGCCTGCTAGACCAGCCTCACACTCTGGTGAGAGTTGGCAGCAGTCTTTTGCGTGGGCCCCTCCCGAGTCTCCTTCACAGCCGGCAGCGGGGCTCCTGCGGCCAGAACGGGCCTGCCCGGCCTCTGCGCTCAACCTCTCAAAGGAGCTCAGCAGTGGGAGTGCGTGGAGGGTCGGGCTGGCACGGCTACCTGCGTGTCCGCACGTGGGCCCTGACAGAGGCTCCCCTTCCCTGTCAGACTTCATTGCTAAAGGCATACAGCAACATCATTCGGCAACATCTTGTTGCTGATGATCAGACTTGGGGGCTTTAAGAGGTCAGTTCCATGGAAAAGAAATGTTTCATAGGATGGAGGTGTGAGAAGGTCTATGAAGAATAATAGTGCTAGAAAACCACATGCAGCCTCGACCGAGGCTTCTCTTGGGAGAAGTGCAGAAAACATCTCCCCGGGACACAGTGCACTAGCATCCGGTGCCCCGCCTTCAGCCCCGGGAACGAGGTCCTTCTCTGGCCAATGCAGAGAAAGTGGGTGTGGAAGTGCCTACGTGTGCACACACCAAAAACTGCTTGCCAAATAAGCACAGCTGCCAATGACCGACCAGATGGGAGGAGAGAGAAGACTAGGATCAGGACCACCCCCACCCCACCCCTGAGAAAAATGAGAGCCCCAACCCAACCTGTCTCTAAGGAGAAGAGCGGGCAGCTTCTTAGCCACAGATCTGCCTCAAGCACCTTTTAGCACCTCTGGTCAGAAGACGGGGGAGGCGTGGGAAAAGAAGGCATCAAGTTAACTTTATGGCCTCTGCTGCCCCTTGGATAGAGCACATCTGGCACTAAACATCATAGTTGAAGTAAAAAGCAAAATGTTAATTTTCTGATGCAGCTACTTTATCCCCAAACTAAAATTTTGCCCCCCATACCGCCAGCAACACTACTACGGAGACCAGCCCACTGTCCCTCAACTCCCCCGCTTTCATTGGCAGATAGCTGGCAAGAGCATCTGGGCAGGACTGGGCACACAGAGTCACCCCCAGAGAGTTAAGGGGGAAACCGAGCATAGGGGCCTAAAGGTCCTCCTAGTCAGCGGGGGAAAGATGTGGCCAGCTTCTGGGGTCCCTCCTCTGGCCAAACGGGGTGTCTTGATTCCCTCCTGTTTTCCTTCCGCAATGGGAGAAACACAGTACTGGTGCCTGTTGAGAAGTTGCCGAAGGGGACAGCAAAGTTTTCATGAGGAAAGGAAGCTGAACAGGAGGCTGATTGGTCTACAACAGTGTTAATGTTCAGGTTAATTTCAGAGCCTCGGTTTCATTCTTCTGCATGATATACAATACAAATTCCATTTCTCAGAGGCAGAGCAAGTACAGTTCACTTATAGCATCTCTGAAAGCCCATGGCCAGTGGGCGGTTTGTTCTACCCATGGACCCATGAGGTGACTTCCAGGACTCTGTGAAACATACTCTGGAGCTGCTTCCAACTCTTTGGCCCTGCAACAAGGCTTGAGAGCCACGCTCTGAGGCAGCCCGGACCAGACCACGGGGCTGAAGTCGTGGTCCCCCCGGCCAAGGGAAGGGCGTGCAGTGAGAGAAGGTCTATGTGATCGCTCTAGCCCCGAAGCCCAGCAGCCACCCTGTCGTCTCCTGCTCAGGATGGCTTATACCGCTTACGACCAATATGAGTTTCTTTTTTTTTTAAGCAAGCAAGCAAGCCAAAATAAAAATTAGAAAGGAGATAACATCTTCTAAAACGTCGGTCGCCTGTAGGACAAATCCCTTCCTAAAAAGAAAAGCCTGCCTGTAAAGAGCCAGCCCAGCTTCCTGAGGCAGGGAGTTTCATAGCTTGTGGAAAACTTCCCCCAAGAAAATGAAAAGGAGAGTTTGCCACAACGGTGCTGGACGGCTGAAAACCTTTCCCTCTTGGATGAAGGGGAAGGACCTAATGCCAGCCCCCCCCCCCCCCAATTTCTTCATGGATTTGTGGAGAGTGAGAATAACTTAGATTTTAAAGTATAAATTCTTAAATCTTAGTTGATGTTAGGGGAGAAGCTTTAGCAAATGGAACCTCCATCTTCAAAGGCAGGCTAACTTCAGATACTTTACTCCTCCTAGTCCCGGGAGGTAAAGGCCACCCATTCCCGCCCTGCGTGGACATTTCCCGAGGAAGACGACGCTGGCCCCGTTTCTTTCTCGGCTTCTCAAGGCCAGGAGGAAGGGGAGTGGCGCGGGGGCCCCGGGCCTCCAACTGCTCGGCGTCCCCCAAGGCTCCCCAGTCGAGGGGCGCCTTCCCGGCCATCCCCAGCAGTCCAGATCGCAGCCTCGAAACCCGCCGCGGCCGGCAGCTCTGGCAGAGCGCCCCCCAGCCCCAGCCCCAGCCCCAGCCTCGGCTCGGGAGGCCGGCGCGGGAGACGTTCTGCGCCCCGGGCAGCCCGACCTGCCGTTCCGCTCCAGCCCGGGTGACCTCCACCGCCTCCGCGACGGGAGCCCCGCTTGGCGCGGAGAAGCCCGGCGCGTTCGGGACTCACCCGCCTCCGGGCGAAGCAGCAGTCCGGCGAGCGCGCCCTCGCCCGCTTCCCTGCGCGCCCCGGGAGAGCGGCGACTGGCGCAGTGGCCACTGCGGTGCAGAACTGCGGCGCTGGGAGCCCGGCCGGGCAGGAGGAGCGGCGGGACGGGGCGGGGCGGGGCGGGCAGCGGCGGGCAGCGGCGCCCCGCCCCTCTCCCCGCCCCCCGCTCAGCGCCCCGCTCTGCTGGGCTGCGCCGGAGCGCAGGTGCCGACCCTCCGCGCCCTCTCTGCGGGCTGGCTCAAGTTAGGGGCGCGGGCGGGGGGGCGGGTTGAAAGCCCCCCTGCCGGGGTCACTCGGCCCACGGGGTGTCCCCTCCCTGGCGCGGCCGAGCCTCCTCGGCGGGGGGGGGGGCGGCGGCGGTCATCGGGAAGGACGCCGGAACCCCAGGGCCCTGACCGGACGTCTCTCTGGGGGAGCGGGTTGCGGTTTCCCCCCAGATCCTGGTAACCTTCAGCGACGTTGCCCGGCAGGTCCTCAAGGTTGCAGCCGCTGCCCGCGGGTGCTCGTCAAGAAGAACGCCCGAGGCTGAGCGCGGGCAGAAACGCATCGGCGCGTGGCCAGGCAGGACGGGCGTTGGGGGGACTCATCACCGTTTCACAGCGAGCACGAGCTGCCCGTTTGTTCCGGTCGTCGACCCCCCCCCCCCCGCCTCGCGCGCCTTTGGTTCTGTTCACCGCAGTGAGCAGCTTAAGGGTCCAGCCCCCGATCCTGCTGCCTCAGCACACTGAGCAGCTCTTGCGATCCCGGAGCGCCGCCGACGTTCTGCTGGAGGGAGGCGGGGAAAGGGGCGCGGCGGGGCAGAAAGGGGCAGAGGAGTCCCGGGGCCCGCAACCGCCTGGGGCCTCTTCCCGCCCCGGGGGTATCCCGCGGCCCCTCCACCGGGGCTCTGCCTCATCCCCAGCCCGCAGCCTGGACGGGCTTCGTCCGTCCCAGTTCAAACGTAGCGCTTCCCCTCTTCTGCCGGCGGGCCTGCGATGCCCCCCAGAGGACGAGGGTGAGGAGGCAGCGGCCGGGATGGGGCGGCTCCCATCGGCGCCCGAGTCTGCTGGGCCACGCCCGTCCCCTGCCCGCCCGCGGCTGTCCCAGAGCCTTTCGCTTCAGCAGCGGCGGGAGGTCTGCCCCGCGGGGAGCCCTTCGCTGCCGGGTCTCCGAGGCCCAAGAGACCCCCTTCCTTCTCGCATCTCGCGCCAACTTGCCCACCACTGGCAGCTTATCCCAAGTGGGCAGGGAGCCCACCCTTCGGCCACCAGGTCTCTAGCAGGACACGCCTGCCTGCTTCTGCCCAGCAGGGACGTCTGTGCAGAGGGCGGGGCGGGCAAGGAGCACAGGCGAAGCTCTTCTTTCCTCCCTCCCTGGGAAACGACCACCCGCCGCATGGATCAGGGCCGGCCGTCTGTCGAAACTCACCACCTCCTCCCCTCCCACCCCACACGAGAGGGGGCAGCTGGGGCTGCTGCTCCTCCCACAGCAGGAAATCCACAAATCGTTCCTTAATTTGTCCCGTACTGGCAGGGCTGCTGGTGGTGCCAGAGAGATATTTCTGCTGACTTGAGGGCACGGCCAAATTCAGTGTGGTAGACAGGAACAGCAGGGCCCTCCCACTTGCGTTTGTGCAGGGCACACACACCTTCCAAAATGGAAATACAAGTCAGTCTTCCTTGTTTTCTCTTTTCCCGTCTTCTTCTTCCAGGGAGATTCCAGGGCTTCTGCAGTCTGCCCTTGAGGTGTGGGCTGGTGTGTGGATGCCCCCCACCTGCAGCTACCAGCCTTCAGCACAGAGAGCCTCAGGATCCAAACAGCTCAGAAAAGAAGCTGACTCCCCTGCTGGATCGGAGGAGGGAGGGAGGGAGACCCACACCTTCCCACTTGATCAACGTAGTCAGCCGTCATTGTACTTCAAAAGGACTGATGGCTTCCAATACAGTAGCCTGAATTTCTCTGGATCTTCTGGGCAGCTCCGGACAACAAAATGGGCCAGAAACAGAGCGCAAGCGATGTTACACCCGTGAGGAGGCTGACGGGACCCTCACAAGAGCAGAGAATTGTACAAGGAGCATCCAGCAAAGCGCTTCAACTATTTTGCCATCCTGTTTTGGAGCCCTCAACGTCACTTTGCAGGGCCCTTTGAAAGTAAACCTAACCGTCTTCGTGCCAGCTTGCGCCCTGCTTTCGTACATGCTGAAGTGTCTAGTGCGCCATCTGGTCCAATTCTGTGGGGTGGCTTTTAGTCTTCAAGGCCTGAGGGCACGGATGAGAGCTTGATGGCTCTCTGGCCTACAAGACAAGACATCTTTAGCCGAGGGGGGTGACTACAGATGCAGCTCTGTGTGACCATCTGCCCCCCCTCTTTAAAGAAGCAGAGATAGGCCCATTCTGAAAAAAAATCCCCCCCAAGATCTCACAAATCTGTGTTTGTGTGTGTGTGTGTGTGTGTGTGTGTGCCCGTGTGCACACAGGCAAGTCCCCGAGAGACAGCCTGTAGCTGCAGGCCTGGGCCCGGAGCTGAGTTGGCCTTGTCTGCCCCTGCTGGAAAGAGGCAGAGGCAACGTGTCCTGCTGGATCTCTCAGCAGCTTTTGATGCTGCTGACTATGGAAGCCGCCTGAATTGTCCCCAGGAGGGGGTGGGGGCAAGAGGCCCTTCTTGCTTCCGAGGACTTTAACGTCCGGCTACCGCCTCCACAGGAACGATACCCGGCTCTCCTTCTCCATCACATCTGAATGAGGAGATTGGTCTGGATGTAGTGAGCGGTTGGATGAGCAGGTGAAGCCTGAGTGAGTGTTCCCCGGGGGCCAAGAATGGGGGAGTTGCCTGTTTAAATGGGGTTATACTCCTCCAAAAGGAGCAGAGAGCTCGCCTGGGGGCGTTCCCAGAGTGATCCCTGGCTGAGAGGCTCGAGTGTCCTTGGTGGCCAGGAGGGCCTCTGGCCTGCCTGGGCTACTAACCCATTCCCGGCCAGGGCTAGCTGAAGCCGTGCTGCTCACACACCGTGGACCACGCTTGGAGAACTGGAATCGCCGTGTGGAATGACTTTTTTTCTGGGTGAGAATGCTGAGCAATCAAGGGGGAAGTAGGAGGTGTCTGGCATTAATGATTAAGTAAACTGCTGGGGGATCAGGACTTCTGAGCAGGAAGAACCCTTCCTGAAGGATCAGTCTGGTCTTTAATGCATGCTTTTCCTAGGGTATATTTTTCTGTTGTTCTTCCTGACATCTCTTTTTTCCCTCCCCCAAGAAACTATTGACCCTCGAACTGAGATGGAGATTTTTGAGAGGCAAGATCATTAAAAGGCATTCCGGTCTTCCTAACCACACTCAAAATTGTTAATTAAGACAGATTTATGAGGTTAATTATATGTCCTAATACTTTCTTTCCAATACATTGTGCAATTCCAAAGAATTATCCCAGAACATTCCTCCAGCAGCGGCAGGACTATGGTGGAATTGGGGCCCTTTCTGTCATGTTCTTCTCCCTGTCCATCAATGCTTCTGTCAGGAGTCATAAGATCCAAATAACTTTTGTTAAGGATTGGTTTTAGTTTCCATCACCTGGAGGCATCTCAGGAGGCCAGGATATTTTTCAAACCTCAAGGGTTCATCTGGTTTCACAAATTCAGACGAATGCACTAGAAACAGGGATATGCCATTCCCTGCCTCCAGGAACGAAGACCTCTTAGGATACAGGGGTCAATAAAGCCCATGACAGAAGAGGCCTCCTGGTGCCAAGCAAAATGGAGATCAGCTCTCTTGTCTTGGAAGAAATTCATCGGATGTCAGAGCTGTAGGCCAAGCCCCAGACAGCAGAGGACAACCCCACAGGAAAAGTTTAGAATGAGAATTATCACTTGGGTTTATTGTCAAGAAGGTAAGGGGTTAATATACAGAATTTTGGCCAAAATCCTGAATAGCCAAAACTCTAGCAAAATTCTAGTTGTTAGAGAAATCATTGGGGTGGGGTCCCCGAGAGCCATTTGAACCTCTTGCACCCAGAATGCCAGACCAAAGAGCAGCATGCATGGGGGGTGGGGGGGGAGGTGTAGAAAAAGGTAAGATGGTGGAAGCAGCACCATGGTCCAAGTCTCGCCTCTTTCGTACGTGAGTTGACATTGCATGTACTAGGCCTGGGTGACAATTCTGTGTCTCCATCTTGCCTTTTTTGACTCCCCCAACTCCCAACGCTGCTGCCATCCGATTTCCAGAGGAGGCTGATCCCGGAACATCATCTGCTCCCAAAACATTTCAGCCCTTCCCAAGCCGGCAAGGCCACAGGCGTGACGACTGCAGCCCTGAGCCATGACCCTGTCTTCACTACAGTGGTCCTTCCTCGTTGCTGGTTCAGACCCCCAGCAGAACCCATTCCCTGCGCTGAGGGCTAGTTCCAGCCGACCTGGCATAGGAAATGGACACAGGACCACCAATGCCAGCCTAACGGGGAGGGGACCCACTTCCAAAACGGGTCAGGGCATGGAACACGATCCCATTTCGAGCTGACCGTCAATGAGATCCAGACCGGGTGAATGGGGGCCACGTACTGGTGCGAACAGAACCCTTCAGTTGACACCCATCGGAAGCATTCGGGGCAAGAGTCCTTTGGAGTGTGCAGCCATAAATCATCCTCAGCCCAGCTAAAGGGCCTTCAGAGGGTGTCTACAGGTCTAAGGACGTGGATGCGAGGGCTGAAGCTGGGAAGGCCTGAAACGAGGAGGGGTCTGAGAGCAGATGGGACCACTATCAAAACACTGGGCAGGTGCCTTTCACAGCCGGGCCAGGAGCAGGCAAAATGGTTTAGGCCCTGGGGACGATAGAAGTATGGCTTGATTCTTAGACCGTGCAGTAGCTGATTTTCATTTTTGGAGCCTTCTTGGCAACTGCAACAAAAGCAGCTTATCCAAACACGCTGTGTTCTTGGCTCTTCTGCTGGGACTTAAGTTTCCAGAGAGAGATTTATTTCTGTACCCTGGGCGAAGCTCTGGAAATGGGCAGAGAAACCCCTCCTGTCCATAGCAGCGGGCTTCTCGGAGGGAATGCCGCCCACCTGGCAGAACAGTTGAGTCTCCTGATCTGTTCCGACAGTGGCCGATGCAGAGGTAGCCCCAAGACAAAGCTGCGTGACTGGAACAACATCCACGTTGTTGTGCTAATAAATAATAAAAAGGGAGCAGAGGTGATGGATGCTGTCTTTGCAGGCCTCCAAAGAAGAGAAAACCCAAAAGCCACACCCCAGAGCCAGGCATGGTCCCAAATCCACAATGTCTCTTGCCCAAGACCTTTCCATCTGGGGGAGGGAAGCTCGCCCAGAGGAGCAGCCGCAGCTGCATCTGATTACCCTTCAGAGCACTTCCTCTTCTGACTTGTGTTTCCACTTACAAATGGAGCCCGAATGCAGCCAACGCTGGGGGAAAGTTCACTGTTTGGAGTCCTGGAGAAGTTAGGGAGAATGAAAAATGTGCAATTCACCCCTGGGGAACGGTGACAGCTTTCTGTCAAAATGCCTTGGTTGCTTCATCCACTGCAGTGGTTAAGGTTTGCCAAAAAGGGATGGAGGTGCTAGGCTTCGGTGGAGCCAGACGTCAACCCAGGAAATGCCCACCAGGCCCACCAAGATCCATTTCAGGGCTGCTTCAAACACTCCCAACTGCGGGTCTCCAGACGACACTGAAACACAACTCCCGCTGTTACGGACCAGGGGCCGCGATTACGAGGAGCTTTCGCTGGTCTGTGAGAACGGGCAAAGCTTATGGAAGCCAAGCAAAGGGAGTGGACAGACGGTGGCGAAGGCCTGACCCTCCGCTCCTCAAAAGGAGCAGATAAGAACTGCACGCACAAAAGCTGTCCTCGGCTAGAAAGAGGACAGGCAGCTGGGAGCCAGGGGAGGTCGGCGAGCAGCCGTGTGACTGGAATCCATCCCCCACAGGGAGCAGCGAGTGGCCTGCCAGGTGTACGCTGCGTTTACCAGAAGCATGCGCTCATTGCACGGAGGTTGCCCTCTCCCCCCCACCCCCCAGCCTTTTGGACACAGCCGGGGTCAAACCCGGTTCATCTCCTTGCCTAATTGTGTGTGTGTGTGTGTGTGTGCGTGCGCACACGCACACCTTTGAATCAGTGTTGACTCTGGCGACTGCCTGGATGAGTCCCTGCAGTTTCTTGGCCAGATGTCAGAAGCGGCTTGCCCTTGCCTCTTTCCCAGGGCTGAGAGAGAAGGACTGGCCCAGGGCCACCCAGCTGGCTTTGTGCCTCAGGCAGGACTAGATCTCACGGTCACCCGTTTCTAGCCTGGTGCCGTAACCACCAAGACACCCAGCTGGCTTTCTTGTCTAACCCTCTCAGACCCGAATTGACTCTCCCTGCCCCAGACAAAGCCCCCTGCAGGCTTCTCTAAACCAAAGAAGAGAAGCCCCCTCACCAGCCCACAGAGAAGGGGGTTGCTGAGAAACCATCGGTTGGTGGAAACCTGCCCTGGGCAGGGGGTTGGACTAGATCATCTCGGAGATCTCTTCTAATCCTTATTGCCTGTGATTCTGTGATCCTGAAAAAGCACAAATGCTCCCAATGAGAAGAAAATAGGGAACGTTGGGAAAGGAGGCTGGAGCAAGCTCTCCAACGAGCTACGAAGCAGAATGGAGGTCTCTGGGAGGAAAAGGAGGCAGAGAGCAACAGCAAAACACTCTTCCTCAAAGAGCCCGAGCCTTCCGGACCGAGCCAGAAAGGACCCAGGATGCAAAACGCTCGGAAGGGGGTTCTGCAGGGTCTCCAGAGCAGAGGGAAAGGCAAAGAGTGGATGTCAAATCCAGCAGGAAGTCCCAGGAAGTCCTGCATATGGGTAGAGAAAGTCCAGCACAGAGGCACGGGCTGGGGAGACCCGCTTGGTGAGAAGGACCTAGGCAGCTGAACACGGGCGAGCAGTGCGATGCGGCAGCTAAACAGGCCAACGTCTCCAAGGGCCGCACTAACAGAAGCACTGCATCCAGACTGCAGGAGGCCCCTTGGCGCCCTGGGCCCGGTTCTAGGGACAGTACTTTGAAGGGGGATGCGGAGACGCTGCAGGAAGACAGGCAGCGCGGCTGGCTGGCAGGCAAGCCACAAGTTGGGAAGGAAGAAGGGGCACCTCCCTGGTTCCTTGGGCTTCCTCCTAGATTTCTCCTGCAGTCCTTGACTTCCGCTAGGGTTGCTTCCCACCCCTCGCCTCCAGGTCACGTCAGAGGAGGGTCCTGCCAAGTTCCTTGCTACCCAACTCAAAGCAACTTCCCCTGTGAGTTCTCCCTTCGCAAAGTGGTTCCACTGGCAGGGCAGGATTTTTGCGCGCATCTCACTTCCCTTTGCCTGCTGCTGCTCTTTGCAAGGCTTTAGAATTTTCTGGCTGGGGCAGCTGTGGTGGGGCAGTAGAGCGCCTCCCTCCTGGGGGCCATGGGGGCTCCGCCACAGGAGGCTCTCAAGCAAAGGACGCACTGCCATTTATCTGGGATGCTCTGGGGATCCCCGCTCAGGACAGGGGTTGGACCCCTCAACCCCATGTTTCTAAATAATAAAAGCATTACTCAAGTGTAATAATTCATCTGGGACTAAAGAATGATGTTTGAAACTGGAAATTCTGACTTTCTGGCTTTGTGGTTTGGAGAGATGCAAAACTCAGTTGCAAAAGTGATGGAGAGGACCAAGCCTGGTGTGGACGTGGCAGCCTCCTCTTCCTCCTCCTCCCAAGCCAACAAGCACGGCTTCTGTCCTGGCCCTCACCATGGCAACCTGGAGGTCTCCCAAGCCATCCCCAGGCTGGCTTGGGCAGTTCCGCGCATGAGATCATTTGCGAGGGAGAGCGAGACGCCTGGAGCTGGATGGGGGAGCAGCGAAAACTGCAGATTCAGCAAGGAGCACAGAAACCACAGAGAGAGGCAGAGGCTGATGGGCCAGCCAGCTGGCCCGTGGACTGCTGCGCTGAGCAAAACAGTTGTCCCAACGTCAAGCCGGGAGCCGAACCTCTGGGCCTCAGGCACACCAGGCATAGGCGTGCCCCACGTGCAACAGTGTGCACACCTCTGCCGCTGGCAGCTGCCATGAGTCGAGAGAGCTCAGGTTGGGGACTGAGCCTGGCTGGGTTGAGCGTGGACTGAGCCTGAGAAAGACAGGCTAACTCAGGGAAGCCGGTTCCTACCCCGTGTGCCAGCATTGCCATTGCAGCGGCAAGGGCCCTTGACTCTCCGTCTGCCAGTAGGGGGGAAAGGCTGTCCCCCTCGGGGGGGGGGCACTAAGGATGCCCAGAGGTCAGCGGACCGGGTCGGGGCATCCCGGAGCCCAGCTGGCCCGGAATGCCCGCAAAGGGGAGGCCCGGCAGCGCAGCACTCGCAGGCTTCCCCCGGGGTGTTTCACCCTCCCCCGGCTCATTTCTCTTGCCTCTCTGCGGCTCTTCTCCACGGCGGCACTCAAGGACCCCCCTCCGGAGCGGGAGGCGGCGGCAGGACGGTTGAGGGGCTCACGGTCCCTGTTTCGCCTCGGCAACCAAGCGGTCGGGTCGGGGGTCCTGGATGAGCTGAGGGACCCGAGGAGGAGAGGCGCGGGGGAGGCCTCCTTGGGTGCCACGGGAAGCCCCTCTCTTCCTTCTGTCCCCCCGCTTTTCCTGGCACCCCCCTTGCCCCCTTCTCTCCCTGACCCTGCTTCCCTTGCCGGGCGGGAGGGGAGGGGGAGCTGCTCTTCCGCCGGTGGGCTGCCCCGCCCTCCGAGACGCCCCTCCCTGCGTCCTCCAGTGACCCCCCTTCGCCCCAGCCCGAAGGCGAGTTCGCCAGTTCGCCCCTCCGCCGCGCCAGGAGCGCGGGCAGGTTTCTCTCCCGACCCGGTCCTCCGCCCACCCCTCACCCCCCCCAAAAACACGGCAATCCAGTGCCCTCCCCGCCCCACCCGCAGCTGGATGGCGGTTCCCACTGGGAACTAGGCACTTCGATCGGGAGACGGTTCCCTTCGGCAGAGCCCTGAATCGCCCGGCAATGTTTTTTTGGCGGGGGGGGGAGCGGGGGGAGAAGGGGAAATCTTGTGGCGGCCTCCCTGCCAGCTCGGCCAGCGCGGGGGGGGGGGGGGCCGCGGGCGGTTTCAGAGGCTTTCAAGCCACGGTGTGAAACGGCATCGAGGGCCTCACTTCACAGAGTATCTCCGTGACTGCCTCCAAAACGGAGGGCTGAGAACAGCCTGGGGCTGATTGCCAGGTATGGCAAAGCTTCCCAACTACAGCCGCCCCAGCAGAGTGGAGCCTCGGTGTGCAGGGGCGGTCTACCTCAAGCGCCTGATCTGAAGACATCGAGGGAGCGGCCCTCGCGCAGAGGAACCGCTTGGCTCCGGATCCTGGCTTCTTTTCCTGGCCAGATGGCTGTGACTGCCCCGCGGGTCACGGCGGTGGGCAGAGGCAGGCCCTGGTTGACCGAGTGACCAAAGCCACCTTGTGATTTTTTAAAAGTTCTTGTGCAGCTGAATCTGCTGGGCAGAATTATCCTACCCTCTCTGGGCATTGGTGCTTTGACTGTGCCCCGAAGTCTCCCACTGCCTAGTCACCGCCTGGACCGAAGGGTCTCTGTCCTGCGCCTGGGCGAGGCCCCTCCTGGGCTGCCTCCCCAAGGGAGACCCTTTACTCCCCGACCAGAAATAGGTTTCTGGGGTGCTGCTGTTTTCCCCACTCTGCTTCCCTCGCTTCAACCGGCTGTTGTTAATTGCCAAGCTCCCGTGCCTTGATTAACTTTTATGGTGTGATATATTTTATATGAGTGCCCTTCTGTCCTTAATACATTTTTAGCACATTTCTGTGAAGGGAAACTGTAACTGTGCTGAAGTAGTAGCAAAGTCGCGGGGCACCGATTCCTTAGTCTGTGCTGTTTGGATACGGCAAGGCCCCTTGCTGGCTTCCAGATTGCTCCAGCTGACGGCCCAGCTCCGCCCGCTCGCATTTGCTTGTACCTCCCATCACAGAGGAGCCTCCCGACCTTACCGCTGGGCAGAAGCCGGCAGAACCAAAGCCCTCTTTGGGGCAGGAGACCTGCTCCTCGCTTGTGCTGGCATCCACTCCCTCTCTTGGGCTCTTTTGCAGCGGACCTGGGGGGCAGCTGGCAGGCTGCTTTGGGCCCCAAATGTTGGACTGGGTGAAAAAAAGCTCTTGCTTTTTTAAAATTGTATTTATTAGATCAATTTATATTGTGCTCAACAAAACTCTTTTTTCCTTTCCCAGGTGGGGTAGATAAGTCCCAAAGAGCAGAGACTGGGTTGACCGGGCAACTGCATTTTGGCCGCACTCAGGTTGCGGCCAACCCTGTAAACCTGGTTTACAAAACACAGCCTGCCTTCACATAACACGCTAGACCCCACATCAATCAACATGGCTAGCGTGACAGACCCCTCCACCTGACCTGCTACAACAGGGGATGGGGTTCTACTCACCTTGAACACGGCGAGCTAAGCCCACTCGGAAGCTCTCCAGTCTTCAGTGAGAAACCCCAAGACCAAGGTCCCTGCCACCCTCTGCAGGCATGAAGATGGCACGAAGAACCAAGGACAAGAGAGGAGGAACCGGCTGGCAGGCAGCTCTGTGGCCATCGCCCTTGGGAGGGGCTGCGGGAGGGTTGGGGGTTAGTCTCAAACGCGTGCCCCTGCTGCCCCCATTTGTGCCATCATCATCCTGCATCAGCCTTGCCAAGGCACTCTGGGCCTTCTTTGGCTCTAAACACGGAGTTCCAGCATCAACAAACGGATGCCAAGCAAACACTTGGAAATCCCTTCGTTTGCGAACATCTCAAGTGTTATAAAGAGACAAACCACGAACAGCCGTTCTTGATCCTCTGATGCCGTTTGTGTGTGTGTCTGGGGAGAGGACTTTCCGGGGTCACCACAATCCTAGAACTTAGAGCAAATCTCTGCTTTGGGGTGGCTTTCCTAAAAGGGCCCCTGTGCTGCCCACCCTGCTAAATGGAATGCTTTAGGACCGTTTCTTTGAGTAAAGCCGCCCTTCCAGGGAACACACAACTGAACAGTGAGGTTTGCTCATGTGAACTGTGCACACTCTTTTGCACTGGATGCCGAGAATTGAATTTAGTTCTCCAGCACGCTGGACTGTTCCTCCTCCAGTTGAAAAAATGCAGGGAAGATGATGAAAGGGCAAAGTCCCTCCCTGGAGGGAACCACCCACAAGCCCTTTAATCAATTCATTTTTTTTTATTTGATGGAGCCTGAAGGGTAGAAGTCCACCTTTGGCCAGTCTCTTTTCCCCTCAACATCACACATCCCAGGATAGAGCCCTGGGACATCCCTGAGGATTTGGCCAAGCGGCTGGCCAAGTGCCACACAGGCCGGGCAGGGGGCTGCTGGCTGGCGAGGGGAGAACACTCTGCAGAAGAGGGAGGCCACTGCTCTTCACAAGCCAGCTTGGGGTGGATTCTCTGTGTGGGCTTGTCAACAGGCAAGAACCAGGGTCCATGAACCAGGGTGCATGTGAATCTCACTGCCTTTTGCATACTCCTCCTGGGCCATCCGGGATGGGCGAAGGCATGGGGCTGGGTGGCTGTTTTCACTGGAGATGCACGGCAGTGGCTGTTCTCCGTCTGACAGGAAAAGCCGAGCCTGTGGGAACCTGCCTCCATGTCCGCCAGGGCAGCTTGTAGTGGGCCCTCTACCTCCAGCAGGCTCCGGCGAGGGTGCTGTGGGGTCTGCTCTGCTCCTGCCGTGGGCTGCAAGTCGCATCTGGGAAACGGGCTGTCACTGTCTGCTGCTGCTGGCGGGGGGGGCCGAGCGGGCCAGTGTCAGTCTGTACACGTTGGTGAGGAAGCTCTCCCAGCCTCGCTGGAGGGCACGATTTACCTGCTGGGGGCAAGGGGGGCAAGCAGAGTTAGGCACCAGAGCTCTGGGATTGATTCTGCCTCCTTGCTTTGGCCCAGGGAGACACTGGGCACTGAGCACCCCTGTGGCTCCTTCCTACGGCTGTGTGTGTGTGTGGTCTAGATGGAGCAATTATTTGGACCCAGGACCACCAAACGTGAGGACAGCCATGGGGCCCTTGTGCCCCCCAGCCCAGAGTGGGGGAAGTGGGTGCGACCTAGGTCCAGCTCAGCCGCAGAGACCATGCGGCTGTTTCTCTCCAGAAGCTGAAGCACGTGGGATGGGAGAAGAAGCGCCAGAGCTGGGGTTTGCTCATGAATCCCGTGGAGGCCTCTCTGGCAGCCTGGGAGCCCTTCAGAGCCCTCCTCAGCTGAGTGGTGCCGTACAGTCCGCCAGTCAAGATATGAGAAAGTGGGAAAAGAGCCTCGCCCTGCAGCTTGTCTCTGCCCCCCTCCCTTTGCCCAGCTGTTGGTGATTGCTGGGAGGCAAGAAAATGCCACCAAACGTCCACTGGTCTTACAGGTCATGCTGGCCCAGATGGACGGGCAGGTTTCCCAGCCTCGGAGCTTAGAGAGAAGATGGAAGCGGGGCTGAGTCGTTGATGTTGTGGGAATCCGGCTCTCGCCCAAGCAGGTTGGGTGAGCCAGGCCATCCTGTCAAGCCACGGCCGGCCTCCTCCGTTGGGTCCTGCAGGTGAAGGTGCCTGGGAGGAACGCAGCAAGGCCAGCAGGCGTGTCCCCCTTTCCTGACAGAACTGTGGCCAGGCAAACCTCAAGCCAGCTCTGGCGGCCCCAGAGCACCTTCCACGTCCGTAAAAAGAGAGCGCGCAAATCTAAGGCGGGAAGGTCAGGGACCCTCTCTGAAAGTTATCAGGCTCCAGGGATGATTCGAACTCATGTAAAGCGGGGAGTCGACCACCCGGTCATCACTTCGGCTTCTGCAGGGGGGGTGGGGTGGCGGGAGATGAAATGCCGAAAGCCAGACCATTTCTGTCTCCCGGGAGGCAGAGAGGGGAGGCGGCCCTCCATTCCCTGCCCCTGCCCGGCAGCTCCAAGCTTCAACAGGGGAGGCACCTGTTCTGCCGCCGATCCTTCTGTTCTGCCTTCCCTTGGCCACATCCTGCAAGCAAGTGGTGGGACTGGTGTTTTCAGCAGGTGTGGTGAGGCTCTCTTGGGAACTAAGCATTGTGCCGGGGGGGGAGCAGGGGCTGAAAAGTCTCTGGTGAGGGCAGGGCTCTCCTTTTTCCAGCAAGCGGGCAGCCTGCCCTCTCCCAAGATGGCTGGACCACCCCTCGCCTTACCTTTCGACACTGCTTTATCCTGCTGCCGGCTTTGGCGTGAGCCTCCCCAATGAGCTGTTGCCCGTCACTGGGGCTGAGTGCATGCGTAGCTTCGCCTGCCAAGGCGGCATCTTCTTCCCTGATCTTCCGCACCTTCAGGCTTGCGGCTCGGCGTCTGCAGCTGCCCTTGTTCCCGGCGGCTTCCTGGGGAGCCCCTTCCTGGCTGGGGCTCAGGCTGCTGGTCCCCTTCCAAGGGGCCTCCTCAGCTTCCCAGGGGAGAGGGGACTCCTCCAGGGAGCCATACAAGCGCCCAGGGACACGATCCAGGAGACCCGGGGACTTGGGCACCCTCAGCGAGCAGGCCCTCCGGAAGCCTGTGTGCTTGGTCATGGTGGTGGCGGGGGGGGGGGGACTTTGGAGCCTAGCTGGGTGCAGAGCGGCTGGCCGGTTGCAAGAGTGCTCTGCTCAGCAGGCCTTTTCTTCCCCTTTTGTTGGATGATTCATGGGGGGGGAGGGCCTGCCTGCAGACCTGAAGCCTTTGGACTTTCTCTCTTATCAGCCGCCCCTCAGACTGCCAGTTCACCTACCGTGGGGGACAAAGGTCAGGACGGCCCCACCAGACACGTCCCAAGCCAGGGAGCAAAGGGCTGGAGGCCTCTCCCTGCTTCCCACGGCAGGTACCAGGCACCACGCCCTCCTTCAGAAAGGGGATGATGGATCCTAGGAAGCCAGGTGGAGCTGCCAACGGGCGCGGCCCCAGCCAGTCTGCGCGCGGTGACTCTGGTTCCAGGGGTCGTGGCCGGCCGTGAAGCAGAGCCCTAAGCCCAAAGCTGGCGCTGATGCCCGGAGGACCAAGGGCTGCATCCCGCGGTGCTTGGGCAGGATCTGGAGACTCCCGGAGCTGTGGTGTGTTTCCGGAGAAATCCCTTGGGCGGGATGGGACCATCCCTGCCTAAGCCCCCAGAGAAGAGGAGCCCACCCCAGTTCTTCGGCTCCTCCTCGGCAAAGAAGGGGATGCTCTGGCGCCCTCAGATGTGGTCAGAAAGGCACCTATGAACGACCTCTGAACTCCGGGACGGAGCTCTCCGGGTCCGCTGCCCCCACCCGGGGCCCGAAGTTCATTCGGAGACGGGGGCCCATTGGGGGCGGCCCGCGGAGGGTGCGCGGAAGGAGTGGGTCCAGCCAGGAGGCGGGGCGTCCCTGAAGGGCGGGGAGGGCCTGCCGCCGCACTCCCGGGTGCGGGGGAGTCGTGCGGGGAAGTCGCCGAGCCCCGGGCCGACCGGGGAAGCGGAGCGGAGGGCCCCGGCTGCCGGCGCGTTTCTCCCGCGGGGCCCGGGCGGGCCAAGCTTCTTCCTCCGCTGGCTTCGGCGAAGCTGCAGCCGCCGGGAGATGCATCGACGTCCAAGCGGTTCTCTCCGCGCCTCGTTTGTTTCTCCCGCGCGCGGCTCCGGCGCCATCTCGTGGCGGGCGCCTGGCCAGCGGGCCGGCCTCGAGAGGGGAGCGGCCGCTTTGCGGCGGGAGAGGCCGGGGGGCCGCGAGGAGCCTCGGCCCGGGAGAGGGCGGCGGCGCGGCGCGGCGTCCAAGTAATACGGGGAAGGGGAAGGGGAAGGGGGCGGCCTCAGGTTTCTGGAGCCTTCAACGGAATCCGTGTGAGCAGGCGAGGCGCGCCCTTCCTCTGTTTACTCTCCCGAAAACCGAGCGGGATTTCATCGCTGCAGCCCCGGCTCTCCGTTCGTGGCTTTCTTGGCGGGATTCCAAAATGGCGTCCTTGCCTTCTCCTGGAAGGGGATTTTCTGGTGGTCTCCCATCCAAACATGAACTAACTCATACATTTATTTCTTATTACTCTTCTTACTTCTCTGGGTCGTTAGCGTCGCTGCTCTCCGACCTCTTCGAGATCAGCGCCGCCGCCGCCGCCGCCCGTCGCGCAAGGGTTAACGGGCCGGGGGACCGGGCCGCCAGGCGCCGCCAAGGCCGAGCCAACCTGGCGAGGAGAGCGACAACAAGCGCGGCGCTGACGACCAGCCGTCCGCCACGTGCGGGCGCCTGGGGGAACGCCCCTCCCACCAGCAGCCAATCAGAGGCCAGGACGGGCGCGGGGCGCTTTTCTCTCTCCCTCGCCCCCTGCCTTCTGCGCGGGGCGGGACGACTCAATAGAAGCGAGGAGGCGGGGACTGCCGGCCAATAGCTGCGGCCAGAGAGCTTGATGTGAAGACTGGGCCAGGCGGGAAAGATAACCAATGAGAAGGCGCGGCTCCGAAAGGTGGGCGGAACAATTGGCTCGAAGGCGCCAGGCTTGAAACGGTGGGTGACTGACAGGAGAGAGGCGGAGGAAAGGAGGCGTGGCCACAGAGGAGAGAAAAGGGGCGTCTTCCGCGGCGGCCAGTGAGAAGCGGGTGGGCCGCGGGGCCGGCCAATCGGGAGCGAGAGGAGCCGGGCTGCGGGCGCCCGGGTGAGGAAGCGGGGCTGGCGGCGCCGAGCGGGCAGGATCGCCGACCGAGCCGAGCCGAGCCGAGGTGAGGAGCGCAGCGCGAGCGGGGCTGCCGTGTGACGTCGCGCGAGCGCCCGTGGTGACGTCATCGTGGCCGGCCGAAGCGTCACTCCCCGTAGTTCCTTCATGAGGTCTCTCGCCTTGCTCGGTCCGTGCGGCCCCGGAGAGTCGGTTCCCTGCGCTCCGCGCCCGGGCCGGCTTCCCGCTTTCCGGGGAGACCCGGGACGCGTGTCGGCGGAGGGCGCCGCGCGAGCGTGCCTGAGGGAGGAAGGCCCCTCGCCTTTTCCGCCGGCGCCCGCGCGGCTGGCAGGTTAGTGAGGAGGGGGCGCGCTGCCGGCCGAGGGCGCCGAGCGGGGCCGGCTGCGGGCGCCCCGCAGCCCGCGGGGAAGGGGCCGCTTCCGGCCGGCCTTCGGCTGGGGCTCGGCCCGAGGTCCGGCCGAGCCCCCTCGCGCCGCTGGGAGGGCGGCCCGCCGCCCGCCTGCCTCGACGCCCCCGCCTCTCCGGCTGGGCCCGGCCGCGGAGCCCTTCAGGCCGCGGGAGGAGAGAACCCGGGGCCCCGCGCAGGAGGCCCCCGCGGCAGCCCTCGGAGGACCGGGCGTCGTTTGGGCCCTGAGAGGGAGGGCGCGCTCCCGAGTGGGCGCTCTGCGGCCCACGGAGACGGGCCTCGAGTTCCGCGAGCCCGGCCGCTTCTCACTGGTGCTCTTCCCCAGGGGCCGTGGCCGTGGCCGTGGCCGTGGCGCCGCGGCCCCCGTCTCCAAGCGGGGCTCCCGGCCGTGGAAGCGGGGTCGTCGGCGCAGCGCCTGAGGCCGTTGACGTCCCCGGGGACTCAGTCCCGGCCCCTGTGCCTTCTGAAGCAGCCCTTCCCGTGATGTGCCCTGCGCGCGCGCCGGATAAGTAGGTGCCCCTGTGCTTTAAGGTCCGTTCGCAGCGCGTTTTAGTTCAGACGGTCAAAAGTCTCTGCAAAGCCAAAGCAGGTATTTTTGGAACTCCCCTTTCCATTGTCCGCTGGGTGTCAGCACTGTGATCTCGGGTGCCTCTGCCTCTTCTGAATCCAGCTGGTGCATCTGGCAGTTTTCGTTGCGTGTCTTGTTGAAGTCTGAACTGCAAATGAACGTTATTTTGCTAGCGTATGCTATATGGAGTTGTTTGGTAGTTCTGGCCATTCTTTAGTGCTGCACTTTTTTGATGAGGGATTATACAGCCTTTTCTGCTGTAGCGCCCGCCCTATGGAACATCCTGCCTCCTGAGGTCCGGTGTGCCCCTCCCTCATGGCCTTCAGGAAAGGTATTAAATCCTGGCTCTGCCAGAAGGCCTGGGGGCCAGAGGGGGGCCCGCAGCTGTGGAGATGGCTGGTGGGATGATGGGTTGTCTCCCCCCCAGCATCTTACAGGTTTTTTAGGGCCATAAACCAGAGGAGGTTTTTTAGGGTTTTTTAATATGTTTTTAATTATTTATAGATTATTATAGATTATTTATAGATTTTAACCATCTTTGGAGAAAACTGTGTTTTTTATTGTGAGCCGCCCAGAGTCACCCGTTGGGGGAGATGGGCGGCATACAAGCCGAATGAATGAACAAATAAATAAATAAATAAACGGATATTCACTGCTAACAAATTCATGTATCACTTTAACTGCCTTATCGTGTAAGATTTGAAATAGTTCAGCTGGTATTTGTCAACTCTGACAACTTTGTTGTTAGCAGTATTTTCTAGGGCCCACTTAATTTCAATTTTTACTTTAATTGCCTCTGTTTCAGTGATCCAACTTTTGTACCTATCATTGACTGAGGAATTTTTGTACAGTTCTTCTGTACAGTATATTTAGATACACCACTGCCTCTCTTGCTCTTTTTGGGAAAACTTTCCTCTGTCTCCATTGGATTTTGCTTTCTGCCTTCCTTTAGAGGACCGCTATTTCACTTTCCTTTGCTTTTTTTTTCATTTCATCATATTTTGCTTGCTTCATCTTCACAGCATCATGAATTCCAGGCAAGAGATCTTCAGGCACTCTATCAGATCTAATCTATTAAACCTCTTCTTTATCTTAACTGCATAATCTGATGGAATATTGTTTGGGGGGGTATCTTGTTTATGATCTATCTGAGCTGCAGGCAGTACCGGCTCTTGTTTTTGCGGATTTAATAGAGTTTCTCCATCTTTGCTGGCAGAGTAGATTTAATGCCCATCTGTTGATATCAATGTATAGTCTTCTTTTAGGTTGTTGGAAGAAGGTATTTGCAATAAATGTTGAATTTCCTTGATAGTTTTATTAGCCTGCTTCTTGTTTTGTTTCAAGCAGCAAGGCCTAATTTTCCTGCCATTTCAGATCCTCTTTTACTAGCAACCACTATAATTAGGATGATGGCTTTCTGGGGCAGTGTTGTGTTGACAAGAACTTGCAGGTTCTACTTCTGTGGTTGGAGCAGGGACTGGATCGTTTTTGTCAGCTTGCACCTGGTTTTGCCAGGTGTGAGAGCATTGTGGTGCAACACCTTCTCCCATCATCTGTAGCAAATTCCTGGCACAGGCAGACTCCCTCAAGTCTCTGCATGAAGCCTGCTAGCCAGGCTTTTGAAAAATTCCTTCTCTTACTGGCTTCCAGGCCAAAGCTTGTGAGAGAATGATGCTTCCAGGTCAACGTGGGAGTGAGTAGAGAGGAGTTTGGATTCTCTCCAAGCATTCAAGAGGTTGTGTGCAGCCCGGGGCAATGTAGCTGCTTCCTAGGTCTTGGGTCGCTCAATAGGTTGAGGAATAAATGAAAAAACATTGCCTCTCATGATCTTGCCCTAGCGGGATTGTGCGAAGGTGTGCCTGAGGAGAAGCGAAGCAAGCGTGGGTGGGGTGCTCTTTCTGTAAAGTAATAGGATGCTGCTGTTCTGCTTCTTGAGGAGGATTTTTACAAATAATCTTGCAGGCTTCTTCATGCTTTTCTTCTCTTTGCTAGCCATATTCCCATCCACCAAATGATTTTCATTTAAGGAAGAGGTGGGCAGCTACCTGCATTTCTCATAAACAGTGTTGAAGAAACCGGTTTGAAGAAGCCCTTTCTTATCTTGAGCCGGAGACCGCAGAAGTCCCTGGGATGACTGTGGCACAAAGCCGTCTCCGTCTTTCCATTGCTGCGAAGGGTTAATTTTCACTCTTGGCCTCTCTTTTTGAGAATGAGGGACCCCTGCCAGAGACTCAGCATAAGGAGGGTTTGCCATGGGAGAGCTTTTATTCTTCTGTAAGAATTTGAAGCCCCATAGGTAGGGTTCTTCCCTCCCCACCCCCGCCTTTGGCTTCCTCTGAAAGGACAGCTTTTCTGCAAACCTCCCATTGGGTGTTGCTTAGGAGTCCTTGGGTGGCACTCCCCTTCCCTCGGTCTCTTGCTGCCAGCTCGTTGATCGCTTGCCAGGATTTGGGCCCTGGCTATTGAAACAAGATGACTTTGAAAGGGAGCATGTGATCCTCGTTGGAACAAGAGTTGGGTGTGTGTGTGTGTGTGTAGGGGATCTGGGGGAAAACAGCATCATAATTCACCATTGTTTTAGGCAGAGGTCAAAGTTCAGCTCAGTTGGCTGAAGGATGTTTGAAGGAGGAGATCTGGAGGTCTTTTAGCCCGAGCTCCTGAACTGAGAGGAGGAGGAGGAAGGCAGATGCCTGGAGAAGTGGAGCGTGGCTGATCCAGCATTGGACCTTTCTGGTGACATGTAAAATAGATTTGGACTGGCCCCAGGACAGTGCAGAACAGAGGCATATTCTGAATTCTTCTGCATCAATCAATGAGGGGCCTTAATTTGCTTGCAAGAAAGTGTAGTCTGTGGCTGGCTGGTGATCCTAGAAAAAGCAGCCGTACTGGAGGGCCTGACTGAAGGGGCCAGTCCATGAACAGTTGTTAAGTGTGACAGTGGATGGTTCAAAGTAGCAGTTGGACAGCCAGTTTCTAGAAGGCAGATGGGAAGGAGGAACCATTGCCATTTCTGGCAAGCTGTTATCGGAAACAGAAGGCTGGACCTGGCTTGAATTTTTGTGCCCTACAGAAAATCCATTTCCCAGCAATGCAGTTTCATTTTAACTGGGAGAAAATGATGTGGGAAATCTTGAAATCAGATCTATCTATGACTGCAGCAGTAAATGGTTGTGTATGTTGTGTAAGACTTTACAAGCTGCTCCCTGCCTCTCTGTTGCCTTCTCTAGCCCTCTGAGCCTCTCCTTGTTTTTGTTCTCCAAGAAAACAAAAACCGAAGCCGTCTTGACACCCCACCCAATAGCCCTCCGCGGTTTCATTTCGGATCAGGAGGCCGATCTTGCACATTATAGTGCTAAGCCCCAGTTGCATGTGGTGATGATCCTGGATTGACAGGCAGCTCTGTGGGGCTGCTGTTCTCTTAATCTCCACACACCCTTGAGAGGATAAAAGGGGTACGGCTGTAAAAATACATTTGCCTAGCGTCCATGTCAAATGGTCTGGTTTGTAGTTACCTGCGTCCTCCTTTGGAGGATAGGAGCAAGCCTTGTGTTCTCTGCTGCTCTGCCGCTGTGGTCGCAGGAAGGGTTAGGGCCTTCCGTGCTCTTGGCCCTGGAGGCTGAAAGTCGGTGAAGGCAGCCAGTTGCTCCCTGCCCCTCCCTCCCTCCCTCCCTCCTTCGCAAGTTGTTTTGGTTGGGTCCACTGGACCCTGTTCCTGTCTGGGGAGAAGACGGAAGCAAAATAGGCACTGAGGAGCTCTGCCCTCTTCCCATCGCTTTCCAGCTTCTTCTGGAGTGGTCCAAACCCTTCCTTTTCTTCCCGGTACTTCAGATGGAGCCCCCAGAGCTGCTTTTTGGTGCTTTTAGCTTCTCTGGTGAGTCTGAGTTCCTGTTGTGCTTCACCCTTTCTGACTGACTGACTGACTGACTGACTGACTTGTTTATTTATCTGCCCAAATCAGACAGCGTGATTCTGGGTGGCATACAACATAAACACAAAATAAATCGAAAAGAAGGAAAAACGCAAAGAAAACCATCTACAACCAACAGACACTATATTAATATAACAGGTGAAATGGCGACAAAGCACACAACAAAACAACCACAGGGGGGATCCCACTCACCCGGCCCCTAATGCCTGGGGGAAGAGCCAGGTCTTCAGCGCTTTCCTAAATTATTTCCTAATAATTAGTTTCTTCCTGAGATATCTCCTTGGTGATCACATCCATCTTCCCTTTTGCCCCTTTTGACTCAGCTCAGTTGAAAGGTTCCAGGGCATTCACAATGCTTTCCTAGCTGTCCCCCCCCCCCCCCCAATTTTCTCATTAGTATGATACGCAGTACTACTTATTCAGTAATTAGTGGACTAATGTGATTTATATCCTGCCTTTCCTTCAGGAGCTCAAGAGCTTCCGGGACCTTGTTTTTGAGAAGTTCTTAACTGGCTTGCTGAGGCTCAGAAAAACAACCGTTCAGTTTATGCTGCCCAAGAATGTGGAGATACTTGACCCTGGCCTGCCCTGTGGCTGCAGGGGGCTTTGCTGCGCTGGGGCGGAGGGGCGGGGGGGGGGGGGGACAGCAGGCTGGTGATTCTGAGGGGCAGCTGTCTTGAATAGGCACTGTAGGAGGAGAGCTGTGTCAGAGAGCTGTCTGTAATAGCCAAATATCAAGAGTCTGAAGCACCTTTTCTGACTCACTTTTATTAAAAGGCAGAACCTTTTGTGACCTTGAACGAGGGGGGATGAGAACTGTCTGTATTGTGAACAACTGTTTTGAAGATTAAATTATTTCTGATTTTAAAAGGGTTTTGTAAGAAAATCTTTAATTTGAAGGACAGCATTTAATGCTGGTTTATTTTATTATTTTGCATTGGTTTCTCTCCAATTTCAGGCTTAGTTCTGGGTTGGAACTAGCTTGCATCACTGGGATATTGGGGGGTGTCATTGCTGGTGCTCTTGGGCAACAGACCACAGTCTTTCTCCACATCGCCGTTGAGGTGCTGGCAGTTGGTCCTGGAGGGTCACTCACAGAGGAGAGCGCGAGCCCAGTCTTCTTGGACAGCTTGCCTTTCACCTGCTGCACTTACTCAGGGATCAGTTATTTGTTCAAGTTAGTTGCTGAACTAGCTGTAAAAGCATTGGGAGCTTTTGTTGGGAATGTGGTTGCCCGTGAGATGCAGCGTCTTCTTCCTGTCTTCTTCCAAGAAGATCACGGGAAGCCAGGAGGAAGGCCGAGCTGGACTCCAGGGACGCGCCCTGAAGTGGAATGGGGCTGAGCGCTTGGGGCATTTGCAGTGGGGTAGCTTCCCCTTGAGGGGGGCGACTCGCACACCCACCATCTGGGAGGAGCTGTGGACCCAGGGCTGCTTGCGGTGCGCAAGGGGCGGCTGCAGCGTTTCCAGGGAGATCCGACTTGGCCGTGCAGCTGCAGCCCTCCATGTGGTTGAAGTGGGGCCGGGGGGTTGGCTTCTAAGGAGCCTGGCTCGGAAGGTGGCTCTGGGGAAGTGTCCCAGGAGCTGTACAGGTTCCCAGGGCAATTTTACTCCCCCCCCCCCACTTTTTAATAGTAAGCTGCCTGGAGTCCTTGGAGTTAGACGGTCTATAAATTGTATAAATAAATAAATAAATAAATTACTGTATATCCCTTATAGGCACACTTCTAGCTCAGTTGTTCATCTTAAGGACAGCCTCCTGGCTGGCTTTTTTCCTACCTGCAGGGCACAGTTGGTTGCCCCCTTTGGCGTTCCTTCTTTGGGTTGAGTAATGTGGGTAGGACCTGGAGTCACATAGCTGCTCCTGCCCCCCCCCCCCCCGGGCAAACTGCTGGTGGGTAGGTGGATAGCATTATTCACTTTTCTTTTTTGTGGACGTTTTATACCATTTTTGAGCTTTCTATCCTGGACAGACACACTCTCCATTTTCTAAGTAAATGTATGTGCATAAATAAGGAATCATTTTCTTTCGTTCGTTAAATAAAGGCACATTGTTCTGTCAACTCATCTGTCTTCTAAAGTGGTATAGTCCAGTCAAGGAGAAGGAGGGCAAAGGGAGTTAGTTACATCTTTGATTTGGCTGTGCGGCTGATAATTGAAACCTTGCAAGTGGGAAAAAAAGAAGAGAAGGTTATATTGAAATTAAAGCTGAGGGTGGAGAGGAACCTTTGTATGCCTCCGCTGATAAGAGGGAGCACTGTAGATTAGAGCCATGAGCCTGGACAAAAGAGAACAGGGAGGGGACTCTGTCTAGCTGACCCAGAAAGCCAAAAACAAGCACTTGCCTACGGTATAAAGCAGAAAGTAGCACTGGTCCCCCCAGTCGAGCTTGGCTCCAGGTGAGCTACGTGGTCAGGTCCATCCAGTGTTTTTATAGCCATGTGCAAGTGGCGTGCCCTTGCTGTCTTGACTTCCCAGTCTACGCTTCAGCTCTGGTGTTCCTGGCAGTCTCCCATCCAAGGACTAACCTGCCCAATCCTGGCTAGTTTCCAAGCCCAGCCAGGTCCCCATGGTGCCGACTGCTGGGTGCCTGGGGTTCCTGTCAGAGCTCCTGTGGGCCCTGATGATCTCTTCTTGTGCCTTCTGGGGTTCCGGAGCTAACATTGATGGAAAGGGGCCACTTGGGCCCTCAAGCCAACCTGCTGGCAGGAATCCAGATTCAGCCATCCCAGGCAGATGGCTGTCTGGCCTCTGCTTGAGTGCCTCCAGCTGAAGGGGAGCCCGCCTCCTCTGATCGTGGCAAGTGCAATAGCTGAACTGCAGCTGGTCCTCGGCTCTGGGGATCATTTTTTCCCTGTTGAGGAACTGAAGTCCTTGACCAGCATAACAAACTGTGAACCTGGAATGCAAAGTAAACTTGATTCATAAAGAGAAGTTCTGAAAGATGTGGTTGTGCAATATCTTGGTTCAGAGCAAGAAATCTGAACACCTTTGGGGGCAAGATTTCAAAAAGAGGGAAAATGTGGGGCTGTTTTGGAATCTCCAGGTTCGGACTAAGGGGCATTTCATCTTTTATTTTATCTGAGAGTCTCCAGCTGGACTGATCTGAAAACTGCCACCTTTCTCTCTTTTTTTTTTACCTTCTGTTAAGGAACTGGTGTGTGAGGTCAAACCCAAGTTGTATGACTGAGTGTTGGAATTGTCCGTGGGGTGTTTCTGAAATCTGTGTGAAGTGTCTTAAGCCAGGAGGGCAGCTCTTGCAGCCCCAGACTTGGCTTCCTCTTAGGAGATCAGCCTTACTCAGGCATGTTTTCTCCCCTTCCCCCATGCTTTTTTCTTTTTCTTTTTAATTCCTGATTCAAAGATCTAGAAACCATGGAATTGAGGCCCTGTTGCAGGAGAATTATTTTTTGACTGGATTTTGGAATTGATCTTGCACATCTGGCCCAGTTGTGGCTGCAGTTGTGGATGGTTTTCTGCCCCTGTTGTGCTATAGCTCTCTGCTCAAAGATATCCTCTGGATGGTCAGGGACCACTACAGGGGGCCTTGTGGCCTGCGCAGGTCTCTCCTGGCCGCCTTGTTTTCTCCACTTATTGACTGTCCTTCACAACGTACCTGGCCGTTACCAAAAGCGCTTCCTTTGGGCACCTTCTCCAGTGTGGCTGGAGAGTGGTCCATCTAATTTGCTCACGTGGTGAGCAGATGTAAGGGCCTTTCTGACCTGCTGGAGCACTCCGCTCCGTTCAGCTTGACTGGGTTTGGCCCGCGGTTCCAGCTTGTCAAGATCCTCCTGAGTCTTGATATTGGTTGTCTGCAAATTTGATAATCACCCTCCCACCCCTTCCTTTTTCTTTCTGTTACTACTGATACAGACCAACTCTGTTCCCCCCAAATCACCCTTTATTGTTGCCTTAGGCTTCCTTTCTGAGCCCAAGTTCCTTTTGTGTTTTAGCGTTTCTGATTTATTTTCTGCAGCTTTTAGCACTTGCACCCATCTTCCATTTCTATACATGTCCCTGTTTAACTCTTACCAGCTCTTCTAGTATCTTACCATTCAGAACTTCCAGTTCTCCTGTGGTTCCTCCCACGACTCCCACTTCCTTTACATCATCAACCAGCTTATCCCTGTTGCTTAGGATCAGATCATTTGGAAAATGAAATGGTCAGCAAGACCAATGAGGAGTGCTTGCAACTTTGCAGTCTTGGCTGTGTTGATTTTCCAAAAGATGTCTGAATAGTTTATTTATTTATTTGATTTGTTAAGGCTTCCTGATTCCAAAAAGACTTTTCTGGAGTTAAGTCTCCTATTATTACTATGTCTCTCCTCTCTGAAAGTGCTGTAAACTGGTCCAGATCTTCTGCCCCGTTGGAGGGCTTATGATATCCTTGTGATCAAGTCTTCGTGGTTTCCCCTTCTTGGTGTCCTTACCCAGAAGCTCTTGGCCGAACCCTCCTGCTCAGATTCTGGATCTCTACAGATGCCTGCGCTCCCTTTACATTTCAGGCCTCTCTGAATAAGTTGGACCTTTCTGTCCCCGCACTCAGGAATGGCTCCCAAATCACATTCATGCTCCTGCATGGAGACTTCGAGTTCTTCCAGACGCTGGAATCCTTGGGTCACATAACCTGTCCTATTCATGTATTTATGGGGTGCTTCCATCCTGCATATCCTCCCAGTCCCAGTCCAGTGCTCGACATCACACTATTTCTCTTCCCCCCTTCTCGCCCTCCACCCCGGGACTGGATTAGGTTTGCAAGGAACTTCCAAACACATTTTCCCCAGCAGTTGTGAGGTTAACCCCTCCTCTTGCTAGGAGCCGGTCTGAGAAACACACTCCATTATGTTGTTGACACCATCTATGCTATCTGTTTTTCACTTTCACTCTTTCTCTCTCTTTAAATCATGTCCTTCAACAGGAAGGAGCGAAGAAATGCTACCTTTCCAGTGTTTCAGGCAGCAGATTGAAAGAGGGAATGCAGCTTGTGTGTACAGTCATTCCATCATGCTTTTAGTGATAAGGGTTCAGCAGTAAAACTTAGTGGAGGCTCTTTTGCAATGGATGAAATTGTGCTTGTTTTGTTATGCTCATGTTTCCAAGGCAAAAAAGCAAAGACTGTCATGCTCAAACTTGGAAATAAAAAAACTCCTGGCTGGTGTGGAGTTGCTGGTCGTGGCATAAATCAAGTGCATATGTCTGCTGGTGATGCCTGTTCCCTGAGACCCTGTAATTCAGGAGAATGCAACTTCTTCTGGTCTATTCTTACCTTTGGGCAAGGTGCTGGAGGTGGGATCAGAACTTCAAACTTAAATGTAAATTTAATTGGAATTATGTTACGTTAATTAAATATAGTTTGTATAATTTTGAGGTCTCAATTGTGCTCCTCTGCTCCGAGATAAGATGCTGCTGCAGATCAGTGTGGGGCAGTGGGTCCTCCATGTGTTGTGATCAGTGTCAGCTTTTCAAAGCAAGCACTCATCTCAAGTGGAAGAAACTGCTGTAAACTTAACTTCTTTTTGCTCACCTCCTGCCTTGTTAGCTGTGGCTACCGATTGCTGACGGGGAGAACTGCCACCATTAGCAGCTCCTTTCAGAAGGGTTTGGAACAAAGGTGTCCTTTGATTAACCTATTGTCCCTTTCCCCCCTCTACAGGTCCCATTCCTTGCTTCTCTGAGACTGGATCGTTTGGCTGCCGTGCAGGGATTGGGTCCACTAGGCCAAGTGTACTAGAAGAGGAACCTTTCCTGGAAGGAAGGTGTGTCTTGGGTTCTGCTCCATTTCAGTTTGGTGGCATTGCAGGGGAGGGGAGTGACTGGGGACATCACAGGCATTCATGTGTCATGACTCACCGAGGTGCCTGTAGAGAAAGGCCTCTATTCCTGTCCTCGGATCTCATTGTATGCTTTGCAGGTGCTCTTATATTAGAGGGGCCGGCACCGTGAAGATGTAGCCCTTTTGCTGTGAGAGCTAGAAGGACCATTAACATTCAGCTTTAAAGAATCATGTGCTATTTTGTTCTCTTCCAAAATGTCAAGTATTGAAACGTGTTTTCAATACGGGCATGTCCACATGACATCCTAAGCCATACTGTGGTTCCAGTTAGTGCCTTGCCCAAACTGATAATGGTAAGATTGAATCCATCCGAAAACCTGGCTTGTTTTAATTTCATTTACTTAAAGTGTAAGTCATTGTGTTGGCCAACCTTCGAGGGTGCGGAGGGGGCAAACCGGTGGTTAACTGGTCGGGTGTCAGGAGTAGCAGCCAGAAAGAGCCACATTCACCTCAACAACTCCGTCCTCTGCTTTCCACCCCCTCTCTATCCCCAGCCACCAGGTCTGTGGGAAGAATCTTTCCTGGGAAAAAAAAAAGAATAAACCAGAAATGAGGGGCAACAGGCATTGCAAAAGTGGCTGGGATACTTCAAGCAAGCTACAGTCTATTGCCAGCAGCACTTTGCTATTGAAATCTCTTAGCCCTGATTAATGTTAATCCGTGTGTAAGTGTTAGGCTGATCCATTTGTAGCTCTTCTTTATTCCTTATGTACTTTGAAGACACATGCAAAACAAATACCTCCCTTCTCCTCCTGTGTTCCTTAAATCCTTTACTCCATAGTGTCCCAGTAGTGTTCCTTGTGAATGGCACACATCTCATGTTGTGGGTTGATTTAGGTTTTAAATTTTTATCCTTCAGTGGGGCGCATACTTGGGATTTGGGAGTAGGTTTGAGCTATCCTCAAATCTGCATTAAATAAGCTTCTTGGTTGACCCAAGGGCTGTCTTGTATCCGTGGATCTCCTCTTGGTGTATGTGGGATGGAGGATCTTCTTTGTCTGAATGTCAGACTGTTTCTCTGAACCTGACTTTGACATGGGTATAGCACACCTGTAAATCAGAGGCAGTGTAGACACCCAAAGCATGTTGGTTTTGTGGAGATTGTGGCTTGGTGGTATTAAAATGCATTGGCTGCTTTTCATTCAGAAAGAAAGCCTCAGGAGAAGAGAGGTAGAGCAGGTTTACAGATCCATCTATCTATCTGATTTAGAAGGCTTCTAAGTCACTTCAGTCGTAGCCGATTCTGACTGGTGTACTATTCTCCATTTTTGTAAATTCAGATTAGGGACAAACATAACAATATAAATAATAACCATAAAGCAAATCAGTAGGAAAAGGGAAAAAAAAGTGAAACATGAGGAATACCACACTCAGTGGGCCAGATGTTAAAACCGCTTTCTTCCCCAAGGGGAGCAGTGGTAGCTTTCCGGCTCCTGTGGCCTGACGGAAGGCCAAGAGGAAGGGGTCATTCGGTTGTCTGGGGGCAAGCTGTTTGGGGCAGAAGGGGGGGCGTTCCTGCAAAGGTACACTTCCAGAATCCCTGCAGATGTAGTCCTTGAGAGAAGAGACCTGGAGTGAGCCTACTCTACTCAATCTTATCAGGCGGGCAAATGTTAGTGGGAGAAGGTTCTGCAGAGGAAAGCTAAGATGTCAGGGTGTAGCACTTCGTCTTGCAACAGTCTGATTTTGTTTTTAAGCCAGAGAGCATTTAGTTGATGTCATTTGGCAACTCTTCTTCGCCAGTTCTCTCCTTTTCCAATTTCCTGGTCTACCGGGGTGGGAGAGGGATCTAACGCTCTCAGTTCAACTCTGATGATGGTTGACAAATCATTTTAGTTGTTCTGTGTTTCCTCCTGTAAGCAAATTGGTTCCAGTCCCTTGTAAAGCCAGTTCTTCAAGTCCCTGCAGGTATTATGCCCTCCTGGTTGTGTTTTTTTTCCCCTGTCCTACCACATTCATGGCTCATTCATGTTTTCCTCCTTTGGGGCTGCCCCATTATTGTTATTCAGTTGAATACTGAGGCAACCCTTTTAATATTTTGAGGCTGCCCCTGTTTAACTGGGCTCAGAAGCTAAGCAGGTTCAGATTGGTTAGTCCTTGGGTAGGAGATCTCTACAGAGAACTGATGAGATTCCAGAAGACTAGAGGAGAGTAGATGTCATCCCTGTCTTCCAAAAAGGGAAGGAGGAAGCCTCACACCCTCATGCCTATCCTGCGCAAGGTCTTCAGCACGTGATTAAGCAGGATATTTGTGAGCACTTGGATAGGAATGCATCAGTTCACAAGAGCCAGCATGAGTTTGTCACGAACAAGTCTTGAAAGATTAACCTTATCTAGAGTTACTAGCTTAATAGATCAGGGGAATACCATGGACTTAATGTACCTTGGTTGCAGCAAATCATTCAACAAAGTTCTTTAATAAAATGGTAACATGCAGGAGAAGCAATGCTACTGTTAGATGAGCTCACAGCTGGTTAAATGACCGCACACCAAAACAGTGCTCATTAATGGCTCTCCTTCAGCTTTGAGAGTAGGATGGAATGAAGTGCCAGAGGGCTCTGTCCTAGGCCCTGTTCTCTTCAACATTCTCTTTAATGCTAGAAAGGTAATTTTGGTATGTACTCACAGGAGCACAGAGTCCAGGTCACAATAAGTACTTGTTCTTCTGCCTAGCACATTGACAAACTGGAGTGAGTTCTGAGGAGGGCTTCCAAAAACATGAAGGGGCAAGAAATCAAATCCTATGAGAAGCAGGTAAAGGAACTCTCTTCAGAAGAGAAGATTGAGGGGAGATACTATGGCAGTCTTCAGAGACCTAAAGGGTTATCGTAGAGAGGAGGGCATGCACATATTCTCTGTTGATCCGGAGGGCAGGACCAAAACTAAGAGGTTGAATCTGCAGGGAAGGAGACTCAGGTTAGATACTAGGAGGAATTTCCTGACAGTAAGAACTGTCAACCAGTGAAATAGGCTGCCTCGTGAGGTGGTGTGCTCTCTTCACTGGAGGTCTTCAGAGACTTCTATCATCTGTCCATAATGCTTTCACAGATCCTGTATTGAGCAAGAGGTTGGACTCTGCAACCTTTGAAGTCCCTTCCAATTTTATGATTCTGTGATATATTATTCCCTTGTCTTTAGTTATAGGATGAAAGTGATCAGATCTTGCTGTCTTTGTGTGACATACCTTTGGGTGTTTGAAAAGGGCCATCTCAGCCTTATCTTAGTTAGCTTTACTGAAGGCTAAGCACACCCAGCTCTCCTTTTCTCTCTCCTTGTAGTACTGGCAAGATTATTAACACATTCCTTTAGTATCTTGGAATGCAATCCTCTAGCCCTGCTTGAGCTTTAAACTCAGGAAAGTCAATTCCCTGACCAGGTTTCCCCATCGAGCCTAAATCCTGCCCCTTCCTCCTGTTCTTGGTAACGGCTTGGTGGAACCCATTTCCTCTTTTCAGAGAAAGCAGAGCCAGATCAGTTGTGGAGGGGCTCTGCCTTTTCTTTTAGCAGCAGGGTCAGGGTTAGGATCCCTTCCTTTTATTTTGGCTTTACCTGAAGAAACTCTTTCATCTCTAGTTAGTATCCTTTCCCCAACTCAGCTCGTTCCAAGCTTTGCAGTACTGGGCTAGGCATACCTACTTTCCTTCTTAAGATGTTCTCTTTTGTGTAGCCCAGACCTTCTGCTGACTTTCATTTTTCCCTCACCAGGGTAGTTTGCAGTTGAACCATTATGAACCCTCCCCATTGTGAGTTCCTTTTCCTGATAGTTCTCTTGCTTTGGAGCCCAACTTTCCGTACCTCAGAGTGTTTAAATTCTACTTTCTTGAAGTCTGAGGAATGCGCTTGCTGTGTATCTGCAATTGACCATGTCCCCATAACATTGGGGGGATTCTGAGTGATTTGGGTAGGTGAACCAATCAATTATTCATCTCAACTGCTGCTCCAGAGGAAATACAGGGAGAACTTTACAGTCTTAGGTGGAGTTCCTAAGCGGGAACACCCACCTCTTTAGATTCCCTGTCCTCACCTTGGTAGTCACACCAAGGGCCGTTGAGATTTTAATAGTTTTTCTTGCAATGGAAAGAAAAGATGAGGAGGGAGGATGGGGGAGTCCAGCTGGATTCTGACTTCTGTGTCTTCTGCCAGCTAGATGGAGAAAGTGCCAGCTGGCAACTTGGGGGCTCAGCAGTGGAATGTTACCTGTTGCCATGAAACTGATACAGAGAATAAGAAGGGCAACATCTGTGGTTGTGTAAAGAGGGCCTTTGTTTCCCTTAATATCAAGAATTATAACATTACATGATCACTTGCTCCAAAGTTCCCACAGTGTCTACTGAGTCCACCCCACTGCTATATCAAGTCAAGGGTAGCTGATCCCCTTGTGCTTACTTTTACCCTCAGGAGGAGAAAGTTGTCAGCAAGACGAGCCAGAAATTTCCTGGAAAGTTTGGCAGAGTTGGATTCCCAAAAGACGTTAGGGAACCAAACCCTCCCATCATTACAGCTTCAGGCCTCTTTGAAAGATCTCAGTTTGCTTTTGAAGTTATCATCCACCTCTTCTTGGTTGGGTGGTCAATAGGATACACCAACAACGGGGCTCTTTTATTCCTCCTTCCACCTAACTTTAACCAAAGTGCTCTTAACACCCTAATTAAATCCATTCCTTTGGCTTTCTGAAATATTTTTAACCTCTAGTGTAATTCTCCCTTCATATTCTTTCAGTTCCTTTTGAACAAATTATATTTTTCAACTGCTGCTTTGCAGTCATAACTATTAGATTGGCCCGCCCAGGCACTTGATGAACCCAGCGCAGTTTTAGAGGAGCCTGGGTAATTTGGCGGATGCCCTTGTCGCGACGTGGAATGAACAGGTGATGGGGACGCTGGATCACATGGCACTTTCAGGCCAGAAAAGAGCAGCCAGGAGTCAATTGACTCAAAAAGACTTGAGGAGGAGGTCTATTTACATCTCAGGATGGACGGGTGGATGGTTGGAGAGATGAACAGACAGAGCAGGGTTCCTGCGTGCTGCCATATACAGAATTTTTTAATGCAATGGGTTTTCCTAATTCTCTGCAATAAGGCTACTTAACTAGCATTCTTGGGTCTATTTGGAAATGTGGAGCTGAGACAGAATGGGATTTTCACAGCCACACTGCTGGGTGGCCCTCCCTGCAAGTGTTGGGGGGGTGGGGAAGAGGAGAATGGCCAAGGCTGGGTACTTGATGGGACGGGCACCTGCCCCTTCGAGGACCTCCTGGAAAGAGCATCCCTCTCTGCACACGTCGCTTCCAGGGGCAGGACATGTTTTCCCATCAGCGTGGGTGGCCCAGGAGCCCATCTTTGTTGTGGTTTTGACAGAGTGTCCATGGCCTCCGGCCTCCTTCCTTATTGGAGAAACCATTTTTCAGTTTATGCAAATAGTTATGAAATATTCCCTGGGGTCACTGGCTTCTTTCTTCTCTTTTCATAGTACAGCACAAGCCAGTAATGTAACCCTGGGGCCTGAGAGCATCCTTAGGGAGCCAAGGGGCTGGCTGGGGGTGGCTCAGGGCCTTGCTTGATGGGGCAGCCCCCCTCCCTGAGGAAATGCAGAGCTCCAGCAGTAGATGGGTGCTTGTGACTTGCTGCACCCAGCCATGGCAGCTCAGGATGGGCGTTCAAAATTTGGAACGTGCCCTGCAGCCAAAAGAGGTTGGAGGCCATGATTGTCTGTGTCAGAACCTTCAGCAATCAAAATATTAGCTTAGTAGTTGCTTGCTTCGTTTCTGCCATTTGTTAGAAGGGGGGAGGGGGGAGAAGGAAAGTAGAAGGAATTGGTGTGAATTCAAAGGCCAGAAAGATGGACTGTTATCGGGAGATAAGAATGTGCACAGTAAACCGAAGAATAAATCTGATTGTCTGGCGCAGTAAATCTTCAACATTTCAATAAGCCATAGTTTGGGTATTCAGCTGTAGTGTGTTGCCTGAACTGACACATCTTTTTACCTCCAGAGGCAACTCTGTCTCTTGAGGTGGGAACGCTGAGGGAACAGCAACAAAAATGAATGGATGCGGTCTTTAAAATGCTGCACGCTCTCACGCCTTTGCTGTAACCAAGCAGTGCAAACCCTCCTTTGAAATTTCTCTTGGCTTGCTCCCATCTCCAGATGGAGGTGGTGAGGTACTTTCTAGAATTTGGACTTCCTGTACGGGGGGGATGGAAAGACACTGGATCGGTGTTAGAAACAGAAACAGAAATATTTCCAGAATTTAATTTTCCTGCTGCTTGTGCTTTGACTTCCTCAGATGGAGCCCCTAAGATTCATCTGTGTTCTCCTGAAAAGTTGCTTGTCTAGTAGGGTGGTGACACGAGACCAGCAGATGGGAGCTTTTGCAACATCAAGCAGTTATGCAACATCGAGCAAACTGGACTCGCAGGCGAGAAAGGGAAAGAAGGGCGCTGCCTTCTATTGATTCATTTCTTTGTTTAATTTATATAGCCACCCATCTACCAGTGTAACTCGGGGTGGTGAACAAAAGATAAGATATAATACACGTTCCATCAAAAGAACTAAAATGAGGCTGCTGTACAAGCCACGTGCCAACGTGTCCCACAGACAGTGTCCTTCCGTCTGTGTCTGCCTTAGCCGCGCATCTCTTTGGGGTCTCTGTCGGCTGCCTGTAAAAAAGACTCCAGCCGGCTTATTCGCGAGGCTGAGCTCGTCTCTCTCCAGAGACTTCCCATCCTGCCTTTGATGGGTGAATTTCCTGGAAGCTGGAGTTGGCATCCTCCTTGGCAGTCTCAGTTACTTACTCTGGGAGGAACAGAGGCAGGACTGTCACCACCAGAAGGCTGAATGGAAGGGCGTCTTCCAGGAGGTCAGAGTGCAAACGCACAGGCAGGCTCCTTGGTGCCAAGAGTGGGATAATGCCCATCTTGCCCCCACAACAAAAATAGCCACCTCCTTTTTCTGTCCCTGCTTGTATCGGGACAAGCTCAGCTCGCCCTCCTGAAATGGCTTGTGAACTGATTTCCATGGCATCTCCCTCCATTCCAGCGGGCAGGGAGGGAAGCTTTTAATGGGGGATTTATTAGCGAGCGCGGTGTAAAGTGTCGCTGCCGTGGAGGGACAGGTGGTGATCTGGGGCTGTGCGGAAGGGGAGGCTGAGGAGGGAGGCCTCCAGTTGCTGAGGCTGCTGGAAATGCTGGAGTTTGGGGATTCCCTTTGCCTCTCAGGTGGCTCCAACCCCAGGTTTGAAGGGAGGCTGTCCCCCTTTCCTGGTGGGCTGACCTGCACTCTGGTCACTCCTGCTCTCCTCCTGGCTGGTCTGCCCTGCGGTGTGTCTGTCTGTGGGTGGGTGGCCCAGAGTTGGCTGCTTTGGGCTTTTGTTTAGGGAGGGGGCAAACTGCTGGTGACCTGTTCATCTGGGACATGGGGCACTGGCTCTTGTTGCCCCCCGCCCCCCCGCTCCGCCTCATAGTTATGGCAAAGGGACCAAAAGCAAAGTGCCAGAGCCTGCAGAGTTCTGAGCCATCTGGGGAATGTGTGCGTGCGTAAGCAGACTAGTCTTTCCTGCAAGCAAGATTTTAGCCAAGCAGAACAAACATTCAAAGGGCTTAAAAGCTGTTTCTCTGACAGCTCCTCTCTTTGCCCCTCTGGCTTCCTGCCTCTTCCTCTCTTTCTGTCCCTCCCGTTTTGAGGGAAGCTTTTGTGAAACAGACCCTGCTTTCTTGCAGAGATGGCAGTGCACAAGATGCCCGTCAGGCAGGCCTCTCCTCCTGTCCCCCCACTTTGGTGACAGAGGTTACCTGGAGAGGAGAATACCTCTTAAAATACTATTTAAAAAGTAACAGAAACATAGGGAGACCCTGAGCTGAGCAAATTCTCTGAGCAATTGTGAGTGAATTGGCCATAGAAAAGTTCCTGCCCACCTGTTCTGGAGAAAAACTGGCCACACCTTGGTCTAAGGTTTTACTAGGGGAATAGGTTAGCTGTCCTTTGTACAGCTTCCAACACCAACAGAGATGTTTCAACTGGTCTGTGGCTTTGATCAAAGAATAAAGTAATGACAAGATTAATGAGTAGTGTGGGCTGCATATATATTTTTAATATTTATTTAAAGTGTATAGTCTGTCTGTGTGTGTATAGTTCAGGCTGTTCAGGCACAATAAAAACATGCCCTCAAATTATAATCTAGAAACAGTTGGCCCAGAAGAAAATGCTTAAATACTCACTTTTCCTCCCAAATGTAACAATACAATGATGACCACTGTGGTCTTCATACAGCCCAAACTTGGCGGAGTCAGGGTTGAACCCCCCCTTTCTCTCCGGCCGAGGGGTCGCAGCTGGCCAGTGAGTTGGAGCTTAAGGACGTTGGTGGCCCAGACCCCAATGCTCAGCGAGTAGCTAGGGGCCAGTCCCTTTCTCTTGGGATCTTGAGCAGGTAAAATGAAAGGGTCAGGAATAGCTGCGAAGAGAGCCCGTTGCTCAGGGCAGGGAATGTGGAATGGCCACACTTGCTGCTTCTGCTCCCCAAAGGGGCCGAAGCAACAGCATCACTTCTTTTTCCTCCAGGAGAAAGTTTAAAAGGTTTGGAAAGCTTGCACCTGTGTACAGTGTTTCCTGTACTTCTAGATTATTGTAATAACATTTAGGTGGCAGTTCTGAAAGATCTCTGGGGAATTTCCCGCCCCTGTGATTGCGTGATTGTCAGAAGGGGTTGCTAGTGAGGGTCAAACTGGTTCGTCAGATTTAGTCTGGTTCCCTTGACGCTTTCGGGGCAGCCTCTTTTGCTCTTTCCCTGCAATTCTGTTACTCAGGTTTTGGGCGGAAATGGGGGCAGCATCTTCTCTCCTCTTTGGAGTCAAGCAGGGCAGTGAGACAGGCAGATGGATGTCTGCGGTGGAATGTAAAAGACGTCTTGCAAGATCTCTGGTGATGGGATTTGACAGGCAGCATCTCTTGTGCACATCAGCCGGTATCTCTCACAGAAGCACTGAGCATCTCTGGAAACCTCTTTCCAGGAAAAGATAAGCACGCTGGGAAGCTCTCGGTCCTTGGCCACTCAGTGCTTCAGCACCCATGTGTTACATTCATCTCCTCATGAACTCTAGTGGTTTTGCCGTGAAATTAGTTCGCATAATTCCATTTGGGGTTAGTGGCGGTGTTCCTTTGGGAGATGAAATGCTCCCCTACTGTTTTTGAATAGTTCCATTTCTGGTGTCAGATTGGTCCACTTCCTTTTTATGTAGAAATTGGACAGGTTTTCCAGTGCAGCGTAGAGCTGGGCATGTGTCCAAGTGGAGGACGAGTGAGTGGATTATTTGGCCCTGCCTGTGATTGCCAAGGCTGTTATGGGGATAGAGTTGCTGCAGAGTATGGCTCCTTGTTGTGGGGTGGGGTTGCTATCTCTAAGCAAGGGCAAGCTTGCCCCCCAGGGTACGCAAGAAGAGCACCCTTGCTCAGAATGGGCTGCAGATCCGGGGCGATGCGTCTGAGTGGTCTTAGCTGGGAGCCGTAGGTCCCCAGGAACGTTGATCTGGTGTCTTCTTGTTGGCCCTGTCACGTGGGAGGTGGGTCCCTGTTTGCCTGTCTTGACAGCTCCTTGGGTGAGCATTGTAGCTGGAGGGATGTCTGCTTTAAGTAGTTGAGAGTCTTTGCCTCTGTATCATTATACAGATGTGGTTAGAGAAAGGTTTGTGTAGGTACATGCAGGAGGAACCTGTCGATTTCAAAACAAAAGGATGCTTGCATAAGCACAACATAGTTGTGCAGTAGTGTTTAGGAAGTATATCTTTTACAAAGGCTGGTCCACGTTGATTGATACCTCATCTTGATTGAGTGCTTCTGTGTGTGAGGCCAGCAACTAAACTGAGGAAACACCCTACTGAAATAAAAATGTCAGCAAACTGTGGGTTTCTTGTAGACTCTTAAAAAGTATAGATTAATATGACTCTCCTCCTACAATGACTATGTTAGGAGAAAGATAAAAGCAAAATGTGTTGGGGAAGTATGTGTGGTAAAAGAAGAGAGACAAATATGAATGGGTGCTGAATGAGTGTAGTTTGAATACAAAATTGAGAATGAATGAGGTTTGAATTGCGAAACTGAATGAAGGAAGAGTGAATGGATTGAGAGGAAGGGGAAGATGGGAAAATTGATGACGAGATGCTGGAAAAGAGAGGTGGGAACAAGAGGCAGCGTATGACACGGCACGTGGGTGTGGTGGAAGCGAGGGTGGTTTGCAAGGACAGAAAGTGGGGAGAAGTGCAGTGAATGGTGTTGGAGCCTAGTTTAGCTATGGCTCCTTTTCTTAATTCAGCTTTTTGGCGTGCTATTGCTTATTCTTTTCCTGTGCTCTGCATAACATGGCCTACCTGGAAAGGAAGTCATGTGATAGGCCTGTGCAGAGATATGGGTCCCCTCAGGTTGCTATGCCTTCCCAACAGGAGGCATGCCACTTCCAGTTCTTGCTGGCCTGGCATTTTGTTTCCTCTTGCGGAGGGATGGTGTTTGGGAAGGGCCAAAACAGAGAATCTAGCTCTGAATCAGTGGTGCCCCACGTGCCACAGGAGGGCAGTAGAGAGCCACACCAAACTCCTAATTTTGAAAGGATTTCTGAAACTGGTACCCAGGCAGGAATAAGGGGAGCATTTTGAATATACTGCAGTATATTTCCTCCATGTTTGTAGGGAACGATGGTCTTGATTTCTTACTGTCCAGGCACAGCAGGGAATAATTTGAGATTAAAAATGAGAAAATGTTGAAGAGGTCTTTGATCAAGCCATGCTTGATGCTGAACTAAGCATTTATCTCTCACAATTGTCTTTCTTTCCTGTTATTTTCTTTCCTTTTTTCAAATGCAGCACATTTGGAACAGTTGCAGAAAGGAAGTTCTAGCTTCCCTCAAGCAATATTTTTTCCTGCATAATATTTATTAGGGTCCTGGGATGACATGAATCTGTCAAGAACAAATCTTGGCAGATTAAGTTGACCTAATAGATTATGGGAATGCTGTAGACCTAATACATTTGGACTTCAGAAAAGCGTTTGACAAAGTGCCATATGAGAGGTAGCTGGCTCAAAAATTATACTCACCCTGATCTTACCCTAACCCAAACCCCAATTTTAATCCCCGTTTATGCTGGGGTTTTTAATTTTTATTTAAACAGAACAAATCAAAAAAAAGAAAAGAAAGATAATTTAATTTTACAGAAAAGTTTCAGTAAAGGATTACCATCTTTCTCAAAATCATATTAATGTACATAATTCCTTCTTTCTAGTATATTATGATTTTGGGACAATGCAAAAACATATATTTTAATGAAGCATTATTTTCATTGCATCTTCAACAATATGATGATTTATTCATTCCTTTTCTGTACAAATGCAGTGGGGTCCAGTAAGTGCAAAATATTATTTTTCGTTGAATAAGCCTTAGTCTAAGATCAACTGAAAATACAGAAGACAGTATTCCATTGTTTAGACAAAATGGTGATTTCCAACTCCTTAATCCCTTCACACTTTAAACTTTACATATCCAATTGATTTCTCAACATCCAGTATTTCCTCAGAAGTCTAGCTGTGAGATTTTGTGTGTCCTAACATTTAGTAATCACTTCTAATAATATCGGTGTCTCTGAAGTGCTTCTGGTCTAAATAATCAGTCAGCAGATGTTGTCCCTTTGTCTTTTGTCCTCTGCTGGCAATAAAATTAAATTCTCTTTTAACGTAGGAAGCTCATCATCATTCAGTAATTGGTCCCAAGTAAATATCCTAGCACCCAATCAAATTTTCCATGTAATTGGAATTTTATCAGACTCTATTGATTTATTTCAATAGATAATCAGAAAATTACATAAAAACATAATGTAAAAAATAACAATATTCAGAGTTGCATCAGCATCAAAATTTAGCTACTATGTGGGCAATTGATAACTTTGTATCTGAGGGAAGGAGTTTTTGGTGGTACGATAGTTACCCCACCCTAAAAGGTAAGGTTGAAAGACTATTCTATCAATATCCAAAGAAATCTCTTTATACGTTTTACTCTAATGTAATTATTTGAGAACTTTCATGTGGAATAAGAATACCTAAATTAGACCAATAAATCAGGTATCCAGCACCTTGCCGAAACACAGTGATCAAGTGCTGGAATTGAAGTTCAGAAATAAATTCTTAAAACTATATTACAGAGCAAGCTCTCTGTCATGTCTAACCGAAAGGATAAAATTGCTGAACGATAGAATGTCAGTATTGGAAGGAGCCCGCCTAGCTAATGGTCTTCATAGATATTTATGGTTCAGGGACATGAAAGAGGACAGACGTTTAAAGGAACATACTATAAGGCAAAGCTTGATAAAAGTATGGAATCTTTTGAGAAAAATGGTAAGTTTAACCATTTTACCTCCAGCCTCTCCTTTAAATGCTTTTTATGCTGAAGATAACTATCGTAAGAAAAGTGCAATTATAGATAAAGTTATGGTCCATTCAGGCCCCATGAATAGACTAAAGACCCAGCAAGAACTACTTGGCAAAGGCTGGAACATACCCTGGTTGATGTACCTACAAATTGCTGGAAGAGTAAAAACTGACCCCAAAAATGAGGGCGCGATATTAAGAAAAATGTATATGAAAAGTTCATACAGAATCAAGACCACCTATTAAGGCATACATATCAACCGTTACTTAGATATGATTGATTGATTAAAGCTGTCACTGAATCTTAGCAGCCCCACCAATAGATTTTCTCCATGATGATCTGTCCCTAACCTGATCTTTCAGTTCTTCCATCACCACTGTAACTGAGTCTGGCCATTTTTCTGCTGGTCATCTGCTCTTTTCTTCCACCTTTCCCACATCAGAGCCTTTTCCAGAGAGCTGGGTCTTTGCATAACGTGTCTAAAGTAGGATACTTTGAGCCTGGTCAAGTGTGCCTTGAGTGAGAACTCTGGGCTGATTTGTTCACTTAGATATGACACAGGACAAATCAAAAACAGTATGATAAAATGGATGCAAAACTTTAAAGAAACAGTCACAGCACAACATGTGAGAAGAACCATGGAATAAGTCTATAAAATTTACCGCAAGTTACAACTTAAGAGAAAACTGGTATAAAATATTTTATAGATGGTACACAACTCGTGTCAGTAACCACCAAGATAAACAAATCATACAGTAATAAATGCCAGAAATGTCATGAGATAGAAGGAACGTGAAACCACATTTTTTGACTAGGCATAATTCCAAGACATGTTAACAAAAAAATCACAATTCATTAAGATATACGTTCATGGCAACGAGGATAAATCTAGCACAACACTGGAAAAGAGATTTATTACTGATCATATCAGACTGGGAACTTAAACTTGGAGAATATGCAGTAATGGCAAAATTAGCACATATATTCACAACAGAAGTTTAATTTAAGCAAGAATGGCTTCCATTTTTATTACATATTACACAACAAGGCAAATTCAAGCACCTAGAAGTAAGATTTTTTTTAGAGGAGTAAGAATTTGACCAAAAACTGAAATCAGAAATACATGACAATTTTAAATGTTCATAAATACTGTATATCAGTTGGAGTGCACAATGTTTTTAGTAGTCTATTTTCTACCTTTTTTTCTTTTTTTGATTCTTAAATAACAAAATAATGAAGACTTTGGCATGTAGCTTAGAGATCCAAAAAGACATCTAAAATCCTTCTTATTGTAAAAATAAGGTACTCTGTTTTTGTATGATTGGTTTTCCATGAACAGTATATAAAACGCTAACTGTACAAGCTCAGTAATTTCTTTATCCGCTCACTGTTACTATATCTCTGCGTCATTTCTTCTTCTTTTCCTTGTTTTTTTCTTTTTTCTTTAAAACAAATAAAGTTCAGAAATAATGCTGTACCCCTTTTTTTTAAATGACTGTGTGGTTGACACCCCGGTCCCTGGGCCGCGCTGCCACCGGTGGCCTCCCAAAGCGCAGCAGTGCAGGATGGGAGATGTGGGGTCCAGTGAGACTGGGGACACAGCTGTCTTGGACAGCTTGGTCTGCCATTTTCAGGGACCTTTGACTTCTCATGGTAGGTTTGTGCTCTGCAGCGTGGCCTGTTAGGAGCAGTAACATAAGGTTGGAGAATGTTTGCATTTGCCGTTTTACACTTGATGTGTTTGATGACCCTATGGGGAGAGAGAAAATTACAGAGCCTGCAGCGTGGCCACTGGCGGCTTTGCGTGCAGCGGCTTACGTCTGGCTGCCAGCCAAGGACCTTGGACTCTGGTGCGGCCCGGCACGTAGCTGCGCTGCTCTGGCTGCATGGAAGGGGCGGCCTGATTTAGGCATCCCAGATTCCCTGCCAGCCCCAGATGGAAGGCATGGTGTGACAGGATTACCAAATGGAGCTTCCATCTCTTTTGGTTTCCTGGGGGCACGGAGGGGATCGTCCGGTCTGTATTAGCCTACGTTTTCAGCGTAACACCTTCAGACAGATAGGGTACACCTAAAGAATTGCTTTGTCAAAAGAGAAGGGAGGGTCAGGGGCATCTGGCCTTGGTTTTCAAACAAGTTAAAGATGGGCTTAGACAGATGTCTGTTCCTTGCACATTCCCCTCTGCACAACCTTCAGTTTAAAGCTGAGAAGGAAACAATTTTGATTATGTGACTGAGATCAAGACCCGGGATATGATGCTCTTTAGATTGGATTCTCTGGAGACCAGCTGCTGCAGCCTTGGTTTAAAAGGGAGGCTCTTCTGCCAGGAGGGAGGAGTGATTGAAAATCTGCAAGTCCTTTGGTTATAGCTTCTAAGCATACCAGCGCTTTCTGTTGGGGGCTGCAGATGATAACATGGCTTTGACCTGGAGTTCCAGGTATTTTCTGCTCCCAAAGTTCATCTCATTTCCCCACTTAAGGAATGGAGGAACGTCTACAAAATGCTCAAGACAGGCAGAAATCTAACCTACGTTATGCCTTAGAGATGAAAGAAGAAAAAAATTAAAAGTTAAATCTGAGTTGTACCCAAATTTTAAAGTTCCCAGTAAAACCAGGGATACTCATTTACAGGTAAAACTCGAAAAATTAGAATATCGTGCAAATGTTCATTTATGTCAGTATGGCAACTCAAAAGGTGAAACCAATATATGAGATAGACGCATTACATGCAAAGCGAGATATCTCAAGCCTTACTTTGGTATAATTGTGATGATTATGGCGTACAGCTTATGAAAACCCCAAATTCACAATCTCAGAAAATTAGAATAGTGTGAAAAGGTTCAATATTCTAGGCTCAAAGTGTCCCACTCTAATCAGCTAATGAATCCATAACACCTGCAAAGGGTTCCTGAGCCTTTAAATGGTCTCTCAGGCTGCTTCAGTAGGAATCACAAGCATGGGAAAGACTGCTGACCTGACAGTTGTGCAGAAAACCATCATTGACACCCTCCATAAGGAGGGAAAGCCCCAAAAGGTAATTGCAAAAGAAGTTGGATGTTCCCAAAGTGCTGTATCAAAGCACATCAATAGAAGGTTATGTGGAAGGGAAACGTGTGGTAGAAAAAGGTGCACAGGGAGCAGGGATGACCGCAGCCTGGAGAGGATTGTCAGGAAAAAGCCATTCAAAAGTGTTGGGGACTTTCACAAGGAGTGGACTGAGGCTGGAGTTAGTGCATCAAGAGCCACCACACACAGACGGATCCTGGACATGGGCTTCAAATGTCGTATTCCTCTTGTCAAGCCGCTCCTGAACAAACAACGTCAGAAGCATCTTACCTGGGCTACAGAAAAAAAGAACTGGTCTGTTGCCCAGTGGTCCAAAGTCCTCTTTTCTGATGAGAGCAACTTTTGCATCTCATTTGGGAACCAAGGACCCAGAGTCTGGAGGAAGAATGGAAAGGCACACAATGCACGATGCTTGAAGTCCAGTGTGAAGTTTCCACAGTCTGTGTTGATTTGGGGAGCCATGTCATCTGCTGGTGTTGGTCCACTGTGCTTCATTAAGTCCAGGGTCAACGCAGCCGTCTACCAGGAGAGTTTGGAGCACTTCATGCTTCCTTCCGCAGACGAGCTTTATGGGGATGCTGACTTCATTTTCCAGCAGGACGTGGCACCTGCCCACACTGCCAAAAGTACCAAAACCTGGTTCAGTGACCATGGGATTACTGTGCTTGATTGGCCAGCAAGCTCACCTGACCTGAACCCCATAGAGAATCTATGGGGCATTGCCAAGAGAAAGATGAGGGACATGAGACCGAACAGTGCAGCGGAGCTGAAGGCTGCTATTGAAGCATCCTGGTCTTCCATAACACCTCAGCAGTGCCACAGGCTGATAGCATCCATGCCACGCCGCATTGCGGCAGTCATTGCTGCAAAAGGGGCCCAAACCAAGTACTGAGTACATATGAATGCTTATACTTTGCAGAGGTCCGATATTGTTCTATTTCCAATCCTTGTGTTATTGATGTCATGTAATATTCTAATTTTCTGAGATTGTGAATTTGGGGTTTTCATAAGCTGTACGCCATAATCATCACAATTATACCAAAGTAAGGCTTGACATATCTCGCTTTGCATGTAATGCGTCTATCTCATATATTGGTTTCACCTTTTGAGTTGCCATACTGACATAAATGAACATTTGCACGATATTCTAATTTTTCGAGTTTCACCTGTAGATCTGAAGTGGTTGACAAAACTCCTCCATTTTTTTTATTAAGTGAAAGCTGTCGAAATTAAAATAATTGCAGGTGAATAACAAGAAAAAGCTCAAGAGGCTTTGCCGTATCTGGGCAGTGGGTGAAGCACCTGCACCCGGCCCTCAGTCTAGCAAGAAGGGTGGACGCTGGAGTCATGGGGTCAGTGGATTGTCCGGCCCTGAATCGGGAGGGAGGCTCAGTTCTTCAGCTGGGGGGCAGCGGAGTCTTCTCAGAGATGGAAGCTGAACTGAGTCACTCTTTTTTTTAAATAATTTTTATTGCTTTTTAATTAATAACAAAGAAAAACAAAAGACAAAAATAATACACTATTAAGAAGGAAAAAAACATTAAAAAGTGCTATTACAAAAGAGTGACAAAAATACCACAAAGAAAATAAAAAACTTAGCATAGCATATCATAACAGTAAGTAGTTACAAATCTCTATATATTTATCTAATTTATCGTTCAGATGCATGTATATTTCCGATACATTTGTGAGACTATCGTTTTTTTGACCCAGTGTATTTTGTATAAATGAGTCCCATATTTCATGATTCTGTCCATACGAAGTCTACGCCTGCAGGCGATCCGCTCCTCAGTGGCAAGCGCAATCAGGTCTTCGATCCATTGAGTGAACGGGGCCATACATTTACCTTTCCAATGCTGCAACGTCAGCCTTTCGGCCATAGTGAGGGCATGGAGGATCCATTGACGTTGCCCAGATGTCACATTCCATGTACTGTGTATATCGTTCAAAAGAATATTATCCTCTGAAAATTTTAGCTTTTGTCGCACCATCATGTTTATATAGTCCACTACTTTCTCCCAAAACTTAGTAAGTATAGGACATTGTAAGAACATATGTTTTAAAGAGGCATCGTCCTTATTACGGCTCCAACAAAATGCTGTTTTTGACAATCCTTTTCCATACAAATGTAGCGGATTCCGATAAATTCTAAATATTATTTTTTGTTCTATAAGTTGTAATTTGAGATCCATGGACACTCTTGCTGTAGAAGTTAAAACACTCTCCGGTTATCTAGGCAATACAGAAACCTCTAATTCTTTATTCCACTCATCCCTTAACATCTGCATATCCAATTGATTTATTGATAACAAATATCTATAAAAGCTGATAGTAGGTGTTTTAGTTCTGAAGGATTTAACAAGTCGTTCTAGTATCTGGGGTGTCTCCGAAGCGACCCTGCCTCTTGAGGAGGACAGCCGTGGAAGGAATAACTGTGGTAGAGGCCCTTGTGCCTGTTCCCCTCCCCCCGGCACAGGAATGACACCTGGACCTTGCCTGGGGAGTGGGCTAAAAGCAGGACGCCACGCCTTGTGGTCACTGGCAAGAGGGTTGAGGCAGAGGAGGGGCAAAAGAGGGGGCTTGTTCCCCCATGGTGCTCCTGACCCCGAGAGCAGCCCTCTTCAGAGCTGGACTCCTTTGGGCTGGCCCGACCGGCTGATCGCAGGGCACAGAGCATTTCCCCCAGGGAATGTGCCTTCGAAAGCCAGTTTCCCCTCCAGCATCTGGGAGGGTTTGCCCCCGGAGAAAGGAGGGACCCAGCCCAGCTCCCAGCAGGATTTGGCTGAAGGCCCCCCCACTTTACGAGAGTGGGCTTGGAGGAGCGGAGGCAGAAGGAAGAGATCCCACAAAGCCCCCTTCCTGGAGGTCCTGCCTGGCTGCAAGGGACAGAAGTGCTGCTGGACCGAGCAACCCTTCGATCTGGCCCAGCAAAGCCTCCCTGAGTCAGGATCTGGCTCCCGTCCCTCGTTTTCCACCTCAGAAGCAGGTCCCTGCCTCCTCTGGCCCCCTGGCCAGTTTCGCGTGTCGTGACCCAGCACTCTCCATGGCCGGAGAGGGTGGGAACGCAGCCCCCTGCTCTGGGTCAGCGGGGCTCGGTTTGAGCCTTGTAAGCCGGGGGCAGCCTTGAACCTCACCGTGAAGGGCTTGGTTGCAGCTGAGCTCTTTCAGTGTAAACAGTTTGGTGGATAATTAAGCGAAGCCTCCTAGGAAGGAAAAGAAAAATCCACCGAGTGCATTAAAAGCTCCCTCGGTGCATGACATTCCCAGTGTGTGGATGGCAGGGAGCAACCTGGGCCACAAGGCACGCAGACGCACCCGGGGTGCCATTGCTGATCTTTCCCAACCGCAGAGGGCCGGGAGAAGGTGGCACGGTGCCAGTCACAGGGCACCCAGACAATTGGTTTGCCTTGTGGATGGAAGCGGCTTCCTGGGAATTCTGAGACAAGGCTGGGTGGGCTCTTACAACCCCCCCCGGCCGCTTTTCCTGCTGAGGCTGCATCCAGCATGGTGCAGAGTCTCCCATGGTACGGCCTATGCAGCTGTGTCAGTGGCTTGCAGCTTGCTTGTTCTTAGGAAGATCCTGCAGCCAACTTCCTAGATAGGTTGTGCAAAGCATTTGGTAAAATTCTTAGCAGCAAAGTCATCCAGAAAGATCTTGCTGTGTTTCCTCAAACAAGCTATTTCTGCATTTTCCTTGCTCTCTCCTGGGCCAGCTGGGCTCTCCAGCTGCAGCTGGGAGGGAAGGACCTTCCCTGGTAACTCCCCAAGCAGTTTATTCCACCCACCCCCACGTGGGGCCAGTGGTCCTTCCCTCTGCGAAACAGATGGACCTGGGTTCAGGTCTTGCCTCCTCTGGGTAATTAAGCAAAAGATGATTTTCCTTGGCTTGAGCTTGGTGACACCCCCTCCAAAAAGCCGCCCTCCGTTGTGAGCGCTGATTTCATCCGGAACCATCTGGGTTGGATGGTTCAGATGTGGGCGGCAGCTTCTTAATGTCTCCCTCTCCCTGTGATTCCGTAGGCAAGGAGGGAGTGCTGGGGCAAGTTGAGGGGGAAGGGGGTTGCTGTGCTCCCTCTTGGACTGGGCGCACCGGTGGGAGGGGGCTTATTGCAGTGACGGGGTCAAGGAAAAACTAGCGGGAGCTTGAGGGGCAAAGGTCACATCTGGGGGAGTACAAGGACAGAAAAAGGGAGGAATGAAGAGAGAGAGAAGTAGAAGCTCATTCGAATTCGGGCCCTCCTGGACAAGGTGCACAGTTGGGCTCTACCTGCAGACCTCTCCCTTTAGGTGATTTTTGGAAATGGCTTACTCCGGAGGAAGCTTCCATAAAGCTTCGTGCCGGTTGCGTGTGCTTAAGGAGTAAAGAGGCTATGTTCACACAGCATGTCTGACCGGGCCAGGGCTGCATTTGTACTCCGGGCTCACTGAAAGCGAGAAGCTGGAATCTGCCTTCCTATCGCTGAGCTCCCCGGTGCCCTGACCTGCTTTCCAGAATGACAGAGAAGAGGTCTTGGCCTCTGCTGTATTTCTGTACAAGCAACAAAGAAGTTGCTTTCTTCTGCAGCCTCGTCCTCTTCTGACTCGGTCTCTGCTAGCCAACAACGCGTTGGATATCCATCATGCTGTATCTGTGACTGTTACTGATTTCACCTAGGAAAGGAATTTTCTGTTGGTCTTGTTAAATTTCAATCTGCCATTTTCAGCTCCTTGCATTGGGCTGTCAAGGTAATTTTGAACTATTTTGTTTCATTTGCAGATTTCATTTCCTCTACAAATAATAAAAAGGTTAAACTGTACAGGGCCCAGGAATGAATCTTCACTTGGTATCTCCCTCTGGTTAAATGAGGCTTAATGAGAAAGTATCAATGAGTACTCTCTGAATGCAACGTTTGAGCCAGCTGTGTGTCCGCCAGGTCATGTGGTCATAATTTGCTGTTCCGAATGTCATGAGGTTCTTTGTGGAAATTAAGGTACAACATTCCTACAATCCAGTAAGATAGTTGCTTGAACAAAAAGACAAAAACCAGATAAAATTTACTTTGGCTAGGGTTGCTTTCGACAAATTAATAATTCTGTTATTTTCAAGGTGATTTCAGATCAATCTCTTGAACCAAGGTGCTCTAGAATAACTCCCGTTCTTGATATTGGACTGTCATTTGCCAGATCCTCATTTGCTCTCCTCCAGCCATCTGGTACTTCTCCAGTTCTCCAGATTGTCTCAGAGATAATATTAAAAGCTTTGGCCAGAGCAACAAAGGGGTATTCCCTGGTCATGTTTCTATTGAGCTTCAATCTGCTCTCCATAATTTCATGGTGGAATATGTACTTTTTAGTTGGAGGGACTGAACAAAAAGAGAAGTTGGGTAGCTCTGCCTTTCTGTGGTGGTTGTGTCTCACTGATTCTTTTCCTATGCCTCTAACCGCTTCTGCGTAGTGAGCCTACAAGCAATGGGGCATTTTATCAGATGCTTTCTCCGAGGCTCTGAAAAGACAGTCACGGCCGAGGTCTGGACTGGTCTGCAGGGTGTTACAGAACAAATCCCTGAGGGTTTGGCACCCAGTTTGGATGTGGCACAGAGCAGAGAAGGGAGAATCATCCAGCGGAAGGAAGAGTTGAAGGCGTTAATGGGGCTACTTTCGTTCTCAAAGACTCCTTAACTTTTCAGGTTTAAATTGCAGGAGTGGTTTGAAAAGAAGCCAGTAAATAGGAGTTTGGAGTATATTATGTTTTTCCTATCAGAGTGCAATGGACTGGTAACCACTTTGCCAGAAAGCACAGCAAGGACTGGGAATTGATTACCAGAAGGATGAGCCTCTAAGAAGAAATACCCAGGTGGTTAACATTAAGTCCCAAAGAGCTGAAAGGAAAGCTAAGCCTGGTGACAAAGTAAAAGGGAATAAAATCACTAAATGTATAAAGAAAAGAATCTAAATCTTTTCATCTACTAGAGACGGATTCTAAAATGGGGAATAAGAATCCTGCCTTGAAAACAGAAAAAGATAAAGTTCTCTCTTAGAATATGATTCTAAAAACAGAGTTTAGGGGAAAGTGTGAAAAACGTAACCAAACTGCAAGACCTTAATCACAAGCAGAACTAGAAATTGTGAGCCTCCCTAGAAGTTAGCAGGGACCTGCAGTTAACCAGTGTTAATTAACATCCCAAACTCAGAGGCCCACTCCATCAATTGGAACATAAATTGTGTCTTCTTTCTATCATAGATTCAGTTCTGCTAGATTTTATTACGGAAGCAGAATTGCATTGCTTGCAAGTGACCTGGTGGCATCCAGTGTTTTTGAAAAGGTGGTTCCCTCTCATCAGTGTGTGAGAGCTTATCTCCTCATCCATGACAAAGAGAATCTACTTACTTACTTACTTACTTACTTACTTACTTATTTAAAATTTGGTCACTGCCTATCTCACGAGGAAGTGACATCCTAAGCGATGAGGAAGAATCCTAGTTAGCCTTTCCAGTATTCCTTTAATTCCTGTTTTATTTTACAATCCATATCATGATTTTTTCTGTGGTTTCAGCTAAGCCTGGAATTGAGGAGAACAGCCTGAAGAAAATACTTTTTCAGGTTCTTTTGTTGCCCATAAAAGCACAATAGGACATTATAGAGAAGCTTGATAACCGGAGGGAACACCGTATGCACAAAGCGTGAGTAACTCTCAGTTGGAGGAGGAGGTCCATGGTTGGCTGGTGCCCTACCAGAGACACCAGGAGCAGAAGTTCCCTGTTTGGACAAAAGATGGTGGAGGATGGAAGAAGCATGTGGAGAAGGGCAGCCAGGGCATTGCTTAGGAAAGGAAGCCCAGCAGAGTAATGTCTCTTTTCCACGTTGCCCGTCGCTGGAATCAAGGGGTCTCCAAATGTTAAGCAAGAAAAAAAATCCATAGGAAGGACACTGGCGCTTCGAATGGCTAGGGGTGTAGGGGGAGCTAGGACGTTTATTCAGGCAGGTTAGAGACTCGTAAATTCTTGTCTAATCTGACATTGGAAATCCAATGATTAGTAGTTAGAGGGCCCTCCTATAGCGGAAGAGAGATAATAACACGTAAACTAAAAATGGTGTCAGGGAAGGACTTTGGTAGAAGGCCCGGAGGCATCCTTCTGGCCGGAACCAGTGGGAAGGCCACCTTTTATGAGGATGATCTGACTGAATTTTTATCCAATCCGAGAAACCCTCCTTACTGGAAATGACGCTAACATGAATCTGCCTGGGCTTAAGACCTGATTTCAGGTCACTTGGGGAGCAAAGGAAAGAGCTGGGTCTGTAGGTGATTAAAGAGGAGCTAGGATGGCTGAGTGGATGGTGGACCTTTCCTTGCAGTCTCTAACCTTCTGGTAGTGAAATGACAATTATTTGTATAGACGTTTCCATGTAGTGAATGTCAGGGCTGCATTTTGTCTCCTTTTTATTTAGTTTTTACGTGAATGACATGGTTTTGGCCCTGCATGATTCACGTTTTCGTGTGCCTGAGGTCTGGATAGATTTGTGAATGTGGTTCTTTCCACTGGTGACCTGATCTTAATCTCAGCTGCTCAAGGGGAGTTGAGAAGTTTCATTGGGGAGTGTTGTATTCATTGTAAAGAGAGCAGACTTGTTAAATAACATGATTAGAACGTTTTGGGTAAGAAAGGAGTCCTATATAAATCTTGCATAATAAGGATGTACAGTAGAGTGAGAAAATGCTGTGGGTGCCTGGGAGTGGCCCTGTCTTCCTCAAGAAAGCATGCTCCTTTTCGCCCAGAGGTGCCTGCGGTCTTCAAGCCCTCGAGAGGACGGTTGGCCTTGAACTTACCGGGGCTGCTTTTAAGCATCAACAGTCACTCTGCAGTTCTGGGGCTGCCTGTCTCGTCTCCACATCGGTGGCCTATACGCACCTATTCGTTTCATTTGTCCTCTTTTTAAATTATCGTCGGAAATGTTTATCATTGTACTTGGGGTGAGTTTATGGCTCAGTGTATAGAAAGAGCTCAGATAACTCAACAGTCAATTTAAGCGTGTTGGAGGATCACAGCAACAGAGTGCCAGGCACCTCCCCCCCCATTTTTAGCTGATCGTAATTCTATGTTCCTGGCCTCACCCTCAAGTTCTGGAAAGCATTTTATTTATTTTGCACTTAAGATATTCTAAGCCTTGCATTGAGGATTGTAATTCAAGCTCTGTGCCAAGAAAAGCCAGATTCTGTGTCATGAAATAAATTATCCAAATGGTGCTAATTTGCATACTTTCTCTCTTGCATAGTTTCCTCCAATCTTGCTAATTGGGAAAGAGGCAGCGCCTTGCCAGCCAGCGCAAATCAGCCTCTCTCTGGTTTCGGAGGTCCCAGTCACATGGAGCAGAGACTTGAGAGTTGCTCTCCAGCAGGGCAGGGCGAAGGGGGGGCTCCTGCCGGGCAGGGTGGTCGGCTCTTGGCAGTGTCAGTTGGCCGTGTGGAATCTGGCCTTAAGAATGATCTCTGGCTCTTTATCTGCTCCAAACTGGTCTACTTTATCTGGCCCTTTCCTCAAAGCTGCTGGATTTCCCTCTGAGCCTCTTTTCCCACCGCAGCCTCATATATCTGTCCAGGAGGGAAATAAACCACAGTCTGCACCTTCAAAAGGGCACTGGGTTCGTATGCTTCCTTTTCTAATCACTTTCGGAAATTGCTTGTTGACTGCTTTTCAGCTATTAGGAACCTTTGGATCGACAAGTTTTTACAGCATTAGGTGAGTTTCCTTCAATCCTTAGCAAAAGAAGTTTTAAATGCAAATTCAAGGACTTTAAAAAAAAAGTCTTTTTGGAATAAATAGCAAAAGGATGATTAGAACTTTGATTTTGGAAAGTTACAAGTGGGTTAAGGGTCCAGATGGATTTGAAATAAGGTTTTGGAATTAATCATAAGAATCCTCCCCATGGGAAAATGCTTTTGTTTTGAATTCTCTTAAAAAGAAAGATAGGCTGAGACTTTGAAGATTGGACACTAGAGGGAACCAGAAGGAACTAAAGATTACAATTAAAAGAGAAGAACATTTAAATTTGACTTACTACTACAGAATGGAGCAAAATATTTTAACAGTGGACATATTGAAGGATATTTTTGAACAATGGACCCAGAAGTTAATTTTAAGAGCGTCTGCCTTTATAGACAGACTGTGTTTAAAAGATGTTATGGAAGAGGAACAAGTTTTACTGGATAAGACTGTGGCTGATCTGAAAGTGGATTTGAAAATGACAGGCTACAAGAATGGTATGGAAAAAGATGCTACATTGGACATACAAATGAAACCAGCTGATATCTTAATAATTAAAAGGGACATACAAATAACAAACCAAAAGAATGACCTGGATAACTTTCCTATATTGGATTTACAAAAGAGAATTGTTAAAGCTTTGAAGAATTTTGTGAGAAGGGACAAAGAAAAAATGAAAAGAAATTAAGTTCTAGGACATTATTTGAAGGGACTAAAGATCAAGATTGTTAAAAGTAAAATGAAGGAATATAAATTTGGTTTATTTGATCAAGGTTAGAATAGACATGTTGGTATCTCTGGTAGCATCTTAATGGATTTTTGCTGATCAGGACTGAACAACGAGGCTTTAAGGATCTGTTTATAGATAAGCGATGGGATATGGAAAGAAGAGATCATTTGTTGTATTTTAGGAGAAGGTGAGAAGTTACTCAAATTGCTTATACTTGTGCTGAAGAGGAAAGTCATTTCTTTATGTTTCTTTTCTTTTCCTTTACTGTATTCTTATTTTTCTTTCTATTTTTTTCTTTTTTGCACTTTTTAGTTTTTATTCTTTTTTTTAGTATTTTTATCTTTTTAATTTTAATTTTTAATAAAATTATAAAAAAATAAGATAACGTCCAAAGTCTGCTATCATTTCTGCGTTATCAGGAGCTGCAGGAAGAATCCACTTCACTTTTTCTCCTCTCAGATAGTCCAAGATTTGCACCCTCTCCCCATTCTTTTGCACCAAACTCAATCCTTCTGCTATTGAATGTGCTCCCTGGTGCTCAGACGCCCTTCTAAGGAGCAGCTGGATTGCTGAAGCCCTTGAGCTCTCACTCCTCATCACTGAGCACTGCGCCATCTTCTCCTCCTCCTCCTCCAAGGAGCCAGAGCTAGAATGTCCTGGTCCATGGTCTCCTGGGCTTCCCCCTGGATGAGGTGTTCTCGGTGGGAAAGCAGAGCATTCTTTCATTGAAGCTAGAGGGACTTCCCACCCCAAGGGGGCACTGTGTCACCAGGAGGAGCAGGCTAGAATTTGGGGCCTGCTCTCTCTGATTCTTTAATGACTCAGGGTGTTAAGCTTATTCATCAGCTTTCTGGAGTCTCCCACTGAAGCTAATCAGGAAAGGCATGGCTTCCTGTGATTTTGGGTTCCAGGGTCTTGAAGAACTTTGGGATTGTACATAGCTCATTGATCTAAGTCTTTATCTGTGGAACATGGGCTAGTTTACTCCTGGGAGTAATATTTATTATCCTGTCTTTCCTTCAGGAGTTCAAGGTAGCATACAAAGTGCTCCCTACTCCTGTTTTCCCCCTTGACAACCCATGAGATAGATTTGGCTGAGGAGGAACGACTGGGAGGAGAGGAGAGACTAGAACCTTTATCACCCCATCAAGTGTGAAGGGCACTGTGTCAGGATCTACAGCAAGCAACTATCAAAAGGCTATTAGAAAGTTATTAGAAAATTTATAATGTTGACAAGTATGTGCTAATTAGCTAGTAAGTGCAAATGTTAGTTTGGGCAGGAATCATTATTTGTCTAGATGCTTGCTTGTTCCTGCCATAAAGGGAAAGAGGGGAGATGGAGAATAAACAACAAAGGCCAGGTGTGATGTTATCTTGCCTTGAGGTGCCGGCAAGGCCGAATAACCGTGAGACCAAAGAAGAGTTGCGAAAGAAGCAAGCGGGAAAATAGAGTAGAGGGGGGTTAAAAGGAGAGCCCTGGCCGGGGAGGGTCAGTCTCAGCCACCTATGGAATGCCGTATCCTGCTTCTCAATAAAGAAATCTTTACTGGAAACAAACCAGCTCCAGGAGATTTACTGGAATTGGGAATGGAGCGTGCAGACTCTGACACACTGTGCCTTTAGGCCAAGAGCCTGAGAGCATAAGTACCAACGGACTTTTCATAGGTGACTTAGGACACGAGTTATCTTGAATCTCCCAAGGCTTGGAGTGTGGCAGACCACTCTTGGTGGGAAGACATAGGTTGGAGTAGGAGTTGCGTACCCATCTCCTGTGACTGCCTGGTTTCCCATTCCTTCTCCTGCTTTCCCTCCTGACTGGCTGATGTTGGACCACCTCCTGCAGGAATTGGCCTTTATTTATCTATTGGGCAACTGCTTCCAAAGTTCAGGTGCCTCTCCAGCCCTTCTGGTGGGTGGAGGGACAGCCCTGCTCTGAAAGAATTGAAAGCCTGAAGCCAAAGACCAGATTTTCCTGGAGCCACTACTTGTCCTGCAAGGCATCTCAGGGTATGTTGAACTTACACTGCTTTTTTTGGAAAAGGATTATGGTCCCTGTTTACTGTGGCCTGTAAGAAAGCTCCAGGCAGCGGGCAGCTGTTCTCCCCTGTCCTGGTTGCCCATTCAGAGATCAACTGGTTTAGAATGTGGAGGTTCTGCTTACTAACAGACGTGAACAGATCATCCTTGTTGCTAGTCTGATTTAGGTCCTGGTCATTCAGCTCCTGAGAACTGCCACAGGGCACTCCGTGTCTTGGCAGAGGTCTGTTCTGTACACAAGAGGTGCCAGGTCCAGCAGGGGCAGGCCACTTTGGCCAGGCCAGCGAGATTCTGGGTCTAATGCAGCTTCCTTCCAGTTATCTGGGGAGCACACAGGAGGGCTTGCTCCACTGTCTTTGGTAGCCGAAGGTAGACAGCCACTGAACAGAGAAGTTTCAAATCTCCATGGAGTCGGGGGCAGATACACCTTATCATGGAGGTCAATATCACATTGCATGAAGGAATGCTTAATCCCCTTCAGCAAGCACAGAGTTGTTGGGTGGCCCACTACTCTCTCTACAGTTGGCAGTAAGCAATTCCTCCCCTACTGAGCTGTCTTAGAGGTGCCCCAAAGGGGAGGAGTATCTCAGTGTTGGTTGCAATGCTTTCTGTAAGCTGATGGTGTCTGGCATGAAGGAATGCATCATCTTTTCCTTTCCCAAATGCGCCTGTCTGTCACCGGTTTTTCACTAGGCTGCTGTGAATTTGAGTGTGCCATAGAGAAAAGCAAAAATGACTTCCTCTTTACCTCTGTTTGGTGGAATTTGAAGCTGTGCCAGAGGAAGCTGCAAATGTAATTTTTATTTGAGAGGAGCGGGAAAAGGCTCACAAAACTGTTTCCAACTCTGCTTAGGCCAAGCACCTGGAGCCACTAGGATTTCTGACATGAGGGCTGCGCTGCCTGTAGCTTACGGGCAGAAACAAGTGTGATGGAATTGACTTGCACCTAAGGATTAGCGCAGGGTTGCAGCCCTGTTTCTGTCTGAACAAATACTTTTGTCAGAGGCCTTGGAATGGTTTGTAGTGATCCTGGGCGATTCCAGTCCAGGTCCAGCCTGTTGCATCTTGGCGTCCCACCATAGCCAGCTAGCGTCCTCCAGACGCGTGCACCCCCTTGTCCTGTTCTTTGTTCCAGCATCGGATCTTTGGAGGGGGGCTATGGTCATCATTCCCTCTACAGGTGAAACTCGAAAAATTAGAATATCGTGCAAATGTTCATTTATGTCAGTATGGCAACTCAAAAGGTGAAACCAATATATGAGATAGACGCATTACATGCAAAGCGAGATATGTCAAGCCTTACTTTGGTATAATTGTGATGATTATGGCGTACAGCTTATGAAAACCCCAAATTCACAATCTCAGAAAATTAGAATATTACATGACATCAATAACACAAGGATTGGAAATAGAACAATATCGGACCTCTGCAAAGTATAAGCATTCATATGTACTCAGTACTTGGTTTGGGCCCCTTTTGCAGCAATGACTGCCGCAATGCGGCGTGGCATGGATGCTATCAGCCTGTGGCACTGCTGAGGTGTTATGGAAGACCAGGATGCTTCAATAGCAGCCTTCAGCTCCGCTGCATTGTTCGGTCTCATGTCCCTCATCTTTCTCTTGGCAATGCCCCATAGATTCTCTATGGGGTTCAGGTCAGGTGAGCTTGCTGGCCAATCAAGCACAGTAATCCCATGGTCACTGAACCAGGTTTTGGTACTTTTGGCAGTGTGGGCAGGTGCCACGTCCTGCTGGAAAATGAAGTCAGCATCCCCATAAAGCTCGTCTGCGGAAGGAAGCATGAAGTGCTCCAAACTCTCCTGGTAGACGGCTGCGTTGACCCTGGACTTAATGAAGCACAGTGGACCAACACCAGCAGATGACATGGCTCCCCAAATCAACACAGACTGTGGAAACTTCACACTGGACTTCAAGCATCGTGCATTGTGTGCCTTTCCATTCTTCCTCCAGACTCTGGGTCCTTGGTTCCCAAATGAGATGCAAAAGTTGCTCTCATCAGAAAAGAGGACTTTGGACCACTGGGCAACAGACCAGTTCTTTTTTTCTGTAGCCCAGGTAAGATGCTTCTGACGTTGTTTGTTCAGGAGCGGCTTGACAAGAGGAATACGACATTTGAAGCCCATGTCCAGGATCCGTCTGTGTGTGGTGGCTCTTGATGCACTAACTCCAGCCTCAGTCCACTCCTTGTGAAAGTCCCCAACACTTTTGAATGGCTTTTTCCTGACAATCCTCTCCAGGCTGCGGTCATCCCTGCTCCCTGTGCACCTTTTTCTACCACACGTTTCCCTTCCACATAACCTTCTATTGATGTGCTTTGATACAGCACTTTGGGAACATCCAACTTCTTTTGCAATTACCTTTTGGGGCTTTCCCTCCTTATGGAGGGTGTCAATGATGGTTTTCTGCACAACTGTCAGGTCAGCAGTCTTTCCCATGCTTGTGATTCCTACTGAAGCAGCCTGAGAGACCATTTAAAGGCTCAGGAACCCTTTGCAGGTGTTATGGATTCATTAGCTGATTAGAGTGGGACACTTTGAGCCTAGAATATTGAACCTTTTCACACTATTCTAATTTTCTGAGATTGTGAATTTGGGGTTTTCATAAGCTGTACGCCATAATCATCACAATTATACCAAAGTAAGGCTTGAGATATCTCGCTTTGCATGTAATGCGTCTATCTCATATATTGGTTTCACCTTTTGAGTTGCCATACTGACATAAATGAACATTTGCACGATATTCTAATTTTTCGAGTTTCACCTGTATTTCCAGAGTTCAGAGAGGAGTTTTCCTCCTCATGTAGCCAAGACGGCCATTTCTGCCACAATAGGGACGCACTGGCCACTTTGGCAGAGCCCCAAGGCTTTGGAGACAAAGCAAACAAGGCAGGTTCAACAGTGGGTTGGCTAGAAAGGGACAGTCTTGTGAATTGGGTTGTTGCGTTAGAGATAATTTGTGAAATCTGGCATGAAGATCAATGTGCATTTTTACTCTATTTGGGGGGTTAACCTTTGAGACACTACTTTTTAATGCTGCTACTTGATTGAGAGGCCTTTCGGACAGTCACTCACGTCCTGGTCTCTTTATGGCTTTACTGTAGCAACACGCTCTATGTGTGGGGGGGGCTGAAATGTCAACTGGTCCAGAATGCAGTGGCACAGGCATGGGTTACACTGGTTGCCAGTTTGCTTCTGGGTGCAGTTCAGGGTGCTGGTCATTACCTGTGAAGCCCTTCACGGCATACGGCCTGGTTACTTGAGGGACCCCATTTCCCATAATATCTGCTCGTCTGGTTCAGTCTGGCAGGTTGGCGCACTCTGGGTTCCTTCGATTAAACAATGCCATCCACAGGGATCCCAGAAGTGACCTTTTCTGCCACAGGGCCTGCCCTCTCAAAAGACGTTACTCCTGAGATCCAGAGGCCCCTGCCCTGCCAGTGTTTCGAAGGGGCTTGAAGACCTGGCTTTTCTCCCAGGCCTTTAGCAAAGGCAAGTGAAGCCTCCCTTGGATTGTGGGTTTCTGATTCTTTTTTCTATTCCTGTCTGGGTTTCCTCATCATTGCTATATTTTATTTTATTTTATTTTATTTTATTTTATTTTATTTTATTTTATTTTATTTTATTTTATTTTATTTTATTTTATTTTATTTTATTTTATTTTATTTTATTTTATTTTATTTTATTTTATTTTTTTATTTTATTTTATTTTATTTTATTTTATTTTTTTCTCCTCCTCCTCCTCCTCCTCCTCCTCCTCCTCCTCCTCCTCCTCCTCCTCCTCCTCCTCCTCCTCTTCTTCTTCTTCTTCTTCTTCTTCTTCTTCTTCTTCTTCTTCTTCCTCTTCTTCTTCTTCTTCTTCTTCTTCTTCTTCTTCTTCTAATTTTTAAAGTGTTTTTTTACTTGTGAGCTGCCCAGAGTTGTCAGGAGTTGAGTGGCATACACATTTTTAAAATAAATATTTGTGATAGAGACAGTATGCTTGTGTACGATGATTCAACACTGGAGGAGTAATTTAACCGCTCTATAGAAGTGGGGCTTTCGGGAGAGGATTGACGATCAGGCACGATGGAGAGCAAGAACAACATCTTTGAGTTAGAAGAGGCCGCTCTGTCCCTCAACTACAACCTCCTGCTTGGTGCAGGAATACCCCCGCCCCCTTTTTTTTGAAGGTAGCGGCCGCATTTGCTTTCTTTAAGCAACCTGGCCTTTCATCCATTCTCCAGAATTTCTCAGAGATAATGCATAGATTACCTTTGATCTAGAGACACAGGTTAGCCTAGACCCTAAGCCAATTCCTTCAATATCTACATGCAGTTTATCTGGCTTTGAAATCTAAACTCAGAGGTGGTCCCTTGCTGTGGTGTTATCAGTCTCAAGCTTCAATCCTGTCCTTTCATTATGGACTTCTCATTGTCTTGGTGGACACATGCTTTTTGATGAAGAAGACTGAACCAAGATAGGAGCTGAATAGTTCTGCCTATTGTAGTTACCTATTAACATTTTGTTAAGTTCATTGAGTAGCTGATATACTGACCCTTTTCTTTCTCTTTTGAATTCTTTTATTTTGAATGTATCTAAAGATGCCCTCAAAAAACCCCTTTTGACTTAGTGGTTTAAGAGGCCACATTTCAGCAACATCCCAATTTTTGTGCTGCAGAAGCATTTATCTAACTGATTTTAGCCTCCAAGCCCTCCTAATCAAACTCGCCATGCTTTGGCCAAAGACCTTTTCACCAGTCCTTGTGAGGTGCTGTCTATCTCATGCCTCCAAATTGACTCAGACCATGGTCCTAGAAACCAAATCTCTCCTGTGGACACAATTTGCGACGCCTCTCTTCTCCTCTCTTTTGTGGTCTGGAAGGATAAATGAAAATGTCACTGATCATGCAGGTTCTGGAGCATTTTCAAAGATGGTGATGCCACTGTAGCTATTTGAGAATCATGTAGTGGCAGGACAGGACCATTATCAGTGAAACGGACAGTATTTTGAAAGTTGTTGTATCCTATCCCTGATCCATGCTACTGCAGATAGCACACTTCAGGAGCTGACAGGTCATGTGTTCATGTCCCCTTGGATGTTTTTTAGATTTAGATTTTTTTATCCCACCTTTATTATTTTTATAAATAACTCAAGGCGCCGAACATATCTAATATTCCTTCCTCCTCCTATTTTCCCACAACAACAATCCTATGAGGTGATTGGGCTGAGAGAGAGTGACTGGTCCAAGGTCACCCAGACGGCTTTCATGCCTACGGTGGGACTAGAACTCACAGCCTCCTGTTTTCTAGCCTGGTGCCTTAACCACTAGACAAAGTGGTTCCTCTTCGTCTGCAGAGCACCCAGATGCCTTCTGTTGCCAACGCCTCCTTCCCTGTCAGGTCACCGTAAGCTGGTTTAGGTGGGACAGATCCTTCCTTACAGTTTCACCAAATATGAAATGGAACAGGTAGTCTTCTTTGGTTAATGACCACAATAGGGACCATAAAATTGGTAGCCATTAAGTGAATCACCATGTGACCAGACCCAATTTTATGACCATTTGTATGACGGTCATTAAGTGAATCACCATGTGACCAGACCCAGTTTTATGACCATTTGTATGATGGTCATTAAGTGAATCACTGCAGTTGTTAAATGAATCATGTGGTTGTTAAGCGAATCCATCTTCCCCAATGGATTTTTTTGCCAGAATTCACTTAATGATGACTTGATTTGCTTAACAACCGTCGTAAAAAAGATGCAAATTGCGATCACGTGACTGTGGGAGGTGGTGCAATGGTTTGCAATGGTCATAAGTTTGTAAAGCATTTTTCCAAGGCCGTTGTAACTTGAACCTTCGTTAAATGGATGGTCATTAAGTGAGGACTACCTGTTAGATTTTTTGGGGGTGGGGAAATATGTGATAACTGCTATTTTCAGCAGCAATGGATGTTTGTTCTTTGGTGAATCCTCCACCCAGTGCATATCCATTTTCAGGGCAAAAGTAATAGATCTACTGTTTTCTTGTTATCAGCTTCCAATGATATTTTGATACCTATT